>JAXCHB010000196.1:14400000-15600000 GCA_036926305.1 Uropetala carovei
TTCAATAATAAGATCCCATGGTTACCGGTATTGTTTTTCTCGGTAATTTCCGTGCATATGCACCAAAAGGCTTTAAGATGGATTAAAATTAAAACTTGCTCGAAACGACCGAAGATATGAATTTAATGCAAAAAAATAGAACGCGGAATTCATGTTATTTATATTTTTTTAATCTATATTACTAAAATCCTATCTAAAATATAGGTAATGGTTTCTGTCGTAAATTGGTGTAATTTAATATTAACGAAATGAAAAACTTTACTTGGTGATTCCACATACGATTTTATTACATCTAGTGATTTCGCACTGCTAAGAAACCCGGGTCGTGTAATAAAATCGCATGTGGAATTGCCAAGTACAGTTTTTCATTTCGTTAAGGCTATCTAAAAAAAATTATATGGGATAATTACGAGAATTGGAGCAGTAGAGGTCACTTTAAGGAGAAGAAGAGGCAGCAGAGAAAAAGCCTCCCATTCTCCTCTTAGTTTTAAACCCCCCCCCCCCATTCTCTCTCCTCTCTCTCCACTCCAAACCTTCCCCTTCTTGAGGCACCCACCTTAAGGACAAGCGTCCGATCAGAACCTCTGATAGCGCCGATGGATGCGAAGAGGTCGCCTAACCCGAGGGTATGCTAGAGAGAGAGAGAAGAGCAGATTTGGGAGGAGACGGAAAGGAGGAAGAGGGTGCCATTGCTTGGACCCAACCAGCCCTTCTCCACAGCATCCGCGAGAGGGAGGAGGAGGAGATAGAGGGAGATAGGAGGGTGAGGGAGACCATCCCTCGCCGCTTTCTCTATCAAGCCATGGTGGAACAACCACGGAAAGTTCTCGGGCCGTCGCCCCGATTCGCCTCTGCACTGATGTGTTACCCTCCACCTCCACCCCCCTCCTCCTCCTCCCGTCCCACCCTCTAAAACCCACCGACCATCCGTTATACGCCCCGTCGCGTCCAACCTATACACAAATACACACCCTCCATTCCAACCCTCCCATCCTCCCCCTTTTTCCTTCTACCTCCCTCCCTCTCTCGTTCTCCCTCCCTATCTCCTCCCTCCATTTCTCCTCCCTCTCTTCTCCATCTACCTCTCTTTCTTCCTCCCTATCTCCCTTCCCCCCCTCTCCGTCTTCCTCCTTATCGCTTCCCTCTCTCCTTCCTATCTCCTTTCTCTCTCTCCCCCCCTCCATCTTCCTCCCTATCTCTTCCCTCTTTCTTCTTCCCTATATCCCTACCATGGAGATCAAGCCCGTTCTTTCCCCACAAATATAAATCTTTCTCACGATATTTTTCACTCGTGTTTTATCATTTTTATCGTGTTTCATGTAATGTAATGTATCATAGACGAATGGTTAAAAGTAAGAATGGACCTTATGGTCTAAATTTCGCCCTCTTTCTTCTGCCTACCTAATCTCTCTTCCTCCCTCCCTATCTCCTCTCTCTCTCTTTCTCCCTCCCTATCTCCTCTCTCTCTTTCTCCATCCCCTCCACGAAATCCTCATATTTTTTTCTTTTTTTGGCGTATACCTTATCTCACATTCTCCCACAGTTCCTTCCTATTCCATCCTCCTCTTCCTCCTCCCGAAGACCATAAAGAAAAGGCTGCTATAAAAAGAATCAGACGCTATGAGAAAAGGAGTACTCGGGGATTTATCGGCGTAGCAGAGGAAGAAAAAAAAAATGAAACTTAGCTCTTTCGCGAGAGAGAGAGAAAGAGAGAGAAGGGAAGAACCGCGATAAGTTTTTTAAAAAAAAGTGCGAAATTTAAAATTTTAAAGAGAGATAAGGGAAAGTAATGAACGCCTTAAATGGAAGTATCGCTGCGACAAAAAAAAGAAACGCCGACCGCGTTTTTTCTTGTGGTTTTGTAAAAGAAGAACAAAGTCCCGGACAAAAACAAAAGAAGTTTAAACACAACCGAAAAAAGAGCCAGCCTACCATATTATATATTAGAGATCCCAGATTCAGCACGCTGCTCTAATATGGAAGCTGAAAAGCACTAATGAAGCCCGCTTTTAAAAGCAGGAACACGCCCAATCAATTCCATTCCACGCGTAATGGCTATATTACGAAAGAGACTTGAATGGAGAAATACGGTAATAACGAAAGTCATTATCGAATAAAAATAAACGAGTGTCAGCCGATTCTTGAGAGGGAAAAATCGATCGATTAAACTTAATCTTCATTGATTTTTCAGGGCACGCCCTCGTAGATTTCATTTGTTTCATTTTTTTGTGTCCACCTATAGTTCAAACAATCTCGTGCTACGGAAAAACCAAGATAAACCCAGTCTTCTCCCGCGAGGAAAATAAAAGAACGTGAAACACGACATAATCCTTTAATTCGCTGCTTTCGAACTTTTGCAAAAAAAAGCCCCATACCCACATAAAACATCCTCGCGGCTATAAACACCCATGACGTCACATCCGCCACCACAGATGTAGAGGGAGACACACTCGCGCACTTAAGAGAGCACCGAGGCGCACACCTGAACATCTCCAGACACGCATCATCTCCACAATCCATCCACGCCATATAAAAATAACACACGGATCGATGTTTAAAAAAATAATAACTCCCGACGCTTTGCAAACTAGGCAACGAACTTTTTTCTCTCTCGCTCTTATAAAAATAAATAAAAAACAAAATCTAAAGATAAATTAAAATAAAAAGAAACTTTCCCGAGCCTTAGAGTCGAGCGAGAGGTCTCTCCGTATGCGTGACTAATTAAAACCGTGGAGTCTCAGAGTGAGTGAGAGAGAGAGAGAGAGAGAGGAGAGTAGTGCTCACCTCTCACCACCCTTCCTATCAAGCCAGCCTCCTCCGCACTACGCTATGCTGCACGAGAGAAAGAGTAGAGAGAGAGAACTAGATAGATGAGTCTAAAAAGAGAAGCGAGAAGAAGCGGAGGACGCCAAGGGTCGGGGGAGAGTTTCCCAACGCCGCCGCTGCGGCCATCGGGCGCTGTCTTCGCCTCCGACGACGACCATTATGCACGGGCACACGGCTCTCCTCCAAAGCTACGAAGGCGTCGTTCTTTCTTTCTCTCTCTTCGTGGACGGAGAGAGAGAGGCGTAGAGTTCGCTTGGAATTCCGTAATTAGCTATGGGAGCGACAAATCATTGGAAGGGTCTAAAAGGGAAGGAAAGGGGGAGAGAGAGGGTTATACGTGTAAGGATACGTCAAGCAAGGTACGCTTTTCCGCACTCAAACACGACCGGGTTTTCCTAAAGAGGGAGCGAGAATGGCGTGCGACTAGGGATAGATAATGCCGGATTAAAGCACGGCGTGGGACCGAGGAAAACTGGACGCTGTAAAAAAAAAAAAAAAAAAGGTCGCGGGAGGTGAAGCGAGAGTAAAATAAATATAAAAACACGAGCCTTTTTGATTAGGATGAAGTAGAAGTAGGACGAATAACGGACTCGAGAGACTCCGCAAGCACCGCCCACGAAACGCGGATTTATGATAATCCTCCTCTCTATCTGTAATTGCCATCCGATTGCGTCATTAAAAAAAACCCAATTAAAAAAGCCACGAATCGAATTTCTTCGGGCGCGCGGAGTTAACAGAAAGCGGACATTCGCCATAACATCCACCACGGAACGATGACTCGGCCAGAGAAAAAAAATATATAAGAAAAAGAAAGTACAAAACAAACAAAAAACTCGTGAGAGAGGGAGAGAGAAAGAGATTTCAACGATGGAGATGGAATTTTGAGATAAGGGGATGCCAACAGGAAAAGGAGAGAGAGATATATACATATACTGTGGAAGAGGTCGTAAGATGAAGAAAAAAAGGAGGAGGAGATGTATGATGCAGGAAGGCTGGAGGGAATAAGGAGATCATTGGATGGGAGAAATAAGAAGAAAAGCAAAATTCAGCGAGTGCAAGTGTTGTTAAAGAATGAAAAAGAATGGCGAAGCCGAATAAAAAAAAACACATTGAATGGAAACGGGGTGAAAAGAGGAAGTGAAAGTGTTAAAAAACGGACGATAGGAATGGTAGACCAACTAAAGAGATAAGCCGGGTTTAAGACGAGAGAGAGAGAAAAAAAGAGCGAATCGAACCTGGATCGCGAGAATTTCTTTGAGACGCCTACGGGGGCCGCTTTATCCCCTCCCCGCCAATGCCCCCGAGAGAGAGAGAGGAGTGAGAGATAACGCAAAAAGCCGAGAGGCGAAATGAATCAAAGCCATCAAAGGTGCCAAAGTAAGGCGGCCACGTTTCTTAATAGCCCCGACAGATCGTTAATCCTCGATGAATATATATACAGGTATATACATATACGCAAGCGGCTGCTGCAACAGGGATTTTCGCAAAGAGAGATTGTCTCTCTTTATTTCTTTTTTCCTTAATCCGACCGCTTCTCTCCCCTTTCTCTCTTTACTCCCACGAACACTCGCACTCTTTCTCGATCGAAGTCTTTTTTTCGTGTGTGTGCGCGCGTCTTTTTTTGGTACAATAGGGAGGAGATGATGATAGGTGCGTTCGCGCCGACGAGGCAAATTATGCAGATCTTTCCAGAGGAAGTATAGTATAAAGTAAGAGGAAAATAAAAGAAGGCGGACAAACGAATAACATAAAAAACGCCGACAAAAAAGTTTTTAAAATATAAGGAACAGGTTGTGAGCGCCGCCGCCGAAAAAATTTGCCCCTCTTTTAAGTGAATATGCAGACGTTTTAATACAATAATATCCTCAAAGGGGAGGCGTCAAAAGGGAATATATATATATATATATACAGCCGCGCGACTCTTGCGCTCGAAAGCGGTATACATATAGTAACATATAGTATATCTTTAGGAAACGCTTAACCTGTTCGTCGCCCGGGGCGGGGCGTGTCGCAGATTCTTTCGCGAGCGCGGGGCCAAAACAAAAAACAAAAAACGAGAGGACGGATAAATTTTCACTCGCCTGCTTCTTTTTTAAAGTTACGTCCGGCGCCGAAGAGTGAGTGAGATTTCAAAGCGTGGAACCGAAACGCCCGTGACGTAATCGATTATAAACCGACGGAATCATTTGCGAAGGGGAGAAAATATTTATTAGGTTAAAGCATCGGAGCGAAGAGAAATCGTTGCTCGAGTCGAGAGAGAGAGAGAGAATTAACAAAAAAAACAAGAACGAATCGTAATGGAAGGGGAGAGTAATTACTTATAAAGATAAAAGCTTTCTCGATTCCGACTGATTGGTTATTCAGCCAAAACGTCCGTATCGGAGGCGTTATAATAACCTTAAAATAAAAATCTCGACGTTGGAAAAGGGCGAGAAAATATTCAGGGGAATAATTACATGCTTAAACTTAGGTAACGTAGATTAAAAGATATCGCAAAAGGGCCTCTGCATCCCCATTTATTTATTTATTTTTTTTAACCTTTCATGCGGGTTAAGAAGAGAGAGAGAGAGAGGAAATCACGACGAATCATATAAAACGGCATTCCGCCGCCATTTCTCCCCACACGAATCCTTTATTTCACGAACATCAACGAGACGAAACGCCGAGGAAGGAAGGAGAAAAAAATAATCACGTCCAAAACCCGATTCGGCACAAACTGCACTTTTCACTTTCCACTCCCGACCAGCATCCATCAAGATGGAATCAATTCCGACCCCGCCAAAAAAGCCTCCATAAATATCATACCTTTTGGGAGGGGGGGGGGGGGGGAATAAAATATCCTATTTATAAAAAAAACACAACGGATCACGAAAAAAAAAGCCTTCACGACCCATCACGAACAACAGAAAGAGAGATGAAAAGACTAAGAAAAAAGGATTTTTATTATTATACGTTTGAAGACGAACGCACGAGCACGTACGTACGTGTGTACGTACCCGCACACGGACGTACGTAAAAGAACGAACGCGGAGAGGCAAAAAAAAAAAAGAACGCCGTCCGAGGAAGGATAAGAACTCTGAATTTTTATGGGATACGGGAGGACAATGGAAGAAATTTTTGTGAGCCTTGCACTTGGACCATAAAAGAATCACGTGGTTTTTTTTAGGGCGGCTGAGGGCATTTATCTCTCATCTCTCTTTTCTCCCTCTCCCTCTCTCTCTCTTGGGAGAGAGAGAGAGGCGAACAAAAAAATTTTATTACGTCTTTACACCGTTCGCGGACCGAGAGAAAATGATCGGGAGGCGAAGAGAAGCGAGAGAGAGAGAGAGAGAAAAGAAAGAAAGGAGACGATTCTCAACACTGTCACGGCTTCTCCCCCTCATCCTTATACATCGCGCTTCCACGTGCTTAGAAATGGAGAGAATCGACGACGAGGGACACACATATTCGATGCGCGTCTTCCGCGGGGTACCGCTAGCGCCACACCTGGCACAACAGAAAAGCACATCCCTAGAGAGTACGTACCTTACATACGTCGTCGACGTAGGACTCTGGAAGGAGGAATATACGAAGGAAAAACGGGAGGGGCTCTCCCGAAGCGGCGTACCACCAAGAAGGATGCCCGTCACGTCCGGGGCACACGCTACGGGGGAGATTTTAACACGTCCGTATTCGCCCACCCCCGCGGACCACGACGCTCCCCAACCTTCCCCCCGGACACTCGATAACACGGCCGTGCTTCCTACGAGACACGCGCGTAAATCAAGCGACGCTTTAAGCGCAACGGGGTGGGCGGGGGGAGAGGGGAGTCGTGCACGTCCGTGCACCTGAGAGAGGGAGGGAGGGAGGCGACAATAAAGAGAGGAATTATGACACGCGGAGGAGTGTACATTGGAGGAAAGCATAAGAGAGAGGGGGAGGGAGGCCGCGAGGAGAAGGGAGAAGTAAATTGAATACGTCCGCTAGAGGAATGACAATGAATGCTTCACGAAACGCTGCGGGAATAACGGTGGTCTTAGATCACAGCCAAACTCAAAACGTTTTGAAATCTCTCGGGTGCGGTTTTTACTTTGTTTTAACCTAGCGACTGTGCAGTGGGTGAAAATATGTCAAATCGAGCTATTCGAAGAAAAGTAAGGACTTACACAGCGCGTGACGTAATGACGAAATAAATTCTATTGCAATCTATGTAGACTAACAATAAGTCACGTGAATAATATGATGTGATATGTGGTATTTACTAAAGATAATTCTGCATGCTTTAATTACAATTGATGTCGTCAAAATTTGACCGATGAAGTTTTAACGCTAAAAATTCGTCAAGATTTTATTTTCAATTTTAAAATCGCACATAATCTCTTGAATAATCTCCGATGTAAACTCCCATCCTGTCCTCCGAGAACTACCGACCTCAAAAGCATTCACATGAACGAATGCGGCCAGCTACGTGAAAAGGTGGCACGCCCCTGGACTAAGCGAACACAAATTTCGCGACTGATTAGCAACCGAATGCAATCAACTTCGATAATGCGTTAAGTAAGTTGCCAAATCTTTAGCATTAGGTATGAAAAAAAACAAGTACACTCGAAGCGTTAAGATTTAATTTTAACGTTGTTTATTGAACATACTATCACGTATTAGGCGTCGGAATAATTAAATATTTCGATACTACGGTCGTTAATCTTATAACTCGTCTCAGCATGTCCATTACTCCTACACGCAATACTGTAACGTCGACCTCCACAAACCGTTGCGTGATTAAAGACATTTTTACCCAACCCTATGCATGGAATCATAAAATAAAAATCAGAAATAGGCTTAGAATGGACGACGATTTTAAGACCACTACAAAGTCTTTTCTGCCATACCGAAAAGAGACGAACTGGAAGCCGAAATAATTTACAAAAGGGTCGTAAATCAATCGATGGTCCTAAAAACGAGAGAGATGAAAGATTTTCGTTTTATTATTAGAAAGCAAACCAAGGATTCACGCCCGCCTGATAAAACAGCGGGGGGACAAAACGGTCCATTGGAAAAAATGAGGTAAAAATCGGGCAGGGTGGAGGAGGGTGGAATACTGCATGCATGGCGTACGAAGCAGAAACTGTAAAGGAAGCTGCGAGGAAATGAAAGGACAGGAAGCAGCAGCCTTAACAACTACAGAGGAAGAACGCGAGAGGGTTTCAACTTGCATCTCTTTTTTAACGATATTAAGGGGCTTAAAAATAGAGAGTGAGTTCACCGCGGTGTTAAATTTTTCTGGAAATTGTCCAGTGGGGAAGCCACGCCGAGCACAAAGACATAATAAACAGCGGGAGGTCCAAAGTGTGTACAATCCACGGAAACTGCTACAGCACGAAATTTAATGAAGCTATAAACGAATAACACGGCTGAAAACAGGGGATAAATATTGTCTGTTTATGTGGACGTTTTGGCAACCACCCCTCACGCACGCACACACACACACAAACCGTCGTATATTAATTTTAAAGGGGATGATTTATCAGCGCTAAAGAGTTTATTAGTATCTCCATTGCAATGGAATAAAATGGCTGACAGCGGATATCGGAGGCTAGGATTTCGAAATAATAACCTCGATCGTTTATGCAAACCCTCTTGGCTGTAAAAAAAATTAACGCTTGCCCGAGGGATGTAATCGTGTCAGAGAGTTATGACAAATTATCCGTGCCCTGAAGACATTAAAAACCTCCAGAAAAAAAAACCTTAAAAATTTCGTAAAACATACGCTTAATAAAATTCATCGCGTTGGAAATTCGCATTCCCAGAGGATGCGATGAATTGCGTCGAGAGTTTCGGCGAATTAATCCTGGGTAATTGGGAGGCAAATAGGATTTATCTTTTAATCGATATGTTACGAAAAACTACACATTAAAGTACGCGACGGAACGAGAGATTCCTCTGAATGAAACTTCCGGGTTATAGCGAGCGGAAAACAGGATTGGAATATCTGCATTTTAATGGCGACATCTCTAGTTATTGGGTCCGACATAAAACTGAAGAGGAAGGCAGTATGAGCGCCCGTGAATGGAAAAACATAAAAACGTTGAAATTCAGGTATACGCTTCTATCCCAGCTACAGCGAGGGTATTAACATGACACGCGCGCGTGTTTAAACGAACACATTTGCGTGCGTGCGCATGCGCGCCGAGTCCACCACATCATCACCCTTCTCTCTCTCTCTCTTTTCTTCTCATTACATTCCGTGAATTTCCGCTCCTGTTCCTCATCCCTTAGCCTAGTAGACAGAGAGAGAGAGAGAGGAAAATAGAAAGGGTGAAAGGGGGTTGAAGGCGACAAGAGGTTCGTGATCCCCTTAAACAGAGAGACACTGGCACCAGTGGCTGAAAAGTAGGGGGAGGGGGTGGAAAAGGGTTGGCGCGAGTAGGATTAGAGGTAAAGGAAGATTGCAGAGAGATAGAGCGAGGGAAAGAGGGGCGATTTCATGGCGATGTGTGCTTGCGCATGATGCACAGAGAAGCGCACTATCCACCTCGTTAGGGACGAGAAAATATCCTGGATAAAACAGGAAAAATTGCGAAAAAAAATTAAAAAGAGAAATATTAATAAAAGCAAAAGATAAAAAAATAGTCCAGGAGGAAAAGGGGTCGATTTTGCGCGAGATCATTAACGCTTTTGATACGCGTAGCCCGAGCTTTATTTTACTGCGAGGGACAAAGCATAGGAAAAACAGGCAATAAACGATAATTTAGGAAAAGTTGTGTTTTTTTAGTCAGAGAAAGAAATGAGTGACGAGTTACCTATCGGGGTTTTTGAGCGATAATGACACACGTAGGAAATTTTTAATATTATTATTATTATTAAAACTAGTAATTATAAACTATAAAAACTTATATTTGCGATAAAAATTACGAGAAATAATTTGGTCGATCATTAGCACTCAATAAAAAATTCAGTTTTTCTTTTAAAGCGACTCTTGGCAAAATTACATTCTGTAAATTTCTCCCAACCCACGAAACGGCACCAAATGAAAAAAAAACAAGCGATTTATCTTTATCCCGCTCCATCTCTATAGAATAATAATTATTAAGGCATGAAGGGGATAGGTTTCACGAAGGAGGTATACGTATATAAAGAAAACGAAAAAAATATCGTAATTACCACCTTTTTTGCCCCTCGCCGACCTCATTATTAGCTCTTAAATACGGTCTTTAACGGATCTAAAATAACACCTGTACAGCGAACGAGAAAAAATAAACAAATACACCACGAGCAATAACTCTTCACCATATCTGCAAAACCGTCCCAACCTTCGAAAACTTTTCCCCAACGTGTTGGACCCGATCTCCTTCGAAAATGGCGCAAGAACTTCTCGAGACGACGAACAGGGAAGAAAGATGCGCGATAAAAGGCACAAAAAAGGGAGAAAACCGACGTTCTTTTCCTACCCCAAGCCTCGCGATTTAAAAACCAGATTGGATTTTTAGGTACTCGCAGTATTAACGCGTACAGAGTCACCGGGTTACGCAAAAAAATAAAATAAACTAAACAGGAATATATAAAAACTTTCCAAAAACGAAACTATAAAAATGGTCGGGAAAATATACCTATAGGTATATTATTCGATTTACATTTCATTATTTTTTTACTCCCTCCTCTCTCCATCTCCATCCACCCCTCCCTCAAAGAAAATAAAACTTCCCTCCTACGAACGTCTCTCGGAAATTAGCGTTACTTTCACGAAAGAGTTCGTTAAATTTCGGCCCCGGGGTAAAAAGATGACGAGCAAAGTTTTTGGGAACGTTATAATGGCTTTCACTCTTTTGAATGTCTTCGGCGCTCGAGGGCGGAATACGAGCGAGAGTATGAGTGTGAGTTAAACGGGGAGAGAGAGAGAGACACGCGCACGCGGAGCGAGAGCACTCTTTATTATCGCTTTTCGACGAATGTTAAAAACTATCACTCTTCCCATCGTAATAAAAAAATAACAGAAATGAGATGGAACGATCGCGCAAAATCTTTACGCGAGAATACATTTTTGATTGAAGCGGTTGTCGCGGCTGACAACTTAATTGCGGTGGAGTCGAAGTGGCACGGCTTAAGGGACGTTCACTTTCGAAGGGCTTCCCCTCAGCATCTATTCTTAAACTTTTTCTCCCCTAATAGTAGCTAGACATTAAAAAGCATTATAAACGTACCGATGAATACGTATTTTTTATTGTGTAAAGTAAAAAAAAACAAAATATTTAAGACGCGGAAACTATACGCGAATTTTCTTCATCCAGAAGATCGCTGCATTATTCTAATCCGATTGATTTAATACTAGCTCAGTTCCTCGCTTAATTAAATAAATTGATGCGTCCAACACGACTTTCTCCAAACGTAAGTTGTCAACTAAAATCAAATAAATACGGCGATAAGAACAGTTCAACTTAAACGCTTCAGCGCTAGCGATTCAATTGTTGTCACTACCACGGGCGCGAGCTGCCCACTAACCGTCAATTTCAAAGAAAATTGAATATATCTTGAAATATTCCTCATATGAAAATTTAGTTCAAACAAAAGTTGTAGAAAAAAAATATCTACAACTTATATATATATATATATATATATATATATATATATATATCCCTTCCAACTGCCTCACTTCACTGCCTCAAAGTCGGCGGAAGGGTGTAAACGGAGGCTAAAGGGCGAAGAACAGTGGTGTCCTCGGACACTGGTAGGTTCAACCATGCTGTGAAGTCTTTCTGCAATATCTCCGGCCAAAGTGAAAGAGGTACTCACCAACCCGCTCTGGGCCAGCGTGGTGTTTTAAGGCCCACAATCCCCCCATGACATGTACACCCATAAAAAACGGCCCTCATTCTCCGGAGGCTGGATTGCCTCTGACCGTGGCAGTGGTCAGAAACAAGGCATGAAGGCAGAGGGTGCTAAGAATCCCCGGAGGTTAAACGCCCACTGCCACTCTTTCTCATCCTTACCCAATTCCTTTAACCTCAACCTAACTACCTTTAACTGCCGGACTTTGTCCAGTGAAGATAAACTTCAAGAGCTCCAAGAACAACTGCAGAAGATCAAGTGGGACATTTTAGGCCTTAGTGAGGTGAGAAGAAAAGGTGAAGGCCTATTGGAGTTGAAGAGTGGAGATATTTTTTATTACAGGGGAACTGACACAGGAAGAACAGGAGGAGTTGGATTCATCATCCACAAAAAATTGAAGAATAATATCGTGGAAATGGAAAGTTCATCCGAGCGGGCAGCTAGACTAGTGCTTCAAATAAATAATAGATATCAACTTCAAATAGTCCAAGTTTACGCGCCAACATCATCATACTCGGATGAGGAAGTGGAAGATTTCTACCAAGAAGTTGGGGAACTGCACGACAAAGGAAACTGCCATCTAAAAGTGGTCATGGGTGATTTCAATGCCAAGGTAGGAGAACAAAAGGAAGACGACAGCGCAGTTGGAAAATGGGGCTATGGTGACAGAAATGAACGAGGGGACCGGCTTGTAGACTTTGCTGAATGTACTAGTCTATATATAATGAACACTTTCTTCAAAAAGAGTCCCAATAGAAAATGGACCTGGAAAGGACCCAATGGTACCAAAAACGAAATTGACTACATACTAGTCAATAAGAAGCAATTGGCTGAAGACTGTTCCGTCCTCAACCAGTTTAAAACTGGAAGCGACCATCGCTTGGTAAGATGCAGAATAAAATTCAACTCAAAGTTAGAAAGACAGAAGCTTATAAAGAAGAAGCCTAAGTCTATTATCAACACGCAGGTGCTAAAAGAACGAAAAGAAGAATTTCAGCTCCAACTGAAAAATCGATTCAGTGCACTGGAAGACCAAGAAGTTGAATCTCAATTTATAGAGATACTCAAGGAAACTGCTGAAGAAATAGGCGGAACAGTTGAAACAAAGCCAGAGAAAAAGTTGACCGAAAAAACAAGACTGCTGATGGAAAAAAGAAGGAAAATGATAATTACTAATGATCCTAAAGAAATGATCCATTTTGCAGAACTAAACAAAACTATAAGGAAGTGCATCAAGGAAGATGTGAAAAAATATAACTATGAGCTAATCGAGAAAGCTATAGAAAACAATCGAAGTTACAAGAAAATGAAGCAACATCTCTCGATCGGAAAGAGACAGCTGGTGGCCCTGATGCTAGAAGACGGCTCCATAACCCATAGTAGGAAACTAATCCTGAAACGGGTACAAGAATTTTACACCAAGCTGTATGAGGATCCTCTAGGAAATGAGGAAGTAAATGATGATGGAATCATGCCCACCGAAGAGGTCCCAGATATCCTTCCCGAAGAGGTGAGACACGCAATCAGAAGTATGAAGAATGGAAAAGCATCTGGAATGGATGGTATCACAGCAGAAGTATTCAAAGCAATGGGTAATCATACGGAAACAATTCTCGCTAAGATTTTTAATTCCTGTCTGAGGAAGAAAAAGATACCAGAAACATGGAACCACGCATGTATTATCCTTCTGCACAAGAAAGGTTCCAAAGAAGACTTGAATAACTACAGACCGATCAGCCTACTGCCAACAGTCTACAAAATATTCACCAAAATACTCACTATGCGCCTTCAAAACCATCTTGATTCTGCCCAACCCAGAGAGCAAGCTGGATTTCGCAGTGGGTATAGCACGATGGACCACATCCAAGTCGTGAGAGAGGTAATCAGTCGGACTAACGAGTATGAATTACCTCTATGTATGTGCTTTATCGACTACGAGAAAGCATTCGACTCTGTCCGAACTTCGTCGGTGTTACGTGCACTAAAGAAACAAGGAGTAGAAGAAAGGTACATAACCTTGATCAAGAATATCTACGAAAATGCGACAACATCTGTCCAGCTGCATGAAGAGACGAGTGCCTTTAAGGCCGAAAAGGGAGTGAGACAAGGAGATACTATGTCCCCTAAGTTATTTACAGCAGCTCTAGAGGAAGTATTCAAAACGCTAGACTGGGAGGAAAAAGGCATAAAGGTAAATGGAGAATATCTGAGTCACCTGCGCTTTGCAGATGATATCATACTGTTCGCAGGGAGCGCAGAAGAGCTCCGTAGAAGAACTGAAGAGCTTGAGCAAGCAAGCCGCGAAGCTGGACTTAAGATGAATCTTAATAAAACAAAGGTTATGTACAACTCCTTCACAAATTCTGAGAAGATACATATCAACGGAGCAGAACTCGGAGAAGTAACCAGCTATGTTTACTTAGGTCAGCTCATCACTACTGATGGTTCGCTTCTTGGAGAAATTAACCGGAGAGTGAAGATGGCATGGAGTGCTTTTGGCAAGAATGCGAACATCTTTAAATCAAATATTCCAGTCTTCCTAAAAAGGAGACTGTATGACCAATGTGTTCTGCCTGTTCTGACATATGGTTGTGAAACATGGACCATGAATGCCAGGATGATACAACGCCTGCAAACAACACAGAGGAGCATGGAGAGATGCATGTTAGGGATCACCCGAAGAGACCGCAAGAGGAACGACTGGGTAAGAAAGAAGACGGGAGTCTGTGACGTGATTAAGAGAGCGAAGGTGCTAAAATGGCAGTGGGCGGGCCACACTGCTAGAAGAAATGACCAGCGTTGGACGTCCAGTGTCATCGAATGGATCCCAAGAAACATCAAGAGACCGAAAAGAAGACCGAAAGACAGGTGGGACAGAGAGCTTGTTAAGTTCTTGGGGCAAACTTGGAGGAGGGAGGCAGTTGACAGGGAAAACTGGAAGAGTCTGGGGGAGGCCTTCGTCCGTCAGTGGACTGAAAAAGGCTGATGATGATGATGATGATGATGATATATATATATATATATATATATATGCATATATATATATATATGCATATATATATATATATATATATATATATATATATATATATATATATATATATATATATATATGCATGTTAACATGTTAATTCAGTTTTAAGTGAAATACTTAAGAAAAAGTAAAATTTTACAAGAGTAAACCGCTACTTCCGGTTGACCGATTGTTATCAAAATATTTTCAAATCTTAAGAATATATATAAAATATCAAATATAGAATTTCATGCTGATCTAATTAATAGTTTTTGAGTTAGAGCGCACGCAAAACGTTCACACACACACAGACATCATTGAGAAAACGGCGAAAACGTGTTCATGGGACCTCAAAACGTGTATTTCCGTTGAAATCTTGAATTCGATTTTTTTCATAAAAACAATACTTTCTCTATACTACGTATCTATATGGAGAAAGTAAAGAGAACAGCCACCATGTTCTGCGTTACCCGAATTCAAGAGAATTCTCGAGCTCGTCTTATAACTGAAAATTATCAAGAACAAGCACTTTAAAAATATACTTAATCTAAGACATATCCAATAGCCACAACGAGGTTATGAAAAACCAGATGCGCATTTCGGCTACAGAGCATCCGTCTTCGGCGGTAATTCACCGAAAGTATAGATTCTATCTTCACAACCTCACTGCGGCTATTGGAAACACCACAGATACCTAATTGCTTGTTCTTGAAAGTTTCTCAAATACTTACCGGTCCTTTCACTCGTTGAAACCCTGAAGATTTCAACGGGGGGGGGGAAGAGAGGGAGGGGGAAGGGGGAGGGGGGGAAATGGCCCACGTAGCACTTCAATCAACCAAGCTTGTGTAAAGAAAAAACCGAAAATTGCCCGTCGTTTAGAGCGAACCCGCCCAAAAACGTTGTAGATGGAAAACTTTTTTTTCTTTAATTTTGGGTCCGGTGGACCACTTTACAAGCATTCCTACCGTTGGTGCCCAAAGTGTCGAATTCTTATCCGGGGACGCACCCGAGATGAGTATCGCAAATAAATTCTCATTAAAACCGCCTCATTCGCTCATTAGACGCAAACCAGTTATGGGAGCAGCGGAGAGAGAGAGAGAGAGAGAGAATGAGAGACTTAAAACTTAAAAAGAAACGCGAAAAACGCGCAAAATAAAACCAAGGAGAAAAAACATATCGGCTAACCGATACGGCGGATTTTCAGCCATTCCTCGGGAAAAATAAATAAAAACCATCGCACTTTTTCTTCTTCTCCACAACTGGTTTAACAACTTGGGCTTATTTTTTTCTTCTTTTCTCGCTCGATATATTTTTTTGACACTCTCTTATAGACCGTCTAAACTCTTACTACAACTAAACTCTCACCCGACCTGAAAAAAAGTTATCACCTCAAACATTTTTTTCTCCCTCTTCCCCCTTCCTCAACGCCAACCTATAACATCAATTAAGTAAATCTTTCGCGCCTTATCATCGATTCAGCGTCTCTCTCCCAAGAGAGAGAATGGCAAAAAAAAAGATGGGAACGAGACAGACAGACAGACAGACAGAGTTAAGAAAATCGAGAGAGATGGAAAAAAATAAAGCGGAGGAGGTTGGTTGGTAGGAGAGTTTTCGCCGCCAACATACACACACAAGGAGAGAAGAAGAGTTAAAGAGGGCGAAATGGGAGTTGAAAACCGAACGAGAGAATACCAATCCACGAAGGAAAAAAACGCACGTCACCCGAAAATCGTTTTTTCAGACCACGCATCCAGAAAGAAGGCAATAATTAAAAGATCGAGAGAGAGAGAGAAATTTGCCGGCTAAAAATAAAAAATAAACAAATAAAACCAAAACAAGAGAGTGTGTATAATAGTCGAGACGAGTGTAGAAAAAACGGATTTTTTTTCGTCGAGGTGGATTAAAGGTGAACACTTTAATTACCTCGTTTTTTTTCTCATGGTCGCTTTCACTTCGGATGCCGAGAGAGTTTTGTTCGGGGTCATCTCCTTGTCCTTCCATATAAGGGGGATGGATTTCGAACCTCTTTCTCTAACCCTTCCTCCCACCCCGCCCCTTTCCGTTCCCGACACCCGGGACAACCGTTTCCTTCACCCGACCCGCCGCCGCCGCCCACTCTTCCGAAGCGCCCACAAGTAGTTTGAGTGGGCAATTCGACGTTACACGCCGTACTTGTTTCCTCCGGGACAAGAGCATGCAAAAACCCTTGTGAGAACGTGAAACCGTTTTCTCCAAGGTGGAGAGACCAAGAAGGTACAAAATACCAAGATGCTCGAGAGTAACCAGTTCCTTTACAGGGAGGAGATAATTTGGTCGTTGTTATATGGAGGGTGAGGAGGAGAGAGGGGAGGGTGAGGAGGAGAGAGGGAAGGGTAAGGGAGGCAGAGAGGAGAGGGAGGCAGTGAAGAGAGGGAGGGAGGCAGAGAGGGCGGCAGAAAGGGAGGCAGAGAGGAGGGAGGGAGGTAGATAGATAGATGCACGTCTCTAAAGAGGGAGGCAGAGAGAGAGAAGGGAGGCAGAGAGAGAGGAGGAAGGCAGAGAGAGGAGGAAGGTAGAGAGAGGGAGGCAGAGAGAGGAGGAAGGCAGAGAGAGGAGGGAGGCAGAGAGTGGAGGGAGACAGAGAGAGGAGGGAGGCAGAGAGTGGAGGGAGGCAGAGAGAGAAGGGAGGCAGAGAGAGACGGGAGGCAGAGAGAGAAGGGAGCCACAGAAAGAAGGGAGCCACAAAAAGGATGGAGGCAGAGGGAGGCAGAGATGAGGAGGGAGGCAAAAAACAATGGGAGATTATGATGAAGAAACAATAGTTTTTCCGCATTTCGCGGAAGGAGTTTATTCCTCCGCTCTTCGTATATGATTCCCGCCTCGCTAAACATCCTTTCACTGGGTATGCTGCTTGGAGGTGACGACAAGTAACGTCTGGCCAATTTTGACAGTTCAGGAAAGATAGCTGCATTTTTTGCCCACCAAGTTCAAGGATTTTCTTTATGAGAGATGTTAGGACATTTAATAAAATTTTCAAGTTGCCTCCCTTCTTAGAATAAGATGTATTATCCTCAGTACGAAACTCTTCTTGTGTGCTTTCATTTTCAAACGATATTTCATTTAAGCAAACCCACACATCTTGAATTTTATCGTCGTCATCTTTCTCATCTTCTTCTGTAGGTTCTCGTGGTTCATTGTCATATTTTTCTTTATATTCAAATATTGGAGACAGACTTTTCATGTCTTCTATAATCCAATTTTTAGCAATAACACGTATACTGGGTTTTTAAAATGTAAAGTGGATCCAAAATGGTGGCAATCACATACAATTTATTTAATTCCACATTATGAAATCTAGCTTGCAAAGATTTTAGCAGTTCTATTTTCATAGTTACGGTGACTTCGTCATTTTGTTTTTTGCTGAGAAAGCGCTCTAAAGCAGCTAAATTTGGAATCACCATCGGAATAAGATCTTCGTCTGAACTGGCTTCGACTGTGACGGTGAAAAATTGTTCCAGTAACACAACTACATTTTCAATCAGCTTAAAATTGGCAGCAGTCATGTTGGGTATGTTGTGATTTGATGAGTATAATGTGATGGCCTGCTTTTGTTCAAATATCCTCTTCAACATACGATACGTCGAATTCACCTCGTTGCTACGTCTTGTACCAGCCGTGGGAGTTATGTCGATCTTTTCTTCCACTTCAAATGCCAAGCTGCCCGTATCGGGGCAAACATCTACTTTACAAACTTTTTTTACGAGCACTGCTCATTCTAGAAGCCTAAAACTAGCTCATATAGGAAAAACTAACGTTGTGTTGTAGGTTTATATTGTACTATTCCTATAGCATGAGCACATGAATTGTTGCTGTCAGTACGCACGTCCATCGTTTGAACCAAACTGGTTCAACCTACCCGGCCGGGTACCCGGATACCCGGCCGGGTATTTTTCTTTGCTACCCCGGGTACCCGGTACCCGGTATTTTTTAGTACCCGGTACATCACTAGCTGAGAGGAGAGAGGCATAGAGGAGGAGGAAGAAGGCGACCGAGTCTCTCAGTAAGATCTCTTTCGACTAAAACAATAAAAAAGCAAACTCGTGATAGAGTAGGAATTCCGACCGAAAACGAACGATAAAGAAATATACCGATCTCCGTCTCACACTTGATGTTTTTTTGCACTTCTTTTTTCGGAGTAACGTAGCAGAAAAAAATTAGAAAAAAAACGGCGCCGATTGGGTCGAGACAAGACTCGGACGAAAAGAAATAAAAGCCTCCCTCTCACGCCTCTGTGTGGCGCTGTTAAGCGGTCTTACGCGTAAACGCAAACCGGTAAAAGTTATTTTGATTCCCTCCCCCCTCCATTTTTTTACCTCGAGGAGGTTTAACATACGTAACCACGCAACGCCGGAGGTGACGCAACGCTCCGGAGTAATTAATAACCCGAGTGTCGGAAAAACGCGATAGACCTCATTTTTTAAACATCGGTCCTTACAATGCGTCTACAGCGACCGGTGTACAGACTAAACGGGGAGATAAAAGTGAAAGAAAAGAAATTGACCTGGAAAAAATCGCGAGCTTTCCGCACCGCTGACTCCGATTAAAAAAATAAAGCGGGCCGAACCTTATTGCACAGACGTGAAGAATGGAATGTGTTCGGAAGATAAACAAGTAATAGATATCCTTAATAAAGTTAAGTGGCGGACGTACGTTTCATAAAATAATTTCAGTGTCCTTCCATTCGAGGAGGGGACAAGCCGTATCGTTGGGATGTAGATCCGTATTAAACCTTCTCTTACCTGAAATTTCACTCCTATAGCTTCAGTAATTCAGCTACAATGCCGTTACAAAGTTTTGGAATTTTCCGAATTTTAAGCCATCTATCGGAAAATATATATGAACTACTGAGAAAATCCAATGGGAGAAAATTTAATAAACTAATAATCCAATAAATAAACTAACCCAAAAAGAATTTACAAAATATCTTGATGGGCAACGTACGGACAGACAGACGAACAGACAGGCGGACGGACGGACAATGATCACATAAGCACGTTTTAGCTTTAAAGGAAACTTGCTAAAAATATGAAAGATGACGAACCCCAATCAGTCCACGTCATCACGTTTAAAGCGTTGGTTACGCGACAAAAGTGAGGGGGTAAAAAAAAACAATAAAGAAAACCAAAACACCTTGAGAGAGACCCGACCGCGACAGCTTTCGCTCGGAACCGAGCAATGCATTCTAAATTCGCGGGAATCGCAAACGATTCGTTGCGCCAGAGTTGCACTCGACCACATAAAAAGATCCGAGAGACCGCGAAAGGAAAAATTGGAAGCGATGGAATGAAACGCGCAACAAAAAAAAGCAAATCCGTTGCCGTGGGAACCGCATATCGTCGCGCTTCGGGGGCGCGAACGTTTTAACCAAATACGATTTTGCAATTTAAATATAAACGCTTGGCAACGCTCACAAAACGCCAACCGAAAGCGTTTATACAAATTGAGAGGAAATTTTCGATTTTTATTACTTTTTGATATTCCATTCAGACGTTTACCTGTACAAACACGCTCAATTTTCGATTTCGTTTCATGACGCGCTTTCCCTTCCTAGCGTGACTTAAAAAAAAAAAACATTTCCCACATTTCGCACATTAAAACCGCATAGGAAAATGAATACGCAAAATGCAAAAAAAATAACAACGGTCGATTTACAGCTTTTGAGCTCAAACGAAGCGTGAAATGTGAAACGCTTTTTAGGTTATAACGAAAGTAAACGAAATCGATTGAATTGAGTCTCGGACACGTACAAAAATCTTTACTGCGATGAAAGCGCGAGTCATGTTTACTTTTTATTTATTTTTAACCGATTCCCAGGATGGCACACACTCGGCCGTAATAACGTGTGAGAAGGGATTGCTGCCCGCGTCGCTAAAGTATAAAATCGACGACGAGGAAGAAAAAAAAATAAAAAAAATAAAAATACGCCGTCCACGAAAAGGGCCGTGTTATCGGATTCCAATCACAATTCGGTTACGAGCGCGTGCGAGAGTATTCCTGTACGAATACGAGACACACCGGCACTAAAATTAACAACCGCGCGGGAATGCGTAATCCGAAACAAGTCAGGAAAGCGTACAACGTAACACAAATGGGCGCGCTTCGTGCAATTAAGTATTTGGAAGAAATGCTATACGTGTACGCAAGAGAAATATTGTTTTAAAGTTCTTCCCTCCGAGATAAATAATCCATTTTCTTCCTATTTAAAAATATTGCATGCACGCGTAAGGAAATTGAACGTACCTTTTTGTTGGAAACAATGATTAAGTATCCGTGTAAGAAATTTCCAAAGTTCAACTCGAATTAAGACATTCATGTACGATTTTCCTGAAAAGGGCTACTCCTACGATAAAAATGTATAGGACAAGAAATACTCTAATTTACTAGTTCTACAAGTTTTATTGAAAACTATTTTGATATAACCAATACTTTACGAGATATGATGGAGTGTTTATTTTTTGCCACCAGTAAAGTTGTACCCCAGATTGGCTTACGTGATTCATTTATGCTACTTTCTTACTGACTTTGACTGTAAGTCCTTAATATCAAATTTCATGAAAATCCGTTGGACAGAATCCGAGAAACAACATGCGGGCGGACAGACGGACGGACACACCGACGCTAATAGACGCTTATGCTGGAAGCGAAACGTGCCTAAAAAAAAGAGATAGTTCACCTTTAGAAAACTTTACAAAAAAATAAAAAGGCGTCTTCTTAAATAACGCGTCATTTCCCGTTCAAGTCACAAAAAAACGTCACTGTACAAAAACCACAAAACGAATAAAATTCGAATCGTCCGAGCATCCCCTTTACCTACGAGACGGATCGGAACAGGGTGTAAATAAAAACAACTACGCAACAACACCGTACAAACTTTATATTTTTATATACTTAACGACATTTGGGGACTAGCCCTCAAACGTCCTCTTCAAACGCCTCCCAGAAACATAAACCTTAAAACACACGAGCATAAGAGATGAAAGAAGAATCCTCCTCCTATAAAGTGATTAACAAACTCGACACAGACTCAATCGAAAATACCTCTAGTTTTAACTCCTATTTTTATTTTATTTTTTTAAGCGGTCGTACTTAAAAAAAACACCTCACATGAGAAGAGGAACGAGGGACGGAGAGACACCTTTCGAAAAAATTCCTCCCTTCACAAACACCAACGCCCACGCCGGGGAAAAAAAGAACTTTACTTTTCGTCGAAAAAGAAAGAGTTAAAAAAAAAGGAAGGGTGACTTTCGACCCCTCGGGGGCCGGCGAAATTGGCAAGAAGGGGGTTGGGCGAGGGCCATAGGTGAGGCCCGTGACACAGGAAGCGGTTCGGGGTCGCGGAGGAAAAATAAAATTTAAAAAAAGATGTAGCGGACGGTGTGTTTTCGCTTTCACCCGGAACAGGATTGCGAAGCCTGGGGTAGACTAGGTCGACTACTCCCTCCCTCTCTCTCTCTCTCTAGTCTCCCCTCCTCCAACTGCCACATTAACGAGTCGACCACTTGCCCACACACGCCAACCTCCCACTCTTCCTCATAATCAAAATCTCTCTCCACTCTCCACACTCATCCCATTTCAATTCCCGAGAAGACACAAGGAGCGGGCGGGTCTCTCTCTATATGGTACGTTCCCATACACCTCACCTATACCTGACCCGTCCTGTCCATCTTCACCTCTTTCTCCGCTTCACTTTCTCTCCTCTCTCCCTCTTTCTCTCTCTTCCCTCCCTCTCTCTTTCATTCGCTCTTTCTCTCTTCCCTCCCTCTCTCACATTCCCTCTTTCTCTCTCTTTCCTTCCTCTCTCTCTACCTCTTTTCCCTCCCTCTTTCTCTCACTTCCCTTCCTCTTTCTCCTCTCACTCTTTCTCTATCTTCTCTCCCTTTTTCACCCTCTCCTCCATCCCTCTTTCGCTCTCTCCAACTTCCCTCTCTCTCCCCTCCCTCTTCCTCCTACATCCCTCCCTCTTTCTCTCTCTCCTTCCTCTCCTCCATCCCTCCCTCTCCACGTATCCCTCTTTCTCTTCTCTCCTCCATCCCTCTTTCTCTCTCCTTCCTCTCTCTCTCTCTCTCTCTCTCTCTCTCTCTCTCTCTCTCTCTCTCTCTCTCTCTCTCTCTCTCTCTCTCTCTCTCTCTCTCTCTCTCTCTCCCCCCCCTCCATCGCTCCCTCCCCTCTCCCGGGTTAGCGACCGGGCTGATGCAAATTTTTCTGATTTCCCGGACAGGCGTGCCAACCCTTCAAAACGTACATTCGCCGGCGACGAATTTTATTTTTTTCGTATTTTTCCCCCGTTTCGTTCCATGACGTGTAGGGTAAACATTTCGTTAAGTTATACCGCTCCTGCCGTGTGCCGTACCTGTCCTCTTTTAGCCCGGGACCTGCCTTTTCAACTAACGGACGTCCCCTTAACCAGGCGCGGCGCCTTTGTCGGACGCGCTAGGAAACCGGCTAGACGGAACGAGATGACTGCGGAGGAATAAAAATGTAAATTTCGAATGTTTTTTTTTTTTTTTACCCGTTCCGTCAACCCCTCCGCAGCAAAAAAAAAAGGGGGCGGAATCGCCGGCGACGCGAAAAAGTCGCGTGTTTGTTTTTTCCGCGGGAGAGAGAGAGAGAGAAGGCCTTTAGGTCCGTTCCGTAAATGGCATGGGCAGCGTGCGGGGGAGAGCTTTTTTTTTTTCAAAAGAAAAACGAGCGCGAGGCTTTCCTCCGTCATTACGGTTGGAATTACAGGTGACCTGTATTGATTGCTAGGGTCAAGATCGAAATTTCCCCGGAATAGAAACGAACGCAGGTAGGCCCGCGAGAAGATTGTTGCTGGTTTCGATTATGACGATTTCTCGACGAGAGCGGGAAAGTAAATTTCGTGCGGGAGCTTTTCCATTACCTACTACTTTTTTTTGTGGGACATTTCGTGTTTTTTTCGCCTAGAAAGGATACACAAAATCACGATATTTATACCTCCATTCTGGCACGTAGACGAGATTGCAAACAGTTTTCAACGTTTCGATAGCTACAGATCAATCCCGCTCGTCTGAACAAATCCCATTAAAGAATGCAAGAACAACAGGTTGGGATATGAAAGTTGTTCGTTTTAAAAGGAGTATCGAGGATGCAGACCTGGAACTATACACATTACACCTAAAACACCCCGCCAAAAATAATACGGGATAATATCGTACGGGATAATATCGAACGGGATACTATTATCCGGGGGATGGCTTTCTCTTAGAATCGACTTTCCCCTTTATTTCGATTTTATGAAAAATCCGGTCGAATGATTCTCTTCTATATTTGGAAGGGCCGATCACAGAACAGTGTGCTTTCATTCCCTTTTGATTGCGAAACAAAAAGTACGAAACACACACCGATCGTTGTGAACTCCTCTTAGCAATAAAACGCTCGAGTAAACAAGATGATTTCAGCTGCAATCCACCGTTCCTTGGTTCCATAAAATAATAAACGATTAAAAAAATACGATCGTAAATAACCACTGAAGATGAATGCGTCGACTATTCATTGGATCCGGGCGGAAATGTCGCAAAATCCACCTTTTTTGAAAAAAAAAATGAAACGCAACCCATAGAAACGAAATCCGCAAACACTTCCTCCAATCGGCGACATTACGCGAAATAAATGGCAAATAATTTTAAAGTCCTTATAATTGGAGGAAAAACATCGCGAAGGTCCTCAAAAGCGGGGAAACTTTCGGGAAAAGACAGAAAGAGAGAGAGAGGACCTCTTTTTTTTCTACCTCCGATGTTTGTGTTTTTTCCCCGGCATTCGTTTTTACCTCGCCACCCAACAGTTTTATGCAAATAAATGGAGGTTCGCGTGTGCAATTTGCTTTCCGTAAGTGCACGATAATGAGCTAAAAGCTCGCGAGGAGATCGCATGTAAATCGCTTGAGCACCTTTCCATTATTTGAAAATGATTATATGGCAGCTCCGACGAGAGAGAGAGAGAATAAGTAACAGTAAACAACCTTTGGGAAAACGGTGAAAGTTTCGTGCATTCACCTGGAATTCTAAGAAGAATGAAATGCCGGAATTGGAATAATTCTCAAAACTCCCGTAAACACTCCTAAATTATTCGGGGACGAAAAAGAAACACCGAAGCAAACGTGTTGAGCGAAGAGCGTTATTTTATAGTGCCGATGTTTCACTAAAAACGAACTTAGAAACGCACTGAATGTTTACGTGTTTAAAAAAAGCTCTCTAAAAAGATTTTCCAAGAAGGAAAACTGCGCTTTAATCTTTTAAATTAAAGTTCGCCGTATGGAGAAATACATGTTATAAGGGCACACTTGCATAGAAGGAAGACGGAAAAAACAACAAAAAAAACGTTACCAGCGACGAGATGGCGGATCTTCTGACCCATCAAAAGACGCCACCTGGCGGTAGAAACTCTTCCCGAGGATTGGGCCAAAACACACTCACCTGAAACAAACGAGAAACAACGTCAGTCAAGAAAGTGAAAGCATTTACGATCCGAAGCACGCGCTTTGAATTACAATCACGCGTCCGAGGGATGCAGCGCATAAATAAGCCATTCGTTATCGCGGGGATTGCCGCCGTTTAAATAAACGTTGTTAACTTAATATTTGAATTAGTATAGAAAATTGCTTTTAAAAAATGTGGGATCCAGGACATGAAAAATGCCACTTTCGTGGAACTTCCATCACTGACACACCTCCTTTACATGTGACAAGGAAGGTTTCACAACTCGTTAATAATTAGTACTTCATGAATGAAAAATGCAGTTAACTTTTATAAGTGAAATACTTATACACTGTGAACATTTGCCAAAATAAAAACGGTAATTTAATTGAACATCAATGAAAAACAATAAAAGAAATATTTAAAATGCAAATGTGTATTTAAGGCGATAAGAAGCCAAAAGTTCCTTTAAAATGTATCAAAATTACGAAAATAATAAAAAAATAATGGACTAATAAAATTACAACTAAGTAATTTATTTTCTTAGTAGGTATGTAAATATATTAAACAGTAGAAAATACCAAGTTGTAACTTGATTTGTCCATCATGGAAAGCTGCGACCACCACTCTGTATTTTAAAAAAATAATAACACGAGCAAATTCAAGGTCACGAACAAATCAATTTCCCCTGATAGTTTACATTAACGCCAATTAAATAATGCAGCAATCCCACGCCGAAAAAATGTAAAACAGAACTTTTCAAATGTTAACAGACTCTCCAAGGAATACTACATCCTTCCTACAAAGAAAAACATTCGTGTCGCAGCAATTAGTAAAAAAATTCCACTCATAAATCCAAAAAAATATACGTATACAAACAGAATATTTTTTTTCGGACAGATTAAAACGCTACGTAGGCGGTATGCAAGACTCGCCCACCTGAAAGAAAGAAATAAATCGAACCCGCAAGAATAGGGGTTAAAAAAAGAAAACATTCATATTCAGGTCTCGGAAAAAGTTTCGTATAGTATAAGAAGAAAAAGGGAATAAAGGAAACTCTATATCCCGCAGAAGCAAGCATGCACACATACACACAATAAACCTCAACATCTCCCCTGTCTCGAGTCGAGACGAAGGAATACTCACACACACGTTTGGATTTGCACTCGGGAGCGGGACACAAAAGGAAGAATTTTTTTTAAAAACGAGAAAAGTACGAAAAGGGGAATAAGTTGGAGAAAGGAATAGAGAGAGAGAGAGAGAGAGAGAAGTACAGAGTAGACTTTACTCGGTTGCGCGGACGCGACAAATGCCAGATAATCTCCAAACAATGCAGTACACGTGGAAGAGTCGACCACCCCACCTTTAGCTTTTCAACAGCCACTCCTTCGAACCACTTTCCACCCTCAGCTTCTTTTCTCCCTTCTTCCTCAGTGGAGAAAATTCAGTATTCACGGCGCCCAGGCTGTATGAGAGAGAGAGAGGGGGGGGCGGAATGGGAATAGAGGAGGGAATAAGGGGGGAGGGGGTGGGTGGACGGATGAAGCAGAATAAGTAACGCCCCGAAAGACACGTGATCTGACTCCCGAAGTCTTTAATCCCCGTCTACGGGGCGCGAGATCGCTAAAGGAATACTTGTCGTGGAGAAGGGGAGGGGGGGTAAAATAGGAGAATAGAACGGTTTTCATGGGATGCGTCTGACGCGCCCGAAACCGTGGAAGCAAAAGACGACGACGAGTCTCTTTCTCCCGCTCCTCCCTCCTCTCTCTCTCTCTCCTTTTATTTTCGTCCGTTTCTGTTTTTTTCCTTCCCGCGGCAATAACTCCTCTCCGTCTTTTAACCCTATCTTCCTCCCGCAGATCAGAGGCGTGACGCAAAAATGGTCGATTTTCTTCATTCTCCTCGCTCTAACGGGTGCGTGGGTTGACGAGGGAAATCCGTCGAATAGGACTTTCTCATACGCTTAAACTGTTATCGTTCCGATTTACGATTTTTTGCGAAATTAGCTACGCGCAAAAAAAATAGAGAGGAAGTAAAAAAAGGTACAGTAAAATCTGGATACAACGTATCTCTACGGAGCATGAATTTTTATACTTTATGCTGAAAGTACGGTATACTGAAAATGCCCATGAGAAGTACAGTATTTTCTCTGGAAGCATCTCAGTGGGGGATCGGCATTATCGCAGGTCCGGCGCAAACCGAAACTGGCGATAATGAGTCTAACAAGAGATATATTTCCTATACTTAAGATTTTATCTCAACACTATTGCGAAAATAACGATTTTTCAGCTCGGAAAATTCCTTCTTTTGGGATTTTGGCGGAATCCCGCAGATCTTTCCGTACTAAAGACAAATGATGCCTTCAAAATTGGTGTAGACGACTTGAATGAGCAAGAATTGGTTATAGCGGAGCCATTTACGGATGAAAGCATAAGTTAAAGCCACAAAAATCTTTTTTTTTGGAACCTCTGAATTTCATACGTAGTATTGAAAAGTACGTTAAGTTGAAGTACGTTATTTTGAAATATTTATACAGTATTTATACGGGAAAATTGACGTAGATTTAAAAAAAGTACTTTATTTGAAATATATGTAATTGTGAAGTGCATACGTTGTAACGAGATTTCACTATGTCCGGTATTCGAACCGCGTACCCTTTTTTTTAAAACGGTTTGTGTTCCATCCCACGTGCGAGAAAATAAGAGGTTTTTTTCGCATTCGCTCTTACGAGAAGCACTTTGGTTAGGGTAGTATCGACGATCCTTCGATACGAAATTCTCCTATTATAATCTCTTTCAATAGCTTCCGGCATTAAATCGCGCGCGATTTTCCAAGGTAATGAAATTCCCGCTCCCGAGACTGCGCGCTTACAAGTTCTATAGAGTTACGTTAGCTAGGAATTTTTAAAATGGCAACATATTCCTTGGGTGGGAGAACTTGGAAAATCATAAGCAGAAAGCCCAAAAAAAAACACGAATCTTCTCGGAGACGAAAAGCATATGGCCGCAGAATTAAAGAACGAATGAGAGGCGGCGTTCAAGGCGACGATATTGGCGCGAGGAGCTGAGTAAAAGGAAAAACGACGCGGAAAAAAAAACAAAAAAAAAACATCACGTACAAATTATCGCTATAGCAACTGCGAAGGAAGAAGAAGAGTCGCTTGTTCCGCAAAACCCAACCATTCCGAAAATATATATATTTTTTTAACCGTGCCTCCTCTCAAGAGAAACTTTTTCACGAGCGTTATAAAGCTTTTTTCCCCACTATGCAAATACGACGCCCTCACGCGGCAGAATTGAGAAACGACTAAAGTAGATACGCGAGCATTGGAAGGAAAGAGAGGTAAAACGCGGAGAGAGAGACGGAAAGAGAGAAAGCAGGGTTGTTTATCGACGTCCTCTTTTGCAAAATAGAAAAGACCCTGAAACGTGTGCAAGTGCGTGTATGTTTGAAAGAGAGAGAGAGAGAGAGAAATAGCGACATTTCGTGAGAAGAGTGAGAGAAAAAGAGAGAGAAAAAGAGAGGTGGAATCGACCCGGTCGCCCAGACGCTGTTACTGTCTGCAAGTGCAACTGCACGCCACCAGAGGGCAGGGAGTGAGGTGGGAGGGGGGGCGGCAGAGAGGAGACGATCGTTTTTTGTCTCAATATCTCTCCTCTCTTTCTCACTCACTGTAACTTGATATGAGAAATTCTCTCCCTCATACACACACACACAAACTCACTCGTTTTCTGTCCTTGAGGGAGAGAGAGAGAGTGAGGTAAAGCGAAATGTTTTTCTTTTTTCTCTCCTTTAACAAAAAAAGGGGTGTGAGAGTGGATGGAAGGTGTGTGTGTGTGTGGGTTTGTGTGTGGTGGAAGAGCTATATGCACATGGACGTGTATCTGCCATCCTGAAAGAGATGGTGCGTTTTGCTGGAGAAAAAGGGAGAAGCTTTAAAAAAAACACGTAAAATGTGTCTCCCACGCAAAGCGATACTCATTTCTTCTTTTATTTGAGGTTCTTCGGTGCATGAAGCTCGTTTCTCCGAATGCGCTTTTTTCTCTCCCTCTCCTCTCCCTCCCCCTCTCCCTTCCCTCCTCTCCCTCCCCCTCTCCCTTCCCTCCTCTCCCTCCCCCTCTCCCTTCCCTCCTCTCCCTCCCCCTCTCCCTTCCCTCCTCTCTCCCCCTCCCTCTCTCTCTCCCTCCACCTCCCCCCCCCCTCTCCCTCTCAGGCCACTCCCCTTGGCGAGCTGAAATTTTTCCCCGGTCTAGAAATGCGCTTAAAAGGGAGACGTTTCGAGTAAAAAGATCGTTAATGGAGATTACCTAACTAAGCACTCCGAAAAAATAAATAAAAGGGAAAGTATGTACAAATAAATTGTTACTTTTAGGGATTAATTCTGTAATTTTCCGATACGGACGATTCAAAGCCGTCAAAAAGTATGCTCGAATACATATATACAATATTTTATTTAATGTTACACCTATTCTAAAGGATTATTAAATTTTCAAAGAACCCCATAGGTTGTTTTTTGACATTTTTGATCTAAACGGAAGTAATATAGCGGTTCCAATCGATACAGGTATATCCTTATGGGGAATTAATACAGTATACAGTATTTTATTTAATCTTACAATTTACCTATTCTAATCAGTAACTAAATTTTCTAAGAACGCCGTAGTTTTTTTTCGAAAAATTTGATCCAATCGGAAACGACAGCCGTACCAATCGATTCACAATGCACCTTAATTTCCTCGGTTAATTAGCCATCGCGGAATCAAGCCGTAGGTGAATGTATAGAATGTCTCGGTGGGGGTGTTTCTATAGTCTTTCCGCAAGGTTGATTGAGCGAGACAAAAAAACACGAAGCGTGACTGCGAGATTGCCTTGCACCACTCAGTGCAAGGTAACATGAGAGCCGGGCGCAAATCAAGCAAGAAACGGTTTTTAAAAAATGCGATTTTAAAAGTCGAAGCTCGTATGTGTGTGTATACTCGTATGTGCGCGTGTTGAGTCTGTACGACCACTGTGACTCTCATACAATAATACAGTTAGTCTTTTCCGTCTAGAAAAGAAATAAAATTCTCACATTTAGCGAAAATTGAAAAAAAAATGCACGATTCTTATCATGCGATCGAAGGGAATTACAATTTTTGTACGAAAATTATTTTACACAATACATCCTTAAAAAAAGAGCTTTCGCAACACTTTTTAATCGACAATCACAGTAGTCGTGCGTTCTCGTATCCTATTAAATCTCCTTGGATGTTAAAGCTTCCATTCTTTATTCCAAATTACTCTCGACTACTTTTCGTACCGCGAGATATTCGATAAAAAGAAAGATGGACGGAGTAAGAATATAATTAACAATCCAGATATGCATCTCTTCCTTTTTTCTTATTCCGTGTTTTTCGCCGAGGCGTAACACGCAAAAAAAAATTCTCTCCCCAGACGCGATATTAAGAAGAGCGAAATAACGAGGAAAGGTTGGAAGAGAGAGAAAGGCACGCACATACACACAGACAGACAGACACACACAGACACAGATGCGCGAGACGAAGACAGAATTCCTTAATGCGTTCTTCACGCCTCAGTCGCTAAAAATGGGAGACAATTGCGGGCTTTTCTTTTTTTTTGTGTAAATTGGGCAGCGTTGCACCCTCCGCTAAGCATTTTTCCTCTCTTCCTCTCTCTCTCTCTCGTCCACCTTTCTCTCTCTCACTCTTGTGTCCTTTCCTTTCCCTCACTGGCTAAAAACCCCGGCATCTCTCCCCCTTTATAACCCTCGCATATAAACGCTTCTCCCCCTAATTGCGCCTAATCGCATGACAGGGAAAGAGAGAGAAAGAGACTTCTGCAATTAAAACTCGACGTTGCCGAACCAACTTTTCCATTGGACCTCCACCACCGCTCCCCTTTTTCCTCCTCCCTCACCTTCTCTCGCCTACCCTTTCTTCTTCCGTCTCCCACTATCCCTCTCTAGTACCTTATACCTCTTCTTGGACCACCATTTCTTTCTTTCTCCCTCTCTCTTACTGATTCCTCTTGCATTTCTAACATTTTTTTTACCGACCAAGCTAAACACTTCCTCTTTACTTTCACCTTCCAATTTCTTCCATGTTCAGTGGAAGGACCCAGAGCAAAATATTATCGAGGGCCTCGCTTCCCCTAGCAAATGTTCAATTTAAAATTAAACCCAATGTAAAACCTACCGAGTTGCACTTATTAATTTACTAGCAGAAGTACCCGTTGAATTTCAACGGATTTAGTTTGGTTTCCCCCTTCTCCAGTCCCCGCCGTCCAATTACGGATAAGGAAGTAGTCGTTTCCCACCTTTCTCACTGTGTATAAGATGTAGAGTTACCTGTTCTTCGAGAACAGTTATTTTATTGAACAGTTTAGGCATCAGAACAGTTCGAAGAGAAATGTTCCCTTTTTTCTGAACCATCTCTAGCATTCACTCGTTGCCATTAGAATACAAAGTTATTTTGCTTTTTGTACGATTAATATAAAACACTTGGGATCAAAATGTAGCCTACGGCCATCCTATTTGTGAAGAAAGTATGTGTTGAAAGTTTGATTACTCTAGATTTAACGGTGTGGAAATGTATAGATGCTCAAATAAACAAACAAACTTTCATAAATATATAGGAGATGAGGAATGTGCTGAAAAGATTAGAATTTTAAAATTAACCTATCCAAAAAATAAATGATTGCCTGGAAAGTCATTCAGAAACTAGGTTAAAAAGAGAAAAAAACGCAAAAATATTTCATTAGTTCTACCTTCGTAAAAATTCGAGGGGGCCCTGTACGCCATTGTCTAAGTTTTATCATCACTCTAACATTCCTCTTTTTCTATATCCCCTTCCATTCCCATTTCCTTTTCCCTCCCCTAACTTTCTCTCCTTTCTCGGATCTTCCATTATCGTCCCCAAATTTCCTTTCACCTCCATTCCCCGCCACCTCTTAAAAATCCCTTTTCTTTCTCCCATCATCTCACAAAGATTTTCACTTATCTCCCCCCTCCCCCCTCTCCTTTAAAAAAATGTATGATATCGCTTTGTCTTCCACGGATTCTTTTTTTTCTGCCTCGACACTTCTCGGCTCGTTTACTAAATTCGTCCCGTCTCTCGTTCGCTTATCTTTGTCAACGCCCTTCTCCATTTCTTCGATTCCCACATCTGTTCCCATGACGACGCTCCCGCGCCGCATGTACCGGTCCATTTGCGTCCTCCAACCATTCCTCTCGCTCTCATTTGCTCACAACGTTTTCTATCTTCCTCTGTTTTCCCTACTCTTTTATATTCTCATCACTTTCTCTAATATCATTCACCTAGACTATATGCACCTTTTTTTTAAATATAATTATATGATAAATTACCTTATCTCTTTTATTATTCTACGTTTGCGCAGGTTTTTCACGCATCCCCTTCTTGTGGGCACTTTATTAAATATATGATAAGCTCTTTTCATACTTAGATTTTTCCGATTTGAATTTAACTACGTCATTTTCATCTCTGTTAAACTTTATATTCAAATTGCATATATATATATATATACCTTTTTTTAATCGTCTTTCGCGGCTTAACTGTAATCCGCAAATATGTATTAACATTTTATACGATTTAGGTGTAAGATGAGGCCAACAAGCCTCAACCTCGACCAGATAAAGGCGTTTGTCTGTCTGTCTCTCTCTTTCTCTCTCCTCTTCCATCCGCCAATTTCAGGCTTTCCTCCATTCCCGTTCCGTGCTTCTTTCACCATCTCGCCCTCGCTATCTCTCTCTCTTGCCTTCCTCTTCGCTTACTCATTAGAGCAGCCATTCCCGGAGCCCTTAGCATCAACTCTCTCTCTCACACACACACAGACAAACTAACTATGCCTCTCTTCCTCGCGCTAACACACACACACACACAAACGCTCCAGGGATATCCGGCTCATTTTCCTCACACCGCGCCCATTCCTGAAACCACCCCTTTCGCACGACGGTACTGAGAACCCAAAGCACAACAACACAAGCCACCCCCCCCCCCACCTCTCTCTCTCTATTTTGCACCTTTTCCCCATAAACTCTCTTCCTCTCTCTCTCTCTCTCTCTCGCGCCTCGTCATCCATTTATCGTATCGTCCCTTTCATTACTCCAGCACACCCACCCATAGCCACCGCCATTCCGGCCTCCTGTTGTGTATTACAAACCCTCCACACACACACACACCCACGATTTCGCACCCCCACCCCCTTTTTAAACCTCATTCCCACGTTTAAAAAAAAAATACGTTAATTTCTTCGGGACGGGCGATGCGCGCGCACACGTAACCGTGTACGCACAAATCGCCCGTCCCGAAGAAGTTAACGTCTTTTTTTTTTTAACGTGAGAACGGCCGGTGGCTCCCAAGGAGAGGAGATTTCTCGCCAAATTAGAGAATAAATATAAGGTATTTTTTTTGTTAAACAGACGTGTGTGCTTCTTTACGTCAACATCTTCTGAAGCGACAAACATAAGAAGAAAGGGGCATAACTACGGTTAAATTAACCGCCACATAAACTCTTAATTAACTCTTATGTCTGCTCAAGAATAAAGACTCCGTGGAGTCAAACCTAATGACCAGTAATAAAGCGTAGACCTACAAACTAGAGTAAAATTTCCGGGGGTAAATTTCGTGATTTATTTAGTGGTCTATCAACTCCTGACAAATTTTAAAAAATCTTAAACAGTGAGTGACATTCGCCAGAGAATTATCTAGCCTGTCTTGTGGTTGAAAAAATCAAGAATAATCACTTAAAATTTTAATAAAACTGAAAAAATAAGGCATCTTCAATAGCCCCACCCGATATTATGAAAAACCATATATACGCATTTCTGCTACAATGCAGTGGTGAAAGTAATTTCTAAAACAACTGAGGCTAGAATGCGCATCTGGTTTTTCTTAACGTTTTTCGCGACTACTGGAGATAACTTCAAACAAGTACTTTTTCCAAATTTCGATTCTTTAAGAGCTTATTATTGTTTTAATGAGAGACCTCCTTTTTTCTCTTTCGATTAACGCACGCGCCCTCCTTAAAACTGATCCGAATCGGCTATTTTATTGGATTAAAAAAAAAACTCTCAGAATCGCACCTAAGACGAGGAATTAATCGCGTCGAAACGTTTCCGCGAAATTCTGCCGAGCTAGAGAGAGAGAGAGAGAGAGTGAGCGTGAGGGAAGCCAATAAAGGAAAGAGGAGAAGGCGTCGAGTGATACAGAAAGGAAATTTCTCTCTCACTCTCTCGCGTCTCTCACGCGATTGAAACTTTAATCGGTTCATCATCCCCCTCGGAAAGGGGAACGGGGGCGGCGGAGGGGGCGCGCGGAGGGGGCGCGCGGAGGGGGCGCGCGGAGGGGGCGCGCGGAGGGGGTGTCTCTCCGCCGTCGCCGACGATAATTTCCAACCTCAGAAGAAGGACGACGGCATCCTATCCGCCGCGATTATACATGCATCTCGCAGAAGAAATTCATGAATATAAAGACGGGACACTTTTAAAGGCGCGTAATGATATTTATTCCCCCTCATATTGGAAATTGCATCCGAGACGACCGTTTCCATTCCTTTCTCTTAATTTACCAACCACGGTGTATACATAACGCTGCGGAATCGATCGTTTTTTTTAAAAAAAATAAAAAAATCACCGCTTATTAAAAACGACTGCTGGAAGTCTCCTCCTCCTCCGTCTTCTTCTTCGCGTGGTTTCGGTGGAGAAAAAATCAATCAAGGCGAGACAGCCGCGGTTTTTAAAGGTTCGCCTTCCATCTCGTCGAGAATGCAAACAAAATCATGAAATGAAACTCAGCCGAGAAGAGAAGGAAGGAGGGGTGAAGATATTCGAAATGAAGAGGGATTCCACTTTCAGGGCGCAGAGAGAGAGAGAGTTCCTTTCTAAAAAGATTCCATATTCCCTTCTTCCTAACTCCCCCTCCTCTCTCCCTCCCTCTCTCCCCTCTCCCACCCCTACGCAGCCCACTTCAAATTCCTATTACACCTCATTCATCTCTAACCAGGTTTCTTCTCCTCTCTCCCCTCACAGACCCCAACGCGTCAGTCAACCGTATACGGGAGATCGCCGTTTAATCGAAAGAAAGGCCCAATCTTTTTCTCATCTCTCCTCTCCTCAACCTTCGATTACTCGCATCCTTGCCAAAGCCGAAGACGAAGAAGCGGGTAAATCAGATGGAGAATATCCCCTTATTCGATCGCCTAAAAAAAAAAAAAAATAATCGATTCAGTTCTCGGATGAGACACGTTTGGAAAATCGGCGGTGCTTATGAGAAAAAGTAACATTATCAAAACTGATACAATTGTATTTACAAGTTTACGTAACAACTTAAAGGATAAACAATTTATTTGCTTAAATAAACGCCAAAGAGCTTCGAAAACGCAGGGTTAAACCAGAAAATATACGAGACACGTTAAAAACATAATAAAACTACGACGATAATAATAATTACGATAGTGTCGAATAGCAAAGCCTGAGTGCGTGGGACAGAAACGTTCATAAAATTCATCCGGAAAGGGATTACGCATATAAAGTTAAAATTGAGAGATATCCATATGAGAATCATATGAGTATGGGTGACGCAGGGATCGAGCACAAAATTAGAACTATAGGTTTTAAACTACCGTAAAGAGATAAGCGAAATATATGGAAACCCAACTAGGTATGTATGTATCTGACAAAAAAATTACATAAATGAACCACTTGCTACTTTTATGCACACTCGATCACGGTTCGTGTACTTAGTATTATCCGCTTCTCGCGTGTTAAGCTCATTTGCGCGATAAATATATATATATTTTTTCCAGAGTTAAATCCCAAAAGAAAAAGGTGGGGAGAAAACAAACAAAACGCGCCGCCGTAGAGAAACGAGAGGTACAGTCGCAGCTGCATTCAATACGCACGATGGGATCGTTTTTGTTTTAAATTTTACTTTAATAAAGAAAGGGTTTCTGGAACGCATCCGTTATCCGAACGGCTTTTTGTTTCGTCCATTTAATTTTTTTCTCTCTCGAAAAATCTTATTTATCGCGTAGAATAACGCCACTTTGCCGGGGCGAAATGAAAAAAAAATCGATCCCGACATGAATATTCATCACGCACTTGAAAAAAATCTGCATACTCTTGGGGAAGCACATAACTCCTTCGAAGAAGGGCAAATAAAACTCGAGAATTTCCCTGCCAAAGGGGGAAGAGGGGAGGGGGTGGGGGGGAGGAAGGAGATACGCACCTAAGTGGTTATGAAGGGGGGAAGGAGGGGTGGGGGGAGGGTGGGGTAGGAAGGAGGGGTGGGGGGAGGAAGGAGGGGTGGCAGGAGGGGGGAGGGCGGGTATGCGGGGGAAGGTAGCAGTGGGACAGAGTAACACAAGGGACTGCTAGCAGCCTATTGGGGAAACCACTTAGACCTGAGGGAAAAAGTGAGAGAGAGAGAGAGAGAGGGAAAAGGGAGCGAATAAAAGAAAAAAATGGCAACACAAAGAAAGAAGCAAACGATAAAGCCAAAAGGTGATAGCGAGAAAAGAACGAGATGCATACGGAAAAAGACTGCCGAAGAGGGAAGGTAAGTGGAAGGATATGGGAGGAGGAGGACGGTACGAGGGAAGAGAAAGAGAGGAATATGGAGCAGAGGAAGAGAGAGAGAGAGGAAAAGAGAGGATGCGAAACGAGAGGAATAGAGACGCCAAGTGAGAGCGCAAAATCCGACGAGATGGGTGAAAGCGAATGGAAATAGAGGCATTCCGATGGAAATTCTCTCACCTATAGAGAGAGAGAGAGAGACCACACCGCCGCTTACCCACAAGCTCTCTTCATAGCACCTTGCGGAAAACTCTCCCAAAAACCCCCCGCCCCCTCTCCCTCCCTCCCTCTCCCTCTCTTTCTATTCCATTACTTCGCTACACTTTCCATCTCCCATTTCTCCACTGAAAATCCTTTCCCTAACCTCCTGACACGGCGTTCCATACCGTTTCCTCCCTCCATCCCGGCGACCGCCACAGTCATCTCCCCCCCTCCCCTACTCTCCCTTTCCTACCCCCTCCTCCCCCTCAACCAACCCGCCCACCGGCACAACCCGATCAATACGAAGTGGATCCCGAAAAACCTCCTCCTCCTGCTCCACCCCCCCAACCTAACCGACCCCTTCAAGAGTAACCCTCACTCTGTCCTCCCCCCCCCCTTCCCTGCATACCTCCCTCCCTCCTCCCCTACCTCGCCTCTTTTTAAAAAAAAAACCTCCAGACCTCTAACTCCCCTCTCCTACCTCTCCAACCGAAATACTCCACCTACATCCATTTCGCCCTTAAACTCGCCAACTCCCTCCCCTCCTCTCCACCTTTACGCGCCGTTTCCGGCCCTCTCTCGCCCATCTCCGCTTCCTCTTTCTCTCTCCCCCTCTCTTTCTATTGCTCTATCTTGAAGAGACCGTTTCCCCCTATTAATCCCTCCCCCAGATCGCTCCAAATCCGCCGTCTTAAGAATTCGCAGCACGTGGCCTATCGGAAGCCATGAATTGGCCCGAATTGGTAAACATTTCCGCGACAGAATTTATGTTCGACCGCGCAAAATGTTTAAGTTCCGATTTAATTCTGACTCCCCGCGCGCGCCACGGATCGATTGTGGCCTTTTTTTTTTAACCGGACGGATTGAATCGTTAATTCCGTCTAGAGATATTTATTTAAAAAAATCGATTCGGCAAAGTTTTTACGACACAATACGGATGCATGTTTTGCTAACCGATAAAAATCTAATCTAAGATTGAGTCAAGCGTCAAATCTTTTATACGATCTTTACAAGAAATGGGAGGATTATTTCACTGTCATTTTAATATGAAAGAAGGTTTGCTATTAAGAAAATTATCGATACATGGCTGATAAGAAATGACAACAGGGTAGAATTTCTCTTAAATTCACACCAAGAATGTTTTCCAACTACCGCTCGCCATAGAAGTACTCAAGAGATAAACGAATATTAATAGAATTGCCGATGTTAATTTTTTTGGGCGTATTGGAATAATTAATTCATTTCCCACGAGATGAGTCTACGGTTAAGATGACGTACATGACGACTCAGTCATTAAGGACACATTCTTGGGTAATGTTTGTGAAGGAAATAAACGAACGGCATTAGAATAGAGAAACTTTTATAAGTAAGCGAGTTTCATTGCTGTACCAACATTTTAGCGATTTGTGAGAGGGATTTAAAGTCATTCGATCAAAGAAAAGTTTTCTTTAGCGAGGGCACCTTTAATCTAAAAGTTTCAACATTTATTCGACGCCGTCTCATTTCCATCACCGCCAACGGCAACTCTGTAACAGATTCCCGCGGGCCTATCCAATTGAAGTACACAGATCCGCCGTGAATTTATTATATATATATGTGTGTATGTGTGTGTACTACGGAAGAGGAAAGGTAAAAATATTTTTTTTCCATCCAATTATTCACAAGGGATTTGTATGTTTTTGCCAGGATAAACACGGCTAGATCTTATTTTATGACTTAACACGACACGGGACTAATCTGACGACACAATTAGGGACAAGCAATTAATTAATATATATATATATATATGTACAGTGTTTATACAATCCAAAAACAAACAATACATCCAGGGGCGGCATGAGGAATTTCGGCGCCCCGGGCGAGATAGCACTCCACCGCCTCCACCGTAAATATTTTTGAGATATTTACAAATGACTCGTTAATTTTTTCATCGCTTTGTAAAACTTATTTATATTGAAAAAATAAAAGGAATGCCATCAAGATTCCAGACTTTTCCACGGTATAAATTATTATCCAACATCTGTTCACCAGCAGGTAACGCATAGACAGGTGATCGGGATAGCGCCCTCAACACTTTGGCGCCCCGGGCAGCCTCCCGGCTCGCCCGTATCTCGGGCCGGCCCTGAATACATCACTAATGACCGCGATTTCCTGGAATTCGGCCGTTTAATTCACGAGAAGATCCCTTTATTCTTAAACAAAATTAAATTTCACCTTCAAAATCATCGCTTTTAAGGTTGTGACTATAAAACTCAGAACTGAAAATGTTAATTGAACTGTCATCTGTCTTCTTTCCGAATTGAGAACAAAGAATCGAACGAGCATAAACACTACTGCCTTCTTCTAATGCAATCCCAATTCGGATACAAAACAATCACCATTAACTCAGTAACAGCAAAATAAACGCCGCCTCCGCAAAGACCAAGAACGTACATAATCCTATTTAAATTTGAGGCTAATAAACGAGAGATAGAGTTCCAGATTTAAAACGTCTCGCGTGCTAGAGGCAAATTAAATCAATGGGAGAACAATACTCCGGTTTAACTTCTCATTTATCATTTAGCCGTCGAAATAAAAAATTAAATCAACCGGACTTTATATTTATATGAGCAATTTTGAGTAAAAAAATAAATTAAACAAAGCCTTATTAAGAGTTTCTAACCTCGCCTTTTTAAAATTTCCGGCACACTTCGCTTCAAAAAAAAAAACAGCGTCGTTCGCCGAAATTTTTTTTTTTTAAAACCTCCATTCGTGCGTCCCTCCTCCCCTGCGTGTTCCTCCGTCGCGCATATCCACGCACTCTTTGGCCCTTTCCCATTACTAAAAACCATTCTTAACACGGGTGATTTAATCTTCGAACATTTCGCTTTCCGCAACCCAGCTTACAAAAACCGCCTCCGGAGCCGATTCATACGCCAAAGGGAAAACCACACACACACGCCCCTCCGTCTTCCAATTATACGTCGTATTCCGAAATAACAAAAACACGAAAGAGCGGGAGCAAATATTGACATCGTTTCCAATCTGTTACGTATACCCAGCCCAGGGAAGAATTTTTTTGGGAATTTCCGTGGAAATTCGTCCCCCGCGCAACTTAGAGAGGAGGGAGGGAAAGAGGACTTTTTTCACGTTGTCAAGGTAACGATCGCTTGCGGATGATAAGATAAACGTCGAACGCACCTTTCCCTCGCAGATGGAGAGCAAACACGGCTCGGCACGGCAGTTGCATCCAAAGTAAACACCGCCCACGATTATTTGATAGTAACATTCCCCGTATTAAAAGGGTACGGACTGGAAATTAAAACTTTGCGCGGAAATCTCGAAAATTTAATCACACCTTCGCTGTTTGGCCTACATCCGCACAGCCACAGTAAGGAACGAAAACACTTACACAAGGTTAAGAGAACGCCTATTGCTCGTTACGAATGTGAGGATATTTTCCCTTGAGGAAAGCCGTTCTTAGAATAAATTGTTAACCTTCTGAGGATGAGTTATATTAATTAAAAGTTCCGAAACGTTTCACTGGTTTAGGATTCCCGAGTAAGGTCACGGTAAATCAGTAAAAAAAGCCAATAAAACTCTTAAGATACGGCCGGAGAGAGTGATTAGAATTCAAAGCGTGAATAAAGCTGCGGTTGTATTTTACGAGCATAACATCTATGTCATATCTCTACGTTGGAACGAAAATAAAAGAAGAAACAATGGACTATGGCATGCTATTTATATTCATACGGCAGGAAACCATTCCCTAAGACTTACGCGTTATAAAAACCATTTCTGAGAAATACTTAAAAATCGGAATCGATTTTTCTCTGCAACCTGAGAGGGACGTCGAATACGATAAGACTACCGAGAACCCATCAAACACAAAAAACACGTTTCCCGGTGCCTCTTATAACCTTATATACAAAATATTATTTCGAAGCGTTGGAGTTACGAACAACCTGCGCATTAAAAAGCAGTTCTAAAGATTCTTTAACACGGACAAAATTTTCCAAAACCCATAACACAACTAAAAGGAATTTTCGGAACCGATACTCAAAATAACTAAACGAAAGTCGAATTAAAGACGGGAAAATACAATTAATCACGACATTACGACGTTTAAACGAACTGAAAAGTATGACACCGATAACAGCGCGGCGGTATAATTCTACCGGGCGTCGTATAACATAACGTCCGACACGAAATATGACGGAAAACATCCATTTTGGGAAAATAGACGGGAGGAAAAAGAAAAGTTCTTTTTCCCCAGACGCAAACACGCGCGCGCACACATCCCAAGAATGAAAACACGTGCGCGCCTTATAAATGAAAACGCCGACGTCCGTCTGTCGCACACCGCCGGTGACGTATTGATAAACTTTTTCTTGATCGGTCGACCATATACATTTCCACGGCCGCGTTCAAAAAGACTAACCCCTCCCCTTTTTCCATCCTCCTTCCCCATCTCTCTTTCATGTGAAAGTAGACACAAGCGCGCACACACACACAAACAGGGACCGCTCCGGCGATCCAGAAACGTCAACCCATCTTCAGAGCGCGAGAGAGAGGGAGAGAGAAATGAAGAAAAACAAGAAAAAAGATCATTTCCAAAAAACTCAAGTCATCTTCCCCCAACCATTTCCCGCCAGAAATAAAAAAAAACGACGATGTCGCCGCGAGACTACGTAGTACCACGGGTCAAGCCATACTCCTCGGTTATGAGACCAGAGGAGAAGGACATTAAAATTCCGCACTTCCAACACGTACCCGTCGGCCAGGAGACGGCGGCGGCTGCTTTTCTCAACTCCCCCCCCCCCCTCCCCCCCATTTCCTACATTCTCCCCCTTAAAAACCTCCAAAACGACTAAACTTTTTCTTCCGGACAAACGTGAAGTATCGCTGCTGTCAAAGCGCATAAATCATACGGGGAACCGCAAGAGCGTACACGCCTATTTATTTATTTTTATAGGTTCCTCTCCCTGTTTATATATATATACATACGTATACATATATATCTCGACCTGCAGATTCCTGGACGGGGTGGAAAAGCGATCCCTAGCCTAAAGCAGAAGCGGAAAAAGAGAAGAATAAAGTCGGAAGGAAGGAATTATTTTCACTCCAATGCTAGGGGATACGAGGAAGGAACGGGCAGAATAAATTCAAATAAAAAAGTGTCTAAATAAAAAAAGATTACGAAAACTTTCCCAACGCTCTCCTGTCACCGCGACGCTGTTTTATCGTCCGAACTTTTCGTACTGTCGGGGGCGATTCTTTTTTTTTTTGTTTATTTTTTCCAACTGCCAAAAAAAAAAAAAAAAACCCGCAATGCAACGCACGCCGGGGACATTCGGCGCGAGAAGGATCGGCGTTTGGGCGGCGGTCTCTAACGGGAAGTGGGACGGGCGAAAGCCGACAGAACGGCCACGCGACGCTAGAGGACATCTTGCGCGTCGGGGGGAAATCCGGGAACCATCGATTAAATCATTTATCGATGCCATTTCGAACGATGTCGAAATGCCAAACGGGTCTTTGGAGAATAAACAGAATAAAAATCCTACAAAACGGTATATTTACAATGCGCGAAAACTTAAGTTTAGACAATTCAAGTCACCGGACTGACAAAGCCGAAACCCGTGTTGTTCTGGCAATATCTGTTTCGGGCTATTGATTACAATTAAAAGAATACGGCCATTTTTTCTCTTATATTAAAAGAAAACATGGATTTTTCGCGATATTACACACGTCAACGACGCCTGCGTTGAAATCACAGTTACTACGTCACTCGAAGATGATAAACGAGTCTGATAACATAATGGATTTCGAAATAACAATTCACAAAAAAACCGAACAGGTACTGGACGAAAAATGTGATTAAAAGCGACCTTATTAATTTCGCTAAAACGTTGATTTATCTCTAACCCATCGATTTTACTCAAGGGCGATGATTTTATTCCATGGAAATTCCTGCGGCTTTTGATGTTGACCACAGAGAAAAAATTTAAATTCTTGGCAATGCTTACCGGGAACTCTCCGCTGGAATTCCATTTCCGATTAGTGTATAATCATACCGCTGCCTTCTAAATGATCGACTGTATCCAGAATGAAAGGAATTAAAAAAAAACTCCGCGGTTATTGAAAATGGATCCCGTTCTTCCTTCTAATCATTGGAATCTCTTTGCTAACACTAAACCGATACAGCGATATAAAGTTAAACTAACCTGTACAAACACGTTGCTATGACTCCCGTTAAGTTTATATTCCGAAGATATTAAACACCCGACACCCAAATCAATATCATATTTACCGTTGCCGTGAAACGTAGATAACACTTAAAATTGCGGAGATATTGCGGCGGAAGAGTTGGATGGACATATTCACGACAGAAAATCAGGCACCATAAACTACCATATAAACTTGGGTGTGCATTTGTATGGAAATTTGGGCATTGAGAATCAAAATTTGACGAATAACCCAGAATTATAATTCACCTTTTCGATAACTATAATAATTCTGATAACCAAACTACAGCGGTGGCTTTCGAGGATCATAGCTAAATTGAAAATATCTATAAAGAAGAAACTCTTAAGTAAAACACCTATTCGTTGAATCGACACATAAATAAGACTTCTCCCTCCCTAAACGGCAATTTTCGAAACCTCACAGTAGGTGAGTCAAACCAAAATTGGATCCGGTTCGAAGTACTGATGTAAATCTCCGAGGAAAACGAATGACACGGTACGTGGCGAAGGTCTCGAATTATGTGCCACAAATGAAATACTCTCCGACTCTTTTAATGCATAGAAAGAAAGGGAAAGCTACGGAAAATTCTTCCCGCGATGATCTCAATGAGGTGTGTGTTTAGGGTCACGCGGTAGGAGAGTCCATCTTTCACAATCACGGCAGACAGGCACGCCATTAATATAACCATATATGCTCGGTCGAGAAAGAATTCTTCGCATGCTAGTGAAAATAAAAAGGCGAGGACTTTAAACTATGCAGGAATTCCAAGCACTTTTTTTTTACCCGCTGCAAAAAAAAAATACCGGCCGAATGAATTGCAGCCATATCCTTTCCCTTTTTCCTCTCTCTCACTCTCTCGGAAAAAATTGCAAATCTCGGGGTTAAAAGGCGTATTGCAGCGTTTGCAAAAGTTCGCGCGCCAGAGACGTTAAGGGGTCGCCTATATATTCATCAATCGAGCAAGGTTGTTCGAAAACAATCGTTCCGCGAGATCGAGGGAGAGTGACAGGGGGCCTTGAGGAGGGGGGGGAGTGTGCTGAGTTAAGTTTCCGGTACTACCGTTAAAGGCGGCGCGCTAAAACGCGGCGGCGGAACTTGGCGAAAATAAATATATAGGCATATCGCTAAGAATTCGCAGAGGAGATTTTCGAAAGTTTAAAAAAAAAATAATAATAAAGTTGCACAGAGATCGGATCTGAAACAAATGGCCTTTTAAAACTCGGTTTTGTTCATTTTTTTTCAAAAAAGTCTCTCGATTTTCGCGTTGCGTCACGCCGATTTGTGCGCGCAGCTGCAACGATGCGAGAAAAGAAAGACAAGAGAAGGAGATACTGCGCTCGAACAGAAATTGCCGCGAAAATAACTTATTTGCGCAAGATGTTACTCCTTTTTCAGAGCTCCGGGTCAGAGAGATAGAGGAAGGGAAAATAAATGTCCCCTCCCCTTCTGGAATCCCTCTCGAGCCGAGTTTTGTAATGGATAAGACTTAAAAAGCTAGTAGGCGAAGAATAATTAATAGTAGGTACAAACGCCGAGCGCTTTACCGTTGGAAAAGGAAAAGGAAATTGTTACGCAAGTTGAATGGCGAATTTGCATAAAATTTAACACGTGATTTTAAAGCGTCAAACTCCTAGAAAAGGAATAAGGCGTCTTTGCTGTTTGCTTTTAATTTTTAGAACATTAGATAGACTAAAACAGAAGGACAAGAAATTGAACGGAGATATCACAAGGCGATATTGAAAGCGCGAGTGTTAATTTTAGAACGAAAAAATGAGTAGTCATAGTAGCTGCATAGACGGATGGTATCGACGATTTAAAATTTACTAAATTATCTGCGCCGTTCGAGGTCGATCACATTGTATGTACAATAATCGGTTATCTCGAATCACCGATTGATTGTGTGTATCAACGCAGAAATAGGCTATCGAATCGAAATCTTGCATACACAAGCGCGACATTTGTTTCAGTTCTATAGGATATAGCTTACTCGGAGAAATTGCAATAGATACGACGCGGCGCTTTCTAAGATTAATTGTCCGCAAATAACCCATTCATCAGCTATTCAATGCTAATAACATTACACGATTGTCTAAAATGGAGGGTTTGATACACGCGTCGACATTTCATAAAGAAAACGCTACCGAGGTCGCGGTACTATTTTTCAAAATTTCTTATCTAAAAAATGGACTCGATTAAATGAACTAAGCAACTGATGATGGCGAATAACGAGATCGATCGACTGAAGGAAAAAAGGACGGTGGCAACATTTAGCTTTTAATAAAAGAGAGAAAAGGATAACGCGAGGGATTAATAAATCTCCTATGCGACCGAACTTCCGCTTAACGCGAATAGTAATAATCAGATCAACATATGTTATAACCCTTCATTAATGCTACCGAAAGTGATCAACGTATTAAGGGATAAAAGACACAATAGAGAAGAAGATACGTAGAGGATGGGACCTCAAGGTTAAGCGAAAATCCTTTTTAGGCGCGTTTTGCTTCCAGAGTGAGCGCCTATTATCGTCGGTCTGTCCGTCCGTCGGTTCGTTCTCGGCTTCTACTGAACGGATTTTTAGGAAATTTGATATTAAGGACATACAATCAAATATGATACGAAAATCGCAAAAATAAATCACGTACGCCAACTAGGGGTACCACTTTACTGGTGATAAAAAATGAAATTTTCGTCATATCTCGTAAATATTTCAAATAAAAGCAAAAAAGAGTATTTCCTTTCCTATACATTTTTATCGTAGGAGTAGCCGTTATCGAGAAAATCAAACAAGATTGTCTTAATTCGAGTTGAAATTTTATTGCATGGTTACTTCTTCATTGTTGGTAACATAAACAACCTCACAAACAAACGTTTAATTTCCTTACGTGTGCATGAAATATTTTTAAATAGGAAGAAAATGAATTATTTATGACGAATGAAAAACTTGAAAACGCTATTTTCCTTACGTACAGGTATATAATTTCTTTCTAATACTATTGCACGAAACGCGCCCATTTGTGATAGGTACGTTGTACACTTTCCTAACTTGTTTTATTTCTGCGAAGCAAGAGATACGAGAGGATAGGACGCCCACACGAACTGCTACAGCAGTACGACAAAAGCACGGAATAACACGCAGTTTTTACCATTCTTAAATTTGGTCATTCTTCCCGTTATGTGATAGTGACGCACGGGTAAATGTAATAAATTGTGAACCTACATTAAAATTATACAGAATCATATTTGAATATATACCTGTAGAGAACGTCACGGATACTTGGATCTATGTATCTCCTTAAAGGTTTTGCTTCGTATAAATCATGTGATGTCTTAACATTTTACCTCGGTAACGAACAGCATAATGTCTTCTTTCTAAAACCCCACAGCATTATTTAAAGTTACCTTACAGCTCCAACACGACTTCAGAATTATATTATTAAAATTCATTGCGAGAGTGAGAATAAAACCAGGAGTAAAAAGCATAGTGCACTCATTTATTTGAAAACTACCAACCAATACCTCTCGCTAAATTATGCTCCAAATTCCTCACAGGTGATATTCACTGAAATTAAATATCCGCCAAATGTCCTCAAATTTAAACACTGACCCTGAAACAGATAAAGATGAAAAGCCCCGAGTTTAATGTATGAAAAAAAAGACGGTTAACGTGTAGCCAATTCATAGAGTAATTTCTGTTAGTGAAATTTGAACCAATGGTCAGAAAAAAACGCAATTGATCACCCCAATAGGTACCTACGCAATGCGACTACTTCCAACGGTTGAGACATCGAAAAACATCCCAAGACTATATTATTCATTCAAGATCCTTAAATTTTCGTAATTACCCTTAAAACGAATCATTAACGACCATTACCAATCCCGTCAATATAACCTAAACGACCGTTCTTGCACGACCAAAAAAGAAAAATAATAATACTAAGGAGGTAACTCATCCATTTAAAAGCGTCTTAAATAACCCAAGCCGCCGCATAACATTTTAAGTTTTATTTTTTATAAAACGTCGACCCATTTACGTAAGCATGGCACTTGCCAACCTCTCTCTCTCTCACTTTCTCTCACTATCCCTCTCGCAAATTATCTCCGTAACGTGAGACTAAACAACGAAGCAGTTTACCGTGATATCCTCCACTTAAAAACTCCTTCCCTCCTCAGGCCGCAAGATTCTCGATGCCTTGGAAATACCCGCCTGACTTATGGCTCTCTCTCTCTCCTTCCTTCCCGACGACCCCTCCTCTCTCTTCTTCTTCCCTCACATCCACGCGAAGCGGACCCAAAATACCGCCATCTATCTCTTTTTATCTCTCCCCCCCCTCTCTCTCTCTCCTTTCCACGCGACTGCTATATTCTCTCTCTTTCTCTTTCCTCCTCCATCGTCGACACATGCGCCAGCTCTCCTAAAGCATGCAGCTTAATGAATTAAATGAAACCCCTTGAAATAGAAAATATAATGAAACCCAACGACAGGTGGGATTTTCTATCGGTTAAAATTATAACGCCGTTTTGGGGCAACTAAAGATACTTTCAGCGCACGCTTTAGAACAATTATTTGGCTATTTAGACCACGGTTTCTCGAAATTTTCTTACCCTTAATTTGGTCAAAGTACCCCAAACAAAGATAGGGATGTTTTTCGACTGCATATTTACAGATTCTATATCTCTAAATCCTGTTTTCTAAACACAGGATTTTGCTATATTAATCCAAAGAAGCATATGCTACGATTCGGAATTACAGACATTCTTTTTTTTTACAGAATTTTATAATTTTTCGCACAAGTATGACATTATAAGGCGTAATCTTATTTTCAAATGAAACCCATCGAGAGTTGGGATTTCGTACCTATAGGTTAACTAAGATACTTTAGTATCGAGACCAGAGTTTCTCGATCTTCTCTTAACAAGTACCTACCCTTAAATTTGGAATAAGTACCACAGTCCGACATACATCTTTTAGGTGTACATTTACGGATATAGAAAACAAGCTTTTGCCAGATACATCTAAAGAAGCGTGCGCTTATGTTCCAGAGTTGATTTTTTTTACAAAATTGTATAAGTTTTTCGACCAGGTTAGGCATTATAAGGCATACTGCTATTTTTAAATGAGCACTGATTAAGACTACCTTATCTATAATTACCATGTCGAATACAAAGCAGTCATCTGTATTTATTCTCCAATGGGATATTCTAAAACAAAAGGAAACATCCATAGATTCACAGTAGATACCAAAGTTTTTAAATCTACTACCGGTGAATCACCACTGATGACGCCTACCTTGTAGCTTGCTTAAATGCGCATTTGGGCTTTCCGAATTTTTAAGAGGCTAGTTAACAAATCTAAGAAATTTATAACCGGATTCCGGCTAAAATGGCAATCTTGACAATTCTTTTCTTTTTTCCTTAAATTCACCCTTTCCCGCATTAATCCGCAAATCTAATCCGAGTTACTCAAAACCTAAGCACGCGCCACGCCGGAGATTGCGGTAATTTGCAAAACTAATTACTTCGAACTATTAAGGTATTCGCGTCGCATGCGGTCTTGGCACAATGGAAATTTGCATGTCCCTCGGAAGATACGCGAGTAAATCTCGTCAAGATGTTTGTTTTTTTGTTTTTTTTAACAGCATCCCTCTCTCCATACGCGGCGAGAATGCTACGTGAATTGAGTCATTGCGATTTCCGCTAAAATGGAAATAATTAGAATTCACGAAGCATCCCTCCCCCTCCCCCATTATCCATCTCTCTCTACAAGCGAGGAACACCGCATATGAGCGAGTACGTGAGACACGTGCACCATGAATACCCGGCTATTATTTTTTTGCCTCCCGCGAATTCCCCAAGTCGGGTACGTTGCAATAATGCTCGCGATTTAAATGCATTCGCATTGCCGAGACGTCGGCGAACAAATCCGAAGCGCAAATGTGCCATAGCGACCAAATCTTTTATTCATCGGACTCGAGGGGTAAACAAGGTTGAAACAGATATAAGAGAACGTAATGTTACTACTTTACACTGGCGGACTCCTAAATTTGATTTAAATCGACGAAGACGAAAGGGGAGTTATTTCTTTTAAGGAATATAAACCTTCGATACTTACAATTACTTAAGTAGATGAGAACATCATAGAAAGAGTCTCTCTCCTAATGATTAAATACAAAATTACGTTCCGTTTACAGAGTTAGGCAAGTATAGGAAGTAAATACATATAGCAATCGACACGTAAGCACACACACAACGATCTCCAATATTAAATTTAAAGAAATTCATTCATTAAAAAATAAACTTGAAAAAACAACAGCAATACTAACAGAAAGACATCCTTCAAACCTTAAAAAAAAAACAAAATCAAGGAAAAACTACAAAAATATCCAACGAATAAAAAATCTGAACATTGGGAGAGGTAGAGAGTGTGATAGAGGACGAAATTACAGACCTGTTGCATTCCGCACGATCGCCTCACTTCCAGCATATGAAAATAGATACGTCGATAGAAGAGAGAGATGCGTCACGCTCGCCTAGTTTCGAAAATTCCTCGATATTTACCGGAACGATACACACAAACACGCGCACATACACTACTCCGCGGGGACGTCCCGTCGGACATGTATACGAGGATTGGATTGGTTGGCAAAACAAGTGTCCAAGTTCTGTCGTACAGGAAAGGGACAGGGAGGGAAGCAAAGGGGAATGGAGGGCGGGGGAGAGAAAGAAAGGGGACAGAACCTATGGTTATTTCGCGGCGCCGGGGCAATCAACATCGGTTTATAAAAATCTTGGGTCCCGAAAAAAAAAAGAAACGAACCTTCTCCCCGAAAGACACGACCAGACTGCGTCACGTCCGAGACGTGAAGGGACTGAAGGGGGAAAAACAAAGCAGCAGCGGGCGGCGGCGTCGTCGTCGTCGGCAAGCAAAAGCTGCGATGAAGGGCGGAACACACACACACACGCCCTCACCCAACTGGTCGAGGTTCTCCATGAGAGAGAATGGAGGGAGATGAGGAGGGAGAAGAGGATGGAGGAGAGGGGTGGGAGAAGAGGAGGAAGATGGAGGGGGTGGTGTGGGGGGGGGGGGAGGGAGGGTCACACCAATCACAAGGGATGGAATTTTTCTGGAGTCCCTCCAACGACTTGTTAATGCAAGCGAAGGAAGAGTTAGCTTTGGTGAGTAGGGGGTGGGACGAGAGGCGGAGGGGGGGGGGACGTGGGAGGGGGGAGGGAAAAAGAGGAGAGATTGTATAAACGGCTAATTGCCCTACAGTTATTTTGTATTTTTTTCCCTTTTATATTCCCTTTCTTTCGTAAGAGTGTACTTGGCTTTTCGCACGGTCCATTGAAATGCTAATTTGCCCCGTCTGCTAAAAGTCTCCTCATGCCATTGGAAAGAGAAAAAGAGAAAGAGAGAGAGGGAGAAGAGAGAGCGGGGCAAGTAGCGATCCGAGTCTCTATAAGCTGCCCTCCGCCCGTCATTTAAATCCAGAATGAGGTTAGCATATGGAATCCAATTCCCCCCATCGGTCAACAAATGAGACCCGTTTTTCCGTGAAGAGCAACGGGTTAACGACACACGGACCGCCAACCGTACGCTAAGAGGACGGGAAAAGAAAAAAGAAGAACGACGTGGACTTTGATCGCTTTAAAAACGGACGCGAATTGAAAGGGTTAACTTGGACGCATTAAGTGGAAGGAATTGGTTTTTATACTAGGGCAATCGATGTGTGCGGCCATAAGGTCACGGCAATCGATTGGCTTTTAAGAGAGGTAATTTTTAGGGGGGAGGAGGGGGGAGCGGGGATAGGGGAGAGACGGAGGGAGACTGATTTCCGGGAGGTTATATGACTCATTGCCAACGGTATTGGCGTTTCTTTCCATATATTCCGAGAATGTTACTCCTCGCCTAGGGTCAAAAAACAAAAAAAATCGTAAAAAAATAAATCCTATTTCGGGATGACGCACCATCCATCCGCCCGAGGGCGCTGGATTTACTTCCACTATGATTTTACAAGCCATTTGGTATGGGAAAGGCAATAAATGTTTTTCTTTCTCTTCTCTCTCTCTCTCTCTCTCTCTCTCTCTCTCTCTCTCTCTCTCTCTCTCTCTCTCTCTCTCTCACTACAGACAATCGAGCTGTTCATGAATAAAACGCAATTTGCGAAATAAATTACGAGATAACCTACCTCGTGAGTCGGCTCCACTGTTTGTGTCCCGAAGCCTTTTTCTCTTCCTCTGAGTGAGTCAATACAAGGAAACGAAATTGTGTCGTTAAAATAAATAAAACGTTAGCAAACCGAACAAATGACATCTTCGCATGGCGCGCATCTCTAAAAAAAATACGGTATTACTTTGACTGCAAAGCCATTTGAATCGTTGGAGACAAATCGCCGTAAAATCGTGACGAAAAAGAAATTTAAATTAAGCTTGCTCATATCATAACAATGAATTCATCCATTCATCCTAAAGTTTAATAGCATTACATAATAAAACTATTAAGAATGCCAAACCAAAAAACCATACATTCTATTTAGTATATCCTATTAATTACACCATAAACAATTTAATTTAATTTTTTTAATTCAACAATATGTATTTTTTTTGGTCACATACGTCATTTCAGTATATTTTCCATCAATATAATCCATTAAATAAATGGAAATAAACAACATCATAACGATTAACATAAAAATATAAAGTCATGTAGCCCACAGGCGCCCACTTGTATTAAAAGATATCCACAGAGCAGCATATTTGTTACACTTTACACAAAAATGAGACACTTGAAAAACAATTATATTTTACTACCTCGTCGACCGTGCAAAAATATATATTACCAACTTTCCCGAAAGAAAAGTCTATCTTCTACATCTTTCCGTGGATTATAATCCCCACTATATCATCCCTTTAATTTTCGCCAAAACCTTTATTTATCTCCATTAAGAAACTTCAATTCTATCCCTCTCGCTTAAAGGATTATCCATCCAAAAGAAAAAAAAGAAAAGACACCGCTATCGTCCGTCGCAGTGGATGATGGGAAGGAGGAAGAATGCAGAGAAGGGCAGAAGTCACGCGTACTGCGCTCGTAGGGAAGGAAGATTTACCGCGCCCGGAGGACGTTCCGCGCGGAGGGGGAGGAAGAGATTCTCATCGAAACCATCCTTTCTGGGCTTAATGAAAAGGAAAGTAACGGGGGAGAGGCTTTTAATCCCGGAAACCTCGCGGAAAGCACGGCGGCCGCAGACGCTAATGCCATCGCGGGATGATAGCCAGGCGAGGCGCGGCAAAGAGTCGGGGGGACTACTGATCGTAAAGCCTCGAAAAGCAGCGCGGGGGAGTTAGGAAGAATCCAGACGCAGCGACGAAAACTGTTTAGTAGAAACTGCACGCTGCAGAAACGACGCGCACACACGCAGACCGATCGAACGTCGCAACGGGACTAATGTACGTGTACAAAAAAGGGGGGGCAAAAAAAAAAAACAAAACGTTAACACAACGAGGCGTTCCCTCCGCAACCGGCTACTGCCGTTATCGCTTTTCAACTGCCAAAATGACACTTAGGATTCGGTTTGCATTAGCGGCAATGGCGGCGGGAGAGGAGTTTCGGACGGTTAACGATCACGGCGAATTTTATTTTTGCATCGGCGAATAGTTCGGATCTCCCTTGTCGTGTCGCCCACCCTACCTGCTACGAGTCACGACGAGCTCCGCCGCGTACTTAACGCATTTCGGGCGTTGCCAACGGTTACCGTGTACCGGGGACATTCAAATTACACCGCGACCAAATTAAGCGATCTGTGCTAATGTCAAGAAACTTTGTTTTTGCAAAAAAAACTTACGCGACGATGCGCATTCGAGGTTCGTTCAATGATGGACTAACTAAATACCTTTTAAGCAGTGGCGTAGCGTACATGTAGCAAACCGGTGCAATGCACCGGGGCACCCAACAAAGGGGGGGCCCCAAATGACCCTGACATCCTATGTGTTTCATGATAAAATTAATGATAGGGTATCCAAAATCGAGTTTGCTATGCCACTGATTTTAAGCGAAACAAAATATCTGAGGAGTCCCAACAGTAAACTTTGAAAAATGCACTTTATTTAAAATTCAACCAATTATCGGATTGATAATTTATAACATTCACATCTGGGACTCACTGATTAAAAATGTGAAGTACCCCTATCGATCATTAAAATAACATTCCATAAATCCATAAAAACCGTTTGATGCTACAGAGGCATTAGACTTTTACCGAATTCACTTCGTTTAACAACGTCAAGTGAATATAAACCATAATCACGTTAAGTACAAAATTTATACGACAAAATCTCCAGATACTAAAGTAAATAAGCCTTCGCATAAGGGTTCATGGATTTTGAAGTACCCTTAAAAGTTTAAGAGACGGCGATAATATATATAGCGGGATTTTACAATAATGTGCAACTGATGCCAGCCATTGCAACGCTTAAGAGCATTAAGGGAATAAAAAATACCAGCGTCGCCGCAAAAGGAGCGTTTCCCTGGATATGGGAAAAGCTAAATGGTGCGTGATGTAGGGCCCTATACTTTATACGCCCTGGCCAAGCTCCAAATCGGCCCGAAATCGGCACGTGGAGTTCCGGCAATTATTCACCAGTCGCAAAACTCCCGTCTCACGAGAAGAGAGATTGGATTATGAGGAATAAGAGGCCAGGGGTCAAAAAAAGAAATAAAAAAGCACCATAATAAACGATCTTCAACCAGCAAACCAAACACACGTCATCGATTTTTTTGTTTACGAAAGGAACCTTGACAAAAGAAACAAAATACTGCAAATAAACCCTTAAAGTTAAGCGCCCCTATGTTATATTTTTCTGTTACAATCATGAAGTTTATTCTAGTTATTTAACGGATCATATTGATAGAAGAGAGATAGCCTGATTAAAGGCGTGCTAGAAGGAAGAAATGAAGAAGTAGGAAAAGGTTTCAGCCGATCGACGACTTGAAAGGGAAAGAGAGCTATCAAGACATGAAGAATACTGCGGCAAATAGAAGTGCGTGAAGAACCAGGTTTAACCATGAATAATCATGAACTTGTCTATGGACAGTGATTGACAGAAAATATATTAAAAGATGTATGATATTTATTCTATTTATTTAACGAATTATAATTACAGAAAATATACTAAAATGAAATATGAGAGCAAAATACGTACACAATATTGAACAAGTATAACTATATTTAATTAGTTATACTTGCAACTTTATTTAATAAATTGTGTCTAATAGTATACCAAATATCTATTGGGTTCTCATAGACCCCAAGAGCCTACCTAAGGGTTTACAAAAAGAAAAACCGGACAACTCCCGGCGTAAAAGGAGACTTGCACTCGGAGCAAAGGCACACCTTCCACTCATTCTACTTAAAAAAAAAACTCTCCCTCCCTTCTCCCTAGATTCTCTCTCCCACCCCTCCCCCCTCCACTCCCAACCCTTCCCTCTGAACAAAACCGTCTCTTCAACAGAAAACTCCTCCTTCCTCTCCTCCACCAGAGGGGAGGGGGGGGGGGGGGGGGGGGCTCTCCACTACCGCCCCTCGAGCCAAAACCAACCCCTTTCGATTCCCTCTTCTCAGCGAAGTCCCTCCCTCGCAGAATACAGCCCCCAATCTCTCGTCCCCCCCCCCCCCCTCCCCCAACCCTACGGGAACCCCTTGGGCCCCTCCTTCTTCCTGCTGCCACTTTCCTCCCCCTTTTCTTCCTTGGCGAAGAAGGGAAGGGGGAGAGGGTACCCTCCCTTCCTTGTTTAACCCTTTCCTCCTATCCCACCCCGACCTCTTCCCTGCCATCTTGCCCCCCCCCCCTTACCATTCCGCCCTTATGACGCTCCGAAGGTAAGGAGGGAGGGAAAACCACCTCCCCCCTCGCCTCGGGGGCGGAGAGAGAACTAGCAAGGAAAAGCGGTTAAAGGAGGGGGGAGGGGGGGTGAGGACGTAGGAGGTTTTCGGTAGGGTGGAAGAGTGAAGGATGCGGCGCTGCCAACCCAACCGCGCCGAGAAAAAACTCCCCCAAACACCGCTGCGACACAGGAGTATATAGGCTTTTCGAGGCATGAAGATGAGGTGCGGTTTTCTCTCTGCGAAGCAAGTAATGAGCAAACTACCTCAGGAAAACTTAACTCGCTATGAAAAGGAGTTCGTTCTTCATTCGAAGTCGAAAACCCCTTATACTCTGCTCCGACGGAGTTAGTTACTCGCGAGTGAGAGGCTGAAAGAGGAGGAGGAGGCGTGGTGAAGACCGCAACGCGTAAGTATCAGGAATTTCGGGGATTCCGAATGCAAGAGTGGTGTATAGCGGAGTATGGAAGCGCGAGTTGCGGCCAGAGTCTCAAAAGGGGCGGAGAGGGAAAGAGTGAGAGCGGCCGGGGGTGGCGAAAAGGTGTAAGGAGGCGGATATTAGGCGATAAAACAGCCTAAAGCGGTTTTTGGCTTGAGGTGGCTGGTAACCACGCCCCCCCCCCCCCCCTCCCGCCCCGCTTCCACCTAAACCCTCTCACTCACTGCCGTTAACCATCAAAAAACCCTTTCCCGCCCTGGCAAACAACGCGATTACGGGCCGGAGCGGGGTCGTACGCACTTGATTGAGTGTGCGATAGATCGAATTGGAACCGATGTCTGCGATAAAACCAATATGGAAAGAGAGCGAAGAGTGGTTCCCCCTATTGTTCGTTACCAGATTGCTGGCGGAGTGGGGAAATTCGCGACGGTTCGTTGCATTTTCATTCGGCATTCTGCATGGCGAATTTTTTTTTTGTCTTTTCGTCGGAACCGTGTTTGCTGAGCTTTAAGGTCTGGATTGGGTCGCAAAGGCTAATGTCTCCGTTAGGGGGAAAAACGATCACGTACGTTTCCTTAATTCACTCGAAGCGTTCGAGTTTTTCAAATAACGGTCAAATTGATGGCGTACTATTTGAAACAACGTCGGATTCGCTCCAACGAAAACTTCTATTACGATTCCTATGCATGGACATTGTGTGAGATGCTGTGTTAACTTTTGGACAACCATCATCGGTAGCGCAGCCAGGAGGAGTGGCATTTGACCCCCCCTCCCCAGATCGGACAATACTTATAGCAAAGCATAGAGTATGCGAGCGTCAGGAGGTGAATCAAAGGTGTGTAAATTAGACCACCTTTTATGCATCAACTTCTATCATTACACGAAGTTACTAGCAGATAAATCGATGAACAAGGCCTCAGATAATTGTGTTTTGAAATATTTGCCCCTCCCTCCCCCCGAACTAAATTGATAACCTTACCTAAATTTACCTATATACCTAAATTTACCTATATTTCTCATAAGTGTCCAGACGATGATGACTTTGCAAACCTTATTCACAACACAAAACGAATGGAAATTCAGCGCCCAGAAAATCGTTACTTGCATTCATAGGAATGAGACCGTCCCACAACATTTCACATGAAACTTCGCGAATATGACAAAACAGAGAGAATCTTGTCCCCTTTCTGCGGATTTTTCTCTCTTATTTACTACTCTCTCTCTCTTTCTCCATTTTTCTTACCATTAAAAAGGGAACCCCCACCGCCGTATCACTTTTTTATTCTGGAGAAGATAAAAAAAATCTCCTCCCCTAAGTTTTAAATGTTAGACCTAAAGCCGTGCCTGAAATAAGTAGTGGTACTCGTCTCCATATCCCACTCGTTTTTTTTTTTAGAACCGAGCGAAGCAAGTCATTGAATTACCGTAACTCAGAACGAAAGCCTTATTTACTCCAAGTCACTCCCGAGATAATGAGAATCTCAGGGAGATGGAGGGAAAAAATCCCCCCTCTTTCTCCCTCCCTTAAGTAATTAAATATTTTTCTCTCAGCGTTTCGGGGCATATCTCCCAACCGAATCACCCCCTGCCATACCCCTTTCTTCCATCCCAGCCTTACGGCGATCCCACGCTCCTAAGGTTAAAATAAAGTCAGGATGGAGGAGCAGAAATGAAAAAAATTAAAGTTGACGTCGTCGAACTTGTTTTTGCTTTATTTTTTGGAAGAGCGAGGACCTTATAACAGGAGCTACCTCTGTAACATTTTCATAATTATCAACTTGGAAGGGGTATTTAAAAAAAAAAGAAAGCAAGACTTCCACTCTACAATAGGTCGCCCTGGATTTTTCTCTCGTGGAAAAAGATGCCTGCACGTACTGGTTTTATTTGAGAGAGGAGAGGTAGAAAGACCTCTCTCTCGGTAAGAATGCGCCAAAATTAAAGCGTCGGATTTCGCCTATGTTACACTTTTGCCAACGCAGAAAACTGGGACAGTCCTCCATTTTTTTTATTGAAACAGAGACTCGACCGAAAAATTTCGAATGGGTTTTGAAACAGCCATGTGTATTATCCGTCGGCTTTCCAAGTTTTACGGCTACGCCAGCCAAAAAAGGGTAGTTTTTAGCAGCATTTTTTTTGGCGTGTTAAAAGGCATAGAAACAGTTCTATTAGACCTAAAAGGTCAAGCGATTACTTCGAGAGTACGTGACTCCTTCCTGACTGCACCGATTCACCGGTTAAAGACAATTTTACACATCCCCTCCATTCATTACAACATTCAACATCTTCCCCCATTTTCGTTCTAAGGGCAATGGGCAAACTTATCATGTGGAACCAAGACCCCCAAGAACGGCGCACCTATTGTCCCTGGAAACGTTGAACTGCTTCTCGACAAAAAAACAACTCACCCTCGGCTCGAATAAAACAAAAAAAGAGCGTAATGTGCATACAGAGAAAGACATCGACAAATGTCGCGAAAGAAGTGATACCGCCAAATATAATAAAGAGAGAGAGAGATGGGGAAAAGGGGCCGTAAATAATAAAAAAAGCGTTCGGGTTAAACGAGACAAACTCCTCCTCCAAACCACCGATTCTTTCGTTAAGATAGAACTTCGCCTAATCAATCCCTTTTCTTTATTTATCCCGGCGGATTCAACCCTCCTCGCAAAAAGAAGAAAATAACTCCACGGATCGCGTAAGTCATTTTTTTTTCCCTCTTCCAGGAACCCTCTCAGATTTTATTTGGCGAGCGCGGAGGAAAGACGGGGGTGGAGGAAGTTATTAAGGGAAGCAAACGGGGCGGGGAGGAAGTATGGCTGGAGGATGTGTGCAAACGGCGTAAGAATAGAGGGATTTTTAGGAGGGAGGAAAAAGGGGGGATATCTCTGGACCGCGAAGGAGGGAAGGGAAAAAGATGAAGAGTTGAGGGCAGACAGAGAGAGGGGGCGTGTATTTGGGGAGTCTTTCGAGAAACCTAAGTGGTCTTCCCACGAATTCAACCCATTCTGGTGTATTTTGCGTGTGTGTGTGCGCGCGCGAGAGAAGGCCATCCCGTCCGCCCCTCGCGTGTTTGTTTAATTCTCAGCCGAAGGAAGAGAGAAAGAGGGAGTAGCGGTGACGACGTCATTAGCTGGTTATGGAAGAGGTTTCTGATGATGATGGAGGAGAAGGCTGGTTCCGCGCGATGGGTGGGGGCTACGAGGATAAGAATGGCGAAGGATACAGCCAAAAACGGGGACAAGGGACATCACATAACGGGTAGCATCTTTTTCACCATCAGGGTTTCTCTCTCTCGGTTCCCAGGACGCTGTCATAGATATCCTCTGTGTGCGTGTGTGTGTCTACGTCGGATCCTTTTTCCTACCCCGCGTTCAGTTAGTGCGTTAAGCGGCGGAGTATCTCCAAGGAAAATGTTTGCCGAAAGAGAGACGAAGGAAAAAATATATATACCGGAAGACAGAGAGAGAGAAGAAAGAGAGACGTACCATTAACAAGAATAATAATGCGATAATGGGATTCGAGAAGAAAAAAATAAGACAGAGAGAGACAGGGGAACCGGAGAAGAAAAAAAGAGCGGAAGATTAAGACGCTTACGACTCGGGACGAGTGCTGCTCGGGAAAAATAAAACCATCGACGAATAAAACCTTCGGCATTGTTTTTTTTTTTTTACCCGGAAGAACAAATGAAGCTAAAATGGTAGTTTGTATTCCGTTTCTCGATTAGCTGAAAAATGTTTCATGTGCATTAAGCGAAATATGGCTCATATGATCGCAAACGACATATTTCGCCACTTTCGTCCTTACAGACATTTCCTCCGATGTATAAAACTTTTATGTGAACCAAGACTAGCGAGCAGTATTTTAAATACTTTTCAACGCGAATTTTTATTTCGTATCGTGCATATTGCGCAATTATGGATATAGGCGAAAATCACTCGAAAGTCGTTATTCCCTCGAGTTTAAGAAGTATTGCGTTTGGATCCAAAGTTCACGAAACAGCTCAAATAAAACTGCGCGAAAAATTAATAGAAAATAAATACATAACCAATGCGACAGCCATTCACAAAATTTCAGGGAAAATCTCAAACTCGACGAACTTAATACATTCCAATTTGAAGCAGAAACGGAAACCACTTCTGGCCATCGCAAAAGCATCGCAAGAAACAAAAAAATAATAATGTACAGCTTTTGCATTATGAAAAACACACCGTGTTTTCTTTCGTTATAAGTCGTTATTATGAAATTGCACACCGGAGCCTGAAAAGACATCGGCGAATTTTAACGACTCCTTTATGATGCCTTACATAAGACTCAATCCTTAAAAGCCCACCTGGGGTATTTTCCGCATCGATCCAAGGGTTCACATCTTGCTCCAAAAGAAATAACGACGGGTTCGGTGAATTTTACGCCAAAAAAACTACGGCTTTTTTTTGCGATAGTACTAAAAAAATTCGTAAAAACCCCGAGAGACGAACAATGAAAGGAGTCACGTTCTCTCCTCTTCCCAGTAATAAACTAAGGGTATGCACTCCGAGGAACATTTTTTAAAAGGAACAAACGAGCGACGTTTCTCCTCCGCCAACACACACAACACACTTCTCACCTTTCCGTCCCATCTCACGTTAAACGCGTCGCAAAAAGACCCTTCGTCGCTTTAACTCTCTCCGTCTCTAACGCGCAAACACATTGCGGGATTGCATATACCTCCATCAATCAAGCCTCCCTTTAATCAAGCAAGTCATTTAAAAGAAAAAAGAAAAACCTTTGTAACGCCACCTTTCGAAACACCTCTAAACCCAACTTTAACTAAAAAAAAAGCTATCTTCTAAGAAGAACCGCCGCGCGATTTATATCATTCCGCCGTCGTAAAAATATTCCCGTATTCATCGCGAGCTACGCTCAAAATGGGCGATAACTGTGACCACGAAGACCACGGCGATGAAAGGAGATAGGGAAAGAGAGAGAGAGAGAGCCGGTGATTTACCCCTTAAATGACAATGGAGTGAGTGAGCCGTATCCTACGGCCGGCTTGATGGAACTGCTCACGTAGGGAACACAGAGAAGGGAAATGACACAAACACGGTTCCAAACACGCTGTGTAGAGCTCTTCCCTCTTTGCATTTTCCTCTCTCTCTCTCTACACACATACAAATCTCTTCCTCTATATCCTTTGGAATTCCTTGCGCCAGATGATTTAAAATGTTCCTCTTCATTCCAAAGCACGATACCTAAAATTCGTTTATATCTCCTAGTCGTTTTTTCTTGTATTATATTTTTTAAATTTCTCATATATGAAGTATATTGAGAAAGTATTGTAATCCAGAAAAAATTCGACCTCGAGATTTTGTCAGAAATATACGTTTTAGGTATTGCTGAGTCCGAAAAGGTGGTTTTTTCAATGCTGTCTGTGGGTCTGTCTGTTCGCGGCTCTAGAGCCTGAACGGTAGAGCGATAATGAATTAAGTCTCGTACTTACGCATTTTATCATACAGAGTAGAAGTTATGAAGAAATGGTTGACATTGCTCAATAATTAAAGAAAGTTTATTCTACGCATTTTTACCAACAATTTGATTTTTTCAAAAACGGCTACAACGATTTTGATCAAATTTCGTACAGTTACTTGAGTTTACGTCTTCAGTAATACGAAATAGTTCATATTTCTCAAAAAAATGAATATAAGGCTAGTCTATTATTGGGCAACTTTAAGAAAAATTTGATTTTCGAAAAAACGGCTCATACGATTATCATCAAATTTCGTATAGTTATTTAAGTTGATGTTTATAACGATTCTACAAAGTTCATATATTTCAAAAGATAACTAAAGGACGCATTAGTATATGAGAAAGTTTATGCAATGTATGTTGTACCAATTTTTAAAATTTTGCATTATTGTACTCCTATTGCATGCATACGTTAATCTATTCATGAAACTTTTTTGTCTTGCTAACCATTAATACAATATTTTTGGATTTGGATATCTTACGTTTAATCATTTAAACCGCCATTGTGTAATACACTCGTATGTTTACTTTAATATGCACAGTGGAACTTGTATAATTCGAACCTCAAGGGAACTAAAATCTATTCCACTTATAGAAAATTCGATTTATAGAAGTGAAATAACACGAAAACAACAGACGTTCCACTGTATTCTGACGTTAAAGTTGTGTCAATTTCTGCATTTGAATTATACATATATTATGGCTTATATGTTTCCGCACTCAATGATAAGGTGCGTGTCTATTCTAATCATTTACCGCACTTTGTGTTGTGTTTCATGGGACCTCGTTCCGGTACAATAAATTTCTATTAATCAATCTCTCTATACTCTTCTACGAATTACTCCTATTTACTCCTGTTTACTTCCTATTTACCTCCTCTTCCCGCCTCCGCCTCTCTTCTGATGACCGTCCGCTCCGTTGCATCCCTACGAAACCATTTCCGCATGCTCCTCGAACCGTCAATAGAGAACCGGAGCGGCGACAAAACCGCGACTTCCCTGGCTCTCCTCCTCTTTAATGCCCCGTGCAAACGCTCCCGCGCAATGCGGAGACCGCAGGTGCGAGGGAGGGAAGAGAAACGGCTTCCCGGCCGTGCCTCGTGCTCTCACTCCGCACGAGAAAACCCGGGAACTCACGGAGCGGCGCGCCACACTTCCTACCTGCACACGTCCCCCTTTCCGACATAACTCCTCAAAACAAGGAGTGCGGTGTCGGTTGTGCGGGAGATAGAGGAGAATTGATCAGCGGGGGAGTTTGATGGAAAAGGGGGGGGGAGGGAAAAGAGAGATATGGGGGGGGAGAAGAGGAAAGTGGGAGGAAGAGGGGAAAGTGAAGGGAAGATGGGAAAGGGAGAGGAAGAGGAAAAATGGGAGTGAGAAAGGGGAGAGAGAAAAGTGGGGGTGAGAAAAGGGGGAGAGGAAGGGGGAGAGAAAAGTGGGGGTGACAAAGGGGGGAGAGAAAAGTGGGGGTGACAAAGGGGGGAGAGGAAGGGGGAGAGGAAGGGGGGAGAGAAAAAGGGGGGAGAGAAAGGGGGAGAAACAAAAAGAGGAGAGAGAGAAAGGAGAGAATGGCGAGAGAGACTGGGGAGAGAGAGACTGGGGAGAGAGAGAATGGGGAGAGAGAGACTGGGGAGAGAGAGAATGGGGGGAGAGAGGGGGGGGGGAGAAAGGGGTAAAAGAGAAAAAGGGGGAGAAAGGGGAGAGAGAAAGGGGAAGGAGGGGGGAGGGGACGGAGGGTGGAGGGAAAGAGGGGAAAGGAAAGGGGGGAGAAGGGGGGGGCGTAGTTACGGGGATTATTGAGATGCGGCAGTTGCCAAAGTCTCTCTCTCTTCCGCAGAGCGTTTCGGCGGCGTACGGCGCCCCCTACGAGCGGGCCTCGGAGAGAGAGAGAGAGAGAGGGAGAGAGATAAGGGCCGTGAATAACGGTGATGGCGAAGATTACAACCGCAGTTTGGGACGGTACGGCCAGATAGCAGCCATCCAACTCTCATTAGAAGAGCCGATGAGGAGGACGACGGAAAAAATATTGCGTTCGAAAGAGATTAAGCTATTACTCGTAGGACCACACGGATTGGAACGTTAATCATTACTATCGCGGCGACTTTAGTTTGAATTAGCTTATGTTTTCATATCTCGAACGGGCCTTTGCAAGAAAACTAAACTACCTTACGTATTTCATATTTTGTTTAATCAATGACAAATAGAAAACAATAATAAATTAAGAATACAAGTGAATTAGCTTGTTTTTATACGTTGAACGGGCCTTTAACAAAAGAACTATATACATTATATAGTCTTATATGTATCTTTAAATCAACAATGCGTAGAAATCGATAAATTCAAAATACGAGGACATTTTTTACAAAAAACGACATTTTGAAACAGGAACGAACTCAGTTTTAAATACTTTATCCCTTACCGACGCATTATACGCATAACCGACTTTGCTTATATCGTTTCATTCCATAATAAATTTTTAAAAATATGTTTTCTGAAGAGATTTACGCTCAAACGGATTAGCTCGAAAATTCTCGGACGAACGGAGAGAGAGAGAGATCGCTTGTTAACATTAACAAAAAAAAAAAACAAAAAATTAACGCGGAAGCAGGAAGACGGAAAGTACGCAATCAAGCAAAATCGCTAATCCGAGAGCAATAAAAGCACGCTAAATAATTTCGACGCAATGCTCCCCATAAAACCCATCAACGTGTGAGATGCTAGGCGGTTGGTGCGAAATTAAACTAATGTTGGCACCCCTGAGATGGAAGGGAGATACGAGAGAGAGAGAGAGAAAATTGACGAAATGGAGAGAAGAGAGAGAAACAGGGTCGGAAAAAGGGAGAGTGAGAGAGAGAGAACGAGAAAGGAATGGAGCAAACATTCGTATGCAATGACACCTCTACGGAATGCCCGGCGGTCGAGCACACGGTATGATGGTTATTACCTCTCTCCATCCCATGCTCCCACCATATTACCCCATCTCCCCCGCACGCACGCACACACACACACATGCGTACAGAACCGCCTCCACTAGCATCCCACTCCATCTCTTCCCTCCTTCCACAGAAAGGGATAACGGTCGTACGGTTGTTTCTCGTTTCAAACGCATCGCTACGACAAAGCGTTATCACGTCGCGATGATGTAAAATATTTAAATGAACATGCCGACTACGGAGAGTGGGAGTTTTTCGGAGACACTATGAAAATATCGAATCGATTAATCATTTGTATATTAATCGTTAAAAGGCGACAAAATTTAAAACGCGATACCGATGCGAAAACGCAATTACCATTATACACCAAAAAAAAAGTCCGAATCTAAATATTGCTGAAAAAACTCGTTGAAAAATAAGAAACGTATATACCATAATAGTTGGTATCTCAAAAGTTAGGAAAAATAATACCGAACAAAAAATTTAAAGTGTAGTTTTTTCAAGGATTTCAAAATGGACGGAAAAGGTCACAAGCGACGGGATATCATTCATATTAGAAAAAACGGAAAATAGATTATCTTAATAAACGCGTACGTGACAGCGAGAAAAATCAAATCAAAAATTAAATCCATCCAAATGAGCCGGTCTACAAAAATCCACAGATTATACCCGACGGACATCGCATTATTTTTTTGCAACTGCAACAACCGTCCCAAAAAAAAAAATAACGGACACGCAAGGAACGCGATGTAAAGGATATATCCTAGGCCGTCCTTTTTTTTATTCCAACCTCTCGAGCAGCGAAAATAAAATGGGGATTTATGCCAGTCCCGAGCCATCCAAATTCTTGCTACCCACGTAAGCGCATTATACAATTCGCTTCCAATTTCGCGAATGGATTTTGATAACTTATGACGTGGACCGAGGATCCCGTTTTCATTCCCAAAACCCCTCCTCCGTTTTATTCTTTTTTCCTTCTCTAAACCCCCTCTACACATCCACCATTCCCCACCCAAACTATGCCCACCTCCCCTCTACACCCTCCCCCCCCCCCCACCACCCCATCCCCCCAACAACTGGATGACAGTTTTCGAGAACGGACGTTAAAAAAAAATAATAATAATAAACGATGAATCAAGAGGAGGAATCTAATCAGAGGGAGACAATGAACGCCCCTCCGAAAGTTTATTTTTCTCTTTCGAATTTTTTTTTATTTCGCGGGCTTATGCGAATGGAATACTATCTCGAAAAAAAACACTATCTCGAAAAAAAACATCTCTCCCCTTTACGCTAGGATACGAGCGGCAGGTATACACACACATACATACATACATATATATATACACACACACACCTCTATATATATATATAAATGGGAGGGGAAATAAAATCCACGGAATCAAACTGGTAACCGTGGAGAAACGGGATGGGAGGGAGGAGCTTTGTCATCGCAGGTAGAAAATTATGGCGAGGAAATTAAAGAGAAACGGGGGGGAGAGGGAGGGAAGGAATAAATTGAAGCGATATCGACGAATGGAGGAATTTCATTCTTTTTTCCGTAGGTGTCGCCCGAAAAACCAGGCGTGCATGCACGGAGAGAGGGAGAGAAAAGAGAGATAGGGGGAGATAAAAGAGAGAGAGAGGTATGGTGGGACAGTCCGACTCAATTCCCAATGCGCTCCGATAAAACATCAAAAACATGCGCGGGGTAAAAATTTTTGAAAGGGCATTGAATAACGGGTTATTTAGCATTCCGTCGTTTTTTTCCCTTTTTTAGAGAGAAAGTATTCTTTAATTTCGCCCACCCTCACCGCCATTTCCATTTAAGGAGTATTAAAGGTACCCAAAATGGAAGAGTAGGAAAAAGGAATGGGTGGCTGTAATACCTTTAAAAAGAAAAAAAAAGGCCACGTCTATTGCTTCGGATATTTGTCGGGAAGGGAAGACAATGGGACAGTTTCGAAATAATTGCACATGAGTCGCTGATGTCATTTTATCGACTTTTCGCATCAAAAAAGAGCTTGACCGACGAGACGAGAAAATTACGTTTTAATTTATTTCTTTTAAATCCCTCTCTTCTTTCTCTCTCTCTCTTTCCCCCATTCCGCACGAAACGCACGCAGGACAAAGCGAATAGCGTCCGTGAAAATTCCCCTAGTTTCGACTTTTGCGTGCGTTAATTGGCTTCAACGTTTTCCAAACGCTGCAATGAATGCGTGCAACGTTACGCTCGTTTCCACGGTGGATTGTTGGTAGATACTATTCTCTTTCTTCTTTTTTTGGGTATCGCGTTCCATCTGGATATCCTGCAAACGCCGGGGAAAAAAAAACAGAACCTTAAAAAAAAAAAAATCTCGCGGATAATGATATTTTTCAATTTTTCGGCGGGCTTGGTAGATAACGTGAAAAACAAAATCGAAACGATTTTTTTTGCCTTTCCAATTTTAAACTACTTCGTGGCGCTGATAATAATGAATTCTTGACTCACACGTTTCATTTATTAAAAAAATCCTAAATAGGAACAGCAGGAAAAAACCGTAATGTATATAGCCTAGAAGTTCAATTAGCTCGCGCTTAGCAAATTTAAGCGTTGCAGGGGGAAACGGAATAAATTACCGGTCCCTTTGGTTTTTTTTTTGGGGTCGGTTGGCACTGCGACCCTAGGCAAGATGGAGGGGGTGATAGGGAGAGGGGGGTGGGGGGCAATAATTTGAGATCATAATTTATACCTCGGAGCAAAAATATGTCCCCTGACCACATATAAAGCACACCACGACACCATCTAAATAACATAAACCCTCGGAGCCAACTCCTGCCTGTGAAATACAGGACCGGAGAACCTCTGGCATATTGAGTATTCATGACATCATATATTCTTCCTACATGGGTGAAGTCGGAGTGAGAGGGAGGGATGGAGAGAGGGGGGAGGCGGGGGAGGGGGGGGAGGGGAGGAGATGAGGATTTCTGCGCCACGCGGCCGATCCCGCTGCCCTCCGGTCGCCCCCTCCAGCCAACCGGAACACCCGCCCATGGAGCGCCGTCCCCTATCAAATAAATACACAAGCCTATGCCATTCCCCATCCCGGCCATGCATTCGATTTAAAAAAACGATGAATAATAATAATAAATAAAATTCGCGTACCCGAAAGGTGAGTGAGAGCGAGATGGTTATAGAAGAGAGAGAGATAGAGAATACGAGAATGGAATGTGGGTAAGCGTTGAAAAGAAAAGCAGTTAGACAATTTGACAACGCGAGTAACGATTTGAATCCAATGACTTGAGGGTAAGGATGAATGTCTATAATCGCAACAGAGAGATAAAAGGATACATAAACTCAAGCGTGGTTGAAAACTAATGATCAAAGACGTTCTCCATGTTCGATGATGCTTTATGGTTTAGTTAAAATTTTTTAATTTAGCTATACCACTGCAAATATCGCGTTCTTTTATCGCTGCAGAGGTTAAAACGACGAAATCAGTATCGGAACTATATATTTAGGGAGCCCTGCAGGTCCATATACTATGTCTATATGTTATATTAAACGACAAATTATTAAAGGATCAAAAAAATTAGGCTGAAAGTTACGCTGCTGAATAAATTAGAAATTAGAAATGTTATCAGAACGAAGGAACAGAAGAGTTGACGCAGAAGTGGGAAAGATGCTGGAGAATTGTTATTGTTTTTGTTATAAATGCTTCCTCGGTATGGATCTTGAAAATAAGTTTCATACCGGGTAATTTTTTCTCTAACAACGCAAAATAGGAAGGAGAAGAACGTGCGGTAGGAGGAGAAACATGAAGAATGCGAAAAGTTCTTCGTCCCTTTCCCATGGGACTTTTTTAATCGCCCGGGTAGGGGAGGGAGGGGGGGGGAGAGAGGAAGAGGGGAGGGGGACGCAAAAACACGATACGAAACAAACCCACGATGATTGTAATATAATGGTGATGAGAGAGAGAGAAGTCGAGTTAAAAGGGGTATTGGAGGAGGGGGGAGAGGGGTTGGAAAGATGGCGGGTGGGTGGGGTGGGAAGGTTAAATGAAGATTTGGGTGGGGGAGGAGCATGGGGGGGGAGGGGGGTGGATAAGAGGGTGGGCAAGATTTCCTTGCAGATCCAAAGTAAAGAGGGGGTGGGTGGTATGTAGAGGTAAATACGAGAGAAAGATGGAAGGGTGCGCGACCTATACGGCACCGCCTTCAAGGATTTTCGTATGGGGAAATTCCCTCTCGAAGAAGGAACGGGGTTGAAAAGAGAGAGACCTGCACCAACGCCCTTCTCGGCCCCGCCCCCAAACAATCGAAAACTTTGATGCGAGGGAGGAAAAAGATAGAGGCAGCGAGCGAGCGAGGGAGGGAGAGAGGGAAACAAACGTGATTTTTTTATATGCTGGAAGATGGGATGGGAATGAACATTAGTATGGGTAAGGACCTGCTCGAGACAACAATGCATTCTACCTTTCTTCCCATAGGGTGGGCATGGGAGGAGCGAGGCAGGGATTCCAAGATTCCAGCAGTACACACATTACGACCAACATGGTCTCTCTCTCTCTCTCTCTCTCTCTATATATATATATATATAGAGTCCATGTATATATGTATGTGGGTGTGTATGTCTCCGTATATGTGTACCAACAATGGATGGAAAGGAGGGGAGATATCCGTAAAAGTCGCCTATTCGACGCCCAACACAATCTCTCGCTAGGGGACGCGGAAGAACTTATTTTTAAACGAGAAGATGGATGCCTTTCTTTCTCCAAGACTCTCACGCGTAATGACATCCCCGGAAATTTTTTCGGACGTTAATAGTGCACGCTCGCGAACAACACTAGGTCCAAAAATGTGGATGCGAAGAACGGAAGAAATTTCTCGAGTAAAAAAAACTAAATGAAGGAAGTCTCCGGACGGACTGAACAATGGAGGTTTCCTTAGAAAAAAAACGAACTCGCTTAATTGACGTTATTATGATTTATTTTATTCATTCGGTAAAAAAAAGTTGAAGATGAAACGGCGGAATATTATTACAAAAATGCCATTCTCTGTAAATAACTATGGGAAATAACCCGTAACTGTTTTCAATTAAACTTTGGTAGGTTTTTTTTATGATGCGCTTGTGGTATAGGTGAGCCTCTTGGAAATGAAATCAACGACCGCCGGCAATAGAAGTAGAAAACCCGGATAAAATTGTTTTTCCTTAAAGATGACAATTTTTAAAGAACGAATGAGCAGTTTGACTTTCCGCCTTTAGTTAAGCGAAAAAGGAACAAAACGTAAGGAAAATCAATCTCATCTACCACTGGAGACGAGGGAGAAATTGCTTTCGCAAATATTTCAAAATCGTTCTTTTCAGTTAATGACTTCGGACTCAGGCGGAATTCAAACTTAATGGAAATATATTGATCGAACCGCTGAACGAAATTCTGCCGGGGAGAAACTTCCCCGGGTTGTTTAACGAGTGGAAATCACTTCTAGAGACACAATTACGTGCAACATATTACGGAAAATGCATCAGAGATAAACCTTAACGACAACCATTTACTTCAAATTTACCAGCGATTTTAATTAACGAGAGAAAACTTCCGAATTCACTCGACAAGAGTGATCATTCAATCGTTCGCGAAGAGAACCATATTTACACGAGTACCTATATAAAATATATAATCGTTTGTTGAAGAAAAGAAATAATAATAAATGATAATAATAAGATACGGAAAAGAATCACTTGATAAAAATTCCACTTTATTTATAACGAAATTCCACCATGCCAAGTTTTCACTCGTTGATTTTAAATTAATGATATAAGCATAAACATACTGAATTCGAACAAGGTAGCAATGAGATTCGTCATTCCTGCGTTTATTTTTAGAATTAGAACATATCTCTCTCGGTCGGCGAAAGGCAACTTGCAAGAAGGTCGCATTAAAAAAGATCTCCGACCAAATACACACATTTCTCCAATTCCAACCTTTTTTTATGAAAACAAAATGTCTCGATCGTCTTCTCCGTCGTATCCTCTTTCTCACCATCCACCTCGTCATCGGGAACATTAGCGGACAAGTCACAAAACGAAACTGTAAACCCTTCTGACGCAATTTTGTGAAGCCATATTGGACAGAAATTTTTCTTATGAGCTGTTATACGTCAAGTCCTCCGAAAAATTCTTTTTTTTTTTTGGTAAACCTCGAAGAGGCGTAGGAGACCACCCAGAATCTACGCCGGTCTGATGGATGGCCCGGGACACCTGTCGGGGGAGTTTTCTTTTTTACGCCGATGGGACGTGTTCGTAAATAAGATCCTCAATGCTTAAAAGATTCCAAATTTCCGTAAGTGCGACAAAAAGGTTATTTATTCTCCACTTAAAAGGAGATCGACGGCATCGTTTCGAAGAACACGGAGAAAAAAAGAAACAATACAGAAGCGAACGAATGTATAGTCAAGGACCAATAATTTTCGATTTAAGGACATTTCAAACAGCAGTATCCTATTCTTCGAAATGTCCTTATTCACAAGATGTGGTTTATCACTACGTACAAACGGCAGTGATTTACTTGTGGCGATGATAAATAATTACAATTTCATGAGAAGATAGAGTAGGAGAAAAATTCTGAACTTCACCAGTAAGCGAACCCGGGTCTCCCAGTTGCCGGGTAGGTGCTTTAACCAACTAAGCTATCAAGTTAGTCAAAATTCTCCATTCTCGAATTGGGGTATTTTTCGTTGAAGAAAGGGCTAACTCAGTAAACCTTACTACACTAGATGTCCTCACTGAGGCACAGGGGATCAAGTTCAGAATTTTTCCCGTTCTCCATCTTCGCATTTGTGAAAGGTCTTATGCACTCACGCATATGAGTTAAATTCCCATCCTTTCACTCACGTTACAGAAAAAAATTAAATTTTCTCTTAGCCATGCCAAATTTCTTTTTCGGGACGAGCACGCATCCAAGGTGACCGGATTCATGCGAATATGACACCCGCAGAAATTCCCGAAACTCTTAAACTTAGGCGGAACGTCAAAAAAAAAAAAAATAGTAAAGATAAATATCCCCAATATGAGGTCCACCCTTGCATAACACGGACTCGATATTGCGGATCAAAGCGAAAGGAGCACATTCTCGGGAGGGAGGGGAAAACATACCTGCTCTTTAACCCTTCCTTTTCTTGTCCCTCAACCGACCCATCATCGTTCATCTAAAAAATCTCTTTAAAAACACCTCCACTCCCCCCCCACCCCGATACTGCCTCTCCTTCCACCGTGAAAAAACTCACATGTCATTTTTTCCAAGGGTAGGCAGAGGGTCTCCAAAAAGTAAGAAAGCCACGACTTCTTTTTTCCTTTTTTAAGGGGCACTGACACGATTCTTACGCTCAACTGGAAACTAGCGATTGATCCCAACTCTCTCCCTATCCACCGCAGGACGGGAAAAATCCCGCGAGATAAAAACGCGCAGAGCGAAAAAAAAAAGAACTCCAAAAAAAAATAATAATAACGCGACACACGATACGCTCGACAGAAACCTTAACCTTCCCGGATTCGAGGAAGGAGTTGCGCCAATCCGCTCCGGACAACATCCCGTGCGGAAAAAAAATTGGCGAAGAGAGGGAAAAAAGAAAGACGCGAGGTCCCCGTCATGCCGTAAAAATACATAAAAACCTGTCCGCACGCTTTACTCTTCACAGAGTTTATTCGCATCGAAAGGGCCATCTATTCCATATTAGGATGGGGAGAAGGGGATGGGGGTCGAGAAGAGAAGGAGAGAGACAGAGAGGCGTAAGAAAATGGACGGAGAGAGTGGAACGGGAAAGAGGAGATTAGGAAAGGAGGTGGAGAGAACATCCCATCAAAAAATTTCTTATCCCACTCCATCCTACGAGAAAAAGACAAGGACCTCGGAAAGTTTTTTTAAAAAAATAAATAAAAACAAAAACCTTTTTCACTGACCTCCAAAAGAGCTAACAACAACATAACGACCCTAAGAAAATAAACTCTCGAGCAAAATAATAAAAACGACCCCAAAAATAAAGACCCCACCCACGAATAAGACCGCAGACTTTTTTCGTTGAGGAAAAAAAATTAAACCTTCACGACACGCTTAAAAAAAAAAAACAAACCCACGGAGATATTTCGTGCGCCCGGACATATAGGAACACACGCTCGGAACGCACGCGCACACCCGCACGGACGAGGGGAATTGGGAGGGGGGAGGGAGGGGGGGAGGTACATAAAGAGCGATCCGAGATGAGGAGATAGAGAAAGAGTTGGAGGAGATTGGACGAAGAGTAAGGGAAGCGAAGCAGGAGAGAGAGAGAGAGATATTGAGAGAGGAAGATAGGAGGATTGGATATCTCCGGAGGAGGTAGCTTTCACGATGATCGGACGGAGGAGGAAGGAGGGATGGAAAGAGGGAGAAAAGGAGAGAGAGAGGAGGCCCACATGTGCGGAGGAGGCGGGGAGGAGGGTGAGTGTGTGAGGAGGAGGGGGAGTGGGTGGGTGTGGGAGGCGGTAGGTCGAATCTTGAAAGTACTGGTCGACAGGCGGCGGTTGACGGAGTGGGGGGGAGGGAGGGAACCTCTTCTACGCCCCCCCAATCTCATACCCGCCCCTCTCCTCCTCCATACTGCATCGGCTCGGCTTTCACTGGAAGGTTCCATCTACGAGAACCCAACTACCCACCCTAACTCTTTTCTATCTTTAAGAGACCATACCTCACCCTTCTCAACCCTCTTCCCTCAAGTCTGAGAGAGAGAAAACCTCTCCCGAAAAAAACCACCCCACCAATCTTCCTCTACCAACCCTCCCCCCCCCCTCTCCCCCCCCACCAACCCTCCTAACATCCTCCGAAACCCCTCCCAAGCAAAACCCAATCCACCCGCAACCCGTTCCCAGTTTGGGAAGGATGTTAAGACTCTGGTCTGTAGGCTCCTTTGAGGGTACCCGACTGCCCGCTCTCGTCTTTTTTTTCCCTCTCCTCCTCCACCACCGCCCCCCCCTTTCTCTCTATACGTACATGCGCCACCACCGGCTAGGGTTTCGCGAACGCATGAGAAACCTATAGGAAAGCGGGAGTTGGGGAGGTAGAAGGGAGGGGGCAAGGCAATGAAAGCTCTTTTGATTGCCATCTTGCGTCTCTCTCTTATTTTTTTGGGAGAAAGAGGGAGGGAATCGAGGTTGTTTTTCGAAACAACAACGAGGAGAATTTGTTGGTTACACAGAAAAGGCCCGGTCTTATGTGTGTGCGTGTGTCTATATATATAGTGTGTGTGTGTGTGTGTGTGTGTGTGTGTGTGTGTGTGTGTGTGTGCATATATATATAAAGGCAATTCACGCTCAAAACGACGACCGAATTTATTGGCGAAGAAAGAGAACCTTATGTTTACTCCGTTAGGGAGAGATCGATTAAAAGGGAAACCATTAGCGCATGATAATAATTTAAGAGGAACCGGGATAGCTTCTCCTCCCTAAAGGCAAAATATAATTAACGTTATTTAAGCACGTTTAAACGGCGCTGTAATCTCTTTTCGTTATTGGAATAGAATGACGTTTTGAGATGAGGAACACTCAGGCAACGAATTTACGTCATGACTAATTCACAGTACTCTTTCAATTTTAATAATTAAGTTCCACCAACTTTATGCCAATCGGATATACAGCACTCCATTTCAAAAGCGTCGCTTTGTCAGTACACCTGATGATGCTGCTTGGCTACGAAACCAAGGTTGTGTTTTTCAGTAAATTTCATAAGCGGAATCGAACAAACTTTTTTAAATTTTCCTCCATTTTCTTGATCGAAGCTATTTAACGTAAGTTAATATAAAAAAATTGATTCCTAACGTATTTGAAATTCTAATCTTCCTACGAACAAATGAAAGTCGTTAGGGACCCACCGTTAATATTTACCACGAGAGCGCAATCCTCTTTCAAACTTAAAATCATATTCCTAAAACAGTATGCCAAAAGTATGCATATCCTTCATCGCGTAAATCACTACCAAAATACGATGCGATCGGAGTCTGTACAAATCGCCCAAAAAAGGGAACAGGTTTCCCAATACACACTTACGGGACGCAAACAGAAGACGATTTAAATCACATCGTACACGCTCGCGGAAAAAGGAATGCCGATTCGGAATGCATCGCGTAAAAGGGTCGACCTCTTGACCCGAGAAGCTCCCTTCGGAGGGCGAATCCCGAGATGCATCGACACTCTCTCCTTAATAATTTTCGGGCAACTTGAAACCGCCATCAGGAGAGAGAGAGAGAGAGAGGAAGGGAAGGAAAGAGAGAGAGGAGGAACGCCACAACGGAAAATTACTTCCCAAACGAGCGTGTACACATCCGACCAAAACCAACTACACTCTCCCACCATATTCGGCCGGGCTGTGGGAATATTATTATTTTTTTTCACGAATTAATAACCGACCCCACTCTACACCAAAAAAGGTTGATGGTCACTTTTCCTTATGGGCTTCGCTTAAAACCACCTCCTCTCCTCCCTCCCACCCTATTCTCTCTACCTCCCCCCCCCCCATAACCACCTCCCTCTCCCACCATCTCGAACAAATTGATTAATGGGCCCGCTTTGAAAAATATTGCCGCTGAAACGACGACAGTGGAGCCTAATCGCGACAATTATTCAATGTTTAAAAGGCAATTCTCTCTCTCTCTCTCCCTCCATCCCTCCCACCACCTCATCTCTCACGAAAAACGATACGCAGGGTGGGACTAAAGAGGCAGGGATCTGATCGAACGAAAACCCCAACCAAGCCAACCAAGATCGAGAGACGGGAGAGAAATAGCGGACCGCGAGGGCCGATTATGTTAAATTTATGTAAACCGCTCGATTTAAAAAAAAATAAATAAAACTACGGGCGCTCGATAGAGGAAAAACGCTAGAAGCGAGATTTTTTCGCTAGGAAAAATAAAAATGACGGCTAAAAAAAAAAAAAAAAAAACAATCAGGAGACGAAAGAAAGAAAGGAAGCGCCCCTTTAAGAACTACATAACCAACTGAAGACCGATCGAAAACATTATACGGTCGGAATGTAAAAATTCGACTGCCAATTAGGGAAGGGAAGCATGGATGCCTAACCTTTAATTCAAATCGTTCGAATATCTTTCCTCCTAAATCGTATCCGCAAACAAATTGACGAGGAGTTCAATTTGTCAACGATATCACTCACGCGACGAGCAAAGCAAATATTTATAAAGACGTCTTTTAATACACGTACTCTAAATAATATTTCATTAGATTATTTTTTTAAATAATTAAGGTCAATTATTATGCTACAGTTTACAATAATAAAGACCATGAAAAATTTCACGCTAATACTTTACCTGCTTTAATAATATTTAGGTAGATTACTTCCCATGCGTTACTCGCAAATCTCACTTGGCACTTAACATTTTTGGATTCGACCGATCGATCTATTGAACAACCACGATTTTCACATCGCTATTTTCAACGTAACGTAACAATAGAGGGGCGTGTGTAACCAAATGGGCCTGGGGACCCTATAGCTCTTCCAAATCTAGAAGAAATTAGGATAGTTTTAGTTATTTCCGAATCGCTTTCTAGTTAATCACTCTTTTTGGACGGAGTAATTTAAAAAAGCCTAAGATTTTCAGCATATTCCTGACAATCGATCATAATAAGTACAACTTGTTAGACTTGACGATGGGTTTCAGTTTTAATTGAACATGTACATTTGTTGGCTGAGCAGGTAGGGGGAAATGAGCTAACAATAATATTATGCCTCGGGCACTTCCGCGCCTAGTTACGCCACTGAATTTTCAACCAATATTTTTTTAAAAATTAAACCACGCAAAAACCTACTTTATGCGTACTTTAATATCATATCTAACAAAAGGGAGAGGGAAAATACGTAAATGGGCGAGTGATGGTGAGTAGATGGGGGGAGGGATGATGGGGGGGGGGAAATAGGACACATGCACGAACCTACCACCCCCCTCTCTTGAAACGTTCTCGACGTATATCACGTGAGAAAGAAAGAAAGAGAGAGAGGACTCCAGCTAAGCTCGCTAATTGCCATTAAAATACGCCCCGGTAACTTTAAACGACGCCTGAGCGGAAATAATGGCGGATGGGGAAGCAAGAAAACCCCCCTTGGACCGTGTCCATACACCCGAAAAAAAAAACAAACTCCGGAGAGAGGAGATATGACGGCAGCCTCCGTATCGTGACGTGAAAGAATTCACGTCGGATAAAAAAGTTATTTGTTTTCGACTGGTCTCCAGCAAGGAGAAACAAACAACACTTAATAATGGACACGGTAGAGATATATCACACCACTTTTTCAATCCGCTTGCCTTGCCGGGAGGTCGAGCGGTAGCCGGGAGACGCACAAGAACGCCCCTACACGAGCAAAACCAGCTCGAAAGACCCTTTTGAAAAAATCAAGAACCTTCTCGCAGATGGTGCGGATGATTTGCTCTCTCGAACGATTCCCTCCCCCCTCCTCTCGCGGTTAGCGCCATCTTGTCGTCCCTTTTGCAGTTAAAGGCTGACAAAATGGCGGCTGAGCCCGTCTCCTCCCACCTCGTTCTCAGGATGGAAAAATACATACACGCGGCCCCGCTTCGGTGATACGCCCCATTTCCTGTTGACATATGGTATCTCTGGCGATGCAGGGCGATTTTTATTTTCCCTGACGACAATCCTCTGTTTTTCTGCCATCGCCTCATCTTCCCCCGTCGAGACAGAAGAAATGGCAGCGCTCCTCCTTCCCCTCCCCCGCCTCCCGGCTTAAAAACAAAGAAAATAGGACTCCCCCATCCCATAAACACGAACATATGGCATCCATGCGAACCATGTAATTTTTTCCCGCTCGAACCTGAAAAACAAGGGATTTTTAAGACGCCGCACCTGGGAAGCCTGGGTTCGAAACTTTTTAGGGAAATCTACACCCCTGCCAGATTTCGAAAGTGGGGGAAAATAGATATTCCGACGATAAAAAACCGTAACTTAACTTTTAGCAGTGAGGGGCGTCCCTTAAAGCCTTACACTTGCGCACAGACCTTGGGAGAAGGGAATTTTTTTTGTACGCCAATCCAATCCCTCGAGGAGTGTCTATTGCCTACGCCGCAGGGGTGCCCAACCTGCGGCCCACAGGATGGATGCGGCCCACCGAGCAATTTTATGCAGCCCAACGCCAGTGTTTCATAGTTTTCGAAACTTTTTACATTTTTTCATTCCGTTTACCTACCAAATATTTTTAATCTAGAAAAATCATTTAAAATATCTAACGTTAAATTGAGACACCTCTCAGTTCTAGTAATTTCTATTTAATGTTGTTTTTGATCTTTTATCAAAAGGTGTCTCCAAAGACTGAATACTATCTTGATATTTAATGCTGAAATGTTAACCATAAGAACCTCATTTTAACTTGTCTTTCCCTCATATGATGCCTAAGAATCTCTGAGTAATTTCCGATTTAATTTTTTCCAGTCCGCCAAAGCATTGGCAATTTCCAATACGGACCACTGAAGGATTCACTGCCACCAATGCGGCCCACCATGCAGAAAATGTCTACTCGCCCCTGGCCTACGGAGACGCTCAGTTCTGCTTAATGTTTTCAAATCGAACGACGAGGTAAGGAAGCGAGATTAATTCCAAGAACGAATTGTCCGTAGTAGCATATAAATTTAAGCTCATGAACAGAAGGTTTATCTTATACCAAAACAATTTCGCAATAAATGTTCTAGCGACGCTCGCTATGACATTTTCACCAGTATATCGACCAGATCAAACAAAACCTCTTCGGGGTGCCAGTTGAAGCGTGAAAGCACTCCACTGAGTGAACATAAAAAGCGGAACGAGTTAATATAAAAAGGTAATTTAGAAACAAAATAAAGCGAGGAGAAATCGGATGGTTATCCCCCTTTTGTCTTCGCGAGGAATGGCGGAAATATTCGCGCGGAAAATACCTGAAAGCTAGATGCGAAGCCAAAGACCTCTGCACGATGCCAGATGGAGAGAGGGTGTGTATTCCGCATTTCTCCTAGGGAGAACACGTGAGGAGCGCATTACTAAGCGGAATAATAAACAGCGAGGTAGCAATGGAGATGTGTGTGTGTGTGTACAATATAGGGAGAGAGAGAGATATAGGCAGGGGAATCGTGGAGATGTATTTGGGGCTCGCATATCGCGACGTCCTCGCATAAGTGGAGGAGAAACGAACCTCTTGCATCCTCCTCCCCCCGCTTCCCCCCCCTCCCCCAACATTTCACCCCTTTAAGAGCTAATATCTTCTCAAAAGCCTCGGAAAAGGAGAGCAGCTACTACATATATATAAGTGAGCGAGACGCATTCTCATTCCTATTCTCGCCGATTTTACTACGTTTTCTTTTTTGCGCCCTCGGGGCCCTTTCCGCTGGCGCGGCGTAGACCTCGGGGATAGAGAAAGAGAGAGAAAGGTCGAGAACAAGGTTAAGAAGAAGAGAACCTTTTCTCTCCCTCTCATTTTCGCTCTCTCTCTCGCTCTATCTTCCGCGCGAGAAAGAAGTCCACGAATGCACTCACACGAACGAGAGGCAAGGTAAACTACTCGACACCTTCCAACACACTTTATGGCATCTAGAGTTTCAAAAAAAAAACAAAAACAAAGAGTCCAGATTCTTAATTTTTTATTTCGGTCGGGACATCCCGATGACGCCTGCCATTCTTTAAATGCCGAGAAAGAGAAACGCTCCGAAACGCTCTCGATGCGTGAAAAACGCGAAAGTAAAACAAAATTGAAATGAAACCCACGCGCGATGAAATTGAGTAGGAAATATGGCGTCCTCTCCTAGGAATCCGCGGCCTAAATAAGTTTTTACTGCTTTAAAGCGCCGTGTACGGTGTAACCTGAAACTCTCTTCTCACGGAGCAGAGTGAAATATTTATCACTCTCCTCTAACACACCCTTCTCTCTCCCTCTTCTCTTTTTTACACAGCCCGAGCTACGTACGTCGTCCCAGTATACCCGGCGAAACAATTCACGATAGTTTTAATGAAATTCCTCCCAAAAGCCAAAAGTTTAACATACCATTACGAATAAATTCCGCGTCTCTCCGAGAGACAACCCAAGACGGAGATAACCGCGAAGAATTCTCATCGATAAAAAAAGAGGGATACAAAGAGGGAAGAGGGAGAGAGAAAGAGGGAGAGAAAAAGGGAGAGAGAGAGAGAGAAGAGAAAGAGGAATAAAGAGAAACGTAGAGAAAAAATAACAGGAGAAGAAGAAACGATTAAACCTCCCATCCGACCACTACGAGGAGTATATCTTCCAAGAGTAACCCTCTCTCACAAAGAGCAACACGGGCCCAAAAGCAAAAAGGGACGTTAAAATGATAAAAAAAAGACGGTCGAGAAACCCCTTCAAACCAATTGAATAACAGTCGCGCGGAAGAGATATAAAAAACGGAACGAATGGCCTTCTTCCAGAAGAGAGAGAAAAAAACATCCGATCGATGCTTGAAACTTTAACTCTCGCTTTTTCTTTTTTTTTTACTAAGGCGAGGAAGAAATCAAGTGCGAGCACTTTATAACGGAACGGCTCCTTAAAGCCGGGGAGAGAAGATCGACGGCTTCCATGAAACCCGCGATCCCATCGGGATTTCCATAAGAACGGACGAGCGATGCGTGTAATCCGATGAGAGGAGTGAGGAATGGCGTTATATTATTGCTGCGCGACTAAGTAATCCCCTTCCCCGCGTGGGCGGCCTCAAAGAGATGGCGAAAATATTTCAACGAGGAGGAATGTTTTTTATTACAAATGCTAGTGAGGTGAGGTGTGGCTTAAAAGAACCCTTTGGCCGATATAGTAGCCATAAAACGTCTTTAAAAATTACCACATATGAAAATGTCGTAAATAGGCGATGGATGGTATTAATACTGAGAAAAGGAAGAGATGCAAAGAAATAAGACTTAAATTCTTTTTTTTTATGGTTACGTTTTTAACGAATTGATGCAAATAATTGATCACAAGGTGACTACGCAGACGGACAAGAAGAAGGAATCAGGTATTATGGGGCAGGTTTTCTTAAAACAAAAACTACGCTTCTTAGGCTTCCTCTCGCATCTCCAAATTTTAACTTCGGAAAGAACTTTTGGCCATTAACAATCCATCAAAATTTGGACGCTCTAACTTGAACCGTGTAGAAGTAGTTCACCGGACACGGAAGTGTGGCGGTGTAATAAAACGATTACATTAGCGGATTTAAAAAAACGCTAAAAACATTCCTCTTCCGAAAAGGTAAAAAAAATACGATAGTCTGGTGGTAGAATATCCGCCCGGCAAGTGGAAGACCCGGGTTCGTTTCCCGGTCACGGCAGAATTGTTCTTGTTTCCAAATTATTCCTAACATCTTCAACGATTTTCCTAAGTATAATCTTGGCATCTAGTACCATGACGAATTTATAACTTCCTATAACTTTAGAGATAATGTCAAGTAATATCTTCCAACTAAATTGAAGGGTGTAAGGGCATCTTTGTCATCACGTCCAATCTCGGATAACGATTAATACACGCCTGTCGACAACCAACGGATGTCGCATCCTCCAGACACTTTTTTCTCTTATATTGGAAGCGACACGCATATGCCCTTAAGAATATCCGGAGGAAAAAAAAAACGAGGTTATCGTGAACGAGGGGATCAACACGTTACGGAACACCAACAATTCGGTGCATTTCTTAAAACGCCCAGATAAGGAGCTCGGCGGATAAAATAAAGAAAAAACGACCAAATACAAAACATCCCATCTTACAAATAATCTCTCTCTCTCTCTCTCTCGAGGCTACTAGGACAAGGCGAGTGAACGTGTAGGAGGAGAGAGAGAGAGAGAGGATTTTGTTCGCTCCAACCTCTCTTACCTTCCCATCGCCAATCCTCACCCGCCCACCCTCTTTAACCCGTCCGAAGACGGGGTGAAAGTCACTCTTCGGGGCCTATGCAATTGACCCGAGATGACCTCCGCGGGACGATAACGCATGAGGGAGACGGCAGAGAAACACCGTACCCGTCATCTTTCATCCATGAGGGAGTGGGTGAGTAGAGAGAGAGAGAGAGAGGGAATGAGCGTGCGTATGAGTGTGTGCGCGCGCGCGAGAGAGAGATGCTTGGCACAATGAACCCCGTGGTTGGCGAAGAGGAGGAGAGATGACTCGCAAAGCCTTCATTTGGAGAGATTGAAAAAAAAATTAAAGTGCCACGTGTATGTGTATTCCCGTGTCTGTGTGCGTCTGTTCGCGCACGCGCACAACGAAAGAGAGGGGGGTGGGGAGGGAAGAAGAGTGCGTGTGCCTGTTAAAAGATTCCAATGGAGGAAGGGTAGGCAGAGACGCCGGGAGAAAAGACGCTGATGAAAGCTCGATATTAACGATAACTCTCCTTCCCAACCAACAGATTCGGATTCGAGGAACAGCTGCGCGCGTCTCTCTTTTTCCTTGCTATCTCTCTCTCCTCGCGGGAGTTGTGTCTCTCCGGAGAGAAAGTAATTTCGCAACCGGTTGCTTTACCGCCAATGATATTCTGCCGCCTACGGGACCAGAAGCTATTTTCTACCGGTGCACCGCGGTGGAGGCGTTGGAACGGAAGAAAACAAAAGACGATATGGTAGCGCGATACTTGCTTCCGAGACGGAGATTTGACAGACATATTAACATTATTCGGTTACCTTCTTATTGCACAATATTAAACCATTTATTTAAAAGAGAATAATATTTCTTCCAAGTTTTGTTTGAAACAAATTTTCGTGGAACCTTCCATTTAGTAGATAATTAATTTATTCGTACATTTCCAGTATACAGCGCCACCATCTAGCGGTGAATTCTGTAAACATATTCAATATATAATTTACGGCAATAAGGACGACTGTATTCCACCATGACTGTATTCTTTTACGATACGAAATAATAATTTTGCCTTATAATTCTATTCATAATAATTTAAATATCTATACCCCAAATAACGAGAAAGTCGTGTTGGCCACATCAGATTTTTTTCCTTTATTTTTCCTTCGATTACCTCCTTCAACAAATTCTCTCCTTTCAGTATACGAGGTGTGATTGAAAAGTTCGTATAGGAGCGCAATAATTAGGAAAGGGTGGTACTTACACGCTATTCGAATTTGTTCCCTTCAAAGTAGTCCCCCTGGGACTGCACACACCGACTCCAGCGATTTTTCCACTTTTGGCAACATTCTTGGAAATTATCTTTCATCGGTGTTTGTAGGACGTTTTCCGAATTTTCCTGAACGACTTCGATAATATCAAATCGTTTTCCTTTTAGCTGAAATTTTAGTTTTGGGAAAAGGTAGAAGTCGCAGGGGGCTAAATCCGACGAATAGGGGGATTTGCGGGAGTACAGGAATTTGAAATTTCGTCAGAAACTCGGTTAGAGAGAGCGCGCAGTGGGCCGGTGCGGACACGCGTCGCATTTCCAATTCTTCGGTTAAAATCTTTTGAACCGTGTAAAGGGTCAAATTTAGCTCTCCCTGATTGTCAATCGACGATCGCTGCACACGAGATTTCGAACCCGGACGACGTTGTCATCGGTTATGGAGGTCGATGGACGACCAGAACGAAGATCGTCTTCGATCGATTCTCGGCCATATTTAAATGTTGCATACCACTTAAAAATCGCCCTCTCGCCAGGAGAATTGTCCCCGAAATCCAATTTCAGCAGTTCAAGGGTCTCCGTATCAGATTTGCCTGTTTTGAAGCAAAATTTGATGCAAACTCTTTGTTCACCGTATTAGAATCCGGAGAAGCGACAGAACACCAATTTGTCTTCATCTACTTTATCACCTGCGGTTTTTTTTCATCTGCTCTCTGTAGCACATTCATTTGTTACCCTATCTATCCAGCTAATCCATTCCACCCTCCTCCACATCCACATTTCAATCACAATTTAAGAAAAATAATTCCGCCGCAGAGGTGTAATGGCAAAAAGTAAAATCTCCATACTTAAATGTGTTCTCGCTACGGTGAATAGTCAAGACAGCTCCTCTCCTTTTCTAGGTACACGGCAATATTTTCGGCACAGTCTTCTAAAATAATAGAAAAATATTATCTACTCCAAAAAAAGTAAAGATACGAAAAGGTTAGCTGCAGCAACGTCCTCGATAAAAAAACCCTCACACACGCAATTTTTTCAATAGGTCAGGCTTTTTCCTTGATATAAAAAAAGCCGCTCCGAAAAAGGAATACGATCCGAAGCACTGACCCAGGACGAACCTTGCCAATCTCGCACGAACTAACGTGAAAAATGCACGAGTGAAAACCATCCATCCTCTCTATCTCTCTCTCTCTCTTTGATTTAACGTTTCCTTACGTGAGCGACAAAATAAAGGGTTCGCTTAAAGAGAGAGAGAGAGAGAGAGAGATAGAGCGGGAGAGAGAGAGGGGGGGAGGGAGAGAGAGAGGGAGGGAGAGAGAGAGGGAGAGAGATAGAGCGAAAGAGAGATAGAGCGAGAGAGAGATAGAGCGAGAGAGAGAGAGGGATAGAGAAAGAGAGAGAGAAAAAGAGAGAGACAGAGAGAGAAGAGAGAGAAGAAAGAGAAAGAGAGAGAGAAAGAGAGAGAAAGAGAGAGAAAGAGAGAGAGAAAAAGAGAGAGACAGAGAGAGAAGAGAGAGAAGAAAGAGAGAAAGAGTGAGAGAGAAAGAGAGAGAAAGAGAGAGAAAGAGAGAGAAAAAGAGAGAAAGAGAGAAAGAGAGAGAAAAAGAGAGAAAGAGAGAGAGAGAGAAAGAGAGAGAGAGAAAGAGAGAGAGAGAAAGAGAGAGAGAAAGAGGGAGAAAGAGAGAGAAAGAGGAGTACGTACACGGGAGATGTTGTCGCGAACGCACAGCGCGTCAGCACGACCGCGCGCGAGACCGGAATCACAATTAAGCCACTTTTGTTTATTCATCATTACTCGTCAAAACGACGATCGCGGCGGAGTCCATTTGCTCCCAAATGACACTCGAATGCACGCGCTCGGAATCCCTTTAAAACTTATTCCTTGTAAACGGGGGAAAAAAGAATCACGTCTTAAGAGATTAGCTGAATCGTCTCGACAAACTATACGTGGAAACGGAGAAAAGACGCTTTTAAAAAATCGAGCTGTGTTAAAACTAAATTGCTCCAGGACATAATGGGAATCTATTCTACACCGAATTAACGGCGTATAGGGTCCCCATAAAGGACTGGTTATTTTACTGGTTATGTACATACTACTAGAATGTCTTTTCAATAGGTTCAATAGTGATTTAATGAGTTTAGGTAAGTAAAAAACTATCATTCCAATACTCCAGGATTTAATAGCAATCAATTCTACGCCAAATTAACGGCATATGGCATACGTAATTAAGCAAAATTGTAATTATAATACTTTTTCATGCGCACAAAAATAATAATAAAACGCACTTCCCGTAATTAGAAATCAACTTCCTCTATATACGTACTTGTGTAAATAGAAAAACAATGCTAACTTTCCTTTATAATCATTGTAATTAGAATCAACTTTATCTGCGTACCATGTGTAAGTGACAGATAATCAACGTAAATATACCCACATTTAGGCTACGACTCAATCTTTTAATTAAAAAAAACCATTTCACACTTGCATCGAATTTAACTCCATTTTTCACTTCCATAACGGTAACGATTATATAAAACGACGCCGCTTTAACAATTAATTTTCGAGGACAGAATTAAACCGATACATTTGCTCCTATACGTGTCATGGCTAAACAAAATTAAGCCCGTTTTTGATCGAGTAGACCGAGAGAGAGAGATTGAAAGCGAACGGACAGCGTCTCATCTAGAAGTAATGCAAGAAGACTGCATAAAAGCGGGGCGGCGTGTGTGTCTCACTTCGCCGCAGAAATATCTATAAAGCACGACATCTCTTAACCATCGAAAACTTGTCCATCGTATGATTGATGAGGTCGGCCTTTAGGGGGGGGGGGGGGGGGGGGGGGGGAAGAGGGGAAGAGGGAAATAGGGGGAGAAGGGAGTGCACCAGGCAGAACGAATGGCGCGGATTTGCTACTTAATGACTCCACTGGGGATAAGTAGGGGAGGTGGAGAGGGGGGGAGGAACTAGGGAGAGGGGAAGTAGCGGCGGGATCTGACGGAAAAGGCGTCGCGAGTGAGTCGGTAATGAGATTATTTGAGCTGGCCAGCGCGGTGAGAAAAAACCCTATTCCGGCTATAGTGCGTTTCACCATTTCGAGCATTGGGGCGTGTGTCTACGGTTAGATCCGTAGGGTGAGGGGAAGAAAGCGTCAGCCAATAAGAGGTCTTAATTTCCCTCACCCTTCGAAATTTCTTGACAAGCGCTGCTGACACGATTGACCACACTTTTCTCGGCGTCGCGACGGCAGAAAGCATGAAAGTGCTTCATTCGGACCGATCGGAGCATAGAACTTCACTCGTCTCCACAGCTACTGTTGTACTGAGCGAAATTGGAAAATTGACAACACTGCGTCGTAGCCTAAGCGAAATAATCCGAATGCAGGCGGAATACTGCGAGTACCAGTGGCACGACCTGTTGAAACGCACTATAAGAAGTCGATTTTTCCACGTCAGACGCATTAAAAAACTAAAAGATGAGACGAGAGATAGAGAGAGAGAGGGAGGGATAGGCGCACACACACACACCAACTCATACGCACACACACCAACTTATAAGCACATACACACCAACTCACGCGCGCACACACACACACAAGGTCAACAATACCTTTCCTTCCCATTTTCCCACAGGACCTCTTTCTTAAAAAAGAAATGCGCGACCAACGTTAATTAACGCGAAATAATAACCGACTACGTTCTTTTCCACCTTCATTTTTTTTCTTCTACCTCCCGACCGCTAAAATACCGTCGCTCAGAAGAAAAAAACGCTGCTTATGTAAATCTTCTGAGAGGGAGTCTTACATAAAAAACATCGGGCAAAAAATATAAATATATAAAAGCACAGATCACAATTTCGTAAACGCATCACCGCTTTTTAAAAAAAAAAGGTTTAAAAAATAAACATTCCCATCGGGAATTATTTTCGGGACAATTCCCGGACCGCTCATTAACAACGGACGGCCATTATCTCCTCCCTGGGTCGAGTTGTTTATATATGAAAATAAATATGTTTTAATCGGAAGATACATGGCTCGAAGTCACGTAAAGGGTAGCGCGAGAAGAAATACGAACCTCTTTGGACGGTAAGCACACGCACATAGTAGAGGGAATAGGAGCTCATTTCACACGGCGGCCATTAAAAATAAACAAGAATAAAAAATAAATATCGCCAAAGAAACGGAGATGCCTATGGAAGGAAGGAAATAACAAAAATATCGGTACGCCTAATACGACTCGAAAAGCGACACCACGTCCAAATCCACACGAAAAAATACATATAAACTCTTTTCGCTAGTCTTTTCCTTCAGATATTAATATTTAATTTTTTTTTTGTTTCCAGCCTACTCCTCCCATCCACCCAACGACACGCATGCGCGCACCTCTACATCTCATGTCCCCGGAGCGGAAAAGTCTCTTGTACACGCGAGGGCACCATTATTTAAATTACGAGAATAAAAATAATTCGTAATTATGTCCCGGACACCCGACACCTCAATTCAACGCACGTAGCTTGGGAGAGAGGTGAAGGAGAAAGAGAGAGGGAGAGAGAGGAGTTGGAGGGGAAGGAAGAAAGAGGTAGAATATAAGGAAAGCATGATGGGAAGGAAGGTAAGGAATACATAGAAAGAGGGAGTGGACGAAAAGGGGAGTGGAGGAGATCTGCAGGGGGCAATCACTCACCGCGAAAGCTTTCTCTTCCATCCTATTCATCTCTCTCTCTCTTCCACTCACTCACTCCCTTTCCCTTCGCGCAATGGAAAAAAAAATAATACCGACGTCCATTCTGAACACACGTGGTCCTGACGGAGCGTGACGTCACCGAGGACAACAAAAGGGGGATGGGAAGGGGTCAAGAGCACGAGGGACGTCGGCGGTGAAGGAGAGGGAGATACGCGGGTTGCGAACGTGTTAGAAGGAGGAACAAATGAGATTCGAAATCCGGACGTCGAACTTCATAATTCTGACGCTAATGAGTTCGAAAAAGGGTCGTTTCTGGCAGGCTGCAAAAAATAATCGTTAATGAATGCGTGAAGAGGAAGCATGGACGCATTGGCACTTATATTTAAATATTCAACTAATGCATGATGTTGTCGAAAAATTATGTGTTTCATGTTGACGTTCGATTGCGATCCTTAATCCATATATAAAACATATCGCTAAAATGATAATCAGCAACAAAATGCTATCTACGTTCATTACAACTTGAACATTGAACCAGAATGCTTCCAATTACATTCATTGTATTCCATCTCCATCCACGAAGCATTTTTAATAAATCCTTTCAAACACAGAACCACGCTGCAAAGTTTTCGAGTTGAAATATTCAAATTCCTACCGGCAAAGTTTACCTCAAAGGTACGACGAAAGCAATGCATGCATCTAATACGACAGCCATCAACTTCAAATTACCAAAATCCTCGTTCCTGTTTATTTAAACACTATTTAAGTAATTTCAGTTACCACCACTGCAACATCTACATAAATTTATACGTCGCGCATAGAACGAACGCAAAACTCTTGAACCCACGGCACCACCACAATCATCAGCCTTGGCAACACGATACGATATCTACCTAACAACCAGCTACCAAAGGTAAGTTTCGTTAATGAATTCCCTAGAGCACGCCGAAAAAAAGCATCCTGACCACACCGGGTAGAATTTATATTCTCCTAGCGCATAAAATTAAATCACCATTCCCCAGCGGTTACTAAATCCTCGACCATAACAACGCAAGAGGACATCGACGCATTCCACGAAAGGTGAAAAAGAAAAGGAGACCTCGACGCTGGAATAAGCGAGCAAAAATAAATTAAAGAGAGCATAAATCTCGAGAGATGATCGGCCGCGTCCTTTTTCCGGTTCGGTTTTCTCCCCTGCCTCCCTCCTCTCTCCCCATTCTCTGTCTCCGAACATTCAAGCAGCAGCAGCCGGAGACCAACGGCACTGGGATCCCGCCTCCTACCACTACTTCTCTTCCTCTCATATAAAGACTGCCGGGCGAAAAGCGTTACTTACTTCATTCTCCCCAATCTCTCCCTCCCTCCCTTCCTCATTCACCACGTTATCTCCTCCTCCTCCAACTCGCCTCATCAATCCCCCGCGGGGTTGGCTATCCTAAAACAAATCACTCTTAGGCCTGTAGAGAGAGAGGAGAGGGAGAAAGGAGAAAGAGGAGGATCTATCTCTCGCCGTGGCTAAAGGTGGCATCCTTTTACTCCCCTCTTCTTAACTACAGGAAGGGTTTATTAGCTCGAGAGAGAGAGCGAGAGAGAGAGAGAGAGGATCCTATCGCCAATGCCGTGAACGCGTTCGGGTCAGCTTAGGTTGGTCCAGACACAGCGGGGAAGCTGTACCGTTCGGACGAGTATACTCGGGTAGAAGAGAGAAAAGAGAAATAGGAGAGAGAGTGAGGAATCCTCATATCTTAGCCCCACCCCAACATTTTTTAAACTCCCTTCTCCCCCCTCCCACCTCCCCCTCCTTTCACCCCCCCCCTCCTTCCTCTATCCTGCAATACCAGACTCCCCACTCTTCTCCCAATCAACCTCCCTCCCGCACCTACTTGAGTTGTTGGCTCTCTCTCTCTCCCTCCCCCTCTTGCAGAGAGTTATTTGCGATAGGTACTAGCTCCTCTCTCTAATCAGATGACGGCGCGACGTGGGATCGTGTGGTGCTTTGGAATGGGAAAAGTGGGAGGGCTACTACAGCCGGGAGAGAGAGAGAAATGGGGTTGGGAGGTGGAGTTCGATCCCGATGAAGGTGGTAGGAAAGAGGGTAAAGGTGGAATGAACGGGTCTTATATAGTAGAAGGAGACTGTAAATTAGCTCTCTCTCTCTCTCCTCTCAACTTGCACTCCTTTCTTTTGCCCTTTCTCTCTTTCTCTCCTCCTACCTCCTTGTTCTCGAGTGTCGGCAGAAAAATGCGAGGTTGTAAAACAGGCAACCATTAATCCGAGGAAGAGGAGAGTATTTTTATATCGGCCGGGTTTATCGGAGAGATTTCCTTGCCAAATCAGTGCATTGCGTTTTTTTAATAGATCTGGAGCCGATGGTCGGTGAATTCGATGCGATATGGATAGGATGATACGATCGCTAATCATTCGCTCTATAAAAGCTCTATTATGCGAGAAATGCCATTATTGTACCGCGAATTTATGAAGATTAGTCATAAATTACATCGATGGTAGAAAGAAGCCAAGCTCGGAAACATTTTTGATTATTACAATCAGAGGCGGGAGTAGGGCTAGGCGAGCGAGCTACTCACGCAGCACGCTCAGAGACTCAACGAATGGCAATTTGAACTTTTAACCTTAATGTTTTATATTATAATTATATTTTTATATATTTCTACATCGCACTGTATTGAGGGGTATAACTGCGCACTATGTTAGGATGAGGACGTAATTTTCACACCTAACTTAGGGCGCAAAAAATCTCTGATTACAACAAAGCTTCCAGTTTATACTGATGAATAACACAGTCACGTACTCCAAAAAAAAAATCGGTACAACATATATTGTACAAACTTTCTCATATACTAATGCGTCGTTTAGTTATCTTTAGAAAATGAAAATCGTATGAGCCGGTTTTTAAACAATCCAATTTTTCTTAAAGTTGCCCAATAATAGACTAGCCTTATATTCATTTTTTGAGAAATATGAACTATTTGGCATTACTGAAGACGTAAACTCAAGTAACTGTACGAAATTTGATCAAAATCGTTAAGAGGCGTTTTTGAAAAAATCAAATTGTTGGTAAAAATGCGTAGAATAAACTTTCCTTAATTATTGAGCAATGTCATCCATTTCTTCTTAACTTCTACTCTGTATGATAAAATGCCTAAGTACGAGATTTAATTCATTTTCGCTCTACCGTTCAGGCTCTAGAGCCTCGAACAGACAGACCCACAGACAGCATTGAAAAAACCACCTTTTCGGACTCAGCTATACCTAAAACGTATATTTCCGACAAAATCTCGAGGTCGAATTTTTTCGCGATAACAATACTTTCTCAACAGGTATACTTCATATATGAGAAATTAAAAAAAAATATAATACAAGAAAAGACGACTAGGAGATATAAACGAATTTTAGGTATCGTGTTGTGGAATGAAGAGAAACATTTTAAATCATCTGGCGCAAGGAATTCCAAAGGATATAGAGGAAGAGATTTGTGTGTGTAGAGAGAGAGGAAAATGCAAAGAGTGAAGAGGCATTGCGAAAACCACTTTTTCGGACTCGGGTACACCTAAAACGTGTATTTACGTCAAAATCTCAAGGTCGAATTTTTTCGCGATTTCAATACCTTCTCAATATACTTCGTATACGAGAAAGTAAAAATTAACGCTCAAAATTGTGAAGCTCATTATTAGTCAAACACGCCTGCATTACGACGAGGAAATGATTCCACGAAATTGAATTAAGGCACGCAACTTTCCCGAATAACGTGCTTCTGAACGCTTGGGTCGTTCCTCTTTACGCCGTTACGCAAGCTTCCCTCTGACAACCTTTCCCCGCCCCGCACTGATAACTCATCGGCCGCACCCCTTACCCCTCCTCGGAAAAAAAAAGCCGGCGAATTCCGCCGAACGATCTAGGCGGTGCAGCGCGCTGCAAGAGAAGAAAACAGTAGTCGTATTTTCGAATATCAGAAAGCATAGATCATTCTCGCCATACGGCCTCCGCTACACAATCCGTTTTCAAGTTGCCGGCATAATCCTTTCCTTTCACTGCTCGCCTACCGTGGGCAAATAACTTTCGACGGCGTATGAAGAACGACGTGTCTCGGGCGAATGCGTTTTTACTCCCATTTCGCCAAAGGAGGCGGGCAATTTTCACCCATTCATCTCGCAAGGGAAAAAGGCGATACTGTAAGTACTCGATGATCCGCGGTATTGCAAAAAAAAAGATTGATTGAGTGGGTGAGAGAGTGGGCTGGCTGCTGTCGAATGGGCAGGAAGGGGTCAAGCTTGAGTCTCCTCCCCCAACAACGGAACGGAAGGGGTGGGGGGGAGGCGATAACAATGGTCCGTTCCGCCAAGAAGAATTGATGTGGAGGGAGGAAAGGAAAAGAATTACGTGGAGAAGGAGAAAAAATATCTTCAGACAAAAGAGACCGCGAGTACGTATCGCGTCGCAGTCCGGGTCAATTTCTATCGTCGCGATGTTGGTTTTTTTTTTACTTCATCCGATCGATTGAGAAACTTTCCGCCAAAGACTGAAACGCGTCATTGAAACTCTTTGATACGGACCGACAGCTATGAAAGAGAAACTAAATCCTCCAAAGATAATGATATTAAACGAGGAAAACGGAGAAAGAGAAGCAAGATTACGAATGCGGGTAGGTTATCTAGAAAAATGGGAGGGGAATAAATATTCGCAGTTTTGCAACGGAATTTACATCGACGATAAATTGAAATTGCGTGAATGTTCGGAAAAAGAACTACCACTAAGGAGGAACTTAACATATGCCAATTAAATACAGAATAGCTTCAAATACCAAAATTTCCAGGTTTAAACTCAAAATAACAGTTATTAACCTTAACAGCACCTTATAACAACAATGAACAGTTCGTTAAATCTGTTGTATTGAATCGACAAAATTATTATATCATCCAAAGTCAACCAATAACTGAATGAAAAACAAGATCCGTATCATCTCCTACCTTAATCACACAAAGAAGCAAAACACCAGGGGACCAGATAGCCGGACTGGAATATTTACCTGCAAAGACAGAAAATACAAAAATTAATACATCTTATTCATCAAAAAATAGGTTGCACAAGATACGAAACGTAACAGAATACCAAATAAAAAATTACTAGGTCATCTGTCTCTTTAAAAGCTCAGGAAAACACATTTATCTCCCTCCCAGTATATTTTCCAAGATAGGGACATTTTTCAGTCCTCTCTCTCTCTCTCTCGTACGGCTTTCTTTCTGACGGCACAACCTCACACACACACACACACACGTACACACAAGACTATTATCCCGTACACGTGAGCCCCTTTTCCGGGTCATAAAAAATACGAAAACGAAACGGTCTTAAGGCGACAGTCTCATTAAACTCTTTACCGCGTTCTCTTTTTTTTTTGTCCCGTTTAAATCACACTCGTCGACACCAGCGAGATAATAAATCCTTTTAAAACGGTTTTATAACAGTTCACCACGCTTGCAATACTAACTCGATGGACTCCTTCCCACCACCTTAAGCGAGAAAGCACGTATAAAACACGAGCATATTTATAAATACAAATAAAAAGAATGCCCCAAATATTTTCAACCGGGCATAAAGCCAAGAAGAGGGACGAGAGAAAAAATATTTGGCGCACTTAATACGGCGAGGATCCCGGAGTAAAAAAGACCGTGCAGCCCCGGCTCGCCACTCCAAGATATGCGGCTTCGAAAATGCTCGGTGGGAAGAATCGATAAGAGAAAGGATGGGAAGGGGAAGAGTAGGAGGATGAGGGAGGATAAAAATGGGGAGTATTTGGGACGCGCATTCTTTCTGGAGAGCCCCACGGGATAACAGCGATGCACGCAAAAAAAAGGTCGCGGAATGACTAAAAAAAAAGGCGAGTGGGGGAAAAGATCCGTCAGGTGGAGAGAGGGAAGGAGTGGGATGGAGGAATGGGAGGAGGGGAGGGATAGCGGGGTATGGGAGCGGGTTGTTGGGGTGGGGGGAGTGGGTTGGAGAGAACTGGGGGAGGGAAAGGGGGAGACAGACAGACAGTCAGAGAAACGACTTTATTAGGGCGAAATTGAGACTATATAGTCCCTTCTTACATTTAACCCTGCGTCAATAATTACAAATGAGAATAAAATAGTAATAATAATTTCACAGAAAAGAACCGGAAAATAAAAAAATAGAAAACATACAAATCACAAATTCGGAAAATTTCTATAAAAAGACAAGAGTAATTGCGGTAAAAACCTAGGAAAGACCTGACTTGGCCATCCTATTTAAAGGACCACGCAGGAAAACACCCGCGAAGGGAAGGGGGGTGGAAAAAACCTTCGAAAACTCTAGATACATAAAAGAACAACAATACATACAAGTTTAACAAGATAAGATTTACAAAATATATTTTAATGTTATGAGTAATGAACAGGATAATTAAAAAATAACATGAAAACATACATATTTAGCAGAAGAAGTGGAGGAAGAATGGGAGGGAGAGATGGAGAGTGAAAGGGAGGGCGGGAGGGGAGGGAGGGAGAGAGGGATATGGAAGGAATGAGGGAGAGGGGTGGAGTGAATGGGAGGCGGGAATAGGATGAAGAGAATGGGTTGAAGGGAGTGGGTAGGACGGAGTTGGTTGGTTGGGAGAATGGGGTTGGGTGGTGGAGGAGGAACTCTTCGACAATCGCGAAATTCGGCATGGATCGATTCTTCGGAGGAAAAAAATCAATCCGGCGCTCGTGAAATTTCATAGGATTATTTTCAATTTCGCTCACTACTCCGGGAAAGTAATAGGAAGGGAAAAGAGAACGGCGAATAGTAATTTCAAATATTATTAAGCGGCGAGTCATTCCACGACAGAGGGAGTACGCGTTTTTTTAAGCTTTCGACGCGCATCGAATACCGCCGGGAAATTGGTTTTTTTTTTTCAAAATATATATGCGTACACACGCATCCGAAAATTTTTCGCGTTCCTTTGGCTGAAGATCAAAAGATGGTGAATTCGCCGAAATTACGGCATTCCAGTCCCTGCTAAAAATCCCTTTGGGTATCGATAACCTGAAAACATAGAACATTATTCCTCTTTCTATGTATATAGGAAGATTTATTTCAGTCATATTAAAACTGACGCATTCAAAGAAAAGTGGTACATAACAACACGAAAAAGTTAGCCTAGATACCGTATCTACATAAAATGCAGTTTTGGATAACAAACCAGAAAGACAGGTCCAAAAACTTCTAGGAAGGACGATCGTGGTACAAGATAGGAAGTAAGTAATATCTTCATTAAGTAAATATTTCTTTGATGCAGATACATAAATACTTTCTATACGTAAACTTAACAACCCTAAATGCCATGATAATAGAGAAAAATCTCCACAAAATTGTTCAACAGCAGTTTATTTCGGTCACTACTAACTTCAACGATGAGCATTAAACTTAAACTGTTAAAATTTAATTGGACGCAATAATTTTTATAAAGTTTAATGGTAATACACTAGGAAGTACTTGGCAATCACCCGACGTAATAAACATTATTTAATACGCTCGACAACGATATCGCTCAATGAATAGGTATGAAAAACAACAATAATAATTTCGAACTCGAAATACTCAGCCATAATTAAGCTTACCACCTTAGGATAGAATCGAGAATCTACAGTATTAATTAACACAAAAACTGTTCAAAGAGCGCTGAAATCCGAATAAAGTCGCCGCAAGCTATATTCCTATGGCTCCATCTCGTGGTACACGCCGAACATAAATGCCCGGTATACGGAACTAAACGGACCTTTTCGTCAGTAAGCTACGCACGAACGTTATCAAAACGAACGAGGCGGATTTTTTCGCGTGGGACGAAATACGGGCGGGATGTCGCACGAAGAGCAGAGAGGAGAGAGAGAGAAAGAAGAGGTATTTGTTGGTGGGAGAGCAGATTGGTGGTTGCAAGGGCTTTAAAAGGAAGAGGGGAGAGACTAGGATAAACGAACCTGCAAACACACACACACACAAAAGCATTCCCTGCACGGATAGGGTGCACCCTCTCCCAAAATGCACACGCATGCACGCCTCCCCCCTCCCTCGCCACCTCCACAAAAACTTGCTCCGCTCCTTGCCCACGTCCAACCCCCAACCCGTCAAACTCCCTCACGTGATTTCGAACAACCCCCCCCCCCGCCAACTTTCCCCTCCTCCACACCCACTTTTCTTCCCCGATGCACATTTTTTTCCCCCTCGAATGCCGCGTCACTCTCCCTCTTCAGCCCCCAATGTTCAAGCAAAACGTTTTTACCGAGGATGCAGAATTTTTTTTTTCGTTGAGGGGGGGGAGAATATTTTGACGTGAAACGTGTTTTACGCACCTCCCCGCGTCGATAACAACGAATGGCTCCCCCCCTCCCTTCCAAACACAAAAATGTTTTTTTTTTAATATTAAATTAAAAAAAAGAGAGCGGGTAGGATGGCGAACGTCATTTCGTACGCTGAATTTTAAAAAGGCCAATTCCACGAGCGACGTGGTTTTACGCCTGAATCGATAAACGTTCTCTCCACGCCATCGCTGAATAAGACGGGTGAATAGCCATGCACAATAGAAACATTCCAAATTTTTTCGAAGATGGTGCGGGAAAAATCCACGTGTAACCACAATACAGTATTTTCTTTGAATGAGCTTTTTTTGCTGCCGAGGTAAAAAAAATAGCCGCATTCTCTTCTACGCAGCATTTCACGTATGACGTTCAAAAGAAAATACAACGCAAGGAAAGGGAGAAGAACTGTCGAGTATCTTTTTTACTAAAAATTCCGACCAAGAAAGGTCGTTGCGCTTAAACGGGATTCTTTGCATTAAAATAACGAAACAAGGCCACTTTTCCAGGAAAAAACTTACACAAGAAAATCCACAATTTGTAATCTAGAACTTGAATGCAAATTCAACGCATTTTTGTACCCTCCAATTTGTTTATCCATACCGATACGTACAAAGGAAATACTTGCACTACGCTCGCCGAGTTTTCATTTAAAACACCGACACACGAAGTCGGCGAGGAACATATCGAATCGCCCCTTTTTAAGATAAATACAAACCATTCCTCCCACCCTACCCCCCCTCGACAATCATTCAATCATCCAGATTACCCGATTACCCTTTAATCTGTCAAACTTGACTGGACGCAAAATGCCCGAATAAACAAGACGGGGGAAAGGAGAAGGCGAATATATATATATATATATATATATATAAATGTATCGCGATGGTGAGAAATCCACCACGAGACAATGAAACGCGAGAAAGAAAACTCATTTTTTTTATTCCCAAAGCTAAAATTTTTCCCCATCCTATCCCTATTCTCCCTTCCCCTCTCCTGAAAAAGCACCCTCCCGCCCCATCTCATTTCTGCATAATTCGCGGAAACCCACTTCTCCGTAGTCTACCCAACCTAATCTCCAAAGAACCCTCCCCCCATCAACACCCACCCTTCTATGTCTGCAAACCCTCTTCTCCTTCTCTCTCTCTGACTCCTTTCACTTTTCCTCCCTCCTCCCTCCCCTTTCTCCTCCTCTTCTACCCCACACCCTACCACTCTCTCCAGTTTCTCGTTTCTCACCCCTTTTCCTTAATAAACCCACCCTAAACAGCCACATTTTCACGTACAGCTCCAAACAAATGAATGCCCGCAACGCTGCAACTTTCCCTTTCACGCATAAAACTGTCTTCCTACGCCACCGTCAGCCTCCCCCTCATATCCCTACTACGAAACGTGCATATGCGCCCGTGAGTAATATAGTATAAGCCCCGTGCTCTCCCTTCTCAATACACTGCACGCGGCACGCACGCACGCACGCCTCCCCCCCTTCTTCTCTCAGTCTTCACGTGCCCCATCCTAATTCCAGCAATCCCGCACGTTCTCCCCATCTCCCAATCCCGCTATGCACTTCCACAGCCCTCTCTTTCCCTTCCCACAATCCTCTCATTCTTTCTCTTCTCACCCATCACTTCACGGGGGGGAGGAGGAATACGCGTCCTTTCTCTTCCTCCCGCGCTCTCTCCACCCACGCCTCACACCCTCCACCGCTTCCACGTGCACTTCCTCCTTTCTTTCCCCTCTTCATGCATGTATATCCCTCACACCCCCGAATGTGCAACCCTCTCGGACGCGACGTTGCCGTTTACGCCGCGCGGGTGCATCCCAGAAGGCGAACCACGCGAGGTAAAAAAAACGGATGACACGGAAACGGGATGGCAACGCGGGATACCTATGCTAGACATTAAAAAAAAAGGTCCTATGGTATTCGATCAATGGCACGGATCCAAACGTTAGGTTCAGGATTTTTTGTTTTTGCTGGGAGAGTCGCAGGCTGGTGGGTTTCACCAGATAAAAAGCAGACGACATTCTAAAAAAAAACGTTGTTATATATTATTTTGAACGATCCTCTTTAAATTTCGTGTTTTGTTCAGCGGGAATACTCTGGACGAAAAATGAATGATAACCAACACAAATTGACCGGTTTTGAATACTGCCATATCCTTGAATTTCTCAATTATCTGGAGGTCCTATTGGAGATGCACGATGAATGCTATCATCCTGCCCAATAACGCTACTTGAAATCCAAGTGTCTCTTCGTTGACGTTCTCCCGAAACTAGGCGAATGACCCGTTCCTTTTTAAATCCGGAAAATTAAATTCGTGCCTTTTCAAATGTATGTGCTTATAGGGATTTTGTCAACAAAATTAAATCATAGATAGGAAACGTACTGTTTTATACCAGCGGTGTCCAACTTGCGGCCCACGGGCTGCAGTGGTCATTTGACATATGAATTTTTTGTCAAAACAATTAAAGTAATACTAAATTTATTTATAAGTAAAACGCTTGGCGGTTTTAATATGGTATATTCACCTCTAGATAGATTTGGAAAAACCAACGGATATGGAAAATTTCCAAAGGGGAAAGATGTTGGACACCCCTGTTTTATACGGAGGCGGATATAGAGCCAGACGACCTAGGCGACCGCCGAGGTCCTCGTGCCTCTTGGGGCCTCGCGTGTGGAACCGCGAGAAAGTTAGTGTTAACAGAGTCAGAAGCTTAGTGCGATAAGGGAAAGAAATGTATAAGATCGAGTGTGAAAATTCCCAACACAAGAAGCGGCCATATATTCTAAATGATGACGGCGATCAATTTAAACGACAATTAGGCGATGACCAGGGATCATTGAAAAAAATAATTATGTTCAATGGTTTCCCTCGAAGAAGCTACGATCGTCATCGAGCCATCCACTATATTATAAATATGGTATATGCTAATAAATTATTAAGAATTTGATAACATAAATCTTAATCACGACCTTTTAGAATTCGCGAGTCGTGGACCGCGGAAACTTAGGGGCCTTTGAATCCGTGCCTGGTTTTATTTGCACCGTGGACAAAAAGAAAACGCGCGCAAACCCAGCATTGAAGGCGAAACGACGAGATCGGGCAGAGACATGAGGCGACAGGACGGTTGCCATCGCTCTCGGCCGCACGCGGAAACGTGACCTCGTGCCCCCCTCCCCTCCCCACGCATGCGCGTGAGGTGCACAAGTTCCACACGACACAAAACCCGTTTTCAATTACAAGCTTATTAAGAAATCCTTCTGACTGGAAATGAGGAAAGTAATCCCCTCCCGAGACCTACCTCCCCTTCCCTCCCCCTTTTAAGCCTCCCTCCACCTCCCGATTGTTACGCCTCACTAATGAACAGATATTCCCAGAGATTAATACGGCATCGCGGGCAGATCCAAGGGGGCCAAGCCCAAGCGGCGTTACATGAAACATTAGATCATTACGGGTCAATTTCAATGTTATTGCATGAATAAACTTCCACTTTCACAGCGATTTGATCGGCGACTCCGGGTTTAATTAATCCAAACCGCCATGCACAGGATGCCGTAGATCGAGGGAATAAATCTCCCTAAATATGTAGTCCGTATTAAATCCCTAAAAAAAAGATAAAAATCAACAAACAAGCCGTTTTTAAGGACTTCCGTTAATGCTTAGATAAAAAATAAATAAAGAAGAAACTGTAACGAGAAGAATAAATTTAAAGGATCAAAAAACATGCAAACAAATCATAAGCAGCAGGACGAGGATTTTTTTAAGTGGTCATACATAAAAGAGTATCCTACCACCTAAATCAAGTCGTTCACCGGTTAGGTTTCCAGGAAAAAAATAAGGCACCTTTTTTTTCTTTCTTTTTCGTCAGGACGAGGCAACCTTGAAAATGGGCGGTCGAAATTATAATAGCCAAATTATATATGGACAAATTAGCACACAAAGGGGGGGAGGGTGTTAAGTATCCCAACATAGCCCTCAAGAGTTATGCCAGTGGAACAAAAGGATGGTATCGATGAAACAACGAAGCGTAACGAAGTAGTCGAACACATCAAGTCTTTCACGGAGCAACACACACAAAAAGCAAGGGATAAAAGTTTCGTCTGAATACGAGCCGAAAATGCGTACACACGATTAACACGCGAGCCGACGAACGACCGTGTATTTATACTTACCGCCGCTTGATCCTCAAGAATTCCAACGGAGTATCTCAATGAAAAACTCTTTCGTCGTAAAAAAAAATTTCATAGAGAGCTGAATCGGCGACAGTCGACAGGCGAAGACACTTTTCACAATCGCCCTCCCGTCGACATGGCAGCACAATGACACTCGCACGGAGACGATCGAATCGCGCCTCCGCGCATTCACACATGCACCAACCGACGCTTGGGACGCGCACACACGATGCCGGAGATAACAATTCTTCAATGGAAGACTAAAAAAAGAACTTTCCGAAAGATTTCGACCAGAAGAAACTTAAAAAAATGCCCTTCTTCCTCCGAAGAACATTAAGAACAAACAAAACAAGAACGAAATTTTCGGGTTTTTCCTTCACAATGAGCACTACCCGAGATATCTCCACGTTCTTCCTAGGAGCAACCGTGGACCAATCAGCGCTTGTGTGACATTTTATCACCAAGGAAAACGACTAGACACACGCACAGGCTCCACGGACTCCCCAAAACTGCCATAAACCGGCACGCCCAGGAAGGAATCTTTTCTCAAAGCGTTAATAATTAAGGAGAGATTATTCCCGCGGAACCTACTCTTACGGCGTGGCAGGAGAGCGAGAGAACAAGATGGAAATGGGGTCGAGTGAAGGCCTGCTACAAGATTGCGGGGGTGCAAAAGGGAGAGGAGATGATGTAGGTAGAGGGGGAATTAGGGAGGGAAAGGGAGAGAGGGAATTAAGAGGAAGGAAGTTACTCATGAGCCTCGTTTCTGGTATTTAGCCTGGCGAACGTTAAGCTCTTGGCGTTGCGTCATGATCGCTTCAGAGACCCGCAAGAACTTTTGCGTAGCGATAAATATTTATGAGCTTTTTAAACTGTTAATGTTAGAAGCGGGAGAGAACTTTAAGTGACAACTTCCACCAGTAATGAATGAAACGGATGGATACTTTTCCATTCGCGTAATATTCTGAAACGCTAAAACGTCACTCTCAGGCTTTTCTGGTAGATTTTCGATCGAAAAAATATTTACCTCACATATACATAGTGTGCATGACCCTACAGAAAATTTGTAATGAAATTTAGAGCAGCAATTTAAAACGCACTGAAAGTATTAACGAAAATTAACGATTCATTCCCAATTTTTGTGCCTGTCCATTCGATACGAACAGAATGGACGAGAATTCGGTTCTTCTTCGCCACACCACAATTTCCGGCTTCGGCATAGTTCGTGCTTTTAAATATTTCAAATATACAGGGTCTCCTTAACGTTAAATGGCAATTCGTGATTTTCTCCAGATGACAACTCGCTTCCCTCGTCACGTCATAGATACAACTCTCGAAGGAAAAAAAAGAAACACGCGAAAGCTGAAAAATCAACTCAAAATAAGAGTACGTTGAACCTACGTCAGAGGTCCACCGCGAGAGAGCAAAAAGAAAAAAAAGCCTAACGAAATAATAAATAATAATAAAAAATAGAAGAGAACACAACCACCACATGGAACCCCTTCTTCCCATTCTTCGGGGCACCGGGATAACACCCCCTCCCACTCCTATCCAACAATCACCTATCTCTGGGATTCATCACGGCCATTGTAAGGGAGGATGAGATGCACAAAGAGGATCCGACGTGCACGGGAAAAAAGCTTCTTGGACATAGACCAAAAAGGGAAGAAGACGGAAGAGAGGAGAAGAGAGGGAGTAGATACGGAGATTTTTTTAAAGCACAATGGATCAGTTCCTTTTCAGACATATACTCAACAACTGTGCGTGTGTGTGTGACCGCGCGCACATACACACGCACGCCGAAATTTCAATGGAACGAAAAATATGCAGGATGAAGGGCAGAACCGTGGAGTAAGGCGTGGACGGAAATCTCTCGTAGGAAGAACCACGCGTCCCTTCAAAAAAAAAAAACCGCAGCCGTCAACCGCACACCACGCCGCCGGTCGGTCGTTGAAGTCTCCGCTGTAGCGCAGGGAAACGAAAGGCGTAACCGTAGAAGAAATGGGAATTCTGCCTCGCATCGCCCTGGTATTTCCTGTATCTTCGGGCGGCTGACACGATAAAGAAGTAAAATCCCTCCGGGGGAGGAATATATCGTTAACGAGCTCCCAGGAACTCACGCAACAAGGTCGACGGGAGTGGGAGGTATCGTTATTCGGCGGATGGTTCATGAATCGCTTCCCATCGTCCTTATAAAGGTTGACGATTCCGCGAAAAATCACCGAGTTACTCACTCGCGCGCGCGATTCTTCCTTTTGGGAGGCCCGAACCTGAGGTACGTAAAAACCAACAATGGGCCAATTAGCGTCAATGGAGGTACCGACGATAGGTTAATTGGGCGGAAAAACAAACATTCCCCGAAAAGTCAACCGATCGAGGAAGGAAATCACTATAATTTTCGGAGTTGATTCACCGTTAACGAGGCAGCCGGAAGGCCTTAAAGCCGAATTCGTCATCAAAGAGCTTGGGAGATCACCTCATTGAGAATACGCGGATGAATAAAGGACACTTGTTAAAATGCCATTTGGTGTAGAGCATCGCTTATTCACTTGCTGGCTGCAGAAAAGTCTTTCAATGTCGTCATGATGAAATCATACCATAAAGAACGGGAAATGATGATAGAATATGCATCCACTATTTTCTTTTTAATCGCAAGCCTTGAGAAGAGAAGACCAAATGACATTACGTATGTAAATGTGTCAAAGCTTGAGAATCAAAAGATATCTCTTATCCACTCCCAAATTCCCGCTAATCCGTGATGACGTCAACGAAGGCAACATTCGTTTCCTAAGTAAAAAATAAGACTTCCCGTTAGAAAAAACTTTAAGATCTCTAGCATACCAAAGTAAAAATCTGAAATCAGCAATGGGTCTCAACAACATTCATCCAGGACGACGAGCACAACATTTATTACTTAATAAATAAGAATGGCATATTCCAACCGCTCCGTAGTAACGAAGAATTCGCAAAAAATAGCGCTCTGTGAATGGTCACAGAAAGAGACTAGGTCGATCGTTAAAATTAAAAATCGTCAAGTTTCCTCTTATTGTAGTGGGAAAAAATTCTTCAGAAGTCTCCTTTTGAGTGAAAGATTGACTAAAAAAATCTCTATTCTAGAGAGAGAGAGAGAGGGAGCGAGAAAGAACTTTCTCTCTCTATTTTTTCAAGTCGTCCTATTTCCATCGCAAATCAGCACGTCGGGCACATTCAATCCCAAACAAAACTCTTTCATCTCTAAAAGTCCCAAACAGCCTCCTATTGTCTCTTACTCTTTATTCTCCCACTCCCTCCCCTTCTCTCTATCTCTCTTTCTCTATCCACTCCACGCTAATTCGATTCCTTCATATCTCTCTCTCTCCCTCCCTCCCCCCCCCCTCCACCTCATCACCACCACTCTCCGATTTTCCCAACTCAAGTGGAAAAAATCCTCTCCCTTTTCCTACGCCAGTTCCCATCGCAGTACAAACAAACACACTGACTTGCCTTTGCCTTCATTCCACCGAAAATTCAAAAAAAAACTTCTATCTCGCCGAAACCTTTTCCCAGTGCATCCAAGTACTGGAAACCGCATTCCGTCTCGCTATTATTCTTTCGGAGCAATGGCACGAAGGTGGGGAAAAAATAATAGAATTTCGTCTTTTTTTAAGAACGACTGTAGTACGGGATAGGAAAAGTACCTATATCAGTATAATAGAGAGGATAAAAAAAGCCAAACTATGAAAATGATTTTGAGAGAATGAGAGGTAAGGGAGAGCGCAGGGTGGAAGAATCAGAAGAGATGAAAAAAATAACGACTGGAATCGAGAGATTTTCAGCTCCTAAGAAACAAAAGAGAATCTGGGCAAGAGGCGGAATTTGAGGCAGAGAGGGAGCCGAGTACGGATAAAGATAAAGAGAGGATTTAAAAGAACGAAAAGAACCTCTCTCCTAAGAGAGATGAAGGGCAAAAAAGAAAAATGGAAACACGTGAAAGAAAATGAGTAGACAAATAAAAAACAGAATAGCAGGCTTCGAAAAATGATTACAGGAAACTTTTCAGGCTATAAAAGGCTTGAATAAACCATACGCACATATCAAGGTACTACAAGGCGGTGATCAGTGGTGATTCGCCCATCGCTGATTCTATCTTATTAAGTTCAACGATCGGTGAATTGCCGCAGACCACCACGTTGCAATTGAAATGCACATGCGGCTTACTCAACCGTTTTATAGCAGCAGCTGTTACCCGCGCCACTTATGTGAAACTAAGCATAAGCCGGACTTGCTTATTCAACTTGGAATCGAGAACACGGTAGTAATGGCAGCGGTGATGCGAGTAATTGTCCAAGTGAACGAATAAATGACCGTCGTGAAATCTAGATAGGATAAACAGATCTTTGAATAAATCGAAATAACGGGTGGAAGAATATGAACCTGCATGATATCCCTCGGTATTTATTATCATGAAATTAGGTCCAATTAAAAGGAGCACATTACGCGGATGTAAAAAGAAGAACAGAAGCGTCCAGGTCTTGGGCAATACTCCAGTCTCGGACCCCACACAGCGAGGCAGACTGCCCAACCCATTACCGAGGCCAATATATGAATTAATGTTTTCATGGATCGCGGTACGTGTGTCAGAATAACCACCATGTTATACTGAAATGCGATCAGAAGACGCACAAAAAAATAAGGCTGAAGGAAAGCAAAAAAGTACTGCGTGGCAGCAATGTTAGTGGATGTGGCGTCTTCGGTAAACGCTGGTCTAAGGACGAAAGGTCCGATAAACATGACTGGAGCTGCGTTTTGCCTGCAGACTGTTTCTTACGGCGAAAAGCGTTGAAATGCGACGGACAGACTACGCGACTTGGAAAAACGACTTCCAAAAGTGACCCCGAGTTGACACAGCCTGGATGAATTATGCCACCATCTTCCCAATTACCGGAGGTTTGAGGGGGAATGGAATTACAGCATGGAAAGAACGTGATTGGATAGGGCCGGCGGCGGTCAGAGGCGGTGGTTTAGCGTTGGAAAAAAGGGGACATATTTCCCGCCGATGACGGAATTGGGGCAGACTTGTAAACGTCCACATGAAAAGGCTGGCACACCACCAAAGTGTGGCGTCAGGATCTACTGCTCCCTCTACTTTATTCGCTCCTCGTTTTTATCGTATCTTTTTTTCGGCAACGAGGTCCCAAAAAAAAAGAGATAGGGGGCCAAAAATTTAGCTAGCATAAAATGAAAAGAGGGACCAGTCCAGGCTTAAACTTGTTATAATTCATGAGCGAAACTTTTTTATTTTTTGGCAAAGGGCGGAATGAAAATCTGTAATGATCTCCGCGCCTCCCCCTACTAATATCCCCCTGATGGGACTGACGTTCGCCTCATCGCCTATACATTACTTCCCCCCCCTTTTTCTTCCTCCCTCCCTCTTCTCCACCTCCCCCCTCTCTCTCTCTCTCTCTCCACGCCCGAGCTACGTGAGTCCATTGCGACCGCGCTTTAATCATTTAACTCCCGTCAAGAAGAAAAAAATAAGACTCGTGTGAGAGAAACGCCGACCGATTTCCGGTTGGTTATTAGGAGCGCTTTGCGTCCATTCCGTAACAGCTTAAAAAGTCGGATAAGGTCGAATAACTCCTAATAACGACCGTTCGTGTCCGTTAGACGTGAAAACTCGGGATGACGTATTGGAGGTGGAATCACGACTTTTTCGACATCCGTTTCCGCAGCTGTGACACCGTCACATTAGATTGGACTTCTGAGGGGATTTTTTCCGACAGAACGAATACAAAATATTATATATTTTTTTAAGATAGGACGATTTTCTTAGAAAATGCAGAAATCAACGAAAGTATACGAATCGACGACGCGAGAACATATCTTGCGAAAAAGTCCTTTAAAACCGAGGAGAATAAATTGATCGATTTTCGAATACGTACACATATTGCGTAACAATAAAGATGACTGCAAACGTGTCTTCAGCATAATTGTTTAAATAAAAAAATCGAAACACGAAATTGAGGGGAATAAAACCCGAAATTCTGACAAAAAATTTCCAGATTGCAGGATATTTTTTTCATCGCATAACCGAACACACCGGATGACGAAAAGGGAAAGAATTCCTCCCATAATTTTACGTTTAGGAGAAATCAAAGGAGAGGAAATTACCTCCAATCCGAATCCAACGGTAAACCGTTCCAGGGATTAGGCCCCTTCGCCATGATCTAATTACAACCTAGTCCCCCCTTCATCACACCTGACATCACTTTCCCTCAATCAAGAATCCCGAAGAGAACGAAAAAAAAGGACTCGCGACACGTACGCCCTGCAAAAGGGTACTTCATTTATTTTATTTTTTTTTACTCCCTCCAGAGAGACGTGACGCTTTAGCGCAACGCAGTGTAAACGAGAAAGGGAAGAAGAATCGAGATGAGGATACATACATACAGGGGCGGCCCTAGAATATCTGCCAGCAACTGGCGCCCTAGGCGAACCATGCAATCGACCTTGATCTGCCCTTGGGGTTTAGAGGGGGGGGGAAGGGTCCTCTAAACCCCAAGGGCAGATCAAGGTTGAGGTTTCTGGTAAACTGGAAAACATTCCGCCCCTGTTTTCCTTTTTATTTTTAAAGCGTCCTCTTGCGACTCTTGCGGAGTGGAGTGACAAATCGCGCGAAATTCAAAGCTTACTGTGTCTAGCTATTGTATCTGAAGTATTAGTAAATTATCAGGAATGTATAGAAGTGAATTATAATTCATATTACCTCAGTACGCACACGTAAATTTTAATAATGACAGCATCGTTATTTTATTTGTATTCAAAATTTTTTAATTTTTTTATATTATTTTTTTTAAACAACTTTTTCGCCGCAAATTTTGCGCCCCATGTAACTTGGAGTCCTATGCGACCGCCCCTGCATACATATATGATGCATACATATATGATAAAGAAAGGAAGAGATTGGACGAAGGAAAGGAATGGAAAGGCGGCATAAAAGAAACCAAGGCGGATACGACAACGTAAATACCGAGGAGATAGCCCCGTGGAATAAGGGATAACAATAAACGAGGGATAGGATGCAAGGGAGAACCCTTTACACCACCCACGGGGTAAGAAAGGGGACGAAATAGGGGGAGAAAAGGAGAAATGGGAAAAGCGACCAAAAGAGAGGGAAAGAGAGAGAGGAAGGAACCAAGCTGGAGGAAATTGAAAGAGGGGAAAGTGTTTGAAGAGGAGTTCCGACAACAGTGGGAAAACGAGAGAGGAGAACAGAGAGAAAGAGAGAGGAGAACAGAGAGAAAGAGAGAGGAGAACAGAGAGAAAGAGAGAGGAGAACAGAGAGAAAGAGAGAGAGAACAGAGAGAAAGAGAGAGGAAGATTGCCCAGAGGGGCGAAAAAGGAGCGAATCCGAAAATCGGAAACGTCATGAAAGAGATCGATAAGTCTCTCACTCCGCATCCCGCTCGTCTTTTTTTTATTTTCTCTCCTCGTTGCCCAGGCCTTTTTCTCTTTTCGGAGGAAAAAATGGGGCTAAGACCAGCGGTCGCGAAAATGTAAATAGAGAGAAATGGACCCGCTCCAAAAAAAAAAGGCTGTCTCTTTGTATCTATCCTAGCAGCGGCGGGAGATTCATTCTAACCCACCCATCTCTCTTCTCCCCTTTCTCACCCACATCCCACTTTGACCCCATTTTTTATTTAAGCGCCGACGACACGCGGAATCCCCCTCCCTCCTACTACATCTCCGCGAGTAAATTCCCACACCTCCGGGGGGAAAACTTTTCTATACAACAACCCCTTTACCAGATGCTTTCTATCTCTCCCTCCCTCCCGCTCTCGTTCCCCATTTTTTTCCTCCCTCTATAACACCCACATAGGAAGGATGAGAGAATAACAAGACTTGAAACCCTATACGACGAGAGAGGCAGAAAAAAGGGGTGTTTTGAGTCGCCGCTTAGGCGCTTGATTTTCACTTTCGCGGACGTTGCGACGATCTCTACTTTGCAAATAATGGCCGACATCCTTCAGGGAAGGAAACACGAAAATTCCAGTGCGGCAAATTCTGACAGGCTCGCCACTCTTACTTCTGTTATAAGCATCCGTTCCATCGATTTTTTTTTTAAAGAGACGATTCGTTGAGGTTTGAGGGAATGGACGATTATGCAAGATATATTTTCTCATACGCGATCGTAACTATTTAAAATCGATGCTTGAACGTGAAAAGAAAAGAAAAGGCTTTAAAATCGCAAAGTTTTCCGCATTATATTTGTCCGTATATCTGGAATTGAACTTTAAAAGTACGATACGAAATTAAATGCGAGAAAAATATTCAAAACTACAATTCTTTCTACAATACTTCCTGATGGTTTTACGTTCATAGCAAAATCGGTCGTGTTGTCATAAATTTCCTTAGAAGATACATAGCTGAATTTCATTTGTATCCTGAATAAATTCCGTTAAGTGTAACCTGAACTTATTTCAACTTCAATACTAAACACGCTATGAGGGCGTAAAATAGACATTTCAACGAAACATAACAGTACTCATTAGCCTATCAATTCAATTCATCGCCTAAATAGCAACAACTGTCACATTCAATACCGATTTCTCGCATCGAAATGTAATCATACTCCCGACAGAGGCGATGACGAAAATCGTAAAACTCAACAAAAAGCCCAAACTACGTAGATTACAACACCTCCCAACTGGCCGGACACATCGGAATACATAATGATAATAAATATTTCAGCACCCAAACGTCCCGCGTTTCAATAATTAGCGAAGCCTCTCCAAAAACGAACCCCCTTTTCCCATAATTACGACACCGCCAAAGCGTCCATTACGCACAAATCCGAAAGAGGTCACGGCGACCGATCGCATACGATATTTTCCGAAGCAGAACGGGAACACTTTCCCCGCGGAAACGCGCGCACGCATGCATGCGAGGATTTGTTTAAAATCATCGAATTAACGGGGCGCTTCATTATCCACGGCAAAACCGCGCTCAGGAGAGCGCGCAATATTTATAACGGCGAGAAAAGCAATCACGGTTATTCGGCGGGAGTGCGTGCATGTGGATTGGTTTAATGGGAGGTCCGGCTGTTTTATGCGGCCTTTCTCCGCTCTCCCCCCCCCTCCCCCTCCCCTTCCCAATCACCCCCCGCATTCCCTCACCTTTCTCCCTCGGAAATTTTTGATTTTATTTTCAGGGAGCAAAAGCTGGTCCAATCATACGGGATGGATCATAAACAATGAACGAGGCAGGTGTTCCGCTTTGTGGAAGGGAAAGGGGGTGGAGAGGAAAAAATTGGCTCGCTAATGGGATGCTCTTGTTTAACTTGAGTTCGACGGAGCGAGAGAGGGATAACTCTCTGGAAAATCGCTCTGGCGGATCCGGCCTCGAAAACTCTGTAGTACCAAGGGTTTCGAAGGATTTTCAAGGCGGGGTCATAATCGTCATACTCGAGCTCGATCATTAACCTCCTCCGATTTCTTTCCGATTTGGGATTCGCCGATAATTCGCGTCGAGTAATACTACCGCGCTCTGAACGGTAATCAAGTTAATAAATGCTTGCAAAATAAACACCCATCGAAGCTTAAGATGTTGCTGAAAATGATCCCGCGTATAGAGACATTGTTACGGTACAACCTCGTTAGTACGTACGCACAAACTTCCAAGGGGCTTTAACGTTTCACGATATGTACTGATGAGTTTTGTAAAAATGAGTTTATTATAACAAGGAACGTATTCCTAGTATTTTGCAGGGGACTAAATTACACTACATATAAAAACGAGCATCGTATTAACCGAGCTATTATAGAGGGTTAACTGTTTGTGTCTGTTAAAAAAATTCGCCTTAACTGGCAAAGTTCAGTTGACCTCACCCTCGATTTAAATTTTGCATGAATGAGCACAACATGACGAAACCCACGGCCGGAATGCATTCACTTTAAAACATAATTTTCTGACATCAGAGCTATGAAAAACATTACAAATACAGGATACTCCGTGATTATTAGCCGAGACAAAGAAAAAGGGTCGGATAGAAAGTTATCGATAGAATACAGAACATTTTTAAAAAAAACTTTAAAAGGACGACTGCTGCTACCTCGCTGCGAGCGAAAAAATTGAGGTCTCTGAATATTTTCCCTTTTTAACTCGAGAGATATTTATGAAACCAAAACGATCGATATATTTTTTTCCATTTCGTCCATTCGCGAGCAAGATACGAGAACGGAGTCTCTTAGTTAAATATTCACGGAAACTCCCTTTGTCATTCACAAATCCGCGGAATCGAATTTACGTCCCTACTAACTTTTATACGGTGTATACGAAATGGAATCCGTTACCGAGGCGCACTTTAAGCGGACCCTACATTTATAATTTACACCCACTTCATCTCCGGTCCCCTCATTAGTCGGAGGCTTAAAACCGATATAAAACAAAAGAATCGCATAGCCGCGCGCAAACACACTCGCGCTTCAACTCCGCGCACATATATATCCCGCCAGAGATCCATTCCTCAATTTGAACTATCGCCGAAACTCACTTTTTTTTGCCCCCTAATTGGAACAACTACATGAGCTAAAAACGCTTGCCGATGGAATTCACGACGAACAGATATATATGTATAAATAAACAAACGCACGTACGGACAATTCAAAGCACAGATGAAAGGCAAAAGGATACCCAATTACCGGGAAGAAATTGACCCTCCTGGCGGATAAACCATTAACATAAAATAACATTTTCTTTTCTCTCCACTTCCCACCACTCCGATTAGATGAGACGGAAAAAATCAGAAGTCACAGCGCCCGAGATATTGCTCATTTTCCTGACAATAAAAAAAATCAGAGGAAACCGAAACTAAATTCCTCTTTTCTTTCCCACGCAAACCTTGACAGGTCAACCTACTTGTGAACAGAGAAAGAATTTATAAAAAAAACTAATGAGCTGAATCAAAATTTTCCCCACGAGACTTCCATTTTCTTCCTTAATCGCAGAAGCGCGCCCACACGCACGCAAACTTGCGGAAGACATCAGGTACGCACGCATTCCTCCAAAAAAAAACCCCTCTATCGCGGGGATGCGAGCGGTCGAAATAGTTCGTTTGCTCCGAGGACAAAAAAACTCCAATATCATTCCCACCATGGAGGGAAAAGGGTGGTATGCAGGGAGGATGGGTAGGAGGGGGTGGCAACTGGGCATTCGCTTCCCCCCCTCCCCAAAAGAACGCTGATAATCTAAAAATATAGGCGTGTCGAATGGAAATAAGCCGGATTAAAGGTGACCAAATTCGAATCACTATTTTTTAATTTTTTTATCATAAAACATATATAAAAGATAGTGTCACTTTGTCCCTTTTCATGTGATGCTTTTTGAAGCTTTATATCTCGCAAACGACTGAACCGAATTTGATGGAATTTTCAGGATAGCATTATGATATAATAACAATAAGTTTTAATGTATCGGTAATATACAAAAGCCTTATTCTGCCCCTTTATCTTTTTGTCACTCCCTCTGTCACGCTCTGAAATCCAGAAATATACCTGGCAAGAGAGGACTGAGGTCAGCTTTTGAAGCACAACAGATACTCGCGGCGAGGGTTTCGAACCTTCGCTCGGATCGAAGGCAACCCTCTCAGCAGGAGGTATGATTTCAGGTCAAAGATGGCTGCCTCAATTTTATTTCAGAATAATCGATCATCCCCGTCATTTTTGACGGGCACTTATACTAGTTTATACATAATTTCACACACTCCATTCTACAGTGAAATGTTAACAGTAGACAAAGACATAAATCAACATAAATAACAACATCCATGTCCGAAGCGGGATTCGAACCCGCGACCTCTGGGTTAGAAGGCAGGCACACTGACAACCAGTCTAACCCTGCCGGCCAACCTTTATACATCACCTTCTATCATTACGCGAAGGTACTTGCACATAAATTAATAAAACAAATGCTCAAATAATAACGTGCTGAAGAATTTGGCCCCCACTGATGCGACGCCGGAGGTGGGGAATGAGGTGAGAGGAAGGAGGGGGATGAAGAAGGGGGGAGGAAGGAGGGGGAGTTAGGAGGTTGAGGATGGAGGGGGAGTCAGAAGGGTCAGACAGAGAGAGAGAGATTGGTAATACCAATGGATCTAAATCCTCTTCCCAGAAGTGGGAAGAGGAAAAAGAAGAGCGAGTTCACGTAGTCCAGCGAGTCGGACAGCAGCAAGCAGCCAAGGGAGAAAGGAGTAGAGCAGCGCGGCAACGCCGCCAGACGCTGCGTCTGAAACGGGAGGCTGCGAAGAGAGAGAGAGAGAAAGGGAGAAGAGCTGGGAGCGCATGAGAGAGAGAGAGAGAACGAAAACGGAATAAGAAGAAGGAGCTGACTTCAACGGCGTGTTTCTTTCATGTTTTTTTTAGAAACACTGCACTTTTCAATAGGTTGAGATTAAGACCCTGCGTCGGAACTTTGGCCTTTACGTAGTATCGCTCCAACGATTTTGTGCGATCGATGAAAAACACAATTGGGAAAACTTGCGCTTCGCAAGTAATTAACTGAGAGAAATTAAATACCTGCGCCTCCCTTTAGAAATGCTGCAATCTTTTAGGCTACAGAGAACAAATTTGGCGTTTACACTGAAATAGGGGTGCGACCACCCATTTGCTTTACGGTATCCCTGAAAAAGTTTAAATTGGATATTATCTTTTCACAACACGCAATATTTTGAAATTTTTTTAAGCAGCCTAGTCAACGGGGACCAATATCAATGAAGTTCATTGAGCCTTTTAAGCAAGAGTTATAGATTTTTATCTAAAACGTCCTCTTAACGCTACGTCTTATTTAATTGCCAAACAAAATAGCAGACAGCCTAATAGGTAACGTTTGCCCATGCCTATAAAAACGATAAAATGAAGCAAAAACCAAAGAAAAAATATGCAACAACACGAGAACGCCTAGGTTTAGGATCGAGTAAAAACTTTTTAAAAAAGAGGAAACTTAATAGTTACCTATAATTAAAGAACAAAATAAAACCTTGACGAGGATGATAAATAGAAAAATCATTAACACGAGCGGAGATAGAGAAAGAGTATAAAACAACAGCAGGAACCTGTAAAAAAATTCTAAGCTGTACCGAGTGGGGTTATAAACGAACAGAAAAAAAGAGGTGGAAATTGAGGAGAAAAGGCAGTATAAGGCGATGACCTTCCTTTTCTCCGAAAGGTCCTTCCTCATCTTCCCCCACCATCCCAAAAAAAGAAAAAGAATATCCCCCGCCCGAACAAGGAGAGGGACCACCTCACCGCTTTCTTGTCCTCCTGCTCTTTTTTTTAATGCCTTTTTTTTATACGCCATTAGGAGATCCGACCGAGCGTTAATAGCGGTGATTCTAATGCATTCCGAAAACCGAAACGGCCGAGAGAACTGAGGAAAAGGCTGTCGAGGATCGGTGAAACGTATTTATCCACAAAATGCTCCGTTTATAACCGTGTCCAGTCGTCACGACAAGCATTGTTAGGGAAAATGATGTCACTCAAAAAAAATAAACCCGCGATCGGTGAAAAAGGAACCCATTTATCCACGTTAAGGGGAAATGGCATGCGATACGAAACGTTTTTTATTTTTAAGTCCTGGATTAACGTCGTTTAAACGACTTAATCGCTAGAAGAATTTAAACTTTTTGAAATGTTAAGTGCACAATACTGTTCGGTAGCATAATAACACCATTAAATTTACCATAAGAATTTTTCTTTTCGTCATAAATACGATATTTTCTCTAAATATGCAAGGAATTGAATCAGACATAGGTACTTTGTCAGTGGTAAGTAATTACAGGCGACGCTCGATTTACGCCCTATACACGTTCTGAGGATTATGGCGTAAATCGAAAGTAATTTTCCAGACGTATTTGATCATGTACCCTGAGGATAGTGGGATTCATCCCTCCCAGAACTTTTCATACCTCTGTAAAATCTTTCTTTATGGTGATGTAATGTCAGTAGTTAATTTATTCCCGTATATAATATTATTCCTTTCAAATAACACGCCATGAATTTATCATGCAAGCGATCTTTAAAGCTTTTCTTTAGATTGCACTGTCCTGTGAAAAAATTCGAAACAGTAATCTGGTGGTTCCAAAATTACGCTCGCGCGCGCACACAAAATTACGACAAAATTTTGTGGCTATCTCCACCGGTTAAAAGACATAGGAGCCGCCACTGATCATATAAACTTAGACTTTATCAAATACACAGTAAAAATAAAGGAAAAGTGCTGAATTAAACAAAAACGTAAATCTAGGCATTATTTTATTGAAATGCGGATATTAAAAATTTTCACATTTATGCAACATATAAATAAAGCTTGCAATATTCTGGCTGTGCAGTGTACTTGGGACGACCACATCTGAAGATTTACCGTGAAACTTCAGAATGTAACATTCTAAGGTAGCGAAGGCGTATAAACGAGCACGTTGGCGCAAATAGGATGTTATTTGTAAGTTAATTATAAATGGCGTTAAAATTAAAGCGCGTAAATCGAATTGGCGTAAATCGAGCGTCACCTGTACAGTAAACTCCCTGTTATCCGGCACTCATGCGACCGGAATTCTCAAGCAACCGGCATCTCCTGACTCGATTTTTTTATTACATCTAGTTCGGAATGTAACCGCTAAAATTGGCGCTTTCGACAACTTTTTGTTTACATCTAATGCAGAATGTTACCGCTATAATTTGCGTTTTCAGCTGTCGCAATACACAATTGCGGATGTTTCTTGAGCTGGGTGTTTGTGTTAAATAAAATATTTCGCACACCTTTTTTAAATGCCTCCTAAAACTCCAATATGCGCTAAAGGTAATAAAAGGAAACAGGTTGTGCTAACCTTAACCCAGAAACTTGATATAATAAAACGATTAGAGAAAACTGAGAACCGTAATGTATTAACGAAAGAGTTCAATGTCGATTCTTCCACTATTTATGACATTAAGGCACAGAAACAACAGTTAATGAAATTCGTTACGTCTTCTGAGACACCTAGAAGAGTTAAATATCAGCGCACTCTTCATAAGCAGAAACTTGAGCAATTGAATATTGGTATTTATGAATGGTTTTCTATAAAGCATTCCAAGGGAGCCCCTATTTTTGGACCAATGTTAACTGAAAAGGCGAAAGATTTTTATGAACATGTGGAGATTCGTGAACCGTGCGCATTTTCAGATGGATGGCTAACACGTTTTAAGATGAGACGTCTAGATGTTTCGGGTGATAAAAAATCGGCCGACCAAGAAGCTGCAAATAAATATTATGAGTTTTTTGAAACATTAGTTAAGGAATATATGTATAACTATCCAACAAGTTTAATTGCATTCTTTTAATATTTACTAACTGCACTGTATGTAATGGTGTCATGATTGTATGTCACTATTCGCTTCTCTTTTGTTTAATATCAGTTTTCCTTAAGAATTTCTGCTAATAAATTGTGTTGTGTGGGGATAATTTCTCTCCTTTTCTCGGGTAAGGAAACAATTTTTTTGTTGAAAAACTCTAAAGGTTGGGCGAAGTTAAAACCCTTACCTCGCGTTGTTATTAGAACAAATGAGAAGTTAATAACGACAGGCATACGAGAAATTCCACAGGAGGTAATGCAATTATTAAATATTAAAATATTGCAATTAAACGTGTTGAATACTTGTATATTTCAGTTTCATTACTTCCTTGAATGTCAAGGAAGTATTTAAGAACAACTGAGTCGGGTACCTAGGCTAAAGGCTCGCAATTCCAAGGTGAATGTATAATTCGGCATCTGTTTCTTGTTTTGGTATCCAAATGCTTTATTGAAGCCTATCCAATAAAACTCTCAAGCGACTGGAATATTCACTTAACCGGAAAACCCTAATTCCCCGGGAATTCCTTATAACTGTACTTACAGTGGCGTAGCCAACTCTTATAGGGCCCTCGTGTAGAATTCGATTTTGGGGCCCCTATCATTAATTTTATCATGAAAGATAAAAGACGTCAGGGGCATTTGGGGGCCCCCTTCTGGCTGGGGACCCCGGTGCATTGCACCGGTTCGCTACGCCTACCTATTGGATATGGTAAAATTATGTTTTCTATTTAGGTGGGCCAAACGATTCACACGTGCTACTAATTGAAACCGGCCACGATAGTGTATCAAACCCATCGATCTGAATTTTCCCCAAGAAAATTCCTCCAGAAATTAGAAAATAATAATAATTAATTTTATAATTATTATAGTATTATTATCATCACAACTGGTGTACCTGAAACGCAACTGTGTGTCTTGATTCTTGTTTCAAATAATCATTATAAGAAATTGGCACACCATCTCATTAAAAGAATCGGTACAACACACATTGTACAAACTTTCTCATATATAGGTACTAATGCGTCTTTTAGTCATCTTTAGAAAATGAAAATCGTATGAGCCTTTTTTTAGAAAATCCAATTTCTGTTAAGTTGCCCAAGAATAAACTAGCCTTATATTCATTCATTGAGAAAAATGAAATACGTAGTAATATTGCAGACGTATACTCAAGTAACTGTACGAAATTTTATCGAAATCGCTCGAGCCGGTTTTGAGAAAATCGAATTATTGTTAAAGGTGCCTAGAATAAACTAGCCTTATATTCATTTTTTGAGAAATATGAACTATACAGCATTATTGAAGACGTAAACTCAAGTAACTGTACGAAATTTGTTACAAAGGAGGCACGATATTACTGTTCTTTATTTACGCAAAAAATATGAAACGTCTCCCACCAAACTTCTTCAATTTATATCCTTTGAACTCCGAGTGCAATAAACTCAACGCCTATTTTAAAAAAAAATAGTAGAGACTGGCTTAAACAAGACACTGTCAGCGAAGGTTGCGATTGGAACGTTTGCATGCGTGGTTTAATCCAGGTTCTTCGTCCTCTCTCTCTCTCTCTCCCATCTTCATCTCTCCCGTCCCTTAACTCTTCAGCGACTTCCGTATCGCAACGCTAGGACAAAAAATAAACAAGGAGAGAGAGCTCCACCATTTTAATGAGAACCGACATATTTTGTCCGTAGTCATCGGGGAAATTCCGCCTAAGTGTGGGAGAAGAAAAAGAGATGGAGAAAAACTCACCGACTGATGGAAATGTTATAGGGAGAGAGAGGGAGAGAGGGAAGTAGAGAGACAGAGAGAGGGAAGTAGAGAGAGAGAGGGAAGTAGAGAGAGAGAGAAGTAGAGAGAGAGAGAGAAGTAGAGGGAGAGAGAGAGAGGGAAGTAGATGGAGAGGGAGAGAGAGAGAAAGGGGAGAAAATCAGCGGGGGGGGGGGAGGGAGAAGGGGAAGCAGAGAAAGGAGTCTTAGCAAGAGGAGGAGGAGTAGGAGGAGGTATCTCCATCAATCAAAACGACGTATAGGTAAGGAAATTGCGAGCCTCGAAGGATGGCGCCCTCATCCCCTCTCTCTTTCGGTGAGATCAGTCGCCGTTCAATTAATGGCGAGGCCCAGAAAGAAATGAGATGGAGCAAAATGAGTCCGATGCGTTTTCCCAGGAATCGAACACTTTGTCATCTCTCCCTCCTTCCCCCCCCATTCCTCCTCCCCTTTCAGTGATTCGCGTTGCAGCGAGGAGCTCATTAATGCTGATACCGTCATCGGGACGAAGCGGATGTGTAGCATGCGAAAACGATAACCCAGAACGACATGCTAACGAGACTAAGTATTTCATTCATCTGTTTCCGCGGTAACATAACTATGCCCGTGTCTCCCTCCCTCTCTTGTCTTTTTGCACTTTTCTTTTAAATTCCGAGCAGAAACCGTAGCTTTTATTCTCGGTAATGTAAGACGCACGAAATGGCATCTTGACTGGTATGGAATGTCGATATAAGAAGCTAATTACCTCGCGACTACGTCGGGAAGGCCAGAAACCTGGTTAAAGTCGAGTTTTTTTTGCATGCGTTTCATTCTTATTCATTCCGACAGCCTGCGAATGACATGTCAACGTTGGAACTCGCGGTTTTTTGCGACTTTTTCGACAAGTTGATTTGACTACTTCCTTTTCAACGACGGACATTTAAAAGATAAAATACAATCGCCAAGTCACCATATGGCAATGAATCAAAAGGCGACGCATTAAATATAATTAAGACTGTATATGGTTCTATTTTTAAACAAACAACTGACGAATCTGATATAATAGCAGGTTTAAAAAAAAAATTACACACCTTAGGGTGCCCCCTGGAGACTCCAAATTTCAACCGCTACCACTACTTACGCCCATAAAAAAACCCACAAAATTGGTTTCTCAAACATGAAAGGTGTAGAAGAAGTAGTTCACCGGAAACGGAAGTATGACGGACGGACAGACGAACAAAAAAAAACGATTACAACAGCGGATTTAAAAAAAAACCTCTAAAAATGGTAACAATTACAGCACTGTCTAGTTAAAATGAGGTCGATGATTTTAATAACCAGCGATGTTTACAGGTTTACAAACAAGTGGTATTATTAGGCATACCACCCATCCTAATTTCCCTGGAAACTACCTCTTTAAAGATCAAATATCGACCAAGACTGCCCTTAAATCTCCTTCCCAATAGTTATCAGATGGAGAGATAATGGTAGCCGAGGCAGATCTTCATCATATCACGCGAGGAACCATCACTTTTATTTAACGTATAAGCTCTTCCCTCCCCTCTACCTTAACCTTCCTTCCCGAATCCATTAGCGCGGCCCGGACAGGTCGTAACCACGCAGAAAAAATAATATGTAATAGCGAACCGACAAAAAAATGCGGCGAAAAAAAAAAACGAAACGGAGCAAAGTTGCCGGTGAACGTTATGGAAGCACACCTTTTTTTTACTCTCTCAGACGGCACGCAAAATGGACACCGTCCACTTTTTTTTACGACGTCCAGCTGACCCGATCCGGACGGAAGACGGGCGAATTACTGCCAGAGATATTACGACGGAAGAGGAAGGAGACATACGTAATATGCTCTTTTTCGTCCCGGCGTAGAGGCGAGCAGAGAAAGGAGGGGGGAGGGAAATGGGAGGCGGAGAAATAAGGGAAAAAGAGAGAGTGGGGTGGGAGAATGCTCTCGAAAAGACGCCTCCTCTCACGCAAGAGGATAACGCACGCTACGCCCATCCGGAGGGAACACCGGGGTTAAGAAGGGAGAGAGAGAGAGAGAAAGACGGAGTATATATATGAGGGTCGGCCGAACCTTTTTATGTTAAGTGCCTTTAGGAAAAAAGAAGAAGAAGAAAGGGGAGAATCGAATCAATTTCGGGGCGAGCGAGGGCGATATTGCTCCGCACCTGCCCTTTCCCTCTTTCCTTCTCTCTCTCTCTCTTTCTTTTTTTTTAACGGGCGTAATCTCCAGCACCTCGGAAGTTCCCTTAAAAAAAATTGGGAAAAAAGGAATGTGCTTCCTCTGCGATAAATTGCTCGGTTCGGCCTAGGTCCCTCATCCGTCGTTAACTGCTCCGTCGGCTATTAAAAGAAAACAATTATTTTCTGCTAGCAAGATGTGTTCGCATGGACGTCAATATGCGTTATGGAACGGAAAAGTTTCGTTTGAGTTCAAAATTACCAATTTAAGGTTTTCTTTTTGGCCTCTTAATCCATGATATCGCCTCCAGTCTCTTAATGAATAAATTTACATGTTGACTGTTTACCATTAAATTATGCGCCTAGATACGAAAGACAGAGTAAAACTTTGAACGAACGCTGTTGTTAGAATAACCGATCCGAAGTTAGTAAATGCAAATACCGCCGCGGAAAAGCTGCATTTCTTAATTTAAAAAAAAATCGATTAAATTACTGTTTGCGTTTTAAGTTGAAGGAAACATCTCAAAAAGTTTCACGTTACCTTAGGTTTATTTGACATTATGTGATAGTCAAATGTCCCAGTAGTTATGATCTATTGCCTGAAGCAGTGAGTAAACTAAACGAGGTCTTCGAAGGCCGCCGAATGATCCCCAAAAACTCTCCGATCGATACCTTAAACCGAAAGTCTCTCATTCCGGCATTAAAGAGGAATATCCTAGAAAGGAAACGCTCCAGTTCCTTGCGCGTAAGCATACCGTATACAAAAAATTTATCGGAATCAAACTTCAGCTTCCGAGTGAAAACCGAATTATAAACCGAAACCAACTGCCGCCATTGTCGCTAGGCAAACTTAAACCCGATAGTTTTCACTCCGGCCACGGAAATTAATTGTCTTAGCGACGAAAAAAACAAAATAAACTTTGATTTCAAACATTTACTTTTTACGCGGAATATAAAAAACTATTTTCCTACAAGGGAATAAAACCACTCCGCAGCCGACTATTTCAAGCATGCATAAAACAAAAGAGCTAAGAAAAAAAATATGTAAAACACAAGCCTTATCGCCCCTTTTTTTAACATTTTCTGAAAATAAAAAAAACTAAAAAACTGCACGCAATTTCCATCCTCCCTTCCTCCATCCTTTCTTTTTTCTTTCTCTCTCTCTCTCTTACCCGTCGCCACCCAAACAAACTACCGCATATCCTCCCAGACAACGGTTACTGCGAAGTACGTACGGGGACGGACGAGAAGGAAATGAAAAAAATCAAACAAAAAAAAGGGAATGAAGAGAACCTTTCTTGGTGGTAGAGAGAGAAAGAGCGCATACCAAGTGCATTTCCCCATTCTTCCCATCTTCCACGCCACTTTCCCTACCGGAGGCGGAGTACGGAGAGAGGCTCGCCGCCTCCGCCGGGGGCGGCGAGAGGAGACGGGTTTTGTGTGTGTGTTTGTAAGGAAAGGGAAAGGGCAGGGACTAGCGAGGAGGTCCACCTAGCACGCCAAGAGAGAGAGAGATGGGGAGGAGAGAGAGAGATGGGGAGGAGAGAGGGAGAGACCTCTCTCTCATCCCCGCATCAATATGCGCACGCAGACCGTGGCAGAGAAAGAGGGCATAAGAGAGAGAGAGATAGGAAGAGGAGTGAGAGGGGGAGTGGAGAGAGAGAGGAAGAGGGGGAAAAGTTGAGGGGAGGTTTGAGGGGGGGGGGGGGTTGCTGCTAAGGCACGGGGGGCAGCTTGCACGCGGTATCCGGCACGACCCCTCTCTCCTCCTATCCTCCACACACACACACACACCCTCCCTCATTCTACCAGCTTTGGAGCAGGGCACTTCCGACCCACGATCCTTCTTCCCCTATCCCTTGCACACTCCTCTCTCTCCCGGTCACGACAGGGATGAGGCTGAGGGAGGTAGAGGAGGAAGAGGCTGGATGTAGGAAGAGTAGAGTGGAGGCTGGATGGGTAGGGGGAGGAGAGCTGCAGGAAAACCCAAGGTAAAGAGCACGAACTGGGGAAGATACGCTGATCTCACTCACGGTGATACCCTACTACTACTACTCACTTCGCCGATAACCCTCCCTCCCCTCATCCACTCTCTCCCTCTCCCTCCCTCCCTCTCCCTCCCTCCCTCTCCCTCCCTCCCTCTCCCTCCCTCCTTATTCGACCACTCCTCAGGGGCCTCTCCCCCTCTCGGTAAAAATCGCGCTCTCCCCACCCCGATTTCCAACACCCTCTCTCTCTCTCCCCTGTTCCCAAACCCTTCTGAAAACCACCCTACAGTCAGAGGACCCTGGCCTGAAAAATTCCCCAGAGAGAGAGAGAGAGGGGAAGGCGAGAGAGGTGTGCGTGTGTGTGTGAAGTAGATGGAAGCGAATGAGAGGATCCATTCTAATTGCAATCTGGAATTCAGGGAGGACTTTTTAACGCCGTATTTTTTTTTTTAATGTACGTATTCGCGAAAATGTGGGAGGAAAATGGCATCGAATGAACGTATTGGATCAAGCGGTCCATCGCGATGTAATCGATTCCGTTGAATGGCGAAGGGGAAAGATGATTTCATTCCATGTTTTAAGGGAAGAGAGGTGTGAAGTGGGATGGAAACACAGTTAGCACATGCTTATATGTATAAGTATTTGATGTCGTGCTAAAACCATGTCCGGGGGCATAAAAATCGCAATTCGCATTGTTTCAAATTTCACTTACAAGGAGTCCATACGCCTCATGGAACACCGATTTCAACGAGCATGTGGCAGGGCGTGCTGCGCATCGTAACTTAAAATATTACGAAGTGAGAAGGCGCGCCTCTCAAGGATTTGCGAATAATGCGGAAAACAGTGCGTGTGGCGCATTATATGGGCCTACTACGAAGCCCCTTTGTGCAAGAAGCCGCCGTAGCGTAGTGTTTAGTGACTCTGACTCGCATGCGGAGGATGTGGGTTTTGAGGTTATATACTGGCAGTTCTTTTTCATTTTCCATTCCTTATTTTTAGTATTTCATGATTTTATGATCGTTATTTATATTCTGACATTCTATGCTATAAAAATGTTTTAATTGTGAATTTTTGAAAAAATGATTACTTGTCGTATTTCATGGAAAATTTGTAAGGAATTGATACTTTTGCAATAAATGCAGTTTCACAATTTTATAAAAATACGTTCTGCACATCACAATAAACACAACGATTCATAAAATACCGTGGAGAAGGAACTAACTGGTTTAACACCATTATCTTCATAATTAAAAATGGGTTTCATTAGTCTTGTTATAGCCATTGCTCAAAATTCCTTCTCCACGGTATTTTATGAATCTTTATTGTGATGTGCAGAACATATTTTTATAAAAATTGTGAAAATGCATTTATTGCAAAAGTATCAATTCCTTACAAATTTTCCATGAAATACGATAAGTAATCATTTTTTCCAAAATTCACAATTAAAACATTTTTATAGCATAGAATGTCAGAATATAAATAACGATTATAAAATCATGAAATACAAAAAACAATGAATAGAAAATGAAAAAGAACTGCCAGTATATAATCTCTAAACCCACATCCTCCGCATGCGAGTCAGAGTCACTAAACACTAGGCTACGGCGGCTTCTTGCACAAGGGGCTTCGTAGTAGGCCCATATAATACGCCACACGCACTGTTTTCCGCATTATTCGCAAATCCCCACTTCGTAATATTTCAAGTTACGATGCACAGCACGCCCTGCCACATTCTCGTTGAAATCGGTGTTCCATGACGCGTATGGACTTCTTGTTAGATATTTATAGTTTGTATTCTAGACTATAGTAAATGCCAAATCACCACGGCCGAAAAAAGGGTTAGAACCTTCAAAGCGGCACCAGATGTGGTCCTGAAAATGAGTCTGAGGCAGTTTTTGATATGCTATTATAAAATTTAAATTTATATTAATATTAATTTATTAAACACAAAAAGGGTTTCACAAATATACGTATTGTATACAGATGTTACGACAAGCACATACGACCATACCATCGGCAGTGTTCGAACCTGCGACTCGCATTGGGAGGCCGAGTACGCTAACCAAGGCCGTCATGCAAAATAAACTCCATCTACCAGTTCTAATCACTTTTACCACTGTCGATTTAATGTTGATATACGTTTTCAGCAGATGTTAAATGCGATTAAAAGCATAATGATGCCATTGCAAACGACCGTTATGATCATGCCATTGAATAACTGTTTAATATGTCCAATTGGTTCATCGAAATAAATTAATATCTACGGCTTTATTCGAACTCGACGATAGCGAACAGAGAGGAATACGCCTAATTTCCTCGAACAGCGAGCGCATATGAATAATATGCTTCAAACAATTCCATCATCCTATATGCCTTAATTAACGCGAAGCGTTTTCCCGTGGGAATTGTTAGGCCTAAACTAACGGTCAGGGCAGAGCAGGTAGTTGGAAGTTCGGTCCTTTCTCCCTCTAAAAGTTGTTCCTCAAGAGTTTAACAGATGCTTCACAGGAGACGTATTTTTTTTACCAAGAGCTATGTGTAAACACACACGCACAAAATAGAGGCCACAGCCTACGGAATAATTCCAACAATGAAGCGGCGATAAAAACGGAAGGTGAAAAAGCGACTCAATTTAACACTTTGAACAAGAACCGACGACCTCATTGTCGCTGTCACGCTAACTAGCCATAAAACACCTCCATGGCAATTAATCAATGCGTTAAAAAATCCTTTATGAGAGACAGCCGACCACTGCGCCTTTAAATTACAAAAAGGAGTCGTGGACGAAAGAAATTCAAACCCTCTAACGTGTGTGTGTGTGAATCAAGGGCGGATCTAGAAACTTCCCAAGAGGGAGGGGAGAGGTGGAGGGGGGCGATTATTTTTCCACGGAGGTAGGGGAAATTTTTAATTTGTACACTAAATTGTTGTCAAATTATTTTCTATTAATAAAAAATGGCACACAATAGAATAGTATATGATAATTATCACCGTGAAGCCTATTGGGGAAAACCTCCTGTAACATGACAACCCTCTCGGTTTCCCCTTTGCTACCCCTAAACAATATCCAGGGGGGAGGGAGAGATCGCCCACTGGTGTGTATGCATATATACATACATACAAATATATATATTTCCCTGTCTTTCAGACATTTATATAAGACCCGAACGATTTCCAAAAACTGAGGCCATTCGTGAAAAGGATTATGAAACGGTTCGGAACCAGAAAACTGCTCCGGAGAATTTAAATAAATAAATAATTAACTCCACCGCATGATTTCAGAAGAAGTTTTTTTTTTAACCGCGGGCGCAGTTTTTGAAGCGAGTTAACCTCCCCGTCCCGTTTTTTAGCATCATTCCTCCATTAATCCTCGATAAACAACTTTTTTTTAGACCTTGAACGAACGCGAAGTCTCTAAGCAAATGGGTCGTTTCTTCCGACGTCGGAAAAAAAAACCTTTTAAAACGTTCTTATAAATCGCACTCCGAATTAATAAAAGTCTTTCGCTCTCCAAACAAAAGGCAGTACGTTATACGATCGCGAGATTGAGTAACAGAATATCCGCTTTCACGAATATGGCGCTGCTGTCTCTCCCTCTATATACTATCCCCTCTCCATCCCTCGCTCTTTTGAGTTTTATCTCTCTAAGAAGATCGGACAAATAAGTACGGCAATTGAACATGAACGCCCATCGTCCAAAAAGGAATGGTAATAGGGCTTTGCAGAAGAAGAAAAAAAGAGACGACTGATTTAACCCTATGGAGAGAGGGCGCGTCTGCACGTGTGTGTGGAGAGAGAGAGAAAGAGGGAAGAGAGAGAGAGTAAAAAGAGAGAACGAAGCCGGCGATTCGCGAATGGTCGCTTCGAGAGATTCATATTATGCTCCTAAGGTTTCCTCTAGTCCACTTTAATACTGCTTAACGTTTTTAAAGCAACACTGCGGGAAAAGCAGCGTAGCTTGATGCGATTTGGATGCAGGTCGGAGAGGGGAGGTTCGCACAGTTTTATTCATTCTAATGAAAGCTGCAAATTATCACCAACACCCTATCCCTTTGTCACGTCACGTCGCACTTAATGGAATATCAAGACGCACAAACTTATGGTAAAAAAGTGCCATGAATATTCACGGAACTGAAATGATTTGCAGATAATATAATGTTCCATCGCTGCAACGTTAGACCAATCTACAATTCGCATTTTCAAGAGGCAATAATAAAATCATAAGAGAATCCAGTTTCATTACTAAGGGATTAACTCCTAACAGAGTTAAATTTTTCCAGGAATGATTCAACTAATTATTACGAGATAAGCACAACGATAGAAAAAAAACGAGAACCGAAGGGGAAAAAAAACAGCTGTACGAGAAAAAATGCGATACGCACGGCACCACACCCTTCCAGCAAATCTGAGAAAAGCGACGTTTTTAAAAATCTTGGATCCGATTTGAGATAAATCAGCTCCCACAGCCATGCGGGACCCTAATAGAGCTTCCCATCCATTAGTCATCGGCCTAGATTCTCCCTTCGCCTCGTATGAACAAAAGAGGGTGGTCAAAGTCGTAAGACGGGTCAAAGTTCATTGCAATCGCTGACAAAGACAGGAATTTCAAAACAAAATATGTATCTGACACGCGCTATTCCATTCCCCGAGTTGAACTTCGTGACGTGTTTGTCAACATTCGCGAAGGGCATGAGAGTTTAAAAGAAATAAAACCTTCTTTCGAGACCGTTAACATTCGAATCCGAAAAAAAAATTACAAAATCGAGCGGCGAAAAGGTGCGAGTGGAGAAAAAATTGAATAACGGAAACACTAAATTTTAACCCCACGCTTCGGATAAGCATGAGAACTAACGGATTTCGAAATAAATATTTCGGATTTCTAGGATGAATGACTCGATAGGAAAAAAAACTCCGCAAGATAACATATATGTCCATACACACAAATATATATATATATATATCCATTGCGAGAGAGGGAGAGAGATTCAGACAAGGAGAGAAAAATGATGAGAGAACCGTATTTCGAATGCCTCCTCAGATGGGCACGGAGAGATAAAAAGAGTAATGATTCGACATTCTCGGGCACGGTGCGAAAGAGGACGGAGATGGAGAAAGAAGGAGAGAGAGAGAGGCGAGGCGTGGAGGGAAGAGGTGGGGGAGAGGGGCTAAATGCCTACAGCCAACGTAAGAGGGAGTGATAAGGAGTTTTTTTTCCCCCACCCCGAAGAAGTAACGAAGAGAGAAAAAAAACCATTTCCTTACCGCCCACGCACTTCACCTTTTTCTCACTTCAGTCACAATAAGAGGGGTGAGAATAGAGGGGAGGAGGGGAGGAAAGAGGGGGAGGGGGAGAGAGAGAAAGTGAGAAAAAGAACGAGAAAAGGAGCAGGAAATAAGAAAGACTCCGAATATAAAGAAGGGACACAAAACAAAGGAAAGAGACAAAAACGAGACTAAGTTGGAACTGAAAAGGGCAAAAATGGCGACAAAACGATAAATTTAAGAGAATGAAAACACTCAACACACAAAACAGGACTGAAATGTTTACAAAAATAAAATAAAAGGGAGAAAAAGAATGTAACGGGGAAAAAAAGAACAGAGGGACTAAATAAAGAGAGGGAGAGAGAGAGAGAGGAACGGAATGAATGGCAGAAAAGGGAAGAAATAAAAATGGAACGACAGAGAGAGAGAGAAAGAAAATGAGAGAATTAGAAGAGAAAAGAAAACGAGAAAATGAATAAAGGAGATGAATAAAAAAAAGATGAAAAAAACCAATTAACGCACGCACGCGCACACACACACTTGAAACGCAGACACTTTAAAGGTGTGACAAGTAGTACTCGAAAGGCACGCAACTAGGAGTCCAAAAACATCCACTTTTGGAAGAGGAGAAAGGAGAAAGAGGGAGAAGGGAGAGAGCAGAAATAAAAAGAATAAACGCCAAGTGTGAGAGGAAATGAATAAAAAAATCCTCAACTACGCGCACACACACATACACTCTCTCTCTCTCCCTTGGTTACGGAGAGTTCAAGATGTTTTTTTTTCATCCCTTCCTCCTTTTTTTCCACCCTCGCGCACACACACACACATACCCTTACTCTCCCACTCTCACTCTATGAAGCTGGGGGAAACGGATTTCTGGGCGGACGGGAGAGAAGGAAAAAAAAACGTTGGTGGACGCTCTTTGCGGACTAACAAGCGTGCGTGTCACTTTCAGAGAGAGAGAGAGAAAGAAATACTTCCACAGACTCTCTTTTTCCTTGTAAGGTCTCGTGGTAGCCAAATTGTTAAAGAAGTTAACCCTTTCTTATTTTCTTTCTTTCGTCACGAAGTCTTCGTCCTCGGACCTCGCTCCCGAAGACCTTAACGTCTCGAGGTGTTCTTGAAAATTTAACACAATGGGCAATTCATACAATTGTTAAACATACATTCTGGATATGTATAAAGTTTAACGCTTCCATTTTTTTAAAGAGTGGTTTCCTAGCTACAATTAGGGACTGGATGGATTATACAGTTATACTCTTTTAAATAAATTGATGTGTCCAACACATGACTTTCTCCATACGTAAGTTGTCAAATAAAATCAAATAAATACGGCGATAGGAACAGTTCAACTTACACGCTTCAGCGCTAGCGATTCAATTGTTAATCACTACCACGCGCGCGAGCTGCCCACTAACCGTCAATTTCGAAGAAAATTTAATATCTCTTGAAATATTCCTCAAATGAAAATTTAGTTCAAACAAAAGTTGTAGAAAAAATAATATCTACAACTTTTATATGTATATATGCATGTTAACAAAAATTCCTTATAAGCGAAATAATTAAGAAAAAGTTAAATTTTACAAGAGTAAACCGCTACTTCCGGTTGACCGATTGTTATCAAAAATCTTTTAAAATATTAAGAATATATATAAAATCACAAATATGGAATTTCATGCTGATCTGATAAATAGTTTTTGAGTTAGAGCGCACGCAAAATTTCTGTCACGCACATACGGACACACCCACACAGACATCATCGGGAAAACGGTCAAAACGTGTTCAGGGGAACTCAAAACGTGTATTTCCGTTGAAATTTCGAATTCGAATTTTTTCATGAAAACAATACTTTCTCTATACTATGTATATGGAGAAAGTAAAAACGACTTCTTGTATCATAGAGAACAAAGGCAAAAACCATACAGTGCTTCGAATAACTACAATTATCGATAAATCGAATTTAAATTATTTTACCTCCAAGAACAGTTGCGACGGAGGGTTAAGAGGGTAATTACCCCCACACAAATATTTCAGACCACGGATGAATATTAATAAAAAATAACACACCGAAGGAACGTTAGCTATTACTGTATTTATTTTGTCGTATCCATCGTATTTCATTTTTACATACTAATATAAAGGATGTATGCTTTTGAAGTTACAGTGGAACTTCTTTCAGTTGAATCTAAAGACAAACAAAAACATTCTACTTATATAAAATTAGAGTTATAGAAGGATAATAACATGGACAAGAATTTGTGTTGTAAAATGAATTCACTTCGAGTTATGGAAAAATCGAGTTACAGACGTTCGACTTATAGAAGTTCGATTGTAGTTTTATTTTTTCGTCTTTGATTAATCCTACCAATCCCGGATCCGATTTTGTTTCCCGTTACCTAACGTTGTTCCTGCAACAGCCATTGAAATATTTACTAACGTTAACTGTAACTGAACACAGTTCTTCCCTTCTAAAAGTTAAATTATATTTTTTATACAACAAAAAAACAGGCTTCTAAAGACAATTAGGCGAACGTTATCATGGATCTTTAAAGCGTCGCAAGACTTTCCTCGAATTCGATTAGCGTTTCCCGCCTTAACTCCTCCTATCTTCCGAAACACCGCGTCATTCGCGGCTCTTTTGTCAACCTCTCTGTCATGATTGGACGTGACTGCGAAACCCTACGTCGGAGAAAGGAAAACCGGCGAAAAAATGCGAAGAAAAGTCGGGTCTTGTTAGTACTAAATCCTTTTCTTAAGAGTGGAAGAGGGTTAAACGGTGGAGCACCTGACGTCCGTGACAGGAACGGCGCAGGAGTCTTCGAGAATCAATTCTGTGAGGATTTCGTAGCTTTCTGCGCCTTCCAACTTAAAGCAGTTGTCATTCAAAATAAAAAAGCGAAGATTGTGAAAAGAGCGAATTTCTGCGGCTTGCATATGCATACTACCACATTGCTCGCAATTAATTTTGACTATCGATAAACTTTTTTTTAACTATAAAATTCCGACGAGCTCCATTGCGTCTATGTCACTCCGATTTCGTCAAGATTAACAACCAAGAAAATTCACGAAATTTAAAAATAATTACGTGCCTCAGAACAATGGCGGATCCAGGATTCATCCTTGGAAGGGGTAATCAAAGATAAAAAATTATCTGAAAACGTGTAGTTTCAAAATGATGCAAATTTAATACGTAAAAGGAAAGGGAAAATAATAAAATAAATAAATTAAAAAATGTAGCTTGTCTTGGATGATATTTTTAATCACTGTATTAATTTTTCGGTGTTTGGAAACCTTTACACACATCCCTTAGACCCGCCTCCTTTCCGGAATAATGTCTTTTAAATGGTCGTTTTGTAGGACGTTTTACAGGACGTCATAATTTTCTCAAAAATACGAAACATAATATTTCGAAAAACAATAACGACGCACCTGAGAAATTGAGAGGAAAAGGCTACAACGGGAAATTTTTCCTCCAAAACATAAGGAGTGAAAAAATATATCTTCCATCCGAACGTCCGTAGAGTACCGCGTCGGTAATAGACGAGTCGGCATTTTTTTAGAAAGTGGCATTTCGTTCGATTTCTATCAAGGATGACAAAACACCCTCTTTCCCCTTCGCTACTCCTACGACTACTACCTACTACTTTTCCCCGTGAAATATAACCTCCTTCGAGGGATAGATTCCAAAACCCCTCTTCATTTTAGTTTTATTTTCCAGGAGAGCGAATAACTCGCGGGCACTTCAACTCTGTCGGAGAGAGGAGAGAGAGGCGAAACTGTTTGGAGAGAAAAATAGCGTATGCACGAAGAGGGAGAGAGAGAAAGGTTGGGAAGGGGGGTGAGATAAAGAGAGAAAAACAAATTTTCAGGAAAAACTCCTCTTTTTCTCCCGCCTATATTTCCGACCTCTTAGTCCCGAAGAATAAACCGTTGGCTTACGCTACGAGTTCTCTCTCTCTCTCTCTCTCCCTCTCCTCATCCCCTCTTTACCTCTCTCCCTCTCACACTTCCTCCCATTCTCTCCTCCCTCTTTCCCTTACTGAATCCCGTTCGGTAGAAAACGACCTGCCCCTCCTACTCCATCTCTCTCTCACGATCCACGTCGGAAGTCTGCACAGTCACCTTGACAGTGAAAGAATGGCGGGGCGCTGGAATCAATTCGTCAACTTTAATTCGTATTCCACAACCACCACCCCCCTTCGCGCTCCTTATTCCATCTCAACCCCCAATACCGACGCCGTCTCCGCCACATTCGTGCATGTCCTACCTCTCTCTCTCTCTCTCTTCAACCCTCTTCCACCTTCCAACCCCGACGCCCACGCAAACCTCTCCCTTTCCACACACACCCCTCTCCCCCTCTTCCTCTCACGCAGAGAGCAGCAGTGGCAGCGCGGTGCCGAGGACATCGATCCGATGCGAAAAAGAGAGAGGGTGAATACGAGGCACGCAGAAGGAATAGGGAAGCGGAGAGAGGTGTGAAGGAGAGGTATATAAAGGTGAGAAGATGGGCGTGAGTGAAAAATGAGAGAGGGAAAAGGAAAATACGAGGAAAATGAGAAGAGAGAACGCGTTGAGAATGGTCGAGAGAGGGTGTGAAAAAATTATAATACCACGGGCGAGGATTTCGAATTTATACCGAAAACAAGTTAGGAAAGTGTACAGCGTATCACAAATGGGCGCGTTTAGAAAGAAATGATAGTAGTAGGTTTACCTGTACGTAGGGGAAATAGCGTTTTAAAGTTCTTTTTTCTTCGTCATAAGTAATCCATTTTCTTCCTATTTAAAAATATTGAATGCACACGTAAGGAAATGAAAAGTTTGTTTGTGAGATTGTTTATGTTAGCAACAATGAAGAAGGAACCATGCAAGAAAATTTCGAAGTTCAACTGGAATTAAGACATTTTTGTTTGATTTTCTCCATAACGGCTACTCCTACGATAAAAATGTGTAGGAAAGGAAATACTCTTCTTTACCAGTTCTACAACTTTTATTTGAAATATATTTTGATATGAGCAATACTTTACGAAGTATGACAAAAATTTAATTTTTGTCACCAGTAAAGTGGTACCCCTGACTGCTGTACGTGATTCATTTTTGCGATTTTCTTATTATATTTGATTGTAAGTCTTTAATATCAAATTTCATGAAAATCCGTTCCGTAGAAGCCGAGAACGAACATGCGGACGGACGGACAGAGTCTGACGGACAGACCTACGACAATAGGCGCTCACGCTGGAAGCGAAACTCGCCTAAAAATGCGCCAAAGTCAGTTACGGAGGGTTTAAACGCGGAAACGAACCAAACGGAGTAGTCGTCTCAAGTTAAAATATGACGTCTGCTAAAAAAAGGTCACGTGCGCTATCTGCACGGCGTCATAAGTAAGTAAAATATGCTGTCATTTGTTTGGATTCTTTCCGAGAGAGCTTTCCGATATGAAGGAGAAGAAGAAAAAAAAAGGGCTCGCTGTATCTATGCAGCGACCGTGTGTAGCATATGACTCACTGAGGCGCATGTCTCCAGCGTACTTGCTATAGCTTATACTAAACGTCACGCGCTGAGATCGACGACTCAGCAAAAACGTCTCGCTCACCAAGCGAAAGAAAACAAGGCGAGAGCAAGGAAGGAGGACGGAAGGCTGGCTAAAGGAAAAATAAAAGCTCGCCTCACATACGCACCAGTGCCAGAAATGCCGAAAAGAGAGAGAGAGAGAGAGAGAGAGAAGAAAAAGGGGATAAAAAAGAGAAATGATTGAGACACGCGTGTCGCCGAAATGGGTCCACGAAAGAGGGTAAATTGATTTCCTGTTTGTATTACGGACACATCCTCCTCCCCTTTTTTTTCGGGTGGCCCTTTACGTCAACCTCACGTCGGCTTAAGAGGGCGGAAGACGGTAGCAAAAAAGCTCCGTCGATAATGAGAGACGCGAAGGACGAATCCGACGTGCAAACAGACGGAAGGATAAAAAAATAACACCTCGGTTGGTTTATGAAATAATCACGGAAGCCTAAATCCAACAGCATACGTTCCCCTCGTTGGAAACAATTCTGTTTTTACCCGTTTGTTCATCGATAGCTCGATAATAGCTATCCTTTTGGATTAAAGATGGTAGAATAGTAATAATAATTAATAATTTTAATAATCAATAACAGATTACAGCCAAATACTTATGTCAGTCGCTATGGTGTTTTTTCGAGTGTCACAATTATAATAATAGTTTCACTTTATTTAAGGGCGATATTTAGACCATTTAGTCCATTATTACATATATCCCAGTATGACGAATACAAATATCCACACCTTCGACGGGATTCGAACCCGCGACTTCAGTATCCGTCGGCAGATGCTGTAGCCACCCTTCTGCCAAGGACTGCGATAGAACAAATGCAAGACGAAAAGCTGTACCTGTAATAGGGTTCGAACCAAAAGACCTTTCAATCATCACCGAACGAGGAGAAAGATGAACTGCGTGCGTGTGTGTGTGCAAGGAAAAAATTAATTACAACACTTTTCCTAGTGATAGGAACGACCGGACTAAAAAACCAAAATAATCCACGTTCGAACTTCAACAACGAAAAGAAAAACCAAAAAATAAACACTCGGATGCACAAGTCCAAAAAGCAATTAAGCACGGATGCGCGCGCAACGTGCGAGCTGACTCAAACCTTTTCCATCGCCCATGCTTGCGACGACAAAGGAGATTACGATAATTTCACTCTCGAGTGTGGTTTGAAAGCGACGGGAAATAGAAGACGAGCGAGCAGAGAGAGAGAAATAGAGAGGAGACGACACCTTTTCTTTCGCCCACTCATTCTCATCCTATCCTGACGTCTAACGAGGGGAAAGACGACTACTGCCTTGGGAGGGGGGGGGGAGGGGTGTGAAAAAGATAGAGAGAGAGAGAGACAAACATTTTTAAACTCTTGAAGCCATTTTCCCTCTTCTAGGAAAAGCGCGCGAAGCGTATCGCTCCGTCGGATTCAAAACACGTTTTCCTGTTTGACACCTCCAATTCAGCGACATGCGCCTCTTAACGATCCCTTCTCGGGACGCAGCCGCCGCTGGAAGAAATACGGGATCGGCGCAAGTAGAGAGAAGGAGAGAAGAGATAAAGAAAAAAAGGGTGAAAAGACGATAAGAGAGAAAGGATAGTAGAGAGAGAGAGATAGGTAAAAAATAGAGACGAATCCTCTCCGAGTATTGATGCTCTATGCTGGCAAAGGGTAAACAGGAGGGAATGATTACAAAGCGAAAGGGATCGGAAAAGGGAGTAAGGTGGATGAAAGGGGGGTGAAAGGGAGGGAAAGAACGAAGAAGAAAAATAGATGCGTCGAAAAAAATCCGTCGCATAGGAAAATCCGTAGCTCGATTTTTTTTACGAGGAAAAAAAACGATCGGATTTTTCCACCTCCCCCTCCCCATCTCCCCAATACCGAGACACCAATTTTTCTCCAAAAAATAAATCCGGCTTTGGATTTTAGGATAAACATGGATTCCGAAGGTTCGCGTGATGTTTGTGGGAAACGGAATTCGTAAAAACGCGTGTGCGGAAGGATCAAGAGAGAAAGGAAATTTTTTCGGATTTATTGTTCAAGCTGTTAAAAAGTCAGGAAGAAAAATGTTTGGAATTGAATGCAAACCGAAGTATATAATAACCTACTTCACCTATTCAGAAGCTAAGTTTAAAAAAAAAATGATAAGATTTCGGATTCCCCGAAATACCACAACGTCGAAATTACAAAAAAACAAGAGAAGAATTCACCATAGAAAAAATATTAGGACTATATGGTACATATATTGATTTGCAATGGTTACCTTCAAATGCTCCGAAGGATAAATATATTTTTTTAAATATTTTTTTCTATAACTATAACGGTAGATATTAAATGCCTGCATGACAAACGATTCCACTCGCTATTAAAACGAAATGAATATAAATTACACTCCCAAGAAAATTTGCTTTTGTACCGTTATCGAGCATCCGGCTAAAACACGCATAATCCGAAACTTACGACTCTTGGGCGTAATCTCGAACAAAGCGGCAGCACACAACATTAATGCGGTACACACGAGGCGACGGAGCTTGCCCGCCGCGTGCCACGGAGGCGAACTGCCTGCCTTCAAGGATTTCCCTAAAATCTGTTCATAAATGCAAATTCCCTCCCGGATTTGCATGAACGAACGGAAATTAATAAAAAAAAATCTTTTCCAAACCTGACCTCGACGCAAAAGGCGGATTACTTAAAAATTAAAAAAAAAAAAAAAGATCCCCATACTACGAGACGGTAACGACCGAAAAAAAAACCCTTAATAATTCATCCGGAGATGTACTCGGGAATGATTTTTTTTTTATGGAAAACTCGGATTTAAGGGTGAAAAATTCTCTCCGGTGCTAAGATTGTGTGTGTGTGCGCGTGAGAGAGTACGTAGAGGAAAAACCGATTTTCTTGAGGAATCGAAACGAGAGAGAGAGAAAGAAAATTTTGCACAGTTCCTTAATTAGAGAGACACAGAGGAGGTGGAGGTTTCACGGTTTCGGGGCGCAACTTTCGCCCCTCCCCCCCACTCCCCCCCCCCCCCCTCCTCCCCCCCTCCTCCCCCCCCTCCTCCCCCCCCCCCCCCCCCCCCCCTCCTCCACCCCACCCTCAAGACGAACCAACGGCGCGGGCAGCTCGCACAAATAAACGCCTCCATCGAATATTCTCTTTATGGAAAACCGAAATCAGGAAGAGGGCGGTACGAAGGGAGAAAGAAAGAAAGGAGATAAAGTAATCATTAAAGGGAATAGCCAATAAGGAGGAAGGAAGAAGAACGCACTCCAGAACAAATCTCGAACAAAATCTCTCCTTAGCAAATAAAAGGGAATTTCTGCGCAGACAAATTAATATTGAAATATCTTCCGAGAGATGAAGACTAAAAAACAATATTAAAAAAAGGACAATTTCGTTTTCTCCGGATAAAATGGCGGAGTCCCCACCACCCTTTTTGTTTGCGCGAAATACTAGGAGGAAAAAATATCGGTCTTGATTTATTCTCTTCTCTCTTCTCTTCCTTTATATATATATATATATATAAAGGTGGCAACAAGGTACATATCTCTCTGTCGCTGAAGAAGGGCGTCAGCCCGAAAACTCCATATTTGTGTTTTGGTGTTTGTGTGTTTTTCCTGTGTCCTCAGCACCCCCAGCGGCTCTCCGGTCTAGGTAAGTGTCCACTGGGCTTTCTCCAACACCTTGTTGCCACCTTTATTATTACCTTTCCTTCTCCTTAAGCATATACACACACATACATTTTAATCCCGAATCTTTCCAAAGAAACGCTTCCTTAAGAAGAGGAAAAATACCGTATTGATCCGAACAGGTAAAAAAAAAAAAACATCCGCTAGGGACACTTACACTTTTATAAAACCCCATTTCCTTTATTTTCCAGAAACGAATTGCTTAGTCGGCAGGTATTCCAAAAAAGATCCTCCACATGAAACCGGTGACGTAGAAAACAAGGAGGAAAGTAAAAAAAAAGAAAACGGACAGAGTGCAAAAAAAAAGGTTTTAAGAAGGTAGGAAAGGGGAGAGATGGAGAGGGAAACGGAATAGCAGATATCCAGGAGAAAAAGAAGTTAAGGGAAGACCCAGAAAGCGAATAAGAGGAGAGAGAGAGAGAGGTCTTCCCTCCCACGAGTCAATACGAGCAGAGTGGGAGGAAGGTAGGGGAGGTTAGGAGGAGTGGGTGTGGAGGAGGGAATTGGAAAGCGGAGGGGGAGAGGGTGAAAGGAACTACAGGAAAGATGGCGGGAGAGGGAGGAATAGATGGAGAGAGGTGTGATGGCGCTGGGAGAGAAACGAATGCAGAAGAGACGGTAAAGCGGATTCTCAAGGGATGGGAGAGGGAGAAAAGGTAAGAGAAGAGGTGGTTAAGAGAGAGAAAGAAACGGGCAGAGAGGGTCGAGTTCAAAAAAAGGAAGATTGGCTGAAGAGCCGTAGAAATGGCAGCGAATAAGGCGATAAGAGGGAGGATGAATGAAAGGAAAGAAAGGGGACCAGAAATGATAGATGTGACAAACAGAGGGGGAGAGGAAAGAGAGGGAGAGCAAGGATAAAGGGAAAGAGATAAAGGAAGAGAGAGACAGAGATTTAAAGGAGAAAAATCCTCCGCGGGCCTCCGCTTCCATTTCCTTACTTGTCGAAGAAGCCCTCTTTTCTCTCGGCTTTTAAGGCAAAGATAAGGAGGACCTCGTCGCAGCACTGTCCAGAGAAAAAAATGATAATGATATCTCAATTTTCTCGAAAGTCTTGAAAGCCGCGGAATATGAAGAGACCGTGCAAAAAAAAGAGGAGAAGAGACGGAAAATGAATTCTCGCCGAAAAATACAAATAGCCTCTCTCTAAAAAAAATGAAATAAAATAAAAGAGAGATTGGCGCTGTATGCGCGGAAGGGGAAGGAACCCCGAGAAAAACAGACAGTCGAATAAAAAGAGATAATTCGGCGATAAATCACGCTTTTTAATGCTGGAGGAGGAGGAAAATGTATACGTTTCAATCTGGAAAAATGTTTCATGCAAAGAGGAAAATGCGGGATCCATTTCCCATAATGCATTAGACTTGAAGATTCCATCGCTGAATATCTAGATCTTAAGAGAACATCATTACTGGAGCCGTACAAAATATAATCCCTAATTAAAACTGTATACAGGAAATCCCCGAGTTGCGAACGGATTGTGTTCGAAAAGTTCGTTGGTAAGTCTTTTGTTCGGAACTCGGAACACAATTTCCCATAAACACAATAGGATAATTGGTGGTTAGGTCCCAACTCAAACAACTGAAGTCTATTTAACCCAGAATTAAGTCTCTGTGATGAACAGTAGCAGAAAACAAAACTTTTGTAATACCATTAATAAAACAAAACATGAAAACAATCAAATTGAAAGATGAACAGAATGAGGAAGATTGTAAAGAAATGGAAATGCAACAACGTCGAAGTTTTACACTATCTTGTAGCTTTAAAACATTCTGACAAAATGAAGGGTGAAAATGCTTTCTTTAACAAAGTCATAGAAATAGGGTTTTCTTTTGCCATTTTAATCAAATCACAAAAAAGCAGCAAAACTAAAATCGGATATTTTTTCAAATAATTTTCTAGAAATTTTTAACTTGTTAAATTTTTATTGGATTTTAATGTGTATTTGAAATGTTTTTCAACTGTCTGAAATTTCATTGTTCTAATTATGAAAATTTGTAACATTTTTAACAGAAGTTTTTAAAATTTCTAATAAAATCAATGTTGTCCAAGCCTACAATTTCAAGTTTATGTTCTCACTTACTATATATGTATATATCGATTTTTATTTTTATTTTAAAGCTTTTGTTTCCATTAAGACATAGAAGAACTTCTATTTTCTAGTTAAAATCGACCAAAAAGAAAAGTTGCGTAAATTATTTTAACCTGTATAAGGCGAAAAACCTGCGAAAGACGGAATAATATGCCGGTTCCGTGAGATTCTACCTCTCGCAGTTTTTACTGTATAAGGAAATCACAAAAGAAACCCACATTTTTTTATTTAAATTTTAAAAAATGCGGGGAAAATATCCTCAGAAGGGCATTAAAATTTTGCAATTCCTTCGTTCGTAAGTACCTACGGATGTCCGTAAATCGGACGTTCGTAACTCGGGAACTTCTTGTACATTGCACTGAGAGCACTGCAGATATAAATACAAAAGGACGAAGATGAATTTTTACGATGGGAAATTCAAGAGAATTGCTTTCAATTATTAGTAAAAATTATTTCCGAAACACACACAATGGCCATTGAGTTCAAACCAACGCCAAAAATAATCCAAACTTCCAACCTTCTTTCACGAATAAAAACTTATAAAGACACTAGCACATTAAAAAAGTCTATATCCTAAATAAATTAGATGATATAATGAATTAAATACCTCATCGAAACAATTCGTATTAAACTGTTTTACGTGTCAAAATGATTCCAAAACAGAAGTGAAACAAAACGCAACCTAAAGCTGAAAAGTCGCGGCAGCGTCGGTTGTTTGGCGAAGAACAAGAAGAAGAAACGGGGAGGGCGAAGGAGGCGTGCGAGAGAGTGAAGTAGGCAGGAAGGAGGAGAGGCTGAATCGCCTTGTATGGGGCGGGGGAGGGGAGATAAGGGAAGCCCACGAACTTACTTTGTATGAAAGGAATAAAGGAAGAGCGCGCCGAGTCTACCGCACGGAAGAGACAGAAGTTTGAGGACGATACTCGAGTACGAAGGGAGAGAGGGAGTAAGGGAGGCAAGTGAGGAGACTCCAACGAGGGAGCGAGAGAGAGAGATAAAGAGGGGGAAGGGAGGTGAGGACGGTTCAAAGGATACAAACAAAGAGAAAAGGAACGAGGAGAGAGGGAGATAGAAAGGGAGATGATGAGATACGAGGAGACAAGAGCGGGAGGTGTGTGTGGAGAGGAAAGGGGGGAGGGAGGGGGCGAGGAAAGGGGGGGCGGGTGAAGAAGGGGAAAGGGGCGGACTAGAGGGGCCGGCAGAGGTGCTGGATTATCAAGAGTTAAGGGATGCGAAAAGAGAGAGAGAAAGCGAGAGAACAAGGGAGGCGGATAACCAGAAAGAGAGAGACTGACAACAGAGAACTAATAGAGAAAGGAACAGAGAGGAAGAGAAGACAGTTGAATAGATGGAGAGAAAGAGAGAGAGACTGTTAAGAGATAGGAGCAGGAAAACAGAAAAAAAGAGCGAGAGAACAAAAGAAGGAAGGAAATCAAAAGGAGTTGCTTCGCGGAAGGGATTGTGAATAGGAGAAAAAGAGGTGCGCAAAAAAAAGGGGAAAAATAGAGAAATGACAGGGGACAATAGGCGCTGAAATAGCTATAGAAAATGGCAGGAGAGGTAATGCGCGAATATGGACGCCTTGGAACAGCTGGTAGAAGCTCAGACAGACAAAACTGAAGACGAGGAAAGAAAGAGAGAGAGAGGCAGACGAGAGAGAGGGAAGAAATTCTCTCTCTCTCTTGTTTTTCCAAAGACTTTCCTTAAGGTTCAATTTATAACCTTCTTCTTCTAGGAACTGTAATCAAGATGATGAAAACTGAAGCAGAGGTACAACTCATCCAGACGGAGGAAGGAAGGAGAGGTTTTTTTTTATTATTTAAAGGAAGAAGCAGAGAGCGTAATTCCACTCGGCAGAACGCATTTAATTAATTGGATCTGTGGCTTACGCTCTCGGGCGCCACAGCAGATTATGTATATGTGTACTCCGTTTCATCTACTCGTTTTGATATTGAAAACGCCATAGTCTTCGGCATGGTTATGGGAATTAATCAATAAATTAACAGAGTAAAAGAGCTGACGTTTTCGTATACACAGGCATACTGTATTCAGAATTCTTCGTATGCAGCTTATGCATAAATTCTTAGCAACAATTTCATTTCTGTTTACCTGGCTATCTCACCCCTGAGATGTATATTGGTTTTCTATGGGAGTTTTTCAACGAGTAAATGCGTACGGAGGAAGTCGAAAATAGCTTTGCCAGCATGACCTCAGCGCGACAAGTACCTATTCTGAATTGGAAGAATTAGTCTGTCACGGTGGTCCAGTGGCTAGAATATCCGCCCAGATTCGATTCTCGGTCAAGGTAAAATGTTTCTTATGCTCTTTCGGCATTCTCCACGCCTACCTGCATAGAATTTTCAACGATACCTTCATCCGTGACTAGATTCAACGATTCATTTTGACGCCGAATGGCATTAACCATGTAAACTGAAACAATTCAGATTACCTTACTGAGAAGAGACTGAAGCTCAACTTATACAGCCATTTAGAAAATCTAGGACAATCGCAGGCAAAAGATTGGATCGATAAAGAGTATTAACCGAAGGCGAAGAGGGGACGAAACATCGACAGCCCGAATAATTGGAGAGGACAACACCTTGCTTAAAACCCCGCTACGCAGACGGAAGAAAGGAAGAGAACAGCCCGGCCTCCGTTAAATAAGGAAGGATGAGATAGGAAGCGGATAGAAGAGGAAAAGAGAGAGAGAGACGGGGAGAGGAGACATTTCGAGAGAAGGCGAGCACGGGAGCAAAAAGGACTGACGAGAAAGGAGAAAAAAATGACAAAGAAAACGGAGAGAGGAAGAGATTGTGACGTCGGATACAGGAGGGAAAGAGAGAGGGTTGAAAGATACGTGAGAAACAATGAGAGCGTATATATACGTTCTCTCAAACATGCGGGTAAGTGGAGAGAGAGAGAGGGAGAGAAGGGGAGGGAGGGAGGTTTTTTTTATTAAGGATTTATGCAGAAGGGCGCGAAAAAAATCGGGCTACGGGGGAGGACGAAAAAAATGCAATTGTTTCTTATTATGAGAGAAAAATTCAGATGGAACGGCAGGAATGAATAAGATGAACGAAAAATAATCCGTCTAAACGCAATCTAATGGAGTGTACCTTTATAATTTGAGGTAATACACGATATAATGCGCTTAGAAAGTGACAATGGGTCTTATAGCCATAGCGACAGTATTAAAGTTTGTATGAAAAACTAATAGACGGACAAATCTTCATTTAAAGTGAAATATTTTTATTAATTATTTAACTAGCTCATTAACAGTTATTTACGGTTTTTTACAATGGGCTTAATAACGGTAACGAGCTCTTACAACTACGTACTGGGAAAGATTCGAACTCGCGTCTCTAGCATTGGGAGCCAGACACGCTAACCGAGGCCATATTCATATTATGAATTTTTAATAAAAGGTTTTTATTAAAAACTATAGTCGAAACTGTTAAAGAGAGAAAACAACCATTAATTATTAAACATGAAAGCTTTTCAGCACCCAATGAATAAAAATACCCTACCGCCAGCATTTCATGCTCACACCAGGCGCGTGATTTGGGGCGCGAAGGCCTACGCAGTGCGTGGGGGCCCCAAGATATTTGGGACCCAACAAAAATACTTAGAATTTTTCCCGTAATCTACCGTAAGGTATTCGAAGTAGTAATATCATTATTGGAATGAAAGATTTCATCACTCGAAATGAAGACGAAAATACCCATCTCAAGTGTTTGGAGTTGTTTTGTCCTGTCTAGGGATTGCAATCCCGGAGGAATTTCACAATCCCGGGATTTCGAGATTCTAAATTTCCAATCCAGGGATCCCGATCCCGTTTTATTAAATTTTATAAAAATATTAAAACCATGGTTTTAGCTACAGAAACTGTTTTATTTATACCATTTCCACAACGCATATAAACTGCTTCACTGTAATAAGTGAAGGTAGAAGACAGCAACACAGGTGAAACAATAATAACAAAACATATTATTTTCTTATAAAACGCCAGTGGTTTTTCTGTATGCTACTATACGAAAACGAATTCAATTTACACTTTCACTGTATAATCAGGTGCACTTATATTATAAAGCACAACGGACGAACAGCGACGAAGATGTTAGGCCGAGCAACACCAAAGAATGCCACCAACTAGCCGTAGCAAGCGTCCTATCTTAAATGTGAGCAAAGCGTTTGAAAGAGTAGTTCCTTTTGTTTATACGGACGTGCCCGGCCAATCTTTCTCCAACCGGCACAAGAGTGAAAATATTTTCAACTCACTAGAGCTGGAGCAGATTTTTGACTGTGAAGTGCGATGCTATGGGAACCCAGTGAGAAAGAAAAATGAAAAAATACTTCATTATATTCACAGGCATCTCGGAGCCACATAACCAATAAAGAAGATACGAATTCGTTAAGGGTATATGAGAGATACATCACTTGAGCTCAAGAGCTGAAAGAAATATTCAACTGCCCCAAAGCGGTACTATGGGAACTCGAGGGTAAAATTAGAATATGCCTTAACGTAAACAAAAACATCTTAAATGCAGTCGGACTAAACTGAAATGAAGATTCGTTGAGGGTACTCGAGTATGAATGTGATTAATGCCTAAAGATAAGCAAGGAAACAAAAGATCTGGCCCCTTTAGAATGGAATTTGAGAGCGGTGCAACGTATGTCTCACGACTAGGACAAAAGTGATATTGTATCAGCCAAATCTTACACGTCCCAGTTTGGAAACCACTGACCTAAAAAACGATGTTTGACGGAATTCGTAGGACCAATTAATTTGGTGTATAGAAGCAGAGAAAGATCCGAATGACGAAGCAAAGGATTGTGAATTCTCATTCGTTAACAAAAATTTTTCGGTTCATTTATACATAAGCTTGAAGCCGAACAATGCTGGATAATTCTTTATTAGCAATTAATATAAATACTATAATAATATTTTCGGATTAGTATCGCTATAGAATTGAACCACTTATGTTAAAACATCGAATCTCAGCACAAAAATGACTAATATTAAATATTTGTAAATCCCGAAATCCCGAGATTTCCTTGATAAAAATTCCAGGATTTCGGGACTCGGATATTTAGCGGGATCCCGGTATCCCGGGATTCGGGATCCCGGGATTGCAATCCCTAGTCCTGTCCTTATAATGTGAGAATTATACAAGTCTCAATGTCTTTTTGGAATTAAAAGGTTAAAATTGTAAAAATCCTTAAAAATCAAAGCTGTATAATAATTTCATATAATTTTGTATAAATGGGGTCCCCAAAAACTTGACTTGCGTGGGGGCCCCAAAACCGTAGTTACGCCCCTGGCTCACGTTGAAAAAACTAATAACCTTAGAAGAAATTTTTACTGTCAATAATCAGATCCCAAACGCTCATCTCCTTTTCTCCGTGAAAATATATATTTTAACATGAAAACTGCATTCCGCGAGTAAGTCTTCAAATAAACACATATATCAAACCGATAAACCTTTAAAGGGAACAGATACCCACGCTACATAAAACGCACTCTCCTTTTCAAAGTCCACGGAAAGAAAAACTAGAAAAAAGGAATTATAAAAAAAAGGACAGAAAATTACGACTAATACGTGGAAGGTTTGAGGGCTCTCTTAAAACCAGCCTTTCTGCGTCCTTGTATTCTTTCCATAATCACGCAGACACGACAGCTAAAGAGGAGGAGGAAATATAGAAAGACACGACTTCCTCCCTTAACCTCACTCCCGCCCTCGCCATCTACCTCTCCCTCTCTCAAGGAAGGGAAAAATCTCCTTGTATCGCGGTTATTACTTTTATTTCCTCTTACGCTCTCTATAAACCCCGTATTCCCTTCCCCGGCGATTGTGTGTCGTCTTCTCCTCTCATCCTCCACTTCCCCAGGCTGCCAAGCCGGAGTGAATGTGAGAAGAGAGAGAGGGGAGGGAGTTGGCTGAAGGGGAAGGGAGTTGGTCGTTAGGGAGGGGGTTGGTCTGTCTCCCCCACTCAAGCGCGGCCCGCCATCACGATGTGTCGGATTCACAGGATACGGGATATCCGATGGTTAGGATGCAGAGGGTGAGAGAGGCAAAGAGCGAGAGAGGAAGAGGCAAAGAGCGAGAGAGGAAGAGGCAGGGAGTGATAGAGCGGGAGGCAGAGGGTGAGACGGGGAAGCAGAGAGGGAGGGTGGCAGAGAGCGAGAGAGAAAGGAGGCCGAGAGCGAGGGAGGTAGAGGGCGAGAGAGGAAAAGGCAGAGGGCGAGAGAGGAAGAGGCAGAGAGAGAAAGAGGTCGAGAATGAGAGATGCTGAGAGAGGACGAGATTGAGAGAGGAAGAGGCAGAGATTGAGAGACGAAGAGGCAGAGAGTGAGAGAGGAAGAGGCAGAGAGTGAGATAGGAAGAGATTGAGAGAGGAATGAGGCAAAGAGTGAGAGAGGAAGAGGTAGAGATTGAGAGAGGAAGAGGCAGAGAGAGAGAGGAAGAGGCAGAGAGAGAGAGGAATGGCGGCAGAGTGAGAGAAAGAGGCCGAGAGTGAGAAATGCTGAGAGAGGACGAGACTGAGAGAGGAAGAGACAGAGATTGAGAGAGGAAGAGGCAGAGATTGAGAGAGGAAGAGGCAGAGAGAGAGAGAGAGGAATGGCGGCAGAGTGAGAGAAAGAGGCCGAGAGTGAGAAATGCTGAGAGAGGACGAGACTGAGAGAGGAAGAGACAGAGATTGAGAGAGGAAGAGGCAGAGATTGAGAGAGGAAGAGGCAGAGATTGAGAGAGGAAGAGGCAGAGATTGAGAGAGGAAGAGGCAGAGATTGAGAGAGGAATGAGGCAAAGAGTGAGAGATGTAGAGAGGACGAGATTGAGAGAGGAAGAGGGAGAGATTGAGAGAGGAAGAGGCAGAGAGAGAGAGAGAGAGGAATGGCGGCAGAGAGTGAGAGAAAGAGGCCGAGAGTGAGAAATGCTGAGAGAGGACGAGACTGAGAGAGGAAGAGACAGAGATTGAGAGAGGAAGAGGCAGAGATTGAGAGAGGAAGAGGCAGAGATTGAGAGAGGAAGAGGCAGAGATTGAGAGAGGAATGAGGCAAAGAGTGAGAGATGTAGAGAGAGCACGAGATTGAGAGAGGAAGAGGCAGAGATTGAGAGAGGAAGAGGCAGAGATTGAGAGAGAAAGAGGCAGATATTGAGAGAGGAATGAGGCCTAGATTGAGAGAAGAAGAGGCAGAGAGTGAGAGAGAGAGGAATAGCGGCAGAGAGTGAGAGAAAGAGGCCTAGAGTGAGAAATGCTGAGAGAGGACGAGATAGAGAGAGGAAGAGACAGAGATTGAGAGAGGAAGAGGCAGAGAGTGAGAGAGAAAGAGGCAGAGATTGAGAGAGGAATGAGGCAAAGAGTGAGAGATGTAGAGAGAGGACGAGATTGAGAGAGGAAGAAGCAGAGAGCGAGAGAAAAGAGTGAGAGAGGAGGAGGCAGAGAGTGAAAGAGGGAGGCAGAGCGGGGAGACTTTGAGTGGAATGGGTTATAGAGAGATAGAGGAAGACTGTGGGAAAAGGGGGATGAGGGAGAAAATCGGAGGACATCTCGAGTCACACACACACACATTCGCTCGCGTGCATGCGTGCACATGCTCGCGCATGGCGCGATCTCTCCAACAGTCGACGTCGCTTCGGGAGGCGACGCGAGTTTCCGAAAGGGGTGTGGGAAAATCTTTTCCGCACCTCCCCGTCTCTCCCATCCTCTCTCTCTCTCGCCCCCCTCCCCCCCATCGTTTTCACTCTTTCCCTTCATCGCAGACTCTTTTAACGATTCGAATAACCAAACGCTGGTGCAGACGCTTAAACGCTCGCTCTGCCTGCCCGACGCATACACTTTCTGTTACAAACGCACACACCGACTCTCTCTATCTCCGTCGCACGCTCCCGAAATGTTTTGAAAGAAAAAAAAAGACTTCGCTTTTCCCCGTCGCTTCTAAGTACGGCCCTTAACAAGTGTGATTTGATCGCATTAAAAAAAAAAGCGAACCGTTTTTTTTTTTTTTGGAAAAGGATTTTTTTAAAGGTGCAGACGCTTCAAAACGGGAGATATGATAGCGAAATTCTTCCATATTTTCCTCTGGATTATGGAAATTAAAACTAAAGGAAACGGTGGCTAAGTAACGGTAAACGATTTTCAGTATTGGTTGATTCGGTCACGATAGTAGGACTAGAGTTAAAGGTGCACTAAAAAATAAATCCTGCAAACAAAATTTTTAAATGGGCATTAATCCGAACTTTTATAATTTTCAAAACTAAAATCTAAAGAAAAACAAATTGCAACAGTACAGAAATCAACCCTCCAAGTTTCAGCTCTCAATATTTTACGGTTTCGTCACAATTTCAATTTAAGTAAGTGCAGAGACAGACTGACAAGACGCCAAAATGAAACTATACAAGCGCATTTTTTTAAACGCGCTAAAAATCTCTAATCCTTAGAATGTATCTTTTCCTTGCCCTTTTGGAACTAATCTGGAGGGTAGAATCGAGGAATTTTGCACAATGGGTTTAAGAATTGGATGGAGACATCCGTCCCTTGAAATCCTACGCTGATTGCTCCTAATAAAAACGCCCAAGAGTTCTCGACGTCTCTGTCGGATTAACAGAGAAACGTAGTTTACGGGTAAAAAGTACGTAACAATCGACCGGTTAACGAGAAAAGGAAATGCTTTCAGAAAATATCCGTCCGCGTACAATACATCCTCATTTTTTCCTCTCCAGTTTGGAGATTTTTCCGCTCGATATTTCCAAAAGGGGAAATAAAAGGGAAGGAGATACGAACGGGGTGAACCATTTAAGCTCTAACTGTAATCGTGGCGAGGGAGGCATATAACGCGCCAGACGAGATCGCCATCATGTCCAAAAAAATAATCCCCTTCTCCCTCTCTCTACACGCCGTTGAAAGTGAGTGTTTATTCCCAGATAAGGGGGGGGGGAATATATATATATATATATTCGTCGTCTGGGCGTTGGGAGCACGATTAGCCCTCTTAGTGCGCTTACATCCCCTCCACTACCCCCAAGATAAGAGACGGAAAACATTTCGCGTTACGTTTACCGCGTTGGCCATTACATCGCAAGATTATGAGAGCGAACCAGATGAAAATCAAATTTTGACTCGGAGTACATACCAATATATGTACGTATATGATTATATGCACGCTTACATAACATTGAAACCAATATGTATTGATACGTCACGAAGATATTAAAGAGCCTTATCGGAATATTAATAATGACTAGAACACGCGCGGGCCTCCAGCAGGCAAAAATATCTTAAAATCTTTATGGTTTTCATAAAGGTGCCGTCAATCGAGAAAAATCGCCTCGAAGGTAGACACACGCTAACAAACCGAAATGAATTAAAATTTCTCAATATTGCACGTCGAGATAATCTGTAATTGAAGAAGGGCATGTTAATTCAAACATTTTATAAGTATACATATAGCTTTCCATATAAATTGCTAGGCCGATTTATATAACATTCTTTAGCCGCGTAAGTCAAGTGAAAATAGGCTATAAAAATTAAATTCGACGTACCGGAATAATGGCAAAGAAATATACTAGTCATAGAAAGTACATAAAATAAAATTTGAATGGCTTTGTGTGTTTGTACGTAGGCAAGTATTTATGTATAAATGTATGTGTATATAAATATAAAGAATTAATTTACAGAAGGGTATTTCGGACCAGGAATTAGGACCTCTTAATATCGCGTTACTTCCGATAGACCGCCATAAATCTACGTCCATTGATTTGAAGGGGTCAAACGATAATTTTAAAAACTCATTCTCCCCTCTATGGGGGAAATCGTGTCCGAGAACACACATGCACGCACCTGACATAAGCTCGTGCGTTTTTACTGTCGCAAATCATAAGTTTTTAGCTGCCGCTTCGTCATCTTTTATTTTAACGTTCGGGCAGTAAAAATAACTTCTTTTATTTCCCGACTACAGCGGATATTATGGGGAGAGGAACTGGGGGGGGGGATGGAGGAGGTCTGCAGATGGGAAGTAAAAATGGCAATCTATTTTCGCCGATAAATAAAATCCCTTTTCGTTACTTCCGACCGTCCTTTAAGCGAGAGAGAGAGAGAAACGACTGCGAAGAACGCCTTTCGTATGGAACTACACATTTCGCTATGGCTTTTATAACGCGTCCCGTCGCGTCTCTTATCAGTAAACAAAGATTTACACGAGATAACTTGTATAGCTCTGCGAGTTTGCATGCTTTTTTTTTACTGCTCGCAAAACATCTCTCAGAAGCGGAGATTTTCGTTCGCGTTTTTTTTATAAGATCAAGAAATGCACGCCGGGTTACGTCACGACGGTGCGCAATTTACGCCATACGCGTCTTAGGGGAAAAATTGAAGACTTTCCTGAACCGTTCCGGAATGCAAAATTTGGCTAAATTGTTTAATAAAAGGGGAATACACACCCAGTCCCTCGAAGAAAGGAATAGAAATGATATTTAACTTCACAAAGATTGCTGGTAAATTATCAGAAATAAAAAAAATTGTCGAAGGAACGCAGACTGAAGGACAAAGTGATAATGTAATCAATAATTTTAAATTTTTTCTTATAAAAGGACGAAATATTCGAGGCAAAACAAACGAGCGTCCTATACACGACGAAAGAGAAGCACAAACAAATGAAAATGCATTCTTACGAACAAGGACACGAAAAAAACCACCACTCCGCTACAGAAACGTTTCGTACGGAATGTTCCCTTACCTTTTGATATATAAAAAAAATGGAAAAAAATTTCCCGACATCCTCTCAGAACTGCACACGCTCTTTGAACGAAAAAACCAGCCCCATCTCCGGGACATCCGAAACCTCCCCGGTCCCCGTTTCTCATTTTAACCGGTTTTCCCAGTCCCCGAAAAAAGTTAAATGCAACTCTTCCATTTACCGCGGCCATTAGCTCTCCCATCTGAAGCCGCGCTAAAAATATTTAAAAAAAAAAACGGCCCGAGTTTACTGCAGCCGCAGAGGAAGAAAAAAAAAGAAAAGAGAATGTCTTTTTACTAATGGACTCGCGTATCTCGCGCACAAAAATAACCTCGCGTAAAAATTTTAACGACGCGCGTTCGATAACTCTCCGCTTACGCTGTTTTTATGTATATTTTTCCAGAGGAGTGAAATAAATAAAATGGCGAGCTTTAAGCTAAACTAATAAAAGCGACATCTTTTCCTCCATCTTATTCCCCCAACCACCCCCGTCGACCTATCTATTCTTTCACCCGCATTTATTCCGTTTCGCCCATCCTTCTCATTCCTTTTCCAGTAAAACGACCGCCGCGCGCGAGACTAAAGAATATCAATGTACTTTCACCATCTCTCTCTCCCTCTTTCTTTACGCTGATAAACGCGCCGCTGGGCATTAATCAAGATACTCTTTCTTTGACACACGCTAGACGGATATAAAAAATACATAATACCCATCTCTCGCGTAGACTTCTTGTTTTTACAAGGCGAAGTGGAAGAGAGAGAGAGAGAGAGAAGCGTCAGTTGGAGAAAAATGGGAGGTTGGATATGCACTACGTGTCTGCAATTGTAATATCCTCTCTCTTCCCTTAAACTGGCGGGGAAGTCTTTTCTTCTCTCTCTCTCTCTCTCTTACGATTGAGGAGAAAAAGTCCTTCCAATGTTCTCGTAGAAGTGGCAGAGAGAGAGAGAGAGGAACTGCGCCAAACTGAAGAAGAGGATTCCTCCGTTGTCACGTAGTAAGGTGAACCGCGAGAGCGATTTCCCATCACGGAACCATTCGTAAATGATATTACTCGGCTGATAAAATGCTATCGGAGAGGGAGAGAGAGAGAAAGGAGCGGCGACAAACGATCGATATTTCGTCGCCGAAATTTACATTCGTCTCGTCTCCAATCTCTCTCTCACTCTCTCGACGTACGCCAAGTGTCTGCATAATTGACAGCGCGCACCGAAGCAAAACGGATTGAAGTAGCGAACAACCCGTAGTCTTCCCGTCTTTATTGAGTCTGGTAATACGTAGCTTACGTCGCGAATGGTTAACGCGACGAAGGGAGTAATTATTAGTTTCGAACGATGGGCAAAATTAGATTTATGGAAGCAATTTAGAATAGAGTACGAAGAACTTTGGGAGGAGACGAAGGAAGAGGAATTGCTGTAATGCAATGATGCTGTACTTTTAAGTATAGTTTGTAATTTAATAAGTAGCGTCAACGTAAACATTTAAGCAACGAATACTGTGTAGTCTTGGCGAGATAGTGTTTAACAGAAATACTCGAATATTATCTGCCCAGACCTGGATTCAGGGGCGGCCCGAGGAATTTTAGCGCCCCGGGCCAGATAGCACTCCAGCGTCCACTCTGTAAATGCTTGTTGAAATATTTCCGAGGTAACTGTAAATTTATTCAAAAAACAAAAGGAAAACTTAAAGATTATAGCCTGTTCCACGATGTAAATTCGTATCCAATATTTATTTACTTGTAAGTAATACATATGGTATAGCTCCCCGAAGACTATGACGCCCCGGGCAGCCGCCCTGCTCGCCCGTACCATTGGGCACAATGGGCACAGTGGCCAGGGCCTACGAAAAAGTTTTAGGACAAAATATCGTAATCATAGGACCTATTAAGACTTTAATCAGGCATGTATCTATCAGTCTTAACCGAAACCTTTTCAGATATTCATTTACCAATAAAAATCTTAAATATAAAATTACAAGTTTCTGAGCTAGAGCACTCACAAAATTCGTATCACACACACAGACATCATCAAGAAAATAGTCAAAACGTATTCAGGGGACCTCAAAACGTTGAAATCTCGAATTCGTCTTTTTCACGAATACGCAATACTTTTTCTTACACTATGTATGGAGAAAGCAAAAATGCATTGTCAAAAATTATAATGCACTACACACCTCTTCGGCTGATAAACCTTCATTTCTCTGATTAAAGAAATCGGATTATTTGCCAAAAACAATACCGAAAACCTCATCGTAAATCCTTACGATGAGGTTCTCGGTATCTTTCGAGAATCCGATATATCGAGAGATAATCAGGACGGAGCTGCAGATCCTTTAAAAAAAACCGCAACAGTTTCAATTTGTCCGAAAACGACGCGACGAATGTTTGTACGAATTTAAAAAAATACAAGTTCCCGGAAAACTCAAATTAACCGCTAATCACCTCCCAGACGCGCTAATTCCGGTCCGCGTGGGTAAAACGTGACTGAAAAAATCGAATCGATCCCTTCCCTTAAAAAAAAAAACGGAAAGGGGAAAAAAAGGAACGGACTTGAAGATCACTCGGAGAGAATGGTCGCCGTAGCGCGTGGGCGGTAAGGGTCGCCCCCACAGACACGAGATCACTTCGTGCAAAATCCCCGCTTCGATTCTCACGGGAGTCTGGCCGTCTGTTTACCCGTGGGATGGAAGAGGGATGCAGATTAAGGAGGGAGGGGGAGGAGGAGCGAGGGAGAGAAGGATCGGTCCTCTCCCAGAGAGGAATGAATCTCTCGGCGGTCGCGTAAGGGGGGAGGGGGGGGGGAGCGTTAAGAGGGGGAGCTTTAAGAGAGGGAATCGGATCGTGACGTATTCCGTCACTATCCGATGCCACGACCCCTCGGATTCGCGCCCCATCTCGCCCCCTGCCTTCCCCCCCCCCCATTCAATCCCTTCCCGCCGCCCGTCTGATCTCCTTCCCGACTCCGATCAGTCGCGGTCGCGATCTGTTTACCTTACCTCTTTTAACCTCCCCCCCCCGTTCTCCTCCCTCTGTTCCTCTTTACTTTACCCCCTCCCACTCTCCCTTCCGTCTCACCAAACGACGGCGACTTTTAAAGAGATACCCAAAGAAACCGCGGAGTCGGGAGAAAATGGGATAAGAGAGACAAAAGGAAATCTTTTGGACTTTGTGACGAGTAGTACAAAAGGTGCGGCCCCTTTATCCGCACGAAAAGAAGACGTTACACTACACTTCACGTCGGAAGTGGAATTCTTTAATTTTGGGAAGGATCTGAAGATTTTTTTTATGTATGAAAAACTTTCTGGTTCAGTACTTCTGACTCGATAGAAGAACACCGTGTAAGTTAGACGCGGAATTTTAAATTTGTAAATGAAAAAAATCGGATTAAAAAAACCATGGATAACGACACCCACGACTTTAAATAAATATTATGAGAAAATAGATATTTAAAAGAGGAGAACACAAAATAATTTATGGAAATATTTCCACAAACTACATTATTAAACCAGCAACTTCTATTCTTGGTATTCTAATATTTACGAACGTAGAATATTCAAAGCCGTCACCCAGTCAATAACAAAGCACCTAAGTACAAACTTTTAAAGAAAATAAAACATTACATCTCAAAACTCAAGAATCGCGTCAACGGCTTACTTCATGATGCCCAACGAGATAGTGTTAACCCACGACTAGGATTAACATATATAATTGTACATACACTTTTCAACGAGAGTAAGTAAGACATTTAAAATTGTGACACATTATCGCGAAACCTTAAGAATCAACGGACCGAATTGACTTTCAACAACTCCATCCAAGATATCTAATTATAATCTATAAGAAATCGAGCGGGGGGGAAAACTAGGAAGTACTCCCACGCGCAAAAAGAATAAAAATCTTCGCGACCACTCTCCCATTCAAAAAATAAACAAACGACCCTTACACGACCCTCTGCAATCGTCTCCCGAGGAGATAAGAACCCCAAGACACGAAGGATATCACATGAGAGGAACCTATTTACAACGCCATTTTTTCCAAACCATTCCATTTACTTCAAGAGGTCAGAAAGAGACGTCCAACACAAGATACACACACAGACACACACGCGTTCCTCCAACGTTTAAAAATAAATATAAAAAAAATACGAATCGAATATAATAACAACACCCGCCTCCAACCTACATGAATGAAGAGTTAGAACCAACCGTCAAAGGCGACGCTTCCAACATGGACCTCTACTTAACTCCTTGGGAAAAAAATAAAAGGCTGTATAAAATAGAGCATCGAGAGAAGGCGATTACGATTAAATCGCATTCCTTTAGCTTTTCTACGTGAGCTCCAACGTACTGTTTTTATCCCCTTCTCGTATCGCCTTCTACTCCTCCTCCTCTTGGTGTCTCATCCATCCCTCTCCCACACCATCCCTGTTCTTCCCCTACCCCCATTTTTTACGCCCCTACCCTTAGCCAAGCCCACGCAATTAGGAATACATACGCATGTAACATAGCCAGCGTCACCCCCGGCTCGTACCCGAACCCACCACACCACCCCCTCCGAAACGTCAACCGTTGGTACATCACTCACTCACTCATTCCCTCTCCACCCCCTCTCGAGACATACGCTTACGACCTATGCGTTTTCCCTTACCTTCCCTTCCTTCCCTGTCATACCCGACTCCATTGCCTTCCCCCACCTCCAACCCCCAATCTCACGGCCACCCCTTCTCTCCCCATCACATTCTCGAAGAGCACCCTTCCCTTCTCATTCTAATACACTCTCTCACTCTCGACGGAGTCTAAACCTCCGCCTCGCTAACAGCTTTAACCTCCTCCCTCTTCTTCTTCTTCTTCTTGGTCTCATCTCGCCAACCCTCCCAACATCGCGGCAGTCATGCCATGCTCGTACAAACAGATGAAGGATCTCCGTCATCTTCTCCTCCTCCTCCTTCTCCCCTATTTTCCTCTCTCTCTCTCTCTACCGTAGGCATGAATATATCTCCCACCTATTCTCCCTATCCACTTGCCTTTTAACTCCACCTCCACGACTATCCCAGACTCCCTTTTACTCGCCTATCAACCACGCGCATCTAACTGAGAAATCACCTGCTCCTTTGCTACCCAACCCTCAACGTACAACTACCAGGCTCTTTCTTTTTATATTTTTTTTACCTCCCTGTCCCGTCCGCCCTTGCCTTCCTTATTCTATTTATCTCTCTCTCCTCATTCCATTCTTGCCGTGACGTCTCTCCCGCATTCTATAGCTACCCATCCTGCGTTACAACTAACATTAGATCCGTTCTTTAGAGTTAATATGCGTCCCCCGGCTCTATCCTAGACTTTTTCTTACCGTCCGCCTGGATTATACGTTCAAAGGGAATTTTTTCTGTTTTCTTCTATATCAAGAAAACTATAAATTCTTTCGAAGGAAAAATGGACGCTAATGTCCTCCGTTCGGATTTTGTGCTGATGAATCTTAATGTCCCAATTCTTTCGCTCGTGCGACACGATCCTTTTACGACGGCTAAATTTAAAAATCGCTCTTGACTACGAAAAAGTATCGATTTCGCTCCCAAAATGCTATTCATTAAGAGTAAATTACTCCATTTATTGATAAATTTGAGGCAATCTGAGAAATAATTACTTAACGCCGTTTTTCTCGCCGAATTCGAATTAATATCTAGTGATATCATAGCCAGCAAAAAAATGTCGTTAATGCATTTTTACGAGCCATATAAAAATTTGGGACCATCGCTACGCTCCGTAGTTGCAGAATCAATTTTGAGCCGCATCCGGCAGCCTATAAAAGCAGCCAGGGTAAACTTCCGATACTCTAACATCAAGGTCCTTTAAGCAAACCGACATCTAAACCCCTCCGCAACCACTTAAAAAAAAACCTCGAGGACTAAGTTTAACCTCCTTTTTCACCTCCCCTATATATATATATATATATCCACGAAAGGCTTAAAATTTTATCCTCATAAAAAAAGTTTATTTTCCTCTCTGCGTCACACGGAACTGTCATTTCCTTCCTTATGGTCCAAACTCATTCTCACCGCCGTTAATAAAAAAATAAGCTGCCGAGGAAATGTAACGAGTTTACGAGCTCTTCTCGGTAAACGCCTTAAGTTCTTAGTCGGTCAGAGGGTGCTTTTAAAAAAAGCGCCCCGTTACGGTTAAGTGCTGGTGACAATTTCTTTTGTTTTTTTTTTTTTAAAGATCAGGTTCAAGCATTTTTTTTCTCCTCGGATATTCTTTTAATACGTAATCCCCGCCATGTTAATGTAAAACTTTTGGAAACCGATCAAAATTTTTAATTAATTTTCTCGAATGAATTAAAAACTTCCGTTTTTGCTCTATTTCCTTTCCGCCGAGAAACGGAAACGTTAAACCCGAAACATTTTTGGTTTATTCCGCATTGTAAAAAAAAACTCCACAAAGGACAATCTTTTTACTACACTCGTCTCTCCCGAGAGAGTGGCTCGAAAGAAAAAAACACGAACCAGATTCGAGACGCGTTACCAAAGGCGATACACTACCTCGTCAGTTTTTAAGTATCGCAGGAGCACGAAGAGCAGAATAGGAGATACGTGCGCAAGAAATGAACCCTTTTGATAAATTCACGCCGAACGAAACGCCGCATCGGAAAAATAAACCGCAACACCTGCCCTTCGACGACGATCTCTTTTTTGCTTTAAAAATAATGCGCGCTATCAAATCCGCCCAGAGCGTCTAAGTACTCGATCGCTTCAAGGGAGAAAGTCGAAGGGAATTGGACAAGAAGATAAACCGGGACTAAACAACAATAACAACCCGGACGGTTTTACAAGAGGGCGCAACCCTAACTCTGGCGCCGTGGGTAAATGTTTTATAGACCGTAATTACCCTCCCAAAAAAGGGGGGACGTGGACCGGTATGTTAGGAGGGACTTTTATAGCCATACAAACCATAGCAATAAAACAATTATCTTCCGCGTTTATTTTTTTTAAAACATCAATCCCGTGCTTAAGTTCGTGTCCAATCCCTCTGTTCTTGCTCTATGTCCTTTCCCCAAAATCCCCACAAAAACGTCCCTCTATCTTTCACATTTATACCGATTCAATCCCGAGTCCGTTAACAACCTCGTCTTCTTTCGCTTGCACGCTTTCGTTTTTTTATTCCCTGCAATTCCTGAAGTGAAATTTTCCTTCGCGGAATTGCCTAAGCACCATTTTGTCTGTGATTACCGTGGTTATCAGATATATCATGCGAAAATGCTGTCCAAACTTCTTTTTCTTTTGCATGTAGCCTTTGGAAAAATATCATCAACTGCTTGGTACCGCCATATTTTTCCGTAAAAAAGAAATTTTCCGAGAAAAATAACACCAAAATCATAATACCGAAGTAGAAAAGTGTACACTTACTCTGTACATTTGCCAAATAGTTTATTTAAGCAACTGAATGAAAGGTGAAGTAGATGAATTATTGTGGTTTATGAGGTAACTATAATAATACCAAGATTCCATCGGTACCACTTTTAGATCGTTCTGGTACCACTTTGATTATTGGTACATACCACACTTTGAATAACACTGCTCTAGGTTATTACGCTGCAATTACTAAGCGAACCAGAGTCCAAGACAAGAAAAAATGTTACGTCTAAAACATAAGTATAGATTAAACATATTACTGACAATGACGCAGGTCCCTGATAGGACAATCATTGGTAGAAATTACAGCAATAGTGACCTTGTGACTAGTGATATTAGTGATCCCTTAACTGCAGTTTAATTCTTTTTCGATTAAAGTGTATCATTGAAAATTTGAAATGAATCGAAAATATCAAAACGAATCGTGACGACGATAGTTACCGAGTTATCCGCAACTTTTCATTCGGAAACAAGTCGCCACACGGGTGTCAAATGAATCTATGAAAGCCTATTATCGAGAACACAAACTACTTCGTTTATAAAAGCAACAGAAGCCAGTTAATTCTTTCCATCGATTAACTTCCGCACCCATCACATGACCATTGAACGTAACACAATGAAAGGGTTTTTTAAAAAAAACCCTTAAGCGAGAGATTGAATAAAAGACCGAATCCTCGACCGACCAATCCTTCGCCACGGACTACACAACGGATTGATGGCGCAAAAGGGAAAGAGGTTAATAGAAAATGGACCATAAATTTGCCGCCACTCTCCCCTTTTGAGCCCCTTCCATCATCCTAAAGTGAGAGAGAAAGAGATATATAGCGGGAAGCCAAAAAGAAGGTCGACCTCGCGAGAGATCCTTTGCCCTTCGCTTCCTTATCACACCATTGGAATCCCAACATCGTACCACAGCCATAACACTCGAGAATTCCAGGAGAGAGAAAGAGAGGGCCGCTAAGGGAGAGAAATAAAAGACGGTGGAATCGGTCGGCATCCCCTTTTTAATATTCCTTTTTCTTCTCTAGGCACTCACATATGGAAAGGTTTCGCCATTAAAAAAAAATAATCACCCCTTCCTACGACTTCTTTTTTTACTACGGCGCCACCAAGGCGCCACCTACCTACCTTTGCTAGCGCAAAAGCCGCCTTTTCTCTCTCTCTCTATACGCCTTATCTATCTCTTCTAACAAAAGGCACGACCTGTCCCGTTGGCCGCGACTACCTCCTCACCGGCGAATAAGGCCCTTGAGGGACGCTATCACGTGGATGCGAGGGTTACTTTTAAGTATGCCGTCCTCTGTGGACTGTAGGAAGAGAAGAGCCTTCCTTCCTTGGCATCCGTACACGTGTGTATGTATTATGTATGTATGTGTGTGTGCGTGTGTGCCGGAGCGGTTTTAGGTACTTCTGCGCTCTCGGCAAGAAACAGCTTCAGCGCCATGTCTTCAGTTTTTGTTAATATATGTTTAAAATAACATGTTGATTTATCAATTCCTTCGTAAAATAACTGACTGCGAAATGTATAAGGAATGTCATCTATATAAAATATTTACGACTTGCAAATAATGTTTAAATAGATGATCATCATCAGCCCCCAATACCTGAGCAGGGCCGGCCCAAGGCACCGGCTAGCCGGGCGGATACATTACTTGCAAGTGAATAAATAATATTGGACACCAATTTATATCGCGAAATAGAATATAGACGAAATTCCTTTTAGCTTTTCATCATAAATTATTCACATAAATTAACACTCTATTGCCCATTTTTTAAAAATTTAATTTAATTCTCGAAAAGGAGCTTAAATATCATTAAAGTAGTTAATAGGCATTTTAATTAAATTATTTATTTATAGGATATAGTACGCAACTTCCAGGTAACATTGAGGCACAAGGAAAGGCGAAAAAACAAAAATGAATGGATATATATATATATATATATAACCTACCCTTATGCTACATTGGGCAGTAGAGGGTGGACAAATTCTTTTCACAGACCTTAACAAAAAATGTACGAAAGGGTGTGCTGGAGCGGTTTTTCAGCCCGGGGAACCAAAATTCCTAGGTCCGGACACGAGTGTGTACGTATACGAACGAACCAAGCCATTCGAGAGACACTATAACCGCTCCCCTCAACAGACCACTCCCATACTCTCACATCCTATCTTTCGGCATGACGTAGTCCGCTGCAGTTTCACCGATAAGGGCGGGGAATGGATACCTATGCTCGAGAGAGAAAATATTTTTTGCATTTTGTACGCAACAATCTTCGTTGATTTTATTCAGCGAATGACTCTCTCTTTAATTTTCAATCTCTGATAGCGTTGTCAACCAAGCCGACAACGCATCGTTAAAGAGTAAAGCGCACGGACGTTGCACGGAGCGAGATTCACTCCGCGTTAGAAAAGAGCGGGTAACTGGGTATTACAGAATCGCACCTGTCTTCTCCTTCGACGCCGTCGCACACTCTCCTCTTGGAGAGATCTTGCGGATAAATGAGGGAAAAGCGGAATCATATATGCAAACGCTTATATAAGCGACGGAGCGGGAAGGTTTCGGTAAATTACAGTGATTTTCAAAGGGGCAAAAGGGAGAGAGAGAGAGAGATGAGGATTCATCTCTCTCTCTCTCTCTCTGCCTCCATACGTGTTCGAACCGTTAAAAGCGGTGTTATTTGAATGGGATACCTCTTCCTTCCAGGAATCGAGTAGAAGGAGCTTGCTCTAATTAAATTCCTCTTGATTAAACGGCAACTTGCAACGCGGGACCAATTATAATGTTTGGTTTGTCCTGACAGGAGCGTTTTGCCGCGGAGGCACGGCAAAAGAACCGCAGATTGACTTGAGTAACAACGCGGGAGAATTTAACTGTCGGCACCGTTTCTCCTATCCCGTGTAAAAATATTGTATTTGCATTCCGAAATGAATCGTGCATGAAATTATTCACTCAAGGAAAAACTGCCATAGCTAATAAAACATGCCAGTGAATGCTAAGGTTACTAAGATTTGATACATAAAAAGCGTACAAGCAACAGGAAGGGCCAGTTAAAAAAAATACAGAAGTGAAAATTCCGTTGACATCTTCAAAGGATGCCATGTATTAAAATCATTCCAAGACACGTTCGGAGTGAAATCATTACATCCGATAAGCTTCTACGGTTATCACCAGCTAATTAATTCACAAGATTAACAAAACGTCCCGCACCAAATATTTCCTAAAAACTTTCCTGTCGGGAAGCGTACGAACAAAACTATCTCACCCATCTCCCAAGGATAAATTTCTCCGGGAGACTTTTCTCCTCATCAGCCGAGTTCGCAATCCGACCGAAAAAGGAGACCGACGAACGGCAAAGACCCAGACGGACGCTTTATAAAAAAACGTAAACGCAACAAAAAATAATAATAAAAACCTTAAAGTCATTAAAAACAAAACGAAACTTGTCAAGCTTACGTCTCTCCTCCATCCGTTTCGCCTCCTACACTCCTCTCTCCCGGCATTTCCTTCACCTTACAACCCTCCCCCACCCCACATTTCCCCATCTTCCCCTCTTTACCTCATCTACCAAAAAGAGCGTACGGTACATCTCCGTGCGCCATCAAGATCACGCCCTACCATCTCATGTTACTCAAGGAATAAGAACAACATCTGTACCCAAAGTACCAGAGCGGCCTTTTATTTATACCTAAGAAGACTCCTCTTACAGAAAAAGAGGAAGGGATAGGAAGGAAGGAAAGCACAAGAAAGAGAGTTGGCTACCTTTCTCAGTCGGCGGAGGCATCTTGCATTTCAATGCTGGCGACGCGCACGCTACACAAGACGAGGAGAAATACGAAAAGAGAGAGAGAGAGAGAGATACGGGAAGGAAGAAAGCTCGACCAACTAACAAACATACGGATGCAGATGTATGGGAGAGATGGGAGCTTCTTTATACACTTAAGAACGAGCGCTTGGCGGACAGGATGAAAGAGAATCAAAAGGCAGAGAAGAAACGAAGGAGAAGGCGAGTTTAAATTTTTGAAGGACCCGGAATGAGACTCTGGGGTACTCGTCTGGAAGCTTCTCTTGGACCGCGCATTGGCACTGTTTTATCGTAGAAACGGATAGAAAACCGATAGGGCAAATGGAAAATAAAGTGGTTCGGCAGACACCAGAATCTGCAAAAAGCACCGCAATCGACGGAAGGAGGCATCTGTTGGAACCGAAAAACCCGCCAACTCATCCGGCGGCTTATCGAAGTCTTCCGGTCTACCATCGCTCGCAAACGTGCTTGCCACGTAGAAAAGGAGAGAGAGGGCTTTAAAGGAGCGTCAAGGGGTGTCCTTGTAGACTAGAGGGCTATCGTCCGAGTCCTCTTTAAAGTGGACACTCTTGAATGAGTTAATTGACACTCCCACTCGTGGAGATAAAGTTCCCAAAAACCCCGCCGCTCGTATATGTATAGGAGAAGGGTTTTCGGGGGACGGGTGCGTGAGATATGGGGAAGGCTCATAATTAATCATCTCCCGGCTGCACCACGTGGCAGGTCACAAATTCCGCCTCCCTTATATATCTCCCCTACACTATATTCGTTTCGTATCATGTCTATCCTCATCGGGTCAAGGGACGAGGACGGCGTAATAGGGAAGGGGCAAAGGGGGGAGTTGGGGGTTTCCGTAAACAAAAGAGGGTGCAAGGAGGGTGTGTGGATGCCGGACATACCGCCCCCCAGAATGAGCCATTCCGCGCTGGAGAGTCGATATCGTGAAAAAGGTTTTAATCCCTATCCGGGCCACTGTATTACGGATCTTCTCCATCAAGCTTTTACGCATTACGGAATGACCGCGGGGTTAATAACGGCGTCGTGACATGGGTATCTGCCTCTCGACAAAACATCAATCTTGAGGGGGTGCGATGAGAAGGGAATACGTCGCCGTTGACAACGCCAAGGGTAGCGACGAGGAGATAACAAATAGCCCCTCCTGAAAGACCGGCGCCGAATCCTACGGCTCCTTAACGAAGTCCCATAACTTTGATAGAATGGTCAAGCAATTGTGACCAATTCAAAACCTTACTACTCACGCAACCGAGGTAATCGAATGATAAAGAGCAGAATATTCATAATCACGTTACAGACGATAAAAATAAAACTCCGGTCATACAGAACATCTACTTTATACCACCCTGCAAAGGTCAACTGGCTCGATTCCAGCAACGAAAACGAACGCTGTTTTATTATTCATCATTGTTATTATTATTATCGATGTGATCCCTGTAATCGAACGGAGCATCTCTATCAATCCACCAGCACGTAGATAATCTCATATAAGAAAACCTCGTCGAATTTTAGGGTCTCACTATCCAAATCGTAGTTTACACGATTTTCCAACCTGCGAGAGATAACGCTTAGTTAGGTTTCGGTGCATTGCACCCCCTGCCACCCCCCCGATTAGGTGAATTGTAGGGCAACACGTAGACTTACGTGTATTTTTCCATTTTTCACTTTATGCTTTTTAATTCTTTTTATGCCCAATCGTCGTTACATTCAATGTTTTTTTTATTTTCATCATTATTTATTATAACTTAACATGTTAGTTATCCAATGCGAATGCCTTGGTGCCGCTTTTAGATTAGAATAAATAAAATTAGAATGAATGAATAAGCACACGATAAATGGCCGAGGAAAAAAACCGACCGCCTTTATCTCCGAGGTATGAAAGCTCTCCCCCCCCCCGCACCTCGGGATGCTTCTCCCGCGCGTCGCCTTTAAACATTATACCTCGAACAACGCTCTCCCCGACCTTCTTTTGTTCTCGCTGCATTCCTTCATAACGCGCGCGGTGTCCGACGAGATTTTCACAACAAAACGACACGACCGAGCGTGCACGGACACCTCCTCCTCCCTCCGGACCATCGCGACCGGTGAAAAATCGATTTACTCGGACAACCGTCCCACCCATTCGCGGCGCATAACAAATCCGCATACTCATGTTGAACACCTCCCCTCGTGCCGGCGAGCATATTTTCATCATAAAAAAAATAAAAAACAAACTCGCGAAAGACTGTGTGGTCCCCGAGAAGAGTAAGAGGAGAGAAATATTTTCGCTCGCTTCCTCCACCGATATGCTCAGCGTTAAAGGACTTGGATGGCGCTCATCAGAAAACACCTTGTCCTTCAACATACACGAGTGGAGTCGATGGGACCGATGAACCTTTGCAATCTCACACGGTTGAGAGAGAGAGAGAGTCCAGCTGAATGGGGGAGGAAGCGTAGAGAGGGTGCTGCTGGGGGTTAGGGGGAGGGAGAAGAGGTTAAATCAAGGGGTTCCTACAGCCTGGTACTCGCAAGCACAACCATGCTCTTTTTTTGAAGCCCGATGGTGGTCTTTGACAGCCTTGACAATGCTATTCTACATAATATCATGATTTTTAGAATCAATAACTGAATTTGCCAGGTTGCGTACTTTTTAAACGTATTCAAAATCATTAAGAATAAAGTTTGATTTTATTAGTTATCGTTCCTATTTTTTACTTTCTCCATATACGTAGTATGGAGAAAGTATTGTTTTCGTGAAAAAATCGACTTCGAGATTTCAACGGAAATACATGTTTTGAGGTCCCTAGAACACGTTTAGATTATTTTCGGAATGACGTGTGTGTGCGGATGTATGTGACTGTGGACTCGAACTCGAAAATTACTTGCCATATCATTACCAAATTTCATATATAACACTTTGGTATGAGCACAAAGAGCTGATTAGTTTTTGGGCAATACCGGTTAAACGGAAGTCGAGGTTTATTCGAAACCCGATTCGGTTTTGGCGAAATATCTCCGTTAAAACATTGTATATACAATTCGATACAAAGGTTATAGAGAATGTAATTTCCTACAACTTTTCTTTGAAACAATTTTCCATAGCAGTTATTGTTTCGGAATTATGTATAAATAATCGGTTTTTTCTGTTTCCTTAAATATCTCCTTAAAAACGTCGTTATTGGTACTCTTCTTAAGGACCGAAGTTGTAGAGAATATTTCTTCCAAGTTTTGTTTGAAACAAATTCTCGTAGAACCATCCATTTCGGAGATATTTAACTTTTTCGTAATTTCCAGTATACAGCGCCGCCACCATGTAGCGGTGAATTCTGTAAACATATTCAAAATATAATTTACGGCAATAAGGACGACTGTATTATTTTACGATACGAAATCATGTTTTTGCCTTATAATGCTATTCATAATAATTTAAATATCTATACCCCAAATATGGAGAAAGACGCGTTGGCCACATCAGATTTTTTCAGAAATACAGTGGTGCTCGCTTGATATTCTAGGATACAACTTGGCGCTCGATTCCTCGTAAAAGTTAGGAACCCCTGGGTTGAAGGGTTTAAGAGGCTCCTGGAGAAAACGGTTGGAATCGGAGGACGGATAAAATGAAAGAATAGGAGATTCGGAGAAATTCGCCAACTACGTTCGTAGATGGCTCTGCGAAACAGGTATACAGGGTGGAAAAGAACTATCAAAGCTTATGTTTCTCTCTCTCTATCCCCCCCATGAGCACCGTTTGCTCTTACAGGGGATTAAGAAAATACGAAAATCAAAAAGAGAAACACTACGGTACGTCCACATTTCTCGAAATTCCTCGGCCACACGACCCCCTCCAGGCAACCCGAGAAAGCGCATGTATGGTATGCCGTTCGCTCAGCACCTGTTTGTCTCGGAGGGATATTTCCCCTTTTGCCCTCTCACTAAATGCAGTTATCTTTTGTGGGATCTATTGTCGAGTTCCTCAAAAAGGAATAGGATAGGATTTCACGGTTTAACATCAAATACTTGACCAAATGGGACGTTATGCTCTTCAAGTTATAAATTCACCAATTTTCCCTCACTGAAACTTAATTCACAAGTGAAAAAATAATGAATCAACCCAAAGTCTCAACGTACGCGTTATACAATACTTTCCCATGTGCATACTTTCAGGAAAGTTCTTAGTGCGCGTTGTCTACAAGGAATAAATTTTTTAAGATGTAAACTCCATACATTTACATATCATAGAAACAGATCAATTCTTCATGAGAGAACTTTATAACTCAATATTTTATTATTTTTTGCAATATTTCTTTTGCTTTTTCAGCATATGATTAAATATTTTTAACTAGATTCATGATCATATTTAAAGCTAAGCGCGAGTAATAATTTTCAAAGCAACAATTTACTGGAATCACTCCTTAGTCAATGCTGCGCGTTATACATACGGTGACCATTTTTTCTGGAGGTGAATAAAGGATACCCACTGAAAAACATAGTACCACCTGCCCGGTACTCTGCCGGTCAGTCCGGCATTCACCTAATTCACCTAAAAAAATAAAGGACAAAAGCGTGTCTTTGATTTTTTTTAATCTAAAGGACAACGCTCTAAAATAAAGGGCTGTCCTTTAAAATAAAGGACGAATGGCCACCGCAGTTATACATGGCAATTTGGGAACTCGGACTTTAAGGGTAATTCTTTAAACCCATCAGGTACAGAAAAATTAACGTTCTCGAAAAATTGTCTGAATTAACCGATCTGGCGCTCAAACAAGAACGCTGCAAAACCAAACATTTCAAGCTCCTCGTATAATGAACTCTCAACAATTCAATCTTGCGCGGAGCACTTGCTTTCAACCGCGCACAATCGACGTGTATTTGCCTTGAAATTCCCCTCCCGTCACAGCTCTAAGCAAGGAACAATACCGAGATAACCAACGCGGGACATTTCTATTAACTTTCCAATCACCATAGACCACCAAAGACGACTAGGATATATATATACATTTAGTCTCTTCAGAGAGAGAGGGAGAGACGAACATCGCGGGATGCCGGAGACGGACGGGAAAAAAAAACATCAGCAACACAGAAACGAAAAACCTACGTCGTAGACGAAGCCACCGCATTCCTCTCCTAACCCTCCGTAACACGAGGGGAAGGAGGGGTGTTTCGCCAATAGGTCGCCACGAGTCGCCACCATCGCCGCGGGTGTCCCGATGCACGACGGCCGAAGGGCAGCTCTAGGGGAACGACACGAGCCAATCAACGCCGCTTTTCGAACCGACTCGAACGACAAGTGTTCATAAATCAACTCTCTGGGTGGAAGCGAGGGTATGGTAGGGGTTAGAAATAATAGCATTTTTTTTCCTCCCGCGACAGAGACCCCTCTCCGGTGGCGTCGGGGCTCGACCCCTAGGCGCCACCAGCGAGACGGCGGGAAAGGGAAACAGGGGACCCATAAACGCAAACCGCTCGAAAAACAACGGAAAAGAAATAAAGAAAAAACAGCGATTGGTTTTCGCTGAAAAATACCTCTCCCTCCAGACGCTGCATTTCATGACGCGTCTAGGTTTCCCTGTATGAGCGCCGTGGGAGGGCGGATTGTGATGGGGAAAACAACGATAAACAATTAAGCGCGTCAAACGGGCTGACGGGAAAGCGACAGGGCATTTGCTTTGTCGAACGGACTCCCTGAGATGGAGATTGGTTTATGCAACGACGGCCAGCGGGGAAGATCTGCCGCGTGAAGGAACCGATATGACCCCTCGGGGAGATACAACTTTTAATGGTTTTACTGGCGACTTGCATCTCTACACCAAAAAATCATTCTCCGCGTAGCTAGTCAACAAGCCACACGAACGATTATAAGTTATTGTCGAACTTCCATTGGGTCGAACTCGAATTTTCCATAACTCGAATTTTACAGGACAAAAACTATCTCGTGTTATTTTTCTTATGTAAGGCGAATATTTTATGTTTCCCTAGATCTGTGTTTCCCAACCTGGGTGCCGTGAAGTGTTCTGAAGGGTGCCGCAAAAAAATATTCTGTTTTCCCAGTTTTAGCCTCATTTTGCATCGTCGGCTTTCAAAAATGCAAACCAGAGTTAAGTCGACCTTCATTTCGTCGCAAAGGCACTTCGAAATGAAAGGAGATATGGAGACTGGGTTTAGGGGTCCAACTTCACCACGATTATTACTGACGGTGGATAGGGAGGGGTACCGCCAAATTCTGAAAAGTCACTTAAGGGTGCCGCGACTCTAAAAAAGTTGGGTAACACTGCCCTTAGAGGCTCGACTTACGGAAATTCCACTGTACCTTTTTTTAAACGGCGTTCAAGATTTAAGACGCCGACTGGGTAAAAAAAAATAACCGCGTCACACCCGAAAATACGGTCCCAAAAAATAAACTTAAAAATCCATTTCGCCGTGGAAACAAAAAAAAACGAATCAATTTTTTCAACCCATCGATCGGGTGTCGAAATCGTTTCGCACCAAAAGCCCGAACCTCAGACTAATTAACACCCTTATAATAGAGAACGAGTTATTTTTTTTCAAATGCACATCGCCCGGATAATGACCGCCGGGTCCAATTAGAGCCTCGTAAATAAAATATTTCAGAACAGCTTTGAAAAGAGAGAGAGGGTGAGAGAGAAAAGCATCCTTTAATCCCTTTTCGGACCTCGTGAACACATACGAAAAAAGGACCCGAGGAGAGAATCGATCCTCGGTCTGAGAAGTAAAGGAGATCGTTCCCCATCTTTAATTCCCGAGCTGTTTTTTTTTCTACTTCTTCCTACTCCTATCGTTACACGAATTCCCACCCGATTAGGCCAATAAATTAACAACATAAAAGTAACAACGCCGTCTCGTCTTTTAAAAAAATAAAAGAAATCCCAACACGACCGTCAAAAAGCGCTACACAACACGCGGGAACGTCGATACGAAAAGTAAAAAAAAAAGTTTAAAAAAAACCTTTTTTCCTACAGACACACCACGTGAAGAGTACACGGCCGATGCGAAAGGTAAGACGATAACGCCGAAGGTAAAAAAAATGGAACAGATGGAGTGTATATAAAGAGAGAGAGAGAGAGAGAGAGAGGTGAAAACGGCGGAAAAGTCAAGCTCGTTTGGCGAAATGGGCGCAAGGAATTTCTCGCCTCCCGCGGAAAGGAAAGAAGAAAAAAAAACACCCATTTTTATTACGCTCGCAAAAGGGATGAGGAAAGGAACGTTTCCTAGTAACGAGTAAGCATTTAAGTTCTCTCTCTCTCTCTCTCTCACGCACAAGAATAGGAAAGAGATAGAGAAAAAAAGGAAGGCATAGAAGAGAAAAGGGCAATCACTATTACCCACCTCCGCCATCAACGGGAGCGGGAGAAAAACCCCCATTTCTCTAGATATAAGAAGTGAGATAGCCACCGAGAGAAGAGGAGGGAAATTGCTCACTTACGGGAAAAGACGCTTCGCCGTTCTTCCTTCCTCCCTTTTACACCTCCTCCGCCAAAGTCGATTGGCAGAGAAAGAGAGGAAAAATAACCTTTTTTTTCAGTGCCACCACCGTTCCATCCTCCCGTTCCAAAAAAAAGGCGGGGGGGGGAATTCACAGCCACCGCATTCGTGTGTGGGGGGGGGGAGGAGTGAAGTAGATGTCCCGTGCTTACCTGAGGAAGAAAAAAAAAAGAACGGAGGAATGCGTTAGGTAGGAAAAGAAAATAAACTCTCGAGAGGAGATCGCGACCTTAACAAATGCGTAAAAGGGATCAAGGGCGATAAAAAAAATGCGGGAGAGATGAGTAAAACGGGATAATAATAATCCCAACCCCTCGAGGGGTTTAATCATTTTGAGGACGGGCTGATATATATCGACCAATCGTTCGAGATTGCAGGGAATCATCGTCATATTTCCGTCTACCATCCGAGATCAGTGCCAATCACACAAATTACACGCGTTACGGGGGAAAAAAGGAGTACTGGAGATTTGCGCGCAAAAAAAAACTTGAGACAGCGCAGCAGTGAGGGGTGAGGGAGGGGGGGAGGGGAGGGGGGGGGGGAAGACGCGAAATCTTCTGTCAGGATAATTCTGTCTTCATGCGAAGTGTACTTTCCCTTTTTCCCATTCAAATCACTCAATTTCAAACCGCTATAAAATTACCGCTCTCAGCCAAGAAGAGCATTAGCCGATCTGTAGTGGTCAAACGCTTATTACCAGGCAGTGAGCTGACCGCATCTCTGCGCAAAAAAATAAGTCTCTTTTTGGAGAGTTTGCGTACGCATTTAACCTTAAAGGAACAGCAAATCAATCGGGCGATTAAAATTCAAATTTCAAATTAAAGGAGTTTTTAAAAAAAATGCCTTTAGAGGCAACAGATCCCAGGGCTTGTGTCGACTATGTGAGAGCATCTAAAATACTGACCGCGACACAGACCCCTCGACCCTAATTAACTATGATTAGAAGGCCGAAGCTGGAGAGACAGACCTAAACCCTAGCTCATGTACCTCTACCCTCGCAGCAGGAGAGGACTAGCCAACCACTTCTTTTAGAATAAAATTTAAAGTATTTTATGTTGTTAACTTAGTGCGATATTGACTCAAGCATCAAATTCGGGTGAAGAGTGTCTTTCAAACGTAATTCTACCATAAATAATATGATATTTACGCTCATATCTAATCTTGACGCCCAGAAATACCAACCTCAAGAGTTTTCGGGACGGGATTGTATTGAAAGCAGTTATGACCTTAGTGGGTCCCCGTTATTCGCGGGGGTAACGTACCAGAAAATGGTCGCGTATACCGAAACATCGAATACCGGGGAATTCATTAAAACTCAACTGTATTAATCAGTCTGAATGCAAATCATTTTCATTAACATTTCTTCTTTGAAATAATTACAAATGATTTTCGACAAACTTGCGCTTCGATGAACTGATCGTTCGACGAATCAGCTTTAGACAAATTTGTTTTCAACGAATTTGTTTTTGAAGAATTTGCTTTCGACGATTTACTTTCGACGAATTTGTTGTCAACGAATGCGTTTTCGACGAATTCACCTACTATCCCATGCGTGGCGCTACGCTATCGATTTTTCAGGCTTTTTCCTTCATTCATCAAAATACCTAAATGTAGACCGATTTTCTTTATTTTTACTTTATTCGACGGTTACATCTGTATATTATCTTATTCTTACGATGTTTACATGTTACACAGCAGACATTTTCAGAAACAGGCGACACTTATTCCTGCTCCGATTCAATTAGCCTCAATTAAGCCTTCAAATAGACGAAAGAATGGCGTTATTCGCTTCGAACTTCTGTTAAAGCAGCGAAATTATCGTTGTAAGAATGTCTATCTTTATACATAGAAACGCAAATAGTTACTGGTAATTATTTAGGAAACTGCGTGTGGGTAGCATTCAAAACCATTGACCAAACCAATCGAATCTTCTTGCATCATACGGATTTATCATTGGTCAGATCTCAGGTCGAATAAGCTTCCAGCATATGGGATCCGTACGAAAAGGGACAGATACTTGAGTTAGAAAGAATCCAACGCAGAGCAGCCAGATTCGTTAAGCAAAAATATGAGCAAAAATTAAGCGTCACATCACTCTTGAAGGAGTTGAATTGGATATCGCTAGAGGACCGCAGAATTAGCGCTAGGTTAAGGCTTCTGGAGAAATTAGGTCGGAAGTTCTCTCAGAGGAGGTCTCAGGAATATTAGAGGCACCTACGTACACGGGCAGGCACGATCACGAGGACCGAGCGATATCAAGGCTCGTTTTTCCCAAGGACCATACGGGATCATAATAGGAGAGTGATCCCCACCAGGGATGTTATTATGTAGATTTTGGTGTGCTGCACCCCCTGCCACCCACCAGTCTGGTGATTTGCAGGGTATTATGTAGATGATACTGTAATCTTAGATTTTTGTGGGTAAACATTTTACATTTTTAATGTTTATTAACGCAAATAGGCATCTGGTTTACATTTACCAGAGCCCGTTTTCAATCAGGGACAACTATACGTTGGCTTTTCAAGGGTTTCTTACTTACAAGAGATCAAAGTCAACACTTTAGAGAGCTACGGACAAGGAAAAGTAAGAAATATTGTGTAAAGTACCTTTGGATGCATATTCATTGCAAAATGATTATCTCTCTATATCGATCGAAACGGAGATTGGTGAGAGCAAATTTTGTGTCCCAAAAACTCTTAAGAGGTTGGTATTCCTGGGCGTTAAGATTAGTTGTGAGCGAAAATATCTTATTATTTATCGTAGAATTACGTTTAAAAGACGCCCTTGATTTGATGCTTGAGTCATTAACGCACTAAGTTAACAACATAAATAGTTTAAATTTTATTCCAAAAGATGTGGTCGGCTAGTCCTCCCCTGCTGCGAGGGTAGGGGTACATGAGCAGGGGTTTAGGTATGAGTCTCGAGCTTCGGCCTCCTAATCAGAGTTAATGAGGGCCGAGGGGGGTCTGCGTCGCGGTCGGTATTTTAGATGGTCCCACAGAGTCGACACAAGCCGATCCCAGCCCTAATAATTACGGAAAGAAAGCATGGCGATTTTTTATTTTTTCATTGCCTGCTACTTAGCGAAGTGGAAAAGAAAAATTTCGTTGATCGACCTACATTATGTCGGCAAACATCCATTACCAGTAATCATTTTAAAATTAAACGTGTTATTTGACCGTTCTTAAAGAGAGAAAATAAGTTATGCAGACGGTGACTAATTCGTAAAACTAGCGCATTAAAAGATTTTGCAGTTTCTAAACGCTCACGATACCGTAAGAAAAAAGAGTTCGGATCATGCCAACTAGCTGGTATCAATTATAATTCTGATAATCGAAAATCCGATCGCTGGACATGTAAATGTAAAATGCAGCAATATTGTAAAATAGGTACTACGTAATTCGAGAATATACTTTTAGATAGGATTAATACATTAACCAAAAAGTGTAAAAACTTACTTTACCCATTAAGTCAAAGCTGTGAATGCATTTTTAAAGCAGACAGGCCATTAACGCGCATGGATAGCGAGTATCACATCCTGCAAAAATGCCGAAGCATGGGTTTAAAAACATTAACAATGATTTTGAACATTTTTACGAATGAATTTATAAATATTTGTTAAATATAATTCAAAGACAATATCAGGCGAAAATTCGGTGACACCTAATTAATTTTTCTTAATCTATTACTGGGTTGCCACCTCATATTCGTCAATGACCCGGAGATTTTCTAATCTGACCCGGAGATTTTCTAATCTGACCCGGAGATTTCCTAATTTAACCCGAAGGTTCTCATAGGTGAAGAAATTGATGTGTTTACTGTTTTTAAATGTTTAAGACACAAGTGATAATTACTTTTCATAGAAATGCGAAGAACATTTATTGATATGAAAATATTGCAATTCGGAACTAATCGTGGATATTTTCTATACATGTGCGGTCCGGGTTCGTTCCGGCTCATTCTGAACACTGCATTTATTACATTTAAATACGGGACATATGGTTACCGTAATTGTATCTGAAATCAAACAAAGTGCGTACCGTATTGATTTCACACGGGACGCGGGACATTTTAGGAAAAATTGGTCGAAAAACGGGACGTCCCGTAAAATACGGGACATGTGGTCACCCTAGGACTGTCCCTTTGGTCCGTGTGTGTTAATGACCCGGAGAATTTTACCCTTAACCCGGAGACTAGTCCCAAAACCCGGAGAGGTGGCAACCCAGATTACTGAAAATTCGAACTTCTAAGAATTCACATGAAAATTACAAGAATTAATTCAATAATGCGTGGCCAAATTAAAGACCGATAACATTTTAACATATTTAACCTTCTTGTCAGACAATCTGTAAACAAAATCTATCAACGGGAAGTTTTATGCATTCGTGGAATATATTTATATAATAGTAAAATCATCATGAGTATTTCGAAATGTCTCAGATTCTACACATACACAAAAACCCCTCACAATTCTCCCCGAACAGTCAGTCGGCCATTTCGAGCTCCCGGATGGCGTTAAAGAGACGGCCTGACAGTAAATTACAACACCTGACTCAGGAATTCACCAAGGCGGAGAAGGAGAGGACATTTCCTTCCTCCTCTCTCTCCCCCATTGAACTCCTGGCGACTCTCTACGCCGCAAAACGGAACTAAATCCGACAACATGAGACGCCAGGAATTCGCTCGCGGGTAACGACGAAAAACGCACCAATTTATTCTCCACTATCCCTGCTATAAGCGTCGAGAACGACACACAACTGAAATCTAGCACGACTGGTAAGGAAAATTTCCTCAAATAATGTACGGGCGGCAGCATGGGTGCACGTAGAAGTTTCTTCAGAGTTGGATAATATATGTATAACGGGTAAATAACAAACGAACGGACATGGGCTTTTATAAGTACAAACTGAAAGGTTTTCTGAAAATTGTACGGGTACCTGCCTTCCTCCTTATTACGGGCGCCATTGAACGGCAGAGGGCATAAACCAATTCCGGCACTACACAGCAGAACTCACGTCACTAAACTGGGCGGTTTTTTTCCACCTCGAGTCGAGAAAGCCCCGCGCCATATAACCTCTTCACCTCGGGAGCACCTCGCGGCAGCACCGCGCGTTCAACTCACCTGATGCGGGACGACGCTTTTTATGTCCTTCGGGCAGGCGACGAAGCAGCAAAGCGGCCAAAGGTATGCGAGAAGAACGATGATGGATGGATCATCACACAAACGCACACGACAAACACGTCAAGAATCTCGCAGAAGGCAAAGAAAAACACGCAGAGTAAAAAAATTATCCACAGAGGCGACTGGCGTAGAATAAGAAGGCGCGCGCACACACACCGAAACTTTTTTTTTAATGGGGTATACCCTCTTTCCCAAGGAAGGAGAGGCAGAAAAACACATCCAAACACACGCACAACACTGTGAGAGAAGCCGACCTCCCGGGCCGAACACAAAAGGTTTGAGCACGACTCGGCTAAAACGAGATCCCGGTAGAGACGAACAACCTCGCCCGAGGACGAGTGACCGATGACTGACTTGACCATCCGGTAGGGACAGTGAGCGAGATAGAGGAACCTTCCCCTCCCCTCCCCTCCTCTCTCTCGCTCCCTCCCCTCAACTCCGCCGCTATCCCTCTCTCGCCCCACGCCGCAAAAATTCCTCTCCCTCCCCTTTAAGAAACCTTCGGCACCTATACCCAAACTACTCCGCTTTAAGGGGGGCGGGGCGGGGGGGGGGGGGGGGGGGGGAGGGGGGCAACAATCCCCACACCCCTGGAGGGAGGGTTTTTTTTTCAGGGGTAGGGAGAGAGGAAGAAGGTCTCTTCGACCATTGTGGCTCTCACGTACCAATTCACAAACGTAGACCGCACGCCTCCGAAAATCCCGGCGGAAAACAGAAAGCCAACCAACGCCAATATAACTCCCGACGTGCTCCGGTAAACGGAGTCGGATTGATATTACCCAGCGGGAAGGAGAGGATGAGTGGCGAGAGTAAATGTCGTTAAAAATAAGACCCGAGGCCGGCTTCCAGGAGAAAGGTGATTACAATAAAAACCCCGTGCGTTTCCCGCGGGTTTGTCTATTCTTTTCTTGGTATGGCCGATGTTATCCTCCCCACCATTTCCCCTTTCATCCCCAAGAGTGCCCTCCAAGATCCGGGGAGCTTGGAAAAGTGCTCCCCTGCCGAATTTGAGAGAAAACCGTAGAGAGAGAGAAGGGTTTGGAGTTGGGGTGGTGTGCGGTTTTTGAGAAGCGAAGGGCGGGCGCATTTTGTCCACGGGGCGTCAGACTGAGTGTCCGTGGATATAAAAAATGATGACAGAGGGATTGGCTCCCTGGTCTGCCGATTTTTATTCTTCAAGAGGTGAACAAAATGGCCGCTTTTGGCAGGAGAGAAGGACCCTTTCGATCGGGTGGCTTTTTTTCGGCGAGAAATGATAACTCAAAGTTGCTACGGTGAGAAGGATATATAAAATTCGCGATGCAAAGAAAGAGATCAAATAAGTAGGCGATGGGATGGGATTATATAGATAAACTAACAAGAAACGATTTTCTGTGCATTAACCCTTGAAGTAAGCGCGCGCAGACAAATGGGCAACTGGGTTCTATATGACACCATGTTATATTTTTCTGTTAATCGTCATGACGCTGTTTGTTCAATTGATTTAATGAATTATATTTACGGGGAATATATTATGTACTAGGTACTTGGTTGAGAAACACAATATAAACTCGGAAGTAAAATGGAAAACATCAACCAGGAAAAACAAAACTTTAGCGCAGACCGAGACAAGGGCATGGAAAAACTATCCGTAAGATGGTCCAATTCAACCCAACCCAACCCAAAGTTCTTCCAAGAACAATTTTTCCTTTGACTTTTTTCCTGTTATTTTTTTGCAAATGAAACGCTCAATAAATTAGTTTAAATAATTTAAAATGTTTGTTTTTCTATCGAGATATGCTTAGCATTTCTAACAACTTTTAAAATATTCTGCAAGCCTAGTTATCCTTTCCGAGTTTTAAAATGCATTATTGGGTCGTTTAACACCCAGCGAACTCGGGTACTTAACGCGATCAATTTTTCAAGGCGAGTACTTACAAGGGTTAAAGAAGAAAATTAGAACCGACCGCAGCCGAATCGATAATTTCTTTCACCCGTCGTTCAACGCCCGAAAAGTTAAAAAGAAAAGGAGACGCAGAGTAAGGATTTAAGCCCCCGAATTCAGCTGAGTTTATTAAGACATTCCCCAGAACACGCAACCATATCGTGGCATTATAAAAAAAGCGGATAGGACGAGAAAGGGGAGGAGAGAAAGACAGTAAACTGCGAAACGATTGCCCCTGGACGGGTTAAGACATCAAAACCGTTCTCTCTCTCTCTCTCTTGCTGCTCGACATGTGGAGAAAGGAAAAGGATTGTGACGGAAAAATCACGTACCGCCGTTCTTTTGAATTTCTCCTTCCTTTTGAAGTAAAAAAAAAAGAGAAAAGATCCGTTTTTTTTGTCTGATAGGACCTCGTCGTGAGCGAGAGAAAGGAAAAGAAAGAGGAACGAGACGCAGAAAGTATGGAAAAAGAAAGAGAAGGAGGGAATGGAGACATAACGAGGATTCGATGATGGGAGGTGAGGGGGAGGGAGATATGCCGCTTGTGTTTTTTCCCTTGGCACCGTCTGAGAAAGGATTATCACTGCGCGCGAGAAGGTTAATGTCACTCGTATCTATATAGATATAGATATATACCAAAAAAAAGCCAACCCGCCGTAACGATAAATTGTTCCAACCTGTCCCTCTTTTTTGTCTCGTCGATGACGACTTTATGGCGGACCAACGAAAATCGGTGCTTAGTATCACCGGAAATGTGTTAAACATTATGTTCCGGAATATTACGTGTGGAACTCCGAGATACGGCAACCTCAAATTTATTAAAAACTGTTATGCGTTAGGATTTTTTAATAGAAATTACGAACGCGATCAGAATCGTGCATTACACAAACATTTCGAAATAAAATTTTATCGTTACGACGGTGGACGATAATAAAGGTTTTGCGCTACCTAAGAATCCGAGGCTCGTTCTTTCAGAGGACAATACGAGATCATAACAGGAAAGTCAAACCTGGGCAGGCTTTGGTGATTTGCACCCCATTCCACCCACCAAGTTGGTAAGTTACAGGGCAGCATGTATATGTACGCCGCAATAGACACATGCTGTATCGATACGAATACATTTTGGAGAAAAGAAATTACAATTTTTATTAAGTTACATTTCACGTGTTTCTGAAATAAAATCCATGAGCCCACTACACAGTTTCCTAATCCTAACAAAGGTTTTGGCACGTTACCATTTCAGAAAAAGTGGTGTGAAATGATTTATCTTCATAATTGTAAGAAGGTAACGTAAGAAAACTAGGGACATTTGCTGTACTGCACCCCCTTCCATCCACCAATAAGCTGCCTTGTAGATGTATGGCTTGTAAACAGGGGCGGATTGGGAGCAAAAATCGGCCGGGGCAAATATTCAGATATCGGCCCACCTAACAAATAAAATAATGTTTCGGCCCCCTAGGAGGCCGCGACCCATAGTTTGAAAAACACTACTTTAGAATACGGAAAAACAACAGCTCCTGGCCGAGTGATCAACCACTCAAACAACCCCGGCCCAGGAGCAGCATCGGCCCACCGGGACTTTGCCAGGTGTCCCGGCGGCCCAATCCGCCCCTGCTTGTAAACACCCGGGTTGTTTCCATAAGCATCGTCGTAGTGCATGTTGGCCTTGTCTTTCATATGCTCACAACAAAAAGCCGTGAATATTGTTTTTGAGCTGATTAAATACAAATAAAAATACACCGCATTTCCAGAATAAATGACAACAAACTATTCTAGGATGTTAGCCTAATAAAATCACGCACGTAAATAGCTCTACGACCAAAATCGACAGGAAATTCCTAAAACCAAGAGCATGTATACGGGCAAGAGGGGAATGGGAGCGATACTTCGAAGAGGTCGCTTTACAGAAGAAAAATGGGAAAAGAGGGACGGAAAGCTGGCGAGGAAGGGAACGCGGCAGAGTTGGGCAGGGGGACGTCTCTTGGGGGGAACAGAAGTAAGGTGGGAACTTCTGGAAAGACTGCGAAGGGATGGAAAAAGGCAAGGCGTGGGAGGAAGGAAAAAGGGAAGCAGGTAGCAGCAGGAGAAGGCTGGTGGTTAGGGGAAAGGATAGGGGGGGGGGGGTGGAGGGGGTAAGGGGGTTGCCCTGGGAAAAGGGTGGATAAGGGACCCAGAGTCTCTTCTTTTTCTCCCAGGGTCCTCTTTCCTCCAAGCTGAGGTGGAATTGGAACATAGATAAGGTGTGGTCTCTCCATTTGGGGAGGAAAGAAGAGGAATGGAGAAGGGGGAGGTGGGGGGAGATGTAGAGAAGTGAGAATCCAAAACCATTATTTTTTCAACCCTTAGCGTCGTGTCCATTACATTGGAATTTACGAGGATAACACAGTTAAAGGGAAAGAGCGGTATAAAGTCTCAACTTATTCCGAGGGAGGTTGGGGTGCCAAGAAATACTCAAAGGTGTCCAACCTTTCGCCCTCAGATAAGCGTAATTTTAATGCTCGTCTGTGGAGCAGCAAAAGATTAATTTCTGAATGGGGAAACTTTCGAAGGCTGGAACCTCTTGGCGACAAAAATTTGGACCGAATGAAGCCATCAAGATATAAGCGTACTCATAACCATTAGAGAGAAAAGTACTCATAAAGAGACGGTAGTTCTTTTATCGATCAACGCAACTTTAAACTTACTAACAGATAATTTAACACAGAATTATCGAACACGTCTTATAATTGAAAAAATACAAGAACAAGCGCTTAAGAAAAGTACTTGTCTCAGGTATCTCCAAAGCCACAACAAGGTTCGTCGAAAGGAGATTATAAAAGAACTTTTTTTCTTCCTTTTAAATTTTACTTTTGTTGAATTACCACTTAAGACGGCTATTGGGTATCGGCACATGTGGTTTTTTATAATTTTGTTGTGGCTACCGGAGATACTTAAGACAAGTACTTTTTTAAAGTGCTTGACCTTGAATTGTTAATAAATGACCTAGCACGGTGTTTCCCAACCATTCGGACCCGTACTACTAGTGGGATGTGAAGGTCGTCTAAGTGGGTTGCAAAGATTCGAAAATAACTATCATAAAACTTGATCTCGATCAAATTATAGCAATACTCAAGGTCCTTAAAAACTTACATTCATTATTAAAGTAATACTGAAACGTACTTTACGTAAAAAAATGGGAAAAGTAGTGGTTTTGTGGATATCACGGTGGGATGCGGGTTTCTGACAAATTGGTTCTACCACCTAGGGACGGCTATTGTTGAGCAGAAACACAAACATGGCGAACGGCGTCTACGTACAAATGTTACGATTATTACAACTACCGGATTCAAAGCACGACCTCGGCCGTTCATTTTTTTCTTTTATCGTTTCAAGTTCAGTTCAAACAGAGCAACGGGTAAAGAAGAGGACGTTAACAACGCAAACAATGCCGATAAAACACAGGGCCGCGTACATCTATCGTGTCCCCCTCTAACGACGTTGCAATAGACTAAATATGATTGTCCTTCGATTCGCCGACCAGATTACACGAAAATTCGACGCCGTGCGGCGTCACGACGGTCTACTTTCACGCGCCGAAAAATTAAAAAAACAGGGCGAATATACAAATCCGTAACGGTTACGAACTCATTCTCCAATAATTTCTCGTGATTGCCGATTCGCGTTTTGTCCAGCGTGTGCAGAGAGCGCGGCAAAATAATTACGCATTCCCGCGCGAATCTCTTTCCCCCCCCCCTTGACGGCGGAAGTGTCAACAAAACTGCATCGCCCGACGCCGCATCCGATGAGATTCCAAAGTCCGATAGGCGTGAAATCACACGCGTCGCATTCGATGAATCACGCATGCAAATGCGGACGAATGCAGAGAGAGAAAGGGGGAAGGGGGGACGTTGACGTGCATAAACGAAAAGACCACGTCGCATTAATTAAACCAATCAGTTGGGGTCTTTGCTCGGTTCGGAAGAGTGGAGAGACGGGATTACTCTATTTTTTTCTGTGTTAAAACCAAATGATAGTTTAAAAGTTTTCTATTTGTATGTCAAACCGTATGTTTTTCGGAGAGATTCTTGCGTGAAAAAGGAGGGTGAAATTGTGATGATAATTTCTTCGTCGTGGTAAAAATATTTTATTTTTCGGTATCGTTAACTCAAACAAACGATAAAAATACACGAGATGGCGAAAAGGACGAAGCGATAAAGAGGATCTTTTTTTCCTAGAACAATTAGTGATCATAACAGGATATCTGAATCTGAATAAATACCCTAAAAAACCAACGCAATTTGTGTGTTATTCTCTCATTATCTCAGGATAAAGGGATCATTTGTATCTGCCCGTCTTACAATCAATATTAAAGTCTGCAAATGAGTTTTTCTAGATAATCTGGTGCATAGCAACCTCTCCCCACCCACTTGCCTACTGAAATGCACGGTATTATATATTTGTAGTATCTCAGTTACCTTATGATTATCAAAGCATGAATGCGTCCATCTCCATCCGCATGATTTTGCGAAACGCAGGAAAAAATAATAATTTTGCATAAAATACCACTCACGAAGGAATCGAATTCGAGCCTTTAAAATTAAGGACAATTTTTTTTCTGGCGTGTCAAGCCAATAAAAAAAAATGGTATCCGTTTCCTTCTTTTTCGCGCAAAGCTTCGAATTCGCGAAAATCACTGCAGAGGAAGGGAGCCGACATCGAGCGCGCGATTTCGGCGGAGTCAACAAAAACGCCTGTTTGGTCACCATTCAATTTACCGGGTGGAATATACACACACACACACATTCATACATTCGGCGGCTGTAGAAACCGAGGAGAGAGGGAGAACTTTTGCATTTTTGAGCGATGGCCGGGAATATCACGGCATGGCTTTGTGGCAGATTTCGGAAGCCCCTTGTCAAGCAATGATCCTCCAACACCCGCATCCACACGTCCTCCCCCTCCCCTTTCCTACTCAACCACCGCTCTGTATTTCGGGTACGTGCGGAAAAACAAACGAGGCGCGCGAAATGAATGGCGAGAGAGAGAGAGAAAGGGCGAAATTGATAAGACTCCGGAACAAATGACTGATATTAACTGCCTCGCCGCTGCGGGAGAAACACACACACTCCTCTCTTCGCCATGGAAATCCCTGGGATATTACGCTACAACGAGCAGCTTCTCTCTCTCTCTCTCTCTCTACAGGCCCTCGAGAGGAGAATCTCCGGGATTAAAAATCAAATTCCTCCGTGGAGTGACGAATTATAATTGTTTCCAAAGTGAGCTGGGGAATGCATCATCCTTTCACAAAAGGGACTTATTAAGCTACGCGCGCGTAGAAAAGTGAGAATGGAAACTAATCACGTTATGAATTAAGGAAGTAGACCTTTACGAATTAATCGTTAACGGTGCATTCATTACCAAAAAAAAAACAAATATTCTTTTAAAAAAATCGTTGGCCGTTAATTATCAAGTGCCTGGACGAAGCTAATGGATACTAATTCCTTGGGTTGCCATTTCCCGAGATGGATCGCTAAAATTGATAGGAAGTCGCTTATTAAATTAGTATTTCATTGTAAGGACGATACGATTACCATCAGATGCTTAGAAAAACACAACCGGTCAAATCCACAAGGTACCATTTCAGGGAACAACAACACGCAGACCTCAAGCCACGGTTGGGTCCGACTTTTAAAGAAACGATCGCGTACCAAACTAGCCCCGCCGTTTAGGCGAGTTTCGAATATTCATTCGGCACGCTACCTTTTTTTTTCGAGCCGTCTCACTCTTATTTTTCCTTTTTTCTTTCTCTTAGTTTCATTCCTGGCATTTATCATCCCATTACGGCCCGGGCTAAAAACACACACCGTGCATTACGCCAAGCCACGTAATAAAAAAAAATGAAACAAAAGAAGGAGCAGCATCCGGAGGATGGAGAAAGCATTTAACTCTCTCATCACGCAGTATCGCAAACCTCCTTAGGGAAAGGTAGGTGGGTGTAGGGGCATCGGGAAGGCGGGTTCAACAACTGGAGGGAAAAAAAGGCAAAACAGAACATTTTCACGTAGTCACGTAAAAAAAAAACTACGACAGATTTAGGTGGAAGAATGACGTCACACCAGGGGTTCTCAAACTTTTCGGTGTGGCGAGCACCAAGTTGTATCTTAGAACATCAACAGAGAGCGCCAAGTTTTATCCTAGATTATCGAAAGTGCACATTTACACTCCCGTAAGAGTAGTAATGATGATAAATGAAAATCAAATCAATATCGGAGTTATTCTTAATGTTCTTAGAATACGTTTAGAAAGGAATTAAATTATTGGTTCTAAGAAATGGGATATTAAGCACCGTAGAAGAGAACCATCAGACTTCCAAAAGAGAACAGCCGTGCTCGATAGCACCAGGTTGGGAAACTCTGTAGTACACACACAGACATATACAGACACACACACACAGACATATACAGACACACACAGACATATACAGACGCGCGCGCGCATGCATTCCCGGACGAGAGAGAGAGAGATCCGTATATGGCGAGAATTTCGCCGTAAACGAGTATCTAATGACGACGGAACGGTGCGCATGGAGGAAAAAAAAATTAAAAAATTCAAAACCCTTTCATATACGAGTATCTCTTCCTCACCCCCTCCCCCCTCGCCACCCCAGCGTCCAATGAGAAGGTGCAAATAACAACCCCTCTAAAGAGGAGTCAGACACACACAAGACTAGCTGGAGAAGATTATTCGAAAGGCTTTTTTCGAACGGATGGAAAGACGATGGAGGTTGGAGAAACTGCTTACTTGGCTGTTGGTTAAGAATAATGCTTTTGCTAAAGGAAAAGGAAGATCTTCTTCATTCCTTTCCCTCATTGCCGCCGCCTCACTCTACACCCCCCTCCCCATTTCCCCTACCACATATATTTATCTCCCTCCCTCCACACACGTCCTGTAGAAGTGGCTCAATCATCTAAAGAGAGGAAGGGGGAGGACGCGAGATAGAGCGTAGGATAAAAAAAATAAAGATGGCGGACCTCTGTCTCGGTCACGCTCAAGAATGAAAAGAAAGATCTCTCAGAGAGAGAGAGAGAGACAGCCTTTGCCACTCCCAGCACCTTCATCATGAGCCATTGTCGTCGTGTGATGACCTCGTCACCGCTTTTTATATCACTACCATCCCCCCCTATCTCTCTCTCCTCAACAGCACCGACACCTCCTCCATTGGCACCCACCTCCCATCATTCCTCCGTCATCCTGTTCGCGGGATTGGCCGCCATTATTTATATATACGTGTATATGTGTGTGTGTGTGTATGTATGTATGTATGTATGTGTATACACACACACACACATATATACATATACACACACATTTACATATATACGTATGTATGTATGTATAATTATTTTCTCTAGTTTATTTAGTTACTATTTGGACTGTTTGCGTCCCTTCCTTAGTTACGGCACTACACATACATATACATACTGTGCCAAATTTCAAGTACATATGCAGCTCATATGGATCTACTTCATAATTTTTGTCCACGTGTGTGTGTGTGTGTGTAATTTGGCACGGTATGTGTATGTATGTGCAGTGCCGTAACTAAGGAAGGGGCGCAAAAAGAATCCAAATAGTAACTAAATAAACTAGAGAAAATAATTTCTTGAAAGGGGAGAGGGCGCATATTTAGTAGTTTTCCCCAGGCGCTAAGATATCTAGTTATGGGGCTATGTGTGTGTGTGTATATGTATATGTATATATATATACATACATGTGTGTACATGTGTGTGTGTATACATACACTGTACATGTACATACTCCTATGGGGCACGGTCGAGTACCACGCAGGGAGAACTGCGCGCTCCGTCGCTTGTCATTCCACATAAAAATTTAAAGAACCTCAAGAAAAAAAAACATTTCCTTTATTTCTTCGCGCTCAGTCGGTTCTTTGAACTTCTAGGAATGCCCGACGAAAAGCTAAAAAAAAATTGCGGATGACAACCGAAGGAAAAAACCGTCGTCGCTCTTGTGTGTGCAACTCCACGACAGGTTTACTTTTGCTGTGAACGACGTTAAATGATTTGCATCTAAAGAGTGAGTCGCCATTTGGTACGAAATTAACTTGGCTGGAACAATGCGTGAATAAACATGCAGTGCAAATAAGTGTATCCACCCAAACTTGAAACGAAAACAACTCAAACGCGCGAATGAACCCCTCATTTATTTTTGTTCTTCAAACTTCTTATTTTTCATATAATTTTCCGACGTATTGTGACTTAAAGCCTTTGTGACAATTAATTTCGGTATAATAACGTTTTCCGGATCATCCACGGAACGTGTCAACATCTTGTTGCTAATGCGAAGACAATACAACCGGTTAAAAAGCTCGATGATAGAATCATATGCGAGAAAAATAATGGAAGGGCGATGTGGATGTCGTTTACGCATACATGATATTTCAAAACACATTCGACTTTGACCAGTCATATAAAGAAGTCAAGCTGCGTTTACCACGAAAGACAATCAAAATCCGTGTGACTCTGTCGAAATTACAAAAACCTCTGCTGCTCTGTATTTACCTCCATTTCTAAAATATTCCACAGCGACTAAGGTCACGAAAATCTCACTACACTTAAATTAGTAACGCGCCAAAAACTACTCACAACAGCAGATGTGTAGTCGGGTTAATTAAAAAAAATCGCAAACAATAATAACGTTTACACGCAGAATGCCGGTAAAAACACAGCCTAAAGAGTCATTATCCTCTCGTCGGTAAGGATGGAGAATAATTTTTTTTAATTCAATTTTATTTGAAGTTATTTTTGATGGGTAAAACGTTCCGATCTTGCCAATCCCTCCGCGCAGATTGGTGTTTCACCTGAGAGGGAATAACAAAAAAAATCGCACCTCCGCATCCGTTCATTCTCGCGCGCATAATTCACGCACAATGGCACTTGTTCCACGCGCATCATCCGCGTCAGAGCGTGATGGATGCCATTCACCGACCGCTCAAATGTTCCAAAGAAACCGACCGTGAAACGGCGCACTGATTAAAGTAACCATAGAGCGGCGAGGTAAATGGATCGCGCTACCTCACATAGACAAATCTTTTTTTCTCTTAATTTTTTTTTTTTGACGATAAATACGGATTTGCCATTTGGGTAAACCCACTCCCATTACTCGCATGGGTTCAGAAAAAAACAGAATATAACGAGGGATTGGCTAGGGACTCAGGGAGCACGTAACGATGATTTCCAGGTCGAAAATGGGATAATTCCGGAGGTTGTTGTTAATTGCCAACTAATCTGTGCCGTAATAGGTTCGAAACCAGTCAAATCGCGACGTAACCCTCTCTCTCTCACTCTTACCCACTCTCCCTCGTTATAATCCTTCGCTGCAATTTGGTATACTAAGGCAATGACGTATATACAGGAGGTCCGGCTTCTCTCGTATAAGAGGAAACGGGGACCAACGTCGGAGGGCATATGCGGTTATAACCCACACCCAGTAACTCCCAACCGTAAGGTAAACCGATTATCTCGACGTCAAAAAAAATGCTCGCGAAAAACTTGTTGTAGATCCGTTTCCTCCGTTCGGAGGGAAACTGATCTCGGGACACCGCACTTCTCTCCTTTAATCCATTCACCGGCGAAGAGAGAGAGAGAGAGAGAAAAAAAACAAAACACAGACGCCCCCCCTCCCCCAAAGCAACGAATGGAAAAAGAATCACCCTTTCCATATTGACCCTCAATTTTTCGCCGTTCGGGACTTCGCAAGAAGCTCAATTTTCAAGCACTTGGAAGGTATCTCCTATGGGCATAAAAACCCATACTGCCCACACTGTAGATAGAGCAACCCCAAAGAGAATGTGTGTATGTATATATATATATATATCTATATAATGCGGCTATAGGCGGTTTCACTTACTTCTAGCCACGAAAAATTCATAAAACGATAAACAAGTAGCAGGTTTTTCTTCTTCTTTTGGCTTGGAAGGCGAATGGCAGGGGGTTAGGTAGGAGAGCTTAGGAGGGGGAAGGAGGGGGGGAAGGAGGGGTGGAAACCAACCCCAACCCATGATGCTCATCCATTACCCACCCCAACCCAACACGACAAAAATGCGGGAAGGAGTATAGAGCAGTTGCATCTCTAAGAGGGGGAAAGGAAGAAAAACCAAGAGGGGAAAGGGTTCGGTTGTTGTGTACGGGGAGGAATGGAAAAAATATAAAAAGTGGAGGAAATGGAAGGGTTACGGAACGATGGGGGTTTGGCGAGCGCGCTTTTTTTGAGGGGGGAGAGAGAGAAAGAAGAGTTTTGGGGAGAAGGACGAAAGGGTTTTTTTTTCTTTTTGGAAGCTGAGTCGCGGAGGAGGGGGAGAAAGAAAGAGTTTTCTAACGCACTGTGTTGAGGGAATGGGAGTTTTTTTTTTTTAAGGGGAGTTTTTTTTTTTTTTAGGGGGAGGGTGGAACCTATATAGAGGGTTGCTTTGGAGACCCGTACGTGTAAAGCCCTAAAAATCCCCTTCCTTAACTACGCAGAACTACGAGCGAGTCAGAGGGCTGACTCTCTCTCTCTCCCCCAATGACCTCAACACCCCAAACACCCAAACCTTCTTCTTCTCTCTCATCACCCTTATATCTTCCCTTTCTTGCGATGGATTGCTTTTCCTCGCATTGAGGAGATAGAAAGAGAGAGAGAGAGAGGTCGTAAAATGACAGACGTTTCAGAGAGACTTCGGACTAGAGGAAAATACTAAGGATAAGCAGTATGTTTTTTGTAGGACTTATTTCGAGGATTTTTGAGAAAGAAAATGGGAGAGTATACAAGTGTCCCCTCGCACCGCCCTTATGAAATAAGATTAACTTGATCACCGAAGGCTGACCCGCTAACAATATCCTCACCGAGGGATTAAGGAGTTATAGAACTAAATCAATTACCCAACGCAACAAGTACCGAGATTCGCACTGCATTAAGCTCGAGGCAATTGATTTGCATTTAAGAGGACTTTCAGCGAAATACTCCATGCTTAAAAAAAAAAGCAACGTTATAAACTGAATAGAAAAACTTTGAATTGCACAGATTGGGTTGGGCGTGTCTGAAACCTGCCGGAAGGTAGAATTACAAAATGATACAAACGAAATTCAACTATGTATTTTCCATGGAAATTTATTACAATACGACCGGTTTCGGAACGATCTTATCATCCACAGATGGTGCCTCAGCACATTAACAAAATTAGAATGTTTGTAGTAATACGGCTCGAAAGTAGTATGTACTATCAAAACGTTATTAAATTACGTCCAATTATTCCCACAAGTACCAAACGCAGCTAGGAGGAAAGTTACACCTCCGACGATGTAATACGCCCGCGTCGCCGCTCGTGGCGATAATTTGAAAAGGCAGCCATTTTATCTGGAGAAAGATCATACCACCAACTCGGTGCGAAAGCGAAAGCGATCGATGTCAATTGAGGGAAAAATAAATCCAATCCTCAAAAAGAAAACCCTCGACGCCTTCAATCGCCGAATCAAGAAAAACAATCCCTTCTCCCACACTGGTTCGCGTGTTATTGTTTCCCCGAAGAGAATCCTCCGCGCCACCTCGCACCCATCGCGCTAAACTATCGCTTCCCCCCCCTCCCCCCTCCCTTCCCCTCCACCTCTCCCTAACAACTTCCCATCATAAAACACCGCCGCGGTGAAAAGCAAACACTCGCACGCACACGTATGGGCTTACTTTAGATGCGTATTCCAGCGAAAAGGAAAGGGGTTAATTGAATCGAATTTTGGAAAAAGGTAAAAAAAGAAGAGAGATAGCCGAGTGTTTTCTTCCGTCCTTTTAACAGAACCAATATTTATACACGCAAAGGGGAGGAGTGTAATAGGGAAAAAGAGAGCGAGAGAGAGAGAGAAAACCCACTCCACCCTCAACCGAAACCACCCGAAAAATTGTGTGCAGTTTTCCACCCCGCCCTCTTTCCAGCCCATCTTCGAATTTTCCGGCTGGCGAGAGAGCGAAAGCGAGGGAGTGAATGGTAGGGTGGATGAGTGAGAGAAAGGGAGGAAGAGAGAGGGAGAGTGAGGGAAAGGGAGGAAGAAAAATTGAGGGAGTGAAAAGGGAGCGAGAGAGGAGGAGGAAAATAGTGGGAAGGAAAGGGATAGGGAAGGAGGGAAAGAGAGGGAGAAAGGGTGGGAGAAAAAGGGAGTGAAAGGGAGGGAAAGAGAGGGATGGAGGGAGAGAGAGATGGAGGGAGAGAGATGGAGGGAGAGAGAGATGGAGGGAGAGAGAGATGGAGGGGGAGAGAGATGGAGGGGGAGAGAGATGGAGGGAGAGAGAGATGGAGGGAGAGAGAGATGGAGGGAGAGAGAGATGGAGGGAGAGAGAGATGGAGGGAGAGAGAGATGGAGGGAGAGAGAGATGGAAGGAGAGAGAGATGGAGGGGAGAGAGATGGAGGGGGAGAGAGATGGAGGGAGAGAGAGATGGAGGGGGAGAGAGATGGAGCGGGAGAGAGATGGAGCGGGAGAGAGATGGAGCGGGAGAGAGATGGAGGGGGAGAGAGAGATGGAGGGGGAGAGAGATGGAGGGGAGAGAGAGATGGAGGGGGAGAGAGATGGAGGGGGAGAGAGATGGAGGGGGAGAGAGATGGAGGGGGAGAGAGATGGAGGGAGGGAAAGATGGAGGGAGAGAGAGATGGAGGGAGACAGAGATGGAGGGAGAGAGAGATGGAGGGGGGGAGAGAGATGGAGGGGGGGAGAGAGATGGAGGGGGGGAGAGAGATGGAGGGAGAGAGAGATGGAGGGGGGAGAGAGATGGAGGGAGAGAGAGGGATAGAAAAAGGGTGAGGAAAAGAGTGAAAAAGGGAGAGGGAGAGAGAGGGGTGAAGAGGGAAAAGACAGAGAGGGTGGGAAAGGTAGGGAGAGAAATGGAAGGAGAGGGAGAAAAGGGAGGATGGAAAGGGATTTTACAGCCAGCCGCTTCACTGGACTGCCCAATCAATGATGAGGAATATGTACACGTGCGGGGAAAGGGTGAAAAATAGAAGACGGAACGAAAAAGCGAGGAAGAGGCAGGGGATGGAAGGAGAGAGAGAGAGGAGGAGGTTTAAGGGCGAAAGAGAAATTTTCACGGACCCGGGAACATCTATGAAACAAATATGACAAAAACGAATCGACGGACGATAAAAAGGCACCGCTGGGGCAGAAGCGAGGACCAGGGTTTTTTAGAGGTAGGGTAAGAGTTCAAGGGGGAGGAGGGGGGGAGGGGGGAGGTTGGCGAAAGAAAAAAGAGACGGGAGGGGAAGATGAGAGCAGCTCGTACGAACTGGGTCAGGTGGGTACATGAGTGGGCGAAGGGGGAAAGGGTTATGGAAGGGAACGGTCAAGAACACGAACTCAGCACTCTCCTCTTCCCGTCCGCTTCCATATATTCCCCCTTTTACACGAGCGATCCGGGTTCGACATCCATAAGGGAAGCGAATAAAAAAAAAGATTGGGGATGGAAGGACGAAGGCTTTCCGTATATTAAAAAAAAGAACAAATCCACCTCATACACATCTTTTCTGGAGCGCTTAGTTATTCGGATAATCGAATCGACCTATAGATATTTGAGCAAGGAGAAAAACGCTAGCGCACGTAAGAGCGTTGGTCGCTTGCTAAAAAAAAACTGCAATATGTATTTCGTTCCAAGACTAAAATCGCACAGGAATATTTAAAGACTAATTGAGCCGAGTTATGCAGAAAGCAACCAACCCTAAAAACAGAAAATTTTCAAGTAACCTGTGCACTGCATAGGGAAAACCCTATTCTGCCTCCTGCAAAAAACATCCAACCCAAAATAATACCATTTTGTGCTACAGCTGCCATCAAACTAATCCACAATCTGTGATTTTTAAATTTAACAATCAGTAAAAGTCTTAATATCTCAGCTTCTTGTCCATGCGGGTTGGAAGGTTTCTGTTTAACTAGGTCCAATTTCCCGTCAAAAATGACAGGACAAATTTAAACGTTCCAAAAACAAAAATCCACAGTCATTTTTTTTTCTAATTGTAATTCGAAAATGAGTGGAATACTTGCACATCGAAAAACCACCTTTTCTTTCCGCGTTTTCTTACGGGGAACGGAAATTATATCCTCGTGACAGACCCGGGTCCTTCTTTTGGCCTATGACTTTCAATGCGTGATTCTTGCGATATTTCAATCTGCTACCTAGTTAAATGTTAAAACACGTTTAAAAAAATCGTTACGTACAAATTGACGAAAAAAGACTTTTACATCGCGGACAGCTCCAAAAAGGAGTATAACCTAATTTTTTTCGATTAATTCATACTCCCGTCCTCCGCAGTGCTTAAAAAAATGAGAGGCAAATCGCAAGAAAAAAATAATGTTCTCCTTCGAACAAATGAATTCGCGACGATAGACAAAGATAGAGAGCATACCAGTCGCGAAACAATTAAGATGGCGCGTCGAAATTAAAAAAAAAAAAACAAAAGAAAAAGCGACCGACGAAACATTACATTCAAGAAGATCCGCCCTTTTTAGCTCATCCGCGCAATCAGGAGCGATTTAATTGTCGGCGTTAACGCTCATTTCGCACGCCACCAAAGAATCCCCTTGAAGGATAATTGACGTTTCGCGCCGCGTCCGCCGAGGAAGAAAGTTAATTCCGAAGTTTACGCGCTACCGCATAATTAACCGAGCGTTCGACTCGGTGGCGATGTTCCAGCGGAGAAAATTGCGAATGGTCCAAAATTAAAAAACTATATATATATATATATATATATATATATATATATATATATATAACAGGAAAAATTTTAATTGACATTCTCCAGTTTCGCCAGCGTGACGCTAAATGAATTAAAATTCTGGGGAAAAATGCTCCGATTATGTCGGAATGGAATTTTCCCATTTAAACGAAACCACGCGAAGAAGTCGTCCCTCGAACAAATATTTTTTTAAAAATTGATATTTATTTCGTTTTCTTTTTCTTTCGCCCAAGTCATGACGCATTAACGTCATCCGGTAACATTTCCTCAAATCCCGAACGGAGTTCGATATAACAGCAACGCTCACTCTAGCGAAAGTGCCAGGTGACAATAAAATAAGTAACAGCGTTCCCGACATACAAACAAACGGGAAAGCGCCATAAACGCGGAAAATCCAGGCACACAACCCCTTATAAATCTCCGGCAATTTTCGCACAACGGCGCAAAAATCCCTCGGTAAAAACGGTCAAACATCAAAACCGGCCGAAAAGGGAGAATATCCGAAAAATGGTCACTCTTTCAAAACACAAAAAAAAAAACATTTTCCCCCAAAGTAGAGAAACTCGACCAATAACTCTCACCCCCCCCCCCCCCCCCTAAACAAACCACGAAACAGTTATACAGCGACGAAGGGAGAAAGAGTGAAAAAAAAAAGAACGGACCACCAAACCGATCCTTCTTTATCCCTCCTTTTCTCGTCGAAAAAGGGTCACAACGGTTCCTTTCCGTTTAGCCTTTCTCTCAACCCTTTTTCTTTCCCGAAATCGGCAAATCCTCTTTCGCATTCGTCGATGCCCTTCTTACTAGGGAGTGCGAGCTATCTAAAAACACCCCCTCTCTCTCTCTCTCTCCGCGGGTCTAATACTTCCCGCCTTCTGCCACACACACTCTCCTGGAGCCCCCTACTCTCTCTCTCTCACGAGCCATATACAACCATTGAAGCAAGGCCCACTACACTTCTCTTTTATTGCCCCTCCCCTCCTAACCTATTCTGTATATAGCTCCTTTTCGTTCATTGTAAGGATCTGACCCACACCCTCCTGACCCCTCTCTCTCACTCCTACCCATTCTCAAGCCCCCCTTTATGTATCACCGCTTGCCAGATATCACCCTCTCCCCCTCCTCACTCCACTCCACTCCGCCCCATCCATCCCCTATATCCACCGCAACAGTGGAGGGTGGAAAAAAAGCCAATAGTTCTATATTTTCTCTCTCCCTCTCTTTCTGATCTTCGTTGAGTAATAGCGTGTCTGAAATAATAAAAAAAGAGCACACTATCGAAGTCTTCTATTCTCGTGTCAGCTCACCCAGTCCTAAAAGCTAATCAAAAACGTATCGAAAAGAGAGACCAGAAAGAGTTTCCTTTGAATGGTTTAGAGTGCCACTCTTCCCATTTTTACGAGTTTTTTTCCGCGGGAGTGGGTAGATAAATAAAAAAACTGAAAGATGGATACCACACACACACACACACACACACACACACACACATATATATATATATATACATATACATATCTAGGACGTGAAAAAATGAAGGCGACGACATAAAAAAAAATTAACGGATTTCATTTTTGCTTTTTCCGATAGAAAGCGGCGGTATGAATATGTTTCTGGAGATCGATAAATAAAAAGAAAAATGATGGCGTCAGAAGAAATGATGAAATAACAAACGCCAATGGAATGATTCGTTTTTGTTTATTATCGGACGCGTAACCGGTGTCGAGTTGTAACAGCAGTAGGTGTAAGAGATCGAGTAAATACTAACCGTAGCGAAAGCGCTTCTGTACAACGTTTGATCAAAATGCTTTCGCTCTCTCCAAGACGCACAAAAATCTCTGGCGTCTTAATTACTCGAATGGTTGATTGAAGACTGAATCATTCAAAAATTGATTGCCGAGCTCATCGTATCCAATGAATCTAGTTTTCGACGAAGGTAACTCCTTGAGCCAGAGCGCTCTATGAGTATACTTTATAATGAGTTAACCACATTCATCGACATATGATTAAAGCAAATGAATAATTTATAATTTTTGCTCCGTATGGATATGAACAGCCACACTGCGAAGTTCTATTAGACAAGCGGCGATATTAAAATAATGCGATTTTATAGCACCGTGATTTTCTGCGTACAATACGCAATTTAAAAAAAAAAACTGACCAAAAAGTTAGGGTGCATATTATAAATGATAACAAATGCAAACATTTTTTTCTAAGCCGTTCTATAGTAGTTATTTCCGGAAACATTGTCAATGATAGAACATCGTTACTATATCTGTTACGTTTCGATGACATTTATTTTTTATTTTTGTTTCAACACAAAAAATAAGAAGAATATTCTTCTTTCTACCTTCATATACTGACATAGTGACATTACTATAAATATTTCGGTGAGTATAATACACGTAAAATTACGGTAATTTATTAAACGTATAAAAATACAGAAGATCCTCAACGTCAATTTTCCGAACTTAGAAATATGAGAGTTTGTTGAAGGAGTATTATTCAAAAGGTATTTTGGAACTTAATGACTTCGGAAATTTTGGCATCTTCGTCGGCATCGCTCTAAAAAAAAGAAGATAATTTGGAGACGTGTAAATACTCGCCCTAATTTCGAAAGCTGAGACTACGACATCTCCATTAGAAAACTATCTCCACTTCCTCGCTTCAGTTGAGCCCTCGACGAATTAGAAGAGCTGCTACCCGAGATTGCAAGATTTTTTTTTCTAAATAAGCCATTAGAGAAGAGGTTATAATTGTTTTTTTCCCCGTTCCGAAGAAAAGTTTTGTCGCGTCCGAGAGCCGTAAACAACATTAGGCGAGGTTCCCAGAGCTGAGTAACGGGAGGAGAGAAAACTTGTTATTCTTCGAGTGTAGAAAGGTAAGGATAACGCAGTTCCCACTCGAAACTAACGGCGATAGTCATTTGCTCCAGTAAAAGAGAGTTCGGAAGAAAATAACGCGTTAAGATGGACGAGAATTGAGCAATACTCGAAAGAAACTACTTCGAAGTCGCAATGAAAGAATGTGGATAAGTACAGATAAATGAAATTCGATCTGTCATATATGAACTTGAATACTAAATAATGACGCCGCAGACCGAATAACAGCCATCACAATAAATAACTCTTAAGATTAAAGACGCTTGCGATAGGAAACTGTGTTTGTTTCCGTCCCACCTGAAAACGCAGCAGATATTAGAACAGGCATGTCAAACTCGAAGAGGCATCAGGGCCGCGATACAGCAATGGATGTTATGGAAGGGCCGCATTGCTATTGCAAGTTTTTTAATAAGGGCCGGAGTTCGAAAAAAGGCTTTCTAAAAGATTCGACGTGTGTTTTACAGAAAAAATTTAGAAACTGCGTTCTATTGCAACTAAACGACTGTCACAAAAATCTGGACTTCTTGTCAGAAAAATGAAGTATTTCGATAAAATCTCCTACGATTTAGTTGAGACAAAACTCGCACCCGAGCAACACTAAGGCACAGAAAGAGCCGTATGCGGCCCGTGGACCACGAGTTTGACATGCGTCCATTCATTACGCAAAATAGCATTCCTGACCTGACCTTAAGTTCCTCTGACCAAACGTGTAAATGTAAATTACATCAATTCACTTTTTCTAAAAATAAACTACCAAATGTAATTTCAAGCACACTGTACGCGATTATTTGTGCATCTTCAACGTAAATCAAAAGGGATACATGTGCAACCATCTAATGCCTGCAAAGTTACCTATTTGAGCAAAAGGTACCAGATGGTTTATACTGCAAGATATATTACTAATACAGGTCTGAAAGGGTTTTTTTTTTAAAATATGTTATTAGTTTCCACGGCGATGAAACCGGCCAACGCTACGCTCCTTTACGGACTGTTTAAAACGCAGTCAGTCGGAACGAACATACACATATATTGCGACTTCGGGCGTAGGGTTTTATCGCTTTTCTTTTTTTTTCGCTCGCACGTATTGAAAGAAAAAACAAGGTCGCAAAAGGATTCTTGGTGGAGCTAGCTGCTGCCACTTTGGGGATGAAGAGGAGAGCGCCACTCTCACACCGCCGACTATCGACCTTAATGCAACCTTGATGGCGGGGAAGGGATTCGAACAAAAAGCCGCAGAGCAAACACGACATCAGTGGATCAGAGGAACATTAAGCGGCCGTCCGTCCGTCGATAAAAAAAATCTTCCCTTCGGTGGAATGAAAGACGGGGCAAGGTCTTCTTTCGGATATAAAAAAAAACTGTTTCCCATCAACAAATGTCAAAACAGTCAGTTCTCTCGCTCCCCGGTAAAAAAAAACAAGTGCTCCACGTTTCTCAGAACCGAATAAACATTAAATTCGCTCCTTTCAGAAGTGTTTTAAAAAATACAGTTCAGCACAAAACGAAACAATTTTATCTTGATCGCTTAATGAAGGGTTTGCCAACCTTTTCGTTGTGGCGACCACCAAGTTGTGTCCTAGAATATCAAAAGAGCGCCACTACACTTCCGTAAGAATAATAATGACTGAATAAAATCAAACCAGCGTCCAACTTGTTCTGAATATTCTTAAATACGTTCAGAAAGAAAGCAGCCGAGCAAATTACAAAATTAGTTCTATGAGACGAAATCTTAAGCATCGCAGAAGAGCACGACCAGAATTCCAAAGAGCACAGCGGTTCTCGCGAGCACCATGTTGGGAACCCCTGACTTAATCTTTAAAAATTAATATCTACAAATACGATTAATAATTTTTTAAATGTTTTCGTGGACTTCGTTAAAATTTATACGTCGCAACAATCGTCAAAACTCTGCGATACGAACGATACTGATGTAAATAGAAACTGCATAAAATATGACGCGTGGTTGGAAATTGCGATTCTTCGTTATTAGCGACGAGGCACAAAGAAAAATGTCAAGCATCGGCATGAAAGGGAAAGCGAATATCGAAAAATTACATTTAGAATCTAAGCTCAAATTTAAGTTCTCCCTCTCGCGTAATGGAAACCCCCTTTCAAAAAATCGCACACAAACCTATAATTATTCCCGCTTGAGAAAGCCAGCAACCCATTTTTAAACGTCACCGCACTTGTCATTACGGATAACCCAACATTTAAATGACAAATCAATCCGAGATTATAACTTAATTATAACGATTACGCACAAAGAGGCGAAACTTGTATTAATGATCTACGGCATCAAATGAATCGGAATTTTTTATTTTTTTTAAAGGCAAGATGTTTGACGATAAACTGCTGGATGCTGTGACTGGCAGTAACCGATTCATCACAGCAAAGCAATGATATTTACTCTTCCTTTACGTTGAAATACCTACGCTGGAATTATAATGGGACAGCGCCGGCAAAAACGAAGCCATTTCCGCGAAACGGGGAAAAAAAGAACAACCGTTGAGGCCGACGTCTTCGTGGCGGAATGAACAAAAAAAAAAGAAAAGCGACGGAGCCGAGTCAGCGCGCGCTGTTGAATATGACACGAAGAGTTCGCAAACGGTAATGTGGAAACGAACAGTCAATCTAATAACCATCAACGAGAGCCACCGGAACAGTGGGTCATCAAAAGCGGTCCCTCGGGAATGAAGAAGTAACAATTAACAGCCCATCAAGTCTGGCGGGACGGAAAGAAATGACTCCATTCCCCTCGGACGCCCATTAGTTTTTCATCGCTATGGATACGGAGAGTTCCTTCTTCGCCTTTCTCTCTCTCTCCCTCTTTCTCTCTCTCCCACACCACGTCCATAGACAAGGAGATCTCTATTTTTAAACGTAACGTCAAACGAATGAGAGAAAGGAATAGATGGCGAGATAGAGAGAGAACAGTAGATGAATAGAGTTGTAGGCAAATAAGAGAAAAAGGGAAGGAGGTGAATGGAAGATTGGCAGGAAGGTAAAAGGCGGAGAGAGAAAGAGAGGAGTTAAAGAAAGAGAGACACGAGAAAGAGGGGAAAAAAGAAAACAAATTTGGAGGGAGAAATGGAGGGAAACGGATTTAGAAATGGAGGAAGAGGAAAGAATGGAGGAGAGAGAGATGGAAGGGGAGAGAGAGGGAGGGAGAGCAAGGAATAGGGAGAGGGATTAAGGGAGGAGAGAGAGAGGTAGGAAAGGAGAGAGAGGAATATAGGGAAGGAATGAGGGTGGGATGGAAAGTGACAAGGACTGACTGAGAGAGAGAGGGGGGAAGGAACAGAGTGGAAGGAAGGGAGTGGGAGGGAGAGAGAGAAAGGTAGAGGGAGGACGGGAGAGTGGGAGAGAGGAGATAGGGAGGGAGTGAGAGGGGCAGGGAGGGAGGGAGGGAGTGGGAGGGAGGGGACAGGGAGGGGGAGAGAGAGAGGGAAGAAGAGGGAGTGAGGGAGGAAGAGAGGGAAGAAGAGGAAGGGAGAGAGAGAGGGAGAGAGAGGGAGGGAGAGAGATAGGGATGGAGAGAGGAAGGAAGAGAGGGAAGAAGAGGGAGAGAGGGAGTAAGAGAGGGAGGGAGAGAGGGAGGGAGAGAGGGAGGGAGAGAGGGAGGGAGAGAGGGAGGGAGAGAGAGAGATAGGGAGGGAGAGAGGAAGGAAGAGAGGGAAGAAGAGGGGGAGAGGGAGTAAGAGGGAGGGAGAGAGACGGAGTGAGAGGGAGGGAGAGAGACGGAGTGAGAGGAAGGTAGAGGGGGAGGGAGGGAGGGAGGTAGGGGACAGGGAAGGAGTGAGAGAGGAAGACAGGGGAGGGAGGAAGATAGGGAGAGAGAGGAGGGAGGAGGAGAGGGAGGGAGAAACAGAGTGAGAGTGGCTGGCAAGATACCACGGAGACAAAAAGAGCCTGAGAAAGCAAAAGAGAGAGAGAGAGTGAGACAGAGAGAGAGAGTGAGTGAGACAGAGAGAGATAGAAGGGGAGAAAGAGAGGATGAGTGTAGGAAGAAATATAGATACACGGGAATGCACGCAGTAATTGCCCCAGCATAAATGAGTTTTAAGCCGCCGCTGGAACAAAAAAAAGAAAGAGGCCGATACGCTGGCGAAAAAGAAATTGCCAACGCAGATGGCCCAGTCACGGCTATACATTAAAAAATAATAAAACCTCTTCCATACCACCGAAAACGAAGCGCGTTCTCCCTCTCTCCCCCCTCTTCATAATCATCCGCCCCCACTCCTTCGCCCCTCCGCCACGAGATGGCAACCTTGAACACTGGGCCATTAGCAGCGGCGGCGACGGCGTCTTAAGCCAGCGAACGAGCGAGAGAGTGGGAGAACGGCAGAAGCCAGGAGCAGCCTGACCGTCTCCTCTTCTTCTTCTTTCCACGTGACTTTCCCAATGCGAACATCAATTAAGGAAAATGTACGAACTTAATTCGTCTTCTCGAGAATTTTTTTCCATCTCTTCCTCAAGAGTCCCGACCTCTCGAACCCCATAGAGTGGATTTGGGTCGACCCTGCATATTGCCGCACTTGCGGTCACTTGCTCCGCACGACTTATAAAACGTTCCCTCCTCCTCCCAATACTACTCCGGGACAATTCTTTCCATTTCTCATCTCCCCCTTCCACCCCACCTCTTTTGTCCTTCCCGCCTTCCCCCTCCCCCTATTTCTCCACCCTCACACTCTCTTTTCCATCCACCCTTTTCGCCCTCTCTTTTTTTATTTTTTAGATTAATGTATCGCCAAACCTAAGTGCGTTTCCTTGTGTTGCGTTTGCCGCAGAATGAGAATTTCTGCTGCTCCCCCCTCCATCCTACACTCGCCTTCCGTCAAAGAGTAAACCAGTGGTTGGGAAACTATACGCAAGATGGTTCTGTGCGCCACACCCCTGAAACTGTGATGATAAAGAGATCCGCAAAATGTAACGCAAATTCATTCCAGAACAAACACGCAAGTTCTTTAAGAATCTAATATCGGTAAAACACCACTGAAGGCGGCTGCTTTGTAGCCGAGATGCGCAGCCGGTTTTATATAACCTTGTTGTGGCTATTGAATATACTTAGACAAGTATTTTTTAAGTACTTGTTCCTGAATTTTTTTTACGAGATCGATAATTCTCTGCGTAAAGCAAGTTTCAATTATGTTAAACAAGCATTTATTATTGTTATGTTAACCTTAAAAATCCCATTTAGAATTGATTTTAACTTACATGATGCCGCAGTATCTCAAGGTAACTTCTAATTTAAACTCTGATCTAGCCCATCCACTAAAGCACTGGCAACATAAAATGTGGCTCCAGAAAGATTCACTAACACCAATAACAACAATAGGGCGGCCTAGTATCACGGGTCCGGGAGGCCCTCGAATTTTTCCAAATGTAGAAAAAATTGAGATTTTTTTTGGAGATTTTTAATTTGTGGCGTTATTTCTGAATTTTAATCATTATTTTTGGGCAGAGTAATTTAAAAATCCCAACCTTTTCAGCATATTTCCTGTAACAGATAAATAACTGTAACTTGGTAGGATTTACAATGGATTTCATTTGTACTGAACACATGCATTTGTGGGTGGATGGGGGGACCCTAGATAATACTTTGCCGCGGGCCCTTCCGCTCTTAGTTACACCACTGCAGAAAACGTTCCCCCTACTCCTGGACTAAACCTTCCATCACCCTATACACCCGAATCCAAACTTCACGGCTCTTTCTTTGCAACTGAAGCACGCAAGGAGTAACCACGCCCCTCAAGTCGCGTGAGCCGCCATATGCACTCAAGAATTGCGAAAATGTTTTCGTCTCCGTACTCTTGCGGCGACCAGATGGAATATCCCCCTCGCCTCTCCGGACATCTTAATTCTTTCAGACATTTTTGTCTTTAACTAGGATTTATTGAGGGTCCGGAAAAAAAATGTTGGTCCAGACGGATGATACACCCATTTTATCCTTATCCGACTGCTAACTGGACGCATTAATGATAGTTTGCCGGACGGAGTTACGTAAGCCGCATCGCTCGCTGTTACCCTTTAAAAACAAAAAATAAAATCCCTCAGCGTTTTTGAATAAAGGCCAAATCAATTAATGTGCGTGATTGTTTGCTGTCATCATGATGGATGTCGCTAAATAGGAAACGGATGTGTTCGTTCAATAATGAACGGTATTATACGGACCTGATTTATCGCCAATACGTGAAAAACAAACAACTAAATTGTACACCGCACGAGACGCTCGCTGGCACGATGAATTTATGTAACGAGGCTAAAAGTTTGTTTTAAAATTATAATTAACGGGTTTTTAGTTACATTATTTTTTAAACCCTCGCTGCCGGCGTAGATGACGCCCAAGCAATTATGCAAACTCAACATTCAGATGCACAACTCCGACACAAATGAATCGATCTATCGAAGCGAACTCACGAAACACGGCAGGTTACAACTACACACAAAAAAAAACAACGGTTAAGCGCAAAAACCTAAGACACGACGTAGCCCAGTCACCGACTTTCTAAATTGATTTTCGCAACCACGGCAGAGGAAGTACGGTTATGTGCTCTTTTCCTAGCGGCTCTTCGAGTGAAGATGTCCCGTCTTTCTTTTTTTCTTTTTCAAAGTGTAAGAGATCGTCGAAAATTCTCGATCCTCTCTCTCTCTCTCTTCCCTTTAGGGAAATACACAAAAATCTCCCACAGCGTCACACCTCTATTAAATCCCCGGCGTTCCAGGACTTAAAAGATATCAACGGCGTCCTCTGCGAAGAAGAGGAAGAGCACGACGCCCCCCCCCCCTCCTCCTCCCGCTAATTGAAGAAATTCCTACGCTTATTGGATGGGGAACGTTTAGGATTCACACAACTCGCGTCACCTCTAAAAAAAAAAAAAATCCCCAACCTTCTCCCAACGTCGCCATCACGAGGACGAAACGAACCAATTAATGCGACGAAAATACTCTCCCTCTCGACACCGGGGCAATTACGCCTACAAAAAGGAGTCGACCGATTAAGCTCATTTACTCCGGGACCCGAAAGCTCACGAAAGAAAAAAAATTGTTTAAAAAAAACCTGGACGATTTTCTTTTTTTTTCGGAAGCCGCGAGACGATGATGATCGTGATGGGGAAAAAATCGAATAACCAGATAGTAGATGCCTGCCGCTAAGGTCGTCACGGATGATTTTCGAAAAAAAAAAACTCGCAGTAAACGTCACACGGGAGCAGTGTGTTATGGAGGGGAGGGGGGAGGAAAAAATCAACACACTCACCACCACCATCACATAAAGAGAAGGTTGCACGTTTACTGGAAGGTGTAGCGATGCGAGAGAGAGAGAGAGAGAGGAGGGGGGGGGGAAGAGAAAGAGAGAGAGGTTAAGATGGTAATGCTAGGTTTACTTTATATCCGTCAGCGGGAGGAAATTACAGAGCGGGGATTTGATAATGGTCAAAGTTTCTCCTTCCTCTCTCTCTCCATTTCTTCCTCCCCTCCTCAACACACACACACACACACACTAACCAACTATCTCTCTCAGTCTCTTTTTCCCGCAGTCTTCCACACAAAACCCAACAGTCCTCTCTCTTTCTATCTCACTATATCACCCACCCACAACGCACACAGACACACAAAAACCCCGGTCCCTTTCTGGAACTCCTCTCCTCCCCACAATCCAACCCTTTCAGCCTCTATCCCCCTACCCCTTTCTTTCCCTCCCTCCCTCCTTCCCGCAGAATTCCGTTGCTCACTTGTTCGAGAGCGCACGGCCAATTAGAAAAGACGACACAGAAAAAAGCGCGCTTTACGACCTTACGGGTAAAAAAGAGAGGGATAATCTCTCTCTCTTTCTCTCTGGCTATGGGGCAAGCAGAACCATGTAGGAGGAAAAAAACGGATGAAGAGAGAGAGAGAGAGAGGTTCCGACTGGATGAGAAGCGTGACTGTCTCACGAGTAAACATTTCCATGGCTAGGAACGAAAAGGCAATCCCAAAAAAAAAATTGAAACCATGGAAACAAAACGTGCACCCGTTTTTCGTTGGAGACGTGTTTTGAGGAGGGGGAGGGGGAGTGGGTTGGATGGAGTGGAAGAGGGTTTTTGAGGAGGTTGGGAAAGGGGGGTGGAGTGGGATGTATAAGGGAAAAATGAAACAAGGATGGAGAAAAATACTTAACCGCTGGACATTTTTACAGTCATCAAGGACCGAGAGAGATCTCATAATTGAGGAGGGATGGGAGGGAGGGGGGGGGGGGGAGGGAAGGGTGGTCTGAAGGGTTCTCTCTTCATCCGTGACGTCCTCGCTTCTTCCAATTGAGAAGATTTTTTCCCCTCGTCTACTCTCTCCTTATAATAATAATATATAGTCTCAATTTCGCTCTCAATAAAGTCGTTTGTCTGTCTGTCTAACCTTCCTCCGTACACGCATCCTCTTGTTTCTCTTCTCCTTGGATTCTTCCTCGTGCGATTCTTTACAGGGACCGAGTTTTCTCTTCTTGAAAGAACTAAAATAAAATAAAAAGACGTCGCTTCTCGTTAATCTTGCCTCTTTATCGCACCTCTCTCCCCCACACCCCAAAACCCGCATTTGGCACCTCTACAAAACAAACTTCTTAGGCAAAGTCGCTAACAATCGGTACCGTTGTGAGGGTGCGGACGGGAACGAAATAAGCGGAGAGCCGTCTTCGGGCATTACAAGGTTGTTTATAAAATGCGGGCGAAAGGAATGCCAGCGCCGTGTTATTTAAGCTTCGCGCGGGCCGGCACAGATGTTTTATATTTTAAACGTATCCCAGGGGAGACTTATTTTTAAAATTTTCAACTCCATAGATGGAAAGAGTATAACGAACTAGGGAAATTTAAGAATAAGCAATCTAAAGATTGAAAAAAGTACTCGTATCTCCAATTGCCACGCACGAGGTTATTCAACAAAGTTTTTCGTAACCTTATCGAGGCTATTGGATATAGCTGAGATAAGTACTTTATTCGATTATTTTAAATTTTTAAGTGCTTATACTAGAAAATTTTCAGCCATAAGAGGATCTCGAATATTCTCCTATAAATGAACTAGGGAAAATATTTTCAATTTCATTTACCTGAAGTGGGCGGCCAGCCATATTAAAATTGCTGAGTTTTTAAACATGTGAAAGCGAAAAAAAAATTGTTTTGGTAAAATACCAGTGAACAATACGGACGGATTTTCCGGAGTTGGGATGTGGAAGGAAAAAAAATTACTTTCATACTATTATTCCAAGAAAATTCTCTCGACCCAACCCGTTAACGGCGAATCGTCACTTAAGAGGCGTTTTTTCGCGGGTTACAACTTTAGCGATAAATCAAGAACTCTTATACCGTCCGTATCCCGAATTCATTGAAGGGGAAAACAGGAGTTAGCGAGTGAGAGAGAGAGAGAGGGGTGGAGAAGATAAAAAAAATCTTAACGGACCTGTACTCGTCCGCAATTAGGAGCCAAAGAAGCGTATTAACGCCGATATTACCGGGAAGACGACACGCCTGTTTTACCTCGAGTTCTCACGCTTGGCATGCGACCGTGGGAATCGTGGGATGAGACGGAGGCGTATGAGGGGAATTGTGCTCAAAGTGGATGGTACATCTCACTCGGAAAAATTCCTCACTTTCTCTCTTTATCTCTCTCCTTACGCGCCTATTTGTGCGTGCCTTGTGCGCTTTAGTGCGTGTCCCTCGTGCCCGTAAACTCCTATACCCGACGTCGGATTGCCTCGAGGGCTAGACTCGCCGCACGTATAGCGAAGCCCATCTGTACGGCTCCGGGTCACATTATCGCCAACCGTGTGCTGTCGCATTAACGGACAGGTGTGCGAGAGTTATTGGGCTGCGGAATGAAACGTTTCGTTTCGTAGGGATCCGAACCGCGTCCGAAAACGGTGGCGACATCCTACGGCAGAATGCGACGCGCTGTTTACATGCGAGAAAATGGCGGTCGGCACGTGGCTCACGGAAATGTTTTTAAAAAATGGCCAATTTTCATAAGGGACTTTGAAAAAAATCAATGCCCGACATCGCGGTTACCATCTTGTCGCAATGGAGGAGAAATTTACCGAGCCCTGCGTCGACTATTCCGTGTCACCTGTTATCGGTATTAATATGCATGCCTTGCCTTAGGCGTGTCCCAACTCAACTACCATTCCTGGGAATTCCCATGAATCCTGTCCCAGTTCGCGTCGTCTTACGCTATGCCCGCGCAGATTTATTTCGATTAAATTCGATATTTCTATCTTAATTATTAATTTATATTACTGGAAAATTTATGCTATTTATTGAATAAAACCTTCTCGGTGGAATCAAACTGCGTGAATTCTCTGACAATTCATTCGTTCAATTTTCAGTTCATGTCAACTTTCCCTATTGCCATGAAGACATGGGTTTTCCGTTTTGACAATCTGTTCTATAATTTAGGCATTGCAGATTAAGGATTTCTGTTTTTCTCAAGACAAAATATAACCAAATATATTACAGCGTTACAGAATACCACACGCGACATAAGACATAAAAAAAACGAGGCGAGGACCAAACGGAGAGTGGAAACCGGAATAGGATGGCAAATGGAGGAAGATTATGAACGTTTGATAAAAAGTTCCCGCAGGAATCTCATTCTTTTTAGATGCGATATATACATAAACATACAACCGGACACATCCTCCAAGCTATATAATCATTATAAAATAAACTGCTTGTCATTGCCAGAGGTTAAGTGAATTAATGGGGTGTTTTCCATAAATATTTTCAATGTGTTTCTTATCGCGCTTATTTCGGCAACTGACTACCATTTCCTTTTCGCTAAATTTATTCCACCAATTGTGAAAACGCATAACGGTACGGCAAAAATACGAGTGAGTTTACGGATTTATCTTCTCGCCCATCTTACATTTCACATTAAATCTATCATAACATCTTTAAGCGAGTCATAAAGATCAAATAGGAGAATCTGACGAAGTACATCATGCAAACATCATCTCTAGCGCTATTAGTGCATAAATACGGGAATTTAATTTAAGCATATGACGTACAAAACAATTTGGTCTATAGATGCTTATCATAAAAATATGAGGAACCTTTTAAAATTTAAGACAATCAATTCAAATCGTAAAAACTACACAAACTAATACCAATAAATCTATATAGCGATTTGGAAATGAACTGATTAACACAACCTTGCGCATAATAAAGAAATTCAATACAAAACTCTCCTCCCTAGGTGCTACCACGCAAACTGAGAAGAGGATAGCAGGAATGGGTCGCACGTATCTCATTTCCAATCTGTCCTTTAACGCGACGAGGACAAAAGCAGTTAGATAGTTATGCGTATGGCCACACTCTCCCCTCCGCTCACCCCCCTCACAGCCAGCACCAAAACGACTACATTTTCACGGGTGTTTGCGAGGAGTGGGACTATTTGAGCGTCTGCATCCGTGGGATCCCTTGCACCTGTTCCGGGACCCCGCCTAGAGGAGGAGGAGGAGAAGAGAGTGGGCGTGGTGGTATTGAGGGGGGAGGGGGGGGAAGAGCGAGATGGAAGATTGAAGAAGGGAGACCCTGAGGGGTGGAATGGCAGAGAGGAAGCGAACCCAGCATACATGACTGGAGGCTGAATGGGAGGTGGACAGAGAGAGAGAGAGAGGGAGAGGTATTGGCTGTGGACGGGTGTTCCTATCTCGCCATCCCACCCCCCGCACCTCCTCACACTCACCACCAACCCCCCTTTTTCGCCCCCGCGAGGTATCGCCGCCATCGCAGGTGCCTGCCTCCACGGAGATGAGTGAACGATGGGTTTTTAAAACTGACGCTAGCGAAAAGCCGTCATCCAGACGCACGTACGCGCGCGCAGGTACACTCACTCACACGCACGTACGCACACACACACACACTCACACACGGGACATATACGACCCGTTTTATGCCGCTCCGCTAAAGAAAGAGAGGGGGAAAGAAAGCAATTACCGCGGAAGTAAATTAACTTCCGAATGGAAGTGATGGGGCGGAAATAAAAAAAAATACGCGCAGCGAAATAGAAAAAAAAGCTCCGTCGGGAGGGATAGAAAGGACAATAACTCGCTGGTCGCGCTAGGTCCGATTAGTTCCGTCTAAAAAAATAAAAATAAAATAAATAAATAAATTGCCCCTCTCCGTTTATTAAAAATATGGGTGACATCTATTACGGACACGGAGGGTTGAGGGAGGAGGGGAGAAAGGGAGGATATTAAGGGAGGAGGGCGTGGTTATAGGGGCGGCACGACATCAAAGGAAACGCGCGGCCGCACGTCCCATTATTATTGTTGTTATACTGGGAATCGGATCGCCACCATATAAAGGGGACGATCGAGGGGTATGAGAGGAGGATGGTTGGCTATCCAGTTTCTCAAAAGGAGCATTTTCATTTAAAGAGAAAGAGAGAGAGGGGGCAAGAGAGAGAGAGAGAATGAGAAAGGGAGGGCGGAGACGCGACGAATGAAACGAAAAGCCGCCAATTGTTGCGACTTCCTTGGAGAAATTTTTTTAGCGCGACTCGAGGACAATTAATTCTCCGTCGCGCTATAAAACGTTGTCGCCTCTCTCTCTCTGCGTGACAGAAGTTATTATTCGGTGGAAATGTGAGAGATTAACTAGCGCTCTTCGCATGACATTTATTGTAGTAGATTTGCCGCCTATTACCTCACCGATTAGGGGAATATTTTTGTGAAAATAAATTCCTAGTTACATAGAAACAAATAGCCTGCAAGAGAGATCTTTTCCATAATCTTTAATGTACAATGAAAAATAAATTGATCCATCAGGTGAAGAAAAACAGCCATCGACACTTCAGTTTATTCCATACGCATGCAAGGAACTAACTTCTTTTAACGTAGGTATAGATATACATTACGTTCGTGTATTTACGTATTTCCATGTATTTCACTCCCGCACACATACATACAAATTCAAGGTGGTGAACCTAAAGCCGACAGAAACTACTTTTTCATTTACAGCTAAGACTTCTTTGTAGCGAGGACCACCAACCACACAATCAAAACGTCGATGATTCTGGCAGATTGAATGCGCAGTAACCTAGACTCCTTTTATAAATTCGCCGATATATAGACAGCGAGCCACACACGAAGCGAGATAGAACCAGTCGTAACCGCAAACATTGAGAGTAGAAAAGAGAAACAGCCTTGGGCTACCATGATGGCATTCTAAAATGAATAAGAGAAGCCGAAAAAATATATAAATTTTATTCATATATAGGTACATAAATAGATAAACTTATAACCAGTGACCAGTGCTTTTTTTGTAAAAAAAAAGACGTGCCGGTACTCCTACCCCACTCCACCTTTTCCTGCACCCTCTTCCCCTTCTCTATTGGATTTGTGATGAACTTTTAATAACTAAGTAAGTTGATTGTAAAAATCAAAATATTTAACATTTATAGAATCCGTTTATTACCTTAAGTTTTAAACAATTAAATAAAAAGAAAATGTACCGAAATTAGTCGTGGGTCAGCATCGCTCTGAAAAAAGGTGCCGGTATGCCGTAGAGGCGCGTACTACCGTCACAAAAAAAACCAATGCTTAAAACTACTTAAAGGTGGCAACAAGGTGTTGGGGGGAGCCCAGTGGACACTTACCAAAATTGGAGAGCCACTGGGGGTGCTTGAAGACCCACGAAAAACGGAAACACACGAAAAACAACACAAATTCGAAATCTTTTCGGGACGAAGCCCTTCGTCAGCGACGGAGAGAGACGCTACTTGTGAACTCGATAAAAAAAACAAGAGAAATATGCTACTCGTATAACTCGGAGTATTTTTTTTACGCTCACGTGATTCTGTAAGAGCGAAGTTAGAGAGTGGATAAAGAGGCGAAGTGCAATATTTTTGGAAGAGATTCCATTTGGAATGAGGCCCAAAGCGTGAACGTGCGTGTTCCCTGAAAAAAAAAGGAATCAGCCCTCTCAACTCTCTCTCTCTCTCTCTCTCTCTCCCTCTTTCCACTGCAACGAGTACCGAGCCGCAATCATGCGACATTTTTACGACAGAAAAAAAGAAAGGAAAAAAGTTTTATTTTTACAATCGTCGAAATCCTCGTAATAATCTTGAAAAGCGCCCTACTTAGTGACGCACAAGGAGGGACGAAAGCAATCCTTTTTTTCTCTCTCCTCTCCTCTCTCCCGAAAAATCCCACAGTGGCCGCCGGGGAGGGAAGGGAGTGAGGGGGGAGGGGGGAGAGAGGGAAGGAGAGAAAGGGAGGGGGGCGTGCGGGAGTCCCGACCAATCCGGTTTGAGTCTCGCTCAACTCTCATGATGGCCACCTTAAATAATCCGAGGAACAGTCCGAGCGAGACAGGAGGAAAACAATTTAACCCGGTATTTTCCCTCCCAAAAGACCCTCCCCTTTTCTTCCCTCCTCTTCCTCCATCTTGATAACGCATTGTTTGCCAGATGTAATCGGCAGCGTTTATAGGAATAAACCAGGGAATTTTTTGAGGGAAGGAAAGGGGAAGGGATGAGCGGCTCTCCTACTTTTTTTCGGAAAATATAAGAGGATTTTCTTTCTCCTTTCCTCTCTGCCCTCCTCTTTCTCTATTCCCATATAGGAGGACTCTCCCTCATCCTGAGTGTAGTCCACAAAGCGTGAAGCGTTTTATGCTTATTTCTGGGCAGAGAAGAGAAGTTTTCCATCGTCTCGTGTGTTTTTTTTTTGTGGTAGGGAAATTGCCGTCGACGAAAAGAGATTCGTGTTTCAACTGTCTGCGTCAACGCCGATACGGAAGGACGATAAGGATTTTTTTCTTTTTGGGCAGTCGTTCGTGCTGCCACCCACAAAGACTGGCGTGGAGATCACTATAGGGGCAAACACAAAAGGAGAGGGAGAGAGAGAGATGACATACGCTAAAAAGCGGCAATGAAGACGTGAAAATTCGGAAGGAAGCGGAGGAGGAGATCGCTAATTGCCCTAATTAGGAGAAGCGGAATTAAATACGACCGAAGCGACGTCTCACGGAATTAAGGAGTGTGACACATCTGGCGCTCCGAAAAGTCTTACTCGGAATCTCCCCTTCGAATAGTCGGCGTAATTGCTCGAGCTAATGAAGGCGACGCTTGATTTACCTATTCCGTGCGCGGCGTTGAGATTATACCAGATTGTTTTCCAAAAAAATATTTATTGTGCCGAATACCGTTTGTGCGAAATGAAGACATCATACAGATTTATGGTGTTTACCATATAATGCACGCAGGAAAAATACTAACGTGAAGATCAGTAAAATTTATATATACCTACAAAGGTTCTCGATCTGTTCTTCTAAAATATGCCTGCGGACGTAGGCTTCCGTAATATGTTGTGAAGGAACATTCGAAATTCGACATCCATTGGATCAAGAATACATACACGCATTAAGTTTTATTTTCTTAGTTACTTCAATATGGATTGATAAATTTACAAAACAAAGTTGATTCTGACATAAACAACGAATCCCTGATGAAAGGAAACAATGTGAATGCCATCAATAATAAATATTTTTGAAGTGTCCACACCGTAACATTATCACTAAACTTTCCAATCGCAAATCACGGATATTTCCCAAGATAAAATTTAGTTCGGCACCTCCCTCCAGGTGATGAAATGAAGGGCCTTAGCATTCCTTTTCGTACGCTCATCACGGCTGTTCTCGTTCACGTCGTTCTTGAGCAATCGACCAAATAAAAAAAAAAACATGGCCGAAAAAAATACGAAGGCCAGGGTCGGGTAAATTCCCAACAAATAACCATAAAAAAAACATTCCACCTCCTCCTGTGACGCATCGGACTTAAAGAAGAAATAAAAAAGAGGACGAATTCCACCTTCGGATATCGACCGTATCCTTCCGGGAACCTGGGAAAGAGTATAGAGAGACGCTTCACTTCCCTGGAGACGCTCGACAATTAAAAGAATTCCCCGAATACGAAAAGCATCTAGGAGGTAGGAGAATAAAATGGAGAAGGAGGGATCGAATCAACACGACATAAAAAGAGCTCGTAGGCCTACCGAAAACCGTAAAAAAGGAAAGCTTACAGGAGCCGTGTCCGGCGGTCGAGGGACGGTTGGTGAACTACTATCACCACCACTAGAGCCGTCTCCTCGACCACAGTGGGAGACGTTGCCAACGGAAGGAGGGTGGTGATAGGATACGCGGAAAGCATACTCTGCAGCGAAATAAAAAAGATTTCAAGAGCTTTCCGTAAGGGGGGAAATTTAAGGAACGGCACTTTCTGCGACTACATAAAAAAATAAACATCGACGATAAAAAAAAAAAACCCCGAAAATAAAGTCACTGGGGGTCGTTTCGCATCGGATGCAATTCGAAATCACGCGTGCCGAGCATAAAGAGGGGCACAGAAAGCACCCACGAGACGGCGCTATCACAAACTCACGACAGGCGGAATTAATGGCGGGCGGATTGGAACGAAAAATCGCCGGGAACGAAAAAACAAATAAATACACCCTAGAGAGAGAGTGTGTGTGTGCGTTTGTGTGTCCGGGGGTGTTTCCAGTCGCGTAGCAATAAAACAACGCGTGCGGGTTGGGTTTGTCGAGACGGGGGGCGAGTGACTTATTTCGATCCGTGATTCAATAACGCGAGAGATTTCTTTTTTTTTTTTTGGAGTCGAGCCACGCAGTCTTAAAAGAGCGCGTTCGCGAGACTCGTGATTTTTTCCCCCGATTCCGAGGAAAGTGTCTGGTGTTCGTACTCTGAAATTGAAAAAAAAACGTGGGAGGGGAAAGAAAACCATTAACTCTTTTCTTTTTTTAAAATCTTTTTCCCCCACATATAATAGCAGAACAGGCGATACGAGGAAAGTGGGAGAAAAATTACCTTTTTTGGCAATGCTCGTTCGAGTCCTTTTCCCAGAGATGCATCCGAATGCTTTTCACAGAGAGAGAAATCGAAAGGAAGAAAACTTCGTAAGCTTTATGGTCCCTGAGAGAGATAAAAAATATATACTTGCTCGAGGCGTCTGCTGATGCTTAAAACCCATGCCATTTCACTTGCGTGTTTTTTTCTTTGCGACTACCGGAGAGTACAACTTTATTGCGCATCCCTTTGTAATTTAGAGATTTTTTAAAGAAACAGATCACTATATAAATTCTCTAAGTTTCAAGAGAAAAATATACGACAGATAAAACATTAACGCATAAATATACTAATACATGATTACGGAAGTGTTAGAGAAATTAAATAAATCATACAGGTAACACATATGTTTAAACGATTTAGTTTTAATCCGAAGTAAATTTTCACTGCCGATATACATATTCTAGTAATTACGAATAATCTTAATAATTACCATGCCTTTCACATAATATTTTCCACTGAATTTGTATTCTGAAATCTGATTGTCTTCATCATTATAGGACAGATATGGACGAAGACTCAAATTAATCCAAGAACGACTAAAAAACATGTATGATTACCATCGCGTTCCAAAAACTGTATAATGCATCACAAGAAGCCATTTCTCAGCAATCTCGTTATTAAAAGATATATTAAAACACAATCAGATTTGAAATTTTCTATCATAAAACAAAAATGTATTCGAATCAGAAACGAGCATACTTAACGATATAATCGTCATGAGAAGTTATATTTAACATTTTGAAAACCCTCGCGAAATTCTGAATAGGTACTGAAGGAAGGAAAAACCTCATTTCACAAAATAAAAAAAACGGGATTTCCTTTTCTTTTATAATAACATCGCATCCTTCAAATTATTCCCATAAAATGTTTTATGGCCCACGGTATAAAATAAAATAAGAACGCCGACACGCGCATTCTGTAAATTATAAGCAATCTCATTACCGGAATTGCTCAAGGAACTCCATCCATGTAATATAATTTAACGAGACGGCTGACTAAGTTATGCACGCAGAAATACCACCTCCGGGCAAACAAAACGCCCCACATAAATTACCAACTCGTTCCTCGACGAACTTGCCTCTCCTTCTCCGATTAGAATAATCTAAATGATGCGCTTATCACGTAACCTTAGGAACAGCGAGCTAGAAAGAGAGAGAGGGGTGGGAGAGAGGAGAGAGGGGGGGGGGGGGGGGGAGACGAGAGAGACTTTGGAGCAAAAAAAAAACGGACCATCTTTCTTGGAGATAAAACCACGTCTTCTCCAACTAGGGTTTTCCTCTTCACTCTTCGCCGCGAGGTACGGAGCATGGAGAGAGAGCGTGGGAGGGAGAGTGGGAGGCGGAAAGGAAAAGCTTTACTTACCTACCTAGCGTTTCCCTTATCACTAGTAACCTCATGAGGGAGGTTGTGTCAACCAAACTAACTCGATTTCCCAAAGAGAGGGAGGGACCCAATCTGGAACCCCCCCCCCCCCCCCCCCCCCCCACACCACCCCACCCCCACCAACCCAACCTCCCAACCCCAAACATCAACCTCCCCCCCAAAAACTCCACCTCCATCCCGGCACTATCTCTGAAGCAAGAACCTACCTCCAGCAGCGAACGAACGATCCAACCTCACACCCCCTCTTTCCTCATTCCGCCCCCAAATCTTCTCCAACAAAAGTTAAACTCTAAAACCACTATAGGGATAGCCGAGGGATTGGGGAGGACGAAAATTGTGGTGCGAGAGGAGTAAAAATTGGAGGAAAGAGGAGGAGAAGTGAGGAAGGGGATTTGCCAAAAAGGAGGAGTAGTAGGAGGAGGAGGGTGTTTAGAAATGAGGGGTTGTTAAAACCAAAAACCACCTCTCTCTCTCTCTCTCTTGCGCGCGCACACCCACACCCGCATACGCGTGCATTCACAAAACTTGGTCCAAAAACGGAAAGGTGTTCGGAGGAGAAGTGAGAGAGAGATGCAAAAAAAGAACGCTTTCTCTCTCTCTCTCTCACTTTTCCTAAAGTCTCCCTCTTCCCTCTAAAACAAGTCTTTCAATTAAATTATTCCCAGGGAGTTTAAATGGCTTTCCGTGGATGGAGAACAAACCTTAAACCCTTTTATACTCCACCCCATATCCTCTTCTTTCACGAAATTCTCCTTCCATACCGCCTTCCTTCCTCCTATGCGAGTTAACCTTGCAAATGAGGGAGGGAGAGACGAAGGGAGGAGTTGTAGGAAGGAGGAGAGAGAGAGAGAGGAAAGAGGGAGAGAAAGAGGGCGATAGGAGGGGGAAGAGTGGAACGAGAGTGATAAAAGGGAATTTGGGAAAGAGGAAGGGGGAAGGGAGAGAGAATATGGAATTCACACCCTCATTCAATGCCCTGGCGAAGAAGAGGGTGAGACGAGGGAGGGAGGGAGCAAGAGAGAGAGAGGGAGGAGGGGGGTGGGGAAGGAGGTTAGCACGTGATGAATTAAAGGAAAGGGTAAGGTTGGCTTCCCACGAAATGAAAGATTAAGTAAAAAAATTTATATATATATATATATATATATATACGAGGGCTCGGAATGACGTGTTTGTGTGGGTTGTGTGTGTGTGCGTGCGTGAAAGAGTATGCACTGCCTCGAATTAAAAAAAAAACGAAAAAAATTATGGCGTACGAGGAAATTCGGAACCGGCTTCGACGCCGTGGAAAAAAATATATAAGAAATCGTAAGAAAAAAGCGAAATTTCCCCCCGTAAATTCTCGTTAAAGCGGAGGGGAAAAAATCGTCAATTAATTCTGACGGGACGGAATTTCTCCCTTAAACATTTTCGGGCGCGATTCAAAATTTTTCCCTGGGGTGACGAAACAATTGCCCTATGTTAGATTTGACAATTATTTAGCTCAACAGAGAACTCTCTTGCTGGTAAGACAATGTTAGAGTATTGTCAACCTATAGTTCATTTAAGCTTAGTTTATTTAAACAGAATTTCGAATCGCCAATTTAAAAAAAATTGAATTCGTCAAAATATTACTTTACGACTCCTATAAATATAAACCTAAATTAAAAAATTAGTTTTTTTAACGATGCATTTTAAAAACCGCTACAACTTCTTACTCGGTTCATATCAAAATTAAATACAGCAAGGCGAGTGAGCATATATATAAAAAAATGAAAAAAAACAACGGCCGCTATAAAACGCTAAAACTTGAAACGAGGAGGAAAGGTGAACGAAAACGAAAAACATAAATAAACGTAATCTTCAGCAAAAAAAGAAGATTAATTATGCACCGAATACAAAGGAAGAAAACCAGAGAAAGAGAAGAAAGGAAAGACCGAGAGAAAAGATAAATGTGCGGAGGAACTAAAAAGGGGGAGATAGGTTGATATGAATAAAAAGGAGAGAGACAGAGAGAGAGAGAAAGAATCAAGATGGAAGGAGATAAAAGGTAGCTAGAGTGCAAGTGAGGTGAGAGAGGTAAAGGGAGAGGAGGAGAGAGATAGAGAGAGGGAGAGAGAAAAGGAGGGATGGGAGCAGTCTGAATGCCTGCGGGTGTCGGGCCAAGTGTTTGTGGAGGACGACTCTGAGAGAAGGGTTGTCTCGCGATGCCTTCCTCGAGAGTAGGTATGAGAGAGTTTTAGAAGTGAAGGAGTTGAAGGAGGAGGAGGGGGAGAATTAGGGAGGGAGATTTTCAATCCGTGAGATATCATCTGGATTTGGAAACACGCAAGCCCACCCGTGAACTTGGCGGAGCAAGGCCGAGTGCCCGAAAAGTTTCAGCCGCAAAACCCCTGCTTCCCAACAAGGAATGTTAAGACTACCTCCCCCCCTCTCCCTTTCCTTCTCTCAACCATTGGACTAATCTCCAATTTTACCTCGGTAAACCCAACCTTTAATCCTCTTCTCTGTCCGTCAACCTTATTCGGAATATTACGCGAAACGTTGCCTCCGAAATTGTTCATATACATTCGAGTCCTGATTACGCATCGTAAAATGGCGGAACTTTTTTTTTTTACCTCGAGCGAAACGCGATATGGTTTTATTACATAATTGCGGTAGGATAATTACATTATATATATATATATATATATATGAAGAAATGCAATTTTCCAGGTCTTGTTAAACTCGTTGATTGTATCGCGTTACGCTTTCCCCAACACGCTAACACGACGACTGCAGGAAAAAGTTTTTCACGGACATTTTTTTTTATTACATACATAGATACAGAGTCAGAGTAAGAAAATACCCCAATTCTAACTCTTTTTCTCCAATCCAACCGCGGAACCGCGAAAGAAAGAAAAATCGGAAGAGCCCGAAACCGCAAAATGTCTGCGCTTTCTCTCCTTTTCCGGACGATATCGAATGATTCCCCCCCTGGAAGGAGCGAATAAAAATCTCTCGTGAACACCTTCCCAGTAGTAACAAGCGAGGAATAAAAAAAAAAACGAGCTCCTTACGTATGGCAAAGAAGAAAAGCCCACGGGGGCGGTGAAAGACGACAGAACAACTCTCTTAAGCCCAGAGACCGCATCCTGCAACACGAAGAGAGGTAAATCGAATCGATATATATGAGAGAGAGAGAGAATATGAATAGAGACGGCGAGGGATAAGTAGAGAAATTCACTCATCTGATCATGGGCGTCAACAAACTTTTTTCCGAGAAGGTAAATCCAGGGCCAGCTTGAGCTGTGTTGCGACTGCAACAGACTCTTAACACAGGGGTTCTTAACCTTTTGTGAGCCCCGCACCCACACAGCGATCCATGGTAATCTCCCGCACCACCATAATTTTTTCAATGGTTATTAATTTTATTTATTTATTTTAACAAATTATTAAACGTATAATATTTAAAATCAAATATAATTATTACAAACTACATTTTAAACTCAACCTTTCCTCAATTAAAGGCACAATAAGATTGTAATACAGGTGAGGCGGCGATTAGGCATTTTATTACAATGGAATCCTATCCAACAATTTCATGATAGCTTTCAAGATTGTTTCTTTTTAAACAATTTTTAATGCTGTATTCATCTTGAACTTCAAAATAACCTCTCTGTAGCGGATTATCTCAGCCTTCTCACGAAAAGTAGGACGGAGAGAATGACTTTGTTATAAACGTAATTAAAGGCGGAAAAATATAGCGACAATATGTCTGGGCACGGCAGTTTAAATCGCTTTGTAAACAGACCTCGAATGGTGATTATGGTTTGTTATTTCAAGAAAACGAATGTTCTTCAGCATCTCGCTATATATTTAATAAGAAACGTGGACGCATTAATACACACACTAGGACGGCAGCTGGTTAGTATGGGTGGCTCAAAATGTTTTCTATAAATATAAATAAATAAAAAAGTCAAATTGCAAGATGTTCCCACCGCACACCCTGGAACCACTTCCCGCACCCCCTGGACGATCTTCCCGCTCCACCTGGGGGTGCGAGCACCCCCGGTTAAGAACTCCTGCTCTAACATAAATTACGTGATGTCAATAAAATTCGTTTTTATTATACAATGCCAAAAAAATCTGCCGATTTCATATTAAATTACAGGATAACCACGCGAGATAGGATTGGATGATGAAGAGGAAAGTGAATTATTTTACTGAATAATTTTTTATTACAAGAGTTCAAAATGTAACAGTTAAGTTTACAACAACATCTGTTGCCAATACGGGGAATGAAATGCTGCCCGTATTCGTAGGTGCGCTCAGAATGGTGAAAGACTTCGAAAATATGTTTTTGATGGAAATAAATTTTAAGGATCCCTCTATTATAACGTTCGACTTTCATACTCATATCAGAGTTCATTTTTTAAATTTTAAATTGCATACATTTTTCCTTATTTTATATAACTGTGAATGATGACTTTTTAGATTATCGTCAGACATTCCGAACGACTACCCTTCTCCCTACAGACGCCCGCGCGTTTAACATCCTCCAATGATAAAATGCATTGTGTTGCCGTTTAACCTAGGAGTTCCGTTTTAACACCATCATCACGAAGAGATTAAAAGACTTACACAAACTAAGTCAAATCCGATCATTTGTCTTACGAATTATCGCGCGGTAAATTAACATACGTCCTAAAAAAATAAGAATTTTTTTAAGGGCATCGTACTCTGGACAAAAAAATCACCACGACGGAATTGAATATCAAGTAGTATTAAAAAAATCAGATGTGGCCAACACATGACTTTCTCCATATTTGGGGTATAGATATTTAAATTATTATGAATAGCATTATAAGGCAAAATTATTATTTCCTATCGTAAAAGAATACAGTCGTCCTTATTGCCGTAAATTATATTTTGAATGTGTTTACAGAATTCACCGCTACATGGTGGTGGCGCTGTATACTGGAAATTACGAAAAAGTTGAATATCTCCGAAATGGATGGTCCTACGAAAATTTGTTTCAAACAAAACTTAGAAGAATATTACTCTCTACAACTTTGGCCCTCACGAAGATTACCAATAAAGATGTTTTAAAGGAGATATTTGACGGAAACCGAAAAAAACGGTTATTTATAAATAATTCCTAAACAATAACTGCTATAGAAAATTGTCTCAAATGAAAGTTGTAGGAAATTACATTCTCTATTACCTTTCCATAGTATTGTATGTACAATAATGATGTTTTAACGGAGAAATATTGGAAAAACCGAATCGGGTTTCGAATAAACCTCGACTTCCGGTTAACCGATATCGTCCAAAAACTAATCAGTTCTTTGTGATCATGCTAAAGTGCTATATATGAAATTTGGTATTAATATGACAAGAACTTTTTGAGTTAGAGCACCCACAATCACATACATCCATCCACACACACATCATTCCGAAAATAGTCCAAACGTGTTCTAGGGACCTCAAAACGTGTATTTCCGTTGAAATCTCGAAGTCGTTTTTTTCGTGATCACAACACTTTCCCTATACTACGTATGGAGAAAGTAAAAATAAAATCACGCCGGATCGAGCATGAGAGAGATCGGTCCGAACATGTTGGTGCGTACCACGTTAAGAGCTGTCTCTCCATCTTCACATTTCTTCCTCACACACACACTTCATCCCTCTGAAAACGGCAGACAAAACAAACCTGTTCGCGCTCCGTCTTTCGAGGGAAGAGAGAAAGATCGAGACTTTTTTTTCTCCTTTTCCCCTTTCCTCTCTCTCTCTCTCCCTCTCCCTCACTCTTTCCTTTCGTGGTTCCTTCGCGCGGTTAGAATTCACATCCGAACGTGTATCTCGAAACGCAGCGCGCCACCGCCGTCGACGCCGCCGCCCAAGCCGAACCAACCCTTTTCTTTCTCCTCCTGTTATTAATGGCTTCCCCCCCTCCCCCCCCCATCCTCCTCCTTCGCGAAACAAGAGGACCCTCCCAAAAAACCTCCTCCCACCCAAAACTCCCCTCCCACAACCTTCCTCCATCAAATTGGTCCGTCATCAAGGAAGCCGAACCCGTAATTTAACCTGTAAATACCAGGTGGCGTGGATTCCGCGATTGGGGCCCCCTCTTCTTCGCGATGGGGGGATTTGAATTTCAAAATCCGGCCGCGCGGAGCGCTTCCGTCGATGAATTATGTGAGACGCGAGTTGGAAAGAGAGAGAAAGAGAGAATGGAAAAGGGAGATGAGAGAGAGAGAGAGAAGAATAAGTGTTTGGCCTTGAAATGTTGACTGGGGAGGACAAGAGAAAAATAGGCTTCGGGATGTGTTCTATCGGAGGATGGATATATGGGGGTGGTGAGGTGGTATGAGGATGGTTGGGGGAGGGGGGGAAGGGGAGAATCGATGATGCGATCCCTTTGTGAGGGCGCCGAAGAAGAAAAGTGCAAGGCCACCCACTCACCCAACAATTGACCGAGGGCAGCAATTCGCTCGTTACCGATTGGTCTCGGTGCGTTTATACACGCCTCCTATCCTCCTTTGATGGTGCTTGCCAGTGGCTCCCCCCATTCGATAAGTCGCCCGCACAATGACGTCTTAAGGGCGATTAAGGAGAACAAGCGAACTACGATTCTGCACGGCTTTAACGGAGAGTAGGCCTACCGACGTGTAATGGCGGCGGGGTGGGTAGAGATCACACAGAGCGGAGGACAAGAGAGAGAGAAAGCGATATATATCTTTTTTGTTCGGCTCTCTTAAAGCGAAGGCGTGACAGCCGAACCAACGTGGACGAGGGAAGGATAAAATATCCAATCCGGCGGCGTCGATTACATTCGTCAAAAAAAAAGAGCTTTCATTGTTTGTAATTATCGGGGGAAAAGTGAAACTCTCTCTCCCTCGAAGCGGATCCTGACATTGAAGCTGTCTGGCATGAAAATCTATGCGGATAATCTGCGTGTGCTGTAGTAAAAACGAGAGGTAATTCCCTCTTAGCCTCGAAGCCTCGACGCCGCAGGAGATCAAATTAAACAAAATAAAGTACGCAAAGACGAGCAGAATGGAGCACAAAAACAAACCAAGGTAATTAGATTATATGTATATACAGTCGAACTCCCATAAGTCGAACGTATATAACTCCAATTCTCCATAACTCGAAGTGGTTTCACTTTACAGAAGAAAATCTTTTTCGCTAACTCGAATTTTATATGCGTAAAATATTTCTTGTTTCCCTTGAGGTTCGACTTTTAGAAGTTCCACCGTGTGCATATTTTTTTTGAAAGATTCAAAGATATTTGTAATAAATGTCAACTTTGAGATGGAGAAAAATTCCGAACTTGGCCGGGAATCGAGCCCGGATCTCCCACTTCCCCTCCGATTCCCTGTCAAGTTCAGAATTTTTCACCTTCTCTAAGTTGACATTTACGTTAAACCTTACGTGCCATGCTTAAAAACTATTTCTCTACCTTCCATTTTGACATTTATAGTAGTATTTGTCGAAAAAACATTTAAAACAATTCCCTCGACGAATTTTATACCAATATCATAAATTAAATCCTTTTCAAATATCCCCCATAAGAAAAGCTAATCAGGAACAACAACGCCAGGCGAGGGCAATTATTAAAGAGTGTATTTTTTTCTGAAAATACCGCAATCAATTTACTTCCCAGCAACACGATTAGCCAGCGAAATGCGAAATTACTGAATCGAATAATTGATAAATCTTCGAAAGCTACCGTGAGGACAAAATAGCAGCTAGAATTTTCGCCGCAAAATTACGGCCGCGATGGCAGATCATGCGTCAAGAACACCCGCGCTGTCGGACATCGATCGGAACCCTCGATATCGCATGATATACGTTATGTATGCTAACCACCCGCCATCCGGACACAATTTTATAAAACACACATTTCTCTCCACCCTTCGGAAGACAAATCGTCTCGGATATAAATTCATTTTTACGCGTCGAGTTGAAAGTCTTGTGAAAACTTTGTGTGTAAATATGCGTGTATTCGTACGTATATATATATATATATATATATAAAATGAGAAAATGTATATGTTTCAATAACGCGCTAATATGGATATGTGTGAGTATACGCACATAAAGACATACACGGCGGAATTGGAAAAATATATCTTTTAGCCCATAGATGAAGTTCCTTAAGAGGAAGTTTCAATAACGCGAAAATCGGTCTTCCCTTGAGGCTCGAGGTTTTTTTAACACGTATTCACACACACACAATCATTATTTTATGATATTAAATGATAATATCGATCTAGATAACGCGCTAATCTTATATCAATATATATATATATATATATATATATATATATATATATATATAAATACTACGGAAGAGGAAAGGTAAGTAAGGATATTTAGGGCAACTAGGTGTTGAAGGAAACCCAGTGAACACTTACCGGAAGTAGAGCCGCTGGGGTGTTGGAGAGACACATTTGTAGAGGTTAGAGCTTTCGGGATGATCCCTTCGTCAGCACAAGAGAGACAAAACTGATACGGCAGTGACACTGGGGTGAATATATATATATATATATATATATATATATATATATATATATATATATATATATATATATATATATTTTAGTCTTTTTTTCCCGTCACCAAAGAGATAAGTTCCCTCCTAGACTTATAACAACGTATATATGTAATATTATTTTCCACCATCATTTTTTCCATCACCAAAGGCAGAGATCACGACGCGAATATTTTCGCAGTAAAAGATGAATGGGGTCATTAAACTAGTCGTAGTTGAGGATTCGTCCGACGTCTAAAACAGCGTAGCTACGGTATCGATCATCCGAGGGGCGAATATCTATTAAAAAAAAAAAAGAAAGGTAGAACAATGCCTTCCAAAAGTCCGTGATGGCCGAAAATAAATTATTCCTCGTCCATTCATCACCTCAACTTGATTGGGAAGAAGCATTAACGTTTCCCTCGACCTTGGACTTTGGACGGAGACTGTTGCTTTTAAAATGCTAGCCGCGGACTCCTGGCTCGTAAGAATGAGGTGCGTCAATCCGCCGTTGAATTAAAACCGTGCATCCGTAAGGAATAACAAATTACGTCGAAGGATTTAAACAGCAAGGTTATTAAAACTTAATCGGGATAGGCCAGTACTATTCAAACTTTTTTTTGCATGTACCCTTTGGACAATTTCATCGACTACCTGGTACCACCACATGATTTCGTATAAGAGAAATTACCCTGAAAAAAATGTCATCAAAAGTGGAAAATGTACACTTACTCTGTACAGTTACCAAATAGCTTTATTTAAGCAATTTAATGAAAGTGAAAGTAGTGTGACTGTGGTATAAGAGATAATACCAAGGTAATACTAAGATTTTGCTGGTACCACTTTCAGATCCCTCTGATACCACTTTGGGTACTGGTACCACACTTTGAATGCCACTTTGCTAGGCGAACGGAACGACGACCAGATTTCGGGAACGACGAGCGCACGCGGAAAAATAAAAAGATGAAACTCGCATAGACATATACACACACATACACATCTATCCCCTCACTTACGCGATTTCATGCGAATTAAAAAAGTTTTTCCTTTTTTTATTAGGAAAACCAACAGCCTTAAAGCATATTAAAAAATTTATACAAATTTTTCGATATTGGTTCAATTAAAGACTTCAGAAAAGTGAATAGGTACAGGAAAATTTGCGGGTAAGCAACCTCCGCTTATAATATCACTGATATCAGGGGGGAAAATTTTCGAGTTACGTGATTTGGGAACGCAATTATAGCGTAAGTGTATTTATACACCGATAAATATAGGAAACCATTTTTCAAACGAAAACAACAAAAAGGCGGGCCGCGAGTGTGTGTGTGTGTGAGAAAGAGAAAGGGAGAGAAAAAAAGGCGATCGTGAGAGGGAAAAATTAAAATAATCATCGAGAGATGGAGAGAGCGAAATAAAGAGATACGAACAATGCGTGGAGTAAAAGACCTGACGTGGAGAATAATTTCGTTCCACATAAATAGGAATTTTTTTCACACAGTGGCCCAAACACGCGCTCGAAAACAAAAGCGAGAGGGTAAAGAGAACGGTGGTAGACGCGTGAAAAATGCAACGTGGAAAAAAAATCCGAGAGAAATGATGAGAGGGAGGGAGGGAGGGAGGGAGGAAGGGAGAAAGTGCGTGCGATAGGATAAACTTATAACAGATCGGGTCACGGCGTCGTCATGGGAAACGCGCGACAAACCACGCGGCTGGAAGGAGGTTATCGAGATGGAATTGATTAAGCATCTGTCACCTGCGTACATGCGAGAGCACGGCGCGGGGGTCACTCCGCGCATTTAACAAACGTCAACAAATGCCCGCGAGATTAATTCCTGACAAATCACCGTCCCGAAGGGGAGGAAGGGCAGGGGCGGAACGGTGGAGCAGCCGTTTGAGGCAAGGGACAGAAAATGGAAGAGAGAGAGAGAGAGAGAGAAATAGAGAATGCGAAGAGGGAAAAAATTATCCACGCGGTAGCCTTTCCCCCCCCTCCTTCCTACAGCACCCAATTTCGCAATTGCACAGAAATAGCTATTATTATCCTCTCCAGCAAATGAAAGATACGGGCATTCGCAAAACACGCCAAATGTTGCATGCGTAACAAAGGCAAGAACATTTGCGGCGGAAAGGTACAGGTTTTAAAAAAAAAAACAACAGCGGGAAAGCGACCGGAGGAAGAATTATAGAAAGCGAAACGGGAAAGGGAGAAGAAAAAGAAAAGTAACAAGCAAGGAAAGAACTGATGAATCAGAACTTAAAAGGCGGGTTTTTTTTATTATCCCCACACTACACCGGGGTTTTTCGAAGTATGGGCCGCGCCCCAACGGTGGGCCGCAAAACGTTCGATAAGGGCCCCCACGAAGGGTATATCCGAGATATTTTTAGGTAAAAATTCGGGCTAAATCGTTGCCACGTCGATCAAAATCAACTAATGGGATTTAATACTTATTAAATAGTACCGTTTTGATTTTACATACATTCTTAGGAATAATAACTTGCAATATTTTATGAGATAGAATTTTTGTTGGGCCGAAGAACGTATTTCCTATTATTAATATTGGGCCTCTGAAAAAAAAAAGTTTGAAAAACCTAGGGGCCTTAGACTACCCCTGTAGCTACCAAATTTCAACCTCAGGAAGAACTTACGCCAATTAACAATCCCTCAAAATTTGGTTGAACGGTATAGAAGTACTTCACCGGACACGGAAATTTTACAGACGGAATGAAGGACAAAATGATTACATTAGGACAGTGGTTCTCAATCTTTTACCTCCATTGGGCACTTAACATATTCTGGGATATGGAGGCGGGCACAAGGATAAAGAAATTGTTAGAAATCACGAGAAATGACGCAACGAGTTAAATATTTTAATATATTTAACAACTAATATTTTTGATTAATGCTTGAAACAATTGAATTCTGTAAAAGGAAAACAGATTGATTTTTTTCCTACCAGAGGAGTGAGAGCTCGAGTTGAGGAAAGAAACGGGTCATCTCCCGTAACAGGCGACAGGGCGTCTGGGCACCATTCTGGTTGTAACGATTATTTTCACGAAACAAATGAGTTATTGCTATCGTTCGTTACAGCATTAACAACGTTTTCGACATCATTGCAAACAGAAATGTAAGTAACAAAACTTTCAAGACTTGCATCATTGGACAAGGGATTATGAACATGTGCGCAGAGGAAAGCGGGCACCTAGAAATGGCTTGGCGGGCACCACGTCGAGAACCTCTGCATTAGGAAAAATTAGAAAAAAACGCTAAAAAGAAGAGTTTCTGGAGGAAAAAGGAGTGGAATAACGCTAATAGGGGGAAACGCATAATAAGGGAAGGCAACGAGAAGAGAGAAAAGAAAAAGAGCTCGATGGAACACAATGAGATCTCTTGGGACGAGGAAGAAGACAATGCGACACGCGGACTGAAAACGGGAATAGAAACGTTCGCACAAAAAAATAGGACAAGTTCCCTATGAAAGAAACAGGAGAGATGGCAATGGCCGATGGATAGATAAATAAGTCGAGTACAACTCGGAAAAGGATGGATACAAATTGATCGGAAGGAGAGAGGGAGAAGGGGAGGGGAGGGGGGGGGGGGAGAAGGGAGAAACGAGCAAGAAAAGCGAAGCAGCCTTTAAAAAGAGACGGCGAGATAAGAAAAGAGGGGAGGGGAGAAAAAAAAAGGAGGCTAGCGTGGTCGGAGGAATAGACTTGAGATATTCCAGCACAATGCGAGTACGGGAGAGATGCAAATGAGTCTCAACAAAAAAGAATAAAGAACTCCGTCGGGAATAGAGACGGATCCGTGAGATAGAAACGAACTCGGAGACGGGAACGAGTGTTTTTTTTTTAAAAAAAAAAGAAGAAAAATGAAAGCGATAGCGGGCGAAGACGCGCGCGACCAAGACCTGAAAATAAGAAACGTTCCGAGGAAATAATAATATATGAAGACATTATGATCGACGAAAATGATAAAGCTGAAAGGAAGCGTCGCGAAGAGACGGGATGAGAATAGGTTAAGTGCGTCAAAGTAGCGAATTTTAAGAGCGACGTCAAGTCCCTCCACGTCTTCTCTCAGATGGAAAGGACGTCGGGGCAAAAAGATGAAGGGAACAGTGAAATGATGGAAATTTAACTTATAATGCGTGTGCGCATAATACTGATCACAAATGTGAAGATTGAGAAGGAGGAAAATCCTGAACTTGACCGGGACACGAACCCGTGTCTCGCGCTTGCCGGGTAGGTGCCTTAACCAACTTAAGCTACCAAGCCGGATTAATTCTCCATTCTCGAATTGCCTCAGTCAGGACATCTAGTGTCGTAAGATTTACTATTGAGTTAGCCCTTTCTTCAACCTAAATACCCCAATTCGAAAATGGAGAAATAGTGCGGATTGCTAGCTTAGTAGGTTAGGCACCGATCCGGCAAGGGGTAGACCCGGGTTCGAGACCCGGTGAAGTTCAGAATTTTTCTCCTTTTCAATCTTCGCAAGATGAAGGGAATACTGTGTATGAATACATCACATCATCATCATCATTGGCAGTCTGCCCGTAGACAGGTCCGTAATAATTCATGGTTAAATCCACATACTAATCTACTTTCCGCTGCCTTGTCTCGACAGGCCTTCTCTTTCCCTTTCAAGTCGTCTATTAGCTTGAAACTTTTCCCTACCATTTTCTATTTCTCTTTCAATTTTTCGTTCTAACACGTCTAATCGTTCTCTCTCTCTCTCTCATAAGGTAACGTCCGATCCAGTTCGCCTTTCTCTTTCTTATAGTCTGTATAATCATTCGCTCCTCTCCTATACTTCTTAGTACTTACTCGTTTTTAATCCTATCTTCGGCATTCCTCTCCAATCCCACATTCCGAAGTATTTTATATAATTTTTATTTTGTACGAATATATACTATGCATATGCACGCATATGACCTTGTAAAGTATCTACGGGAATGAATAAAAACAAAGATCCCAGGTACAAGAGTGAAAGGAGAATGGAATTGAAAAAAAAAGATTAAGGGATGGATGGAAGGAGGAAATAGGAGTGGTCAGTGAGTGAGAGTCACGTAGCTATTTTCCTTCCTTTTTACTCCTTCCACGATCCCTCCTTACCCCACTTCCTCCCTCCCTTCATCCCTATATCTCTTTCTATCCCTTTTTTTTGCCTCCTCCAACCGGAGAGATCCTTACAGCCCACGTACAGTTGCGGCTGGATGATATCATCAAGAGCGCCTCGCCAAGGAACGAAAAAAAAAGAAGAATATTTGTCTCGCAACCTATCGAGATATTCGATACCCAATTGTTTTGCGCCTCTCTCTCTCTCTTTCCTCCCCCTTCTTCCTCCTCCTCTCCCTCCCATCCACCTCCACGCCACACCTTTCCTAAACATCCCGACACCGCACCGAAAACACTCTCGGAGAGCTAACTCTCTCTCTCTCTCTGTCTCCCGAAAACACTCTCGGAGAGCTAACTCTCTCTCTCTCTGTCTCTTATTTTTATTCTCCCTTTACTTTGCGGGAAGAGAAAAAGAAAGCGGAGACGGACGGACGGACGGGGGAGGAAAAACGAAACAAATGAGAGTCGCTATTAAGGCGAAAACATCGTGCGCTCCTATGTAAGAGTCTCCTCCACCGTTTGCGGTCGACTGTGAGACTTCGCTACCAATTCGTAAGGCGTGGGTGAAGAGAAGGAGAACTGCCGACGAAACACAATGCGCGTCTGCGAATTATACCTATAGTTTAGCCGAGGAAAATCACCACGCAACGTAAAAAAAGCCGCGTTTCCATTTTTTCACCCCAGTTATACACCTGCTGGACATTAGAAAACGAGATACGCGGTAAAAAAACGTTTTATAAACCGAGCCGGTGAAAGCGTTTAATACAATGGTGATCAACCTACACCAGGGGTACACAACATACGGCCCGCGGGCCAAATGTGGCCCGCCGACACCTTTTGTTCGGCCCGATTGAAGCTGGGAGTAACTCAGCTGGTTAATTCCTTTCCTATCAAAAAATACAATTGAAATTTGCAAGTAAATTATATTTGTTTGCGACTTCATTTTCGTCACATAAAAACTGCATGTAAAATTTGTTATGGCAATTAATAAATCGACAATAGTGTAGTTAAGTTTTTATTACGGACAAAATTTTCAATCAAGGTCGATTTCGGCCCGCGTCAACTTTTGAGTTGTGCACCCCTGACCTACAGCCTACGCGCGCACCGCGAAGCTATAATTAAAGAGATTTAACACAAATTCATAAAATGTATATTCAAATTGTGGCAATGAAACGTTTCATATTGAAGTTTATGATATGATATCTCAGAATCTCTAGTTGACGTCCGATTTAAAACCTAATCTGGCCCGCCGAAGCTTCTACGACTGGAATTGAGGCCCGCCGAGGAATTCGCAACCGCCAATGGGGCCCGCCATTTAACAAAGGTTGCCCACAACTGGTTTAATACTTTCGTTGAAGTAACTAGGTTTTCGGCCAAAATCAAACTCAAGATTAAGCACTTTAAATGTCAGAAAACCAAAAAAATACTTATCTCGGGTATCTCCAACAGCAAACAACAAGATTATGAAAAACCAAAACCGCTTTTCGACTACAATGCAGGCGCCTTCAGTGGCGATTCACCGTTTTTCGTCGAAGTAAGACGTTTTTAAAGTTTTATGACATTTAAGCTCTCATTCTTCAATTTACTCTTGTTAAAGGCAGCTAAAAAAACAACATCAAGAGCACACTCTCACACTTTCATGTATTATGTATTCTCTTCAAAATATTTGCCCTTCAAAAGTATATCTACAAGGTTCAGTGTAATAATATAATGCAATTGAAAATTCAGGAACTTATACGAATAAACTTAATACAAATTAACACTCGAGGGGTTACTCACGTACTTAGCAAAGTAACAGGGTCCTTTGGGAGGTTGTTCACACACACACACACACACGCAACACTCACCTGCGAAAAAAGAAAGATAAAAAAAGGTTTAACACTGAAGCAATAACAAACACAATAACAAAAGAGTAAAATATAGCGGGACATTTATAAGGACGGAAATATATAAAACAAAAATAACACACGGGATTTTCCAATTTGATAAAATATTTATCTCTTTCAGACAAAAGAAACAAATCCATCGCAACGGCATAATCCTCCCCGATAGTCGATATTTTTAATTAAAATAAAAAGGGCGAAATTTTTTTATTAAACTTATAAAATCTCTCCACGTCCTGATCAAAAGCACGGCGGAAGTGAGAAATGCGCATAAAACAAACCTTTTGAGAGGAAAAAAATAATAATGCGCTCTCTCCGGAGCGAAAACATCACGCTTTCCGAGATCGGCCAGCTGGACGGATATAAAAGCAGTTGGGGCGAACATTATCCATTTCCAATAACTCTCTCCCTCCCCCCCTTTTTTTTGATCCAATATCTAGCGTATTGAGCGCATTACCGCCCCCGCCCGCACGCACACACATGCTTTCTCGCACGCACGCACAACCGAGAGAAGCAAAAAGGTAATTTCGATGATGGATTGGGCGGGAACAAGTAGGGAAAGAGAGAAGGTTTGAAGGGTCCAGGGGCAAAAGGAAAAGAGACAGGTTGGCTCTTGTACCGCCGCTCGATAAAAAGGCAGAAAAGGAAGAGGGGCACGAAATGGTAGCTGCTCCTTACATCTCGCATTTAGAATAGGTATATATTTATATGGTAAAGTCGAGCGTCTATAACTCGAATTTTCCATAAGCCGAAGCGAACTCATTTCACGGGACAAATTTTCTTCTACGACTCCAATTTTCTGTAAGTCGAATATTGCTTATGTGTTCCTTGAGGTTCGACTTATAAAAGCTCCAACGTGTGAACATTTCTTTTTTCAATTTTATTTGGCCTTTTATTTTTAGGCTTGCTTAAAAGTCTTTCAAAAATTAAGGGAAAAAATGTAAAAATGATCTAGATTTCTAGTATTTGTCATAAAATTCTAACATTTATTATTAGGTTTATTTTCTTATCGAATCAATTAATTAGTACGATATTTATCTTAAAACTACAATCTTGTAAATACCAGTTTGTAAACTGTTTATGGTTTACGGTGTAGCCTACACGTAGCCTTAACCTCACCGATCAAAGTGTAAATAATTTTTTAAAAAATACATATTACATATTAACTAATGGAAGAGCAAAGGTAAATAGGTATATCAGCGGCAACTAGGTTTTGACGCAACGAAGCCCAGTGAACACTTACCGGAAGTAGAGCCGCTGGGGTGTTGGAGACACACACACACACACATATATATATATATATATAAATACTACGGAAGAGGAAAGGTAAGTAAGGATATTTAGGGCAACTAGGTGTTGAAGGAAACCCAGTGAACACTTACCGGAATTAGAAGGGATCGTCCCGAAAGCTCTAACCTCTACAAATGTGTCTCTCCAACAACCCAGCGGCTCTACTTCCGGTAAGTGTTCACTGGGTTTCCTTCAACACCTAGTTGCCCTATATATATATATATATATATATATATATATATATATATAATAGCTATACACCTGTGCAGAAGAGGGAACTTGAAGGGCAGAGGGGGTGTTGGGAGCGCGTAGGTCGGCCTCCGAAAAGGTTCCACCACCCCACTGCCAGCCACAGCGGTAAAAAGGGAGCCATTGAGGGGGATGAGGGGGGAGGGGGTTGGAATTGCGGTGCGGAGCAGGGTAGGAAAAAAAGGGCGGGTTGGCGGTGGTGGAGGTGGCTTATGGCCTGCATCTGCAGCCCAGGAAATAAGACGCTCATTCAGTGTATCACGTGTGGATCCTTTTGAAGAGAGAGAGAGAGAGAGAGAGAGAGAGAGAGAGATAGAAATAGGAAAAGTCGGCCTCCCAACGGAATGAGAGGGAAGATCCACTTCGGGGCGTAAAAAAATTCGATTCCCTAGTTCGGGACCAATTTCGACCGCACCCCTTTCAAGAAAAAAACCCACCCCCTTAGCGAAAGAAACCATTGAGGGTGAGGAGGGTGGGATGGCAGGGGAGAGGAAGGAATAGAAAAACCCATCTCCACATATGCCCTCCAAACCAGCTAGCTAACCTCTCTCTCTCCCCCTCTCTCTCTCCCTCTACCTCCATCCCTTCTCGAAATAACCCCTCCTATTTCATCTTCCCCAACCACTCCACGCCCCTTCTCCCACGCCGCCCTTACCGACACCCCTCAATAATCTCCTCCGCGTTTCTTTTGTCTACACACACACACGCACACAGATGCACCGTACAAACTCACTCCCCAAAAGGGAAGGCGAAGAGAAGGGGACGAGAAAGGGGGGAGAAGGAATGGGGGAAAGGGAGGGAAGGAACAGGGAGGAGAAGGAAAGGGTGGAAAGATCGTGAACGACTCTCGATACCGGACATATGGCAAAGTGGAAGGGAAGAGATTGATCAGGTTTGTGGGAGGAAGGAATGGGGAGACGAAGGTAGCGTAGGAAGGGAATGTAAATTACGTAATTGTCTTTGTTTATGGAAAGGATAAGAGAGGCGGAAACCTCGCGTTGGAGGAGGAGAGGAAAAAAGGATGGGGTAAGAAGAGAGAGAGGAGGTAGGAACGAATGGGAGGAGATCGAATAAGAGATAAGGCAAGAGAAAGGGCGGTAAAAAAGAGGGGGAGAGAGAATGGCGGGGAAGGTAGGGAGATATATGCGAAGGATAGCAGGATGCGGCGGAAGGAAGGAGGAGGTGGGTACGAAAAAAAGAGGATGGTTTTCAATGAGGAGGCAATGAAGAAACATTAGAAAGGTTTTCTAAACGTGATACGTCATTAAACTGGAGTGATTGGGAGAATCTTGACGCGATGATCGGTCAATTTAGAGATAATAATAGTCGCCATACAAACAAATGCGACGGGTACAAGAAAAAGAAATACCGTAAGGAAGAACTACTTAGATGTCCGTAAATGAATATGCCAAAAATATAATAAAGTCTTATGTTGGTTCGCAAAAAATTAATAATAAATAGATGTTTGTAATTTTGACTTTCACTAATCAGTGGACCTCTACGTGTCTTCCATCGTTCTCTATAATTAATCGAATTCTGTATTCCAATTCTAAGAAAACTTGGTCCGGCACAGCTGTAGGAATGGATAAGATAACCTCACGAAAAAAAATAAAAAAAAGCAAAGAGGGAAACAATGGCAAAAATTAATGAAGTAACAATTACAAACACTTCCAATTTTATATTAATTTTTGTTTTTTTCTCAGGCAACAAAAGACTTGTTCGACTTTATTTTCGGTAAATGCATTTACGAACGCCCTGTTATAGATTAGGTATAAGACTGAAAATGTTAAGTAAACCTATGGAGAAGCGAAGCTTAGCACGCATGTACAAATAAAACATTTTAAAAAAAAAGGAAAAAAACGACGCTAGAAGGCGAACGAAAGTAGAGTAAGGCAAAGAACAAACAAGAAGAGATGCTAAAAACAAACGAAAACGAAGACTAAAACACGGATATATTCAATTTTTTTCACGCACAGTCCGAACGAAATAAGAATCGAGAGACGAAGAATATGCGAAAGAAAGAAGGACGAGAGAGACAAAGGAGGAGTTAGGCGGGCGGATGAGGAGGAAGGTCGTGCCCCTATTATATCCCCCCCAACCCAAGTTTCATTACCATAATTTTCTCGGAAATGCTGATGTGCGGGTTTTTCTATTTTACAAGGGAAGAACCAATACCAGTTTAAAAAAAAAACAAAAAAGAAAAGACGGACGAAAAGAACGAGACCGAGACATGAATGTGGGAGAAAAGAGAATCTCTCTCACTCCGCTCGCAAAAGATCGCCACAGTCGTGATGAACCTTGAGGAGGTGGAGAAAAAATCTTCGTAAGGTAAGGCACGAGCTTTCATAGAGAGAGAGAGAGAGAGAGGTAGAGATGAAGAGAGAGAGAGAGAAAGAAGACGTGGAATGGATTGCCGGGACAATAAAGAGGGGAGTGCCACGAGAGAGAGAGAAAGAGAGAGAAACGCCATCCGCGCATTGGTGGGAGCGCTCGTAAAGAAATGACCGTTGTATAAAGGAGCCATGCATGAGATACGACATACGGAGGAGAAAAAAAACAAAGCGTACTTTTTATTTGTTTTCCTCAAACCGGAATCTGCAAAATACGGGAACGGACGAGGTCGGATTGGATTCGCGATCTTCTGAATAAATTATCGAGGTAAAAAAAACGCGCGCACAAACACCTTGGACGATCTCCAACCCAATCAGACGCATTTCCCGTGCAATAACTCGCTGGGACAGAGAAAAATCCCTCGGCAACGACAAAACAGAATCTTCCCCTCCCCTCCCCGGCACTTGCTGTTCTCGAGATCCGCGGATTTTATTTTCGCGACGAAGGACGATCATAGACGCAGCGATATTTTTTTTCTTTTTTTCATCAGAATGTAAACTCTGCGAGTGAGTGTGCTTATTCACCGCAATGAGACCGGATGGCCTTCGTTCGATGTAAAAGCCGAGTTTTAAGTGATTTCCGACTCGAGCGTCATACCTCTCTCTCTCTCTCTCTCTCTCTTGACCCCACCTTTTTTTTGTTTCGGTCAAGGGCGATTAAAAGCAAACCCTTTCACTCATTACCTGATTGCATCCTTCCCGTACCAAAAAACCCTCCCTCAAACCAAGGACTTTTTCCCTCTTCTTTTCAGAGCCGCAAACCAAAGTTGAGGTGCAACAGCCATAATACAGTGGAACTTGTCTATAAGTCGAACCTCAAAGGGGAAACAAAAAAATAGTCGACTTATAGGAAATTCTAGTTACGGAAGAAAAATAACACGAAAAAGATTTTGTCCTGTAAAATGAATTATCTTCAGGTTATGGTAAATTCGAGTTACGGGTTTTCGACTTATACAAAAGTTCGACCGTAAACGCGAAAAAAAGATTTTGTCCCGTAAAATGAGTTCACTTCGAGTCATGGAAAATTCGCATTGCTATCGTTCGACTTATTGAAGTTCGACCGTATGAAGAAAAAGAAACGAACATCAGCATCGATCCGTTTCGAACAGCCAAACAACCGTTGGATTTTTTTATGTAATCCTTTCCCGAGGACACTTCCCCTAGACGACTTAATCTAGAGACGAGCGAGAGGGAATTTTGGAGAGTGAGAGCGAGAGAGATAAGGAGAGAGAGAGAGAGAAAGTGAGGATTACTAATGTTCCACTAGAGAGGTAGCAGAGATACCAGCATCTCCTCCCTCCCTAACCTCTCCCGTTCTCCCCCACTTTTTTTTTTTTTTTAAAGACTCACTCAACCCCTTTCCGACATCTTTACTTCTCCTCACACTCCAGATCCATACGGGCGAACAGAGAGACCAAGGTAAAAAAGGGATTTGAGACATCCCGACATAGGGTCCAACAAAGCCCTTTTCTCTTTCCTCCGACCCCTTTTTCCTCTCCCCTTCCACATCCCCCTTTTACAACGCTCCTTCTCGACCTTACTTTCCCAGTCCTATTCCAACGCGTCCTTTCCTTCCTTCGAGAGAACCTTCTTCTCGCAGCAACCTTAACTTTCCTACTCTCCCTTCGACCCCTGGCCTCCTCACCTACACACACACACACGCACGCACATACACACGCGCCATCAACAGACTCGACACGCCCGTGGGCTAATAGGTCAAATCTTCCATTTTAGTTCTCCTTGCTCATAGAGCGAAGGCCCTTACAGATTGCGGCATTTCTTTAAAAGAAAGATTGAGAGGGTGTGTGTGTGTGGAGGGGGGAAGGGGAGGAGAGGTGGAGGAATTGATTAGGGAAGGAGTTGAAGGTGGGGACGGAAGGAGGGACAATAGGGGGGGAGGGGAATAGATGGGAGGAAGAGGAGGAGGGACAGTAACCATCCTTGGGCGCACGGCGTTGCCCGGAAACGCTTTCTTGAAGGTCAGGGGACCTTTAAGATAGAAAAGATTGGGGGAGGGGGGGAGCCTTTTCATCATTCGCTTCCTCCGCCTCTCTTCCTCTCTCTCTCTCTCCCACTTTCTTTATCCTTCTCAACGCACCGGAGAGAGAGACTCCGCGCAAGGATAGTCTTAGAATAAAAAAACGACAGTCGATCTGAGAAGATTCTCTTGAAAATTTTTTTAAAAAATTAAAAACGATGGGGAAAAGAATTCGTAGGGAGATAGATAGATAGATAGATAGATAAGAGGGGTTTAACCCGAAAAAAAGTTAGTGCAACTTAAGCAGCAAAACAAAAAAAAAAAAAAAACAAACATAAAACGGATCGGTTGCGATTTCAGAACGAGATTCGGAGGGCGTCCGAATATTGATAGACAAATGGGCGACTGTCATGACGCCATATATCACTCCCTTTTCAAGCAGGAAACGCCTAACCATGAATTCCCGAATGGAGGAGCGAGGGAGAGAAGAAAGCTCGGCCGGGGCTTTGGGTGAGCAAAAGGAGTTAACTTTTTTTTTTCAGGATCTTTAAGTACCGTGTCACGAATTCAAATTCCCTCCTCCCAACCAATTCTCTGCCGCTTCCAAAAATCCAAGCTATACGTTTGCATAATTAAAACGAGTTTAGACAAATGCGATTAAGTGATTTTTTTAAATCGAAATTTGAATTAGATAGTTCATGTTAATGGGATGTATCGAGTAAATGACACGGGTAACTTCTACGTTTATAAATCCAATAGCAGCGTTACCTGTGTTAAAGCTATGAAATTGCCATCGGCAGAAGTTCACCCATCCACGATTTCAGCACGTACTCATTTCAACACACGGTGGGCGGATTCCGGCCGACTAAGACTTTCAAGGTGATGAAATGCGTAATAAATAGTTAACTCGGATCTCAAGGGTCGGTCGTTCATCATTCATCGATCAAACATTTTAATTCTAAGGCATGCGAAAGAATTCTCCTCTCATGGATCAACTTTCAATCACGCCATGTTTCATGTTTAATGTATTACGTCGATGATGAAATCAAATATAAATTGGATATTTTATTAAGCGCGTTGCACATGAATCAAGAGTATTTATTACTTCGTATACTCCATTAAAAGCGATAATAACACCGTTTTAAAAAATTTAATACAAATTAAAAACGATGCAATGCATGCTTCTATATTTTTTATTGGAGATTACACCAAAAATGCTCGAAAAAATTTACAGAATTTAAGGAGAAAATGAATAATCCGCTTCAAATATAAACGTTCCAAAACCCTTCGAATGAACCTATCTATAGAATATTACACAAAAATCATTAATACTAATAGGTTCGCTATCCAAAGACAATTATTCCCTCACGTATGTACATCAACCGAGAACACCCGAAAACGCTCTCATCTCAAAAAGGACCAAAAGAAAAATCACAAAGCAAACACAAACCAAAGTCAAACCGCCTCCGGTGAGGGGGAGGTGAGAGAGAGAGAGAACCGACTACACGAGGCCATCAGAAACCGGACACTTCCCATTACGACCGAAGACACATCGCTTAACACCGTACTCCTTTCCATCCCTCATAACACACACAACATTTCATCAACCCCCTTTAACCCACCCCCCTCTCCCCCCCCCCCCCCCCCCAAACCCTCCTCACACCCTCTTTAACAGAAATACCTCAAACGGAGCGTAAAATAAACCGTTTCACATGACCAAGATTAAGATTCACAAATATTTACCGAAGCGACCACAGGTTTAAGAGGAGAGAGGGAATGGGAGGAGCGAGGGTCGAATGGGAGGAGTTATATAGAGGTTTTTATTTAAGAAAAAAGGAGTGGGTGGATGAGAGAGTCCGGATAAGAAAGAGGGTGGATGACTTTTTTTTTTGGGTGGGTGGCGTGTGGGAGGGAAGAAGGAGGAGGATTGTTTAAGGGATGCTACGAAATGGGGGAGGAGTCCGGGACGTCGGGTGATTTCAATGCGTGGGACTAAGGATATTTAAGTCCCTCGAGGCGGTTTCAAGAAAGGGTGGAGTCGAATAATCACCGACTGAGAAGAGAGATTCCCCCCCCCCCACTCCCACTTCCCTACACCCCTCCACCCAACATCCACTTCCATCCATCCCGTCATTGTTTTCCTGGGAAGGGCAACAACGGACGAACGCACGCGCGCACACGCACGAAACGCACGCACGCACGCGCACACACACACACACACACAAAGTCGCAAAACCTATCAACCCAGCCGCCCACCTTAATTTTCCGGTCCTGGTCACGGGGCAACAAGAGAGGATGGAGGAGGCGGAGAAGCTGACGTTGAGTGGAATGAGGGATATAATCGAGAGGGAGGGAAATAGGACCCTCCCAAAAAAAAATCCTATCCAAACCACGTATATATACATAAAACGGAGAGGGAGAGAGAGAGATACTCGTGTCTACAAGAGCCTCCGGCATGAAAGGCAGCAAAGCAAAACCCAGCCTCCGACAGGACCCTCTTCCTCTCACTCCCCTTTTTCCCTTACCTCCCGCAAAACTCAACCCTACAAATAGGAATCCCCCCCCACTCCTCCTAGCTCCATTTATTGAAGTAAAATGGGACGTTTTGCCGGAGGTGGAGAGAGGTGGGGGGGGGAGGGGGGGGAAGGAGAAGGATAAGTGAGTGGTAAAGGGTTTTTGGTGAGAGAGGAAAACGTTGGAGTGTAAGAAAGAGAGAAAACCTCCGAAGCATTGTCCAAACATTTTCGGCAGGGGTCTCTCCGCACCGGGGATAATATCTCCCTCTTTTCGCATTGACGAAGCCTCCGATGAAGTCACGTGTCCCCCGACGAGAATAAAAAAAAAAGAAAAAACCCTTAACCTCTTACCGGAGCGGGGTTGAAAAGGGGACGGGAGGGGAAGCGTTCCCGAAAACCGGCTTCTTTTCTTCCACTCCCCCCCTTCCCCTCCCAACCCGCCCTCGCACACGCAAAATCTCCCTCTCGCAGTGCCCGCCCCGGTCCCGAAATACCCGCCCTCCATCTCTCTCCTACCCTTTCCCTACAGAACGCTCTGCACGCACTCCCTCCTCCGATTCCATTGTAAGGAGACCACCACCGCCCGCTAACCGTCCACCTCGCAGGCCTTTCACATGCCCACTAACCATAACCCTTCAGCAGACCTCTCTCTCTACTCTGATTCCGCACAATCGACCTTTTGCCTTTTTTTTGCGCACCATCCTTCAACAACTTGGATTCGCTGTCGCGGAAGCGAACTCCTTTCTTTTTCTCTCTCTCTCTCTGATGAAATAGTCATCCGATTCTTAGCACTGGCAAGAAGCGAAGAGTGAGCTAAGTTAAGAGAGAGGAGGAGTTGGGGAAGGCGGGTAGAGGTAGTAAGTAGGTAAGAGAGAGGGATGTAGACAGGAGGAGGAATAGAGAGGATAGGACGAGTGGGAGGAGGAACGGAATGATGGAGATGAGACAGAGGGGGAAAAGTGAGGAAGAAAGAGGGAGAAAGAGTGAGAGGGAAAATGAGAGGAAGAAAGAATGAGAGGGAAAGATTGTAGGAAAAGAGGTACGGAGAAAGGGATATGGAGAAATAGAGGGGGAAAATGATAGAGGGAGAGGTAGAAAGAGAAAGAAAGTAATAGATGTAGAAAGTGATACAAAGAGTGAAAGAGAAAGTGAGAGAGAGGGAGGGAGAGAGACAGACAGACAGACAAACGACTTTATTAGGGCGAAATTGAGACTATACAGGGTGTTTCAAAAGGTAAGGTCAACCGGCGAGGAGGTGGTAGAGGACATTTATTTGAGCAGAAAACTTAAAGTTTTTCTCAATTCACTACTTTTGATACTTTTTCACTACAAATGATTAGATTAGAAACTGTAAATAAAAGTTTCCTTTATTTGCTACAGTTTGTTAAATACAGTGTTTTAAACGTTTCAGCAGGAATCTTAATAATAAAAACTCACAAGGGATGGGTCATTCAGTGCTCATTATTGGACCAAATGCTCGAAATGTCGTCCTCCCTCACGCAAGCATGCCTCAGCCCGGGATCTAATAGAGATTTGCGCACTCTCCAACAACATCTGCTGGCCTCTAATTTCTCCTGCAGCGGCATGAATTCGTTGCAGGAGATCTTCCCTGTTTGCAAACTCCGTGGCGTACACCTTTTCTTTCAGGCAGCCCCATAAAAAGAAATCCATCGGAGTTAATTCGGGAGACCGTGCCGGCCAAGACACAGGGCCTCCTCTCCCGATCCATCGTGTTGGATAGTGTTGATGCAACCACTGATGTACTGGGCGTGTGAAATGCGCCGGTGCACCATCCAGTTGATACCACATGTGCTGACGAATATTTAGAGGTACATCCTCCAGTAATGTATGCAGTGTTCCCTGAAGGAAATTTAGATAATTGGCACCTCCGATCCTGTCTTCCATCACGTATGGACCAATAAGGCTGCTGCCAATAATTCCTGCCCAGACATTTACACTAAATCGGTGCTGGAATGAGGAGGATCGTTTTGCACGAGGATTCTCGTCTGACCATAAATGAAAATTGTGTAGATTCATAACACCACCTCTTGTGAATCCTGCCTCATCAGTCCATAGTACTTGGTTCAGGAAGTCTGGTTCGTCAATAGCTTTGCGTAAGAGCCATCGACAGTACTCGCGATGACATCCATGGTCTCTTGGTGTTAACTCATGGACACGACAGAAATGAAAAGGATGTAGACCTTGTCTATGTAAAATATGCCAAACTGACGTATGAGGAAAGCCTGTTCGATGTGCAATATGTCGAGTACTAATGGAAGGATTTTCGTTAACAATATCAAGAACATCTTCCTCTTGATGCACATTGCGCCTAGGACGACCAACATGATGCCTTGGTTGTATCACACCTGTATCTCCCAGCCTTCGGTGTACGGCTTCAAACACGCGTCTCTGAGGATGCCTTCATTGTGGAAATCGTAACCGATATTCCCTCTCAGCGGCTGCAGCATTACCACCACAAAAACCGTAAATGTAATGCATATCACGATATTCCTCGTCGCTAAACATTTCCGTCCGCACTCTACTGTCTCTCTTTGAAACTGAACCATGGACGCTGGCGAGATTCAACCTTGCCGACCTAGGCAAAAAGTGATGAATCATTGCATCCATATTTGACGCTCTACACCAGTGGTCTTCAAGGTGGGCGATAGCGCCCACCAGTGGGCGTTTTTGGATTTTTGGTGGGCGTTAAAGAACACACCAAATGCTATTCTAATTTTTACACTGAAAAATAAAATTCTATAAAAAAGCTTAATGATACGCACACATATTCTGTAGAACTATTTTATGTTACAGTTCGTTTGTCGTTAACTATAGTATCATATCATACTACACTAGCGACAATGTATCCATGCTGCGGTAAAATCGAAAGGCCCATGAGGGTGGTCGGAGTCTCTCGCAGAAGCAGCGAAGTGTTTAAGTTTAATTTTATCAAATATATAAAATCATAAATTTTTAAACACTGTTATTACCACTGACAATGAGACCGTATTCGGTAATCTCATCTAACGTCAATCCCACTAGTATTAGGGTTACAATACCTCCGTAAATCGCTTTGCTACTGGGGGCGCAAAATTCTTATTCCCCCCGGGCACCAGAAACCCTCACTACGCCACTGGGTGGGCGGTGAACTTATTTCAAAGGACAACATATGGTAAAAGTGGGCGGTGATTCAAAAAAGGTTGAAGACCACTGCTCTACACAGTCAAAATGGTCTAAAGAAGATTTTGTCAGGCAACTGTTTTGCACTGTTCATGTCGCTGTAACTCATAAACGGTAGTGAATTGAGAAAAACTTTATTTAAGTTTTCTGCTCAAATCAACGTCCTCTACCCCCTCCTCGCTGATTGACCTTACCTTTTGAAACACCCTGTATGGTCCCTTCTTACATTTAACCCTGCGTCAATAATTACAAATGAGAATAAAATAGTAATAATAATTTCACAGAAAAGAAACAGAAAAAATAATAAATAGAAAAACATACAAGCAAAACACCAAATTACAAATTCGGAAAATTTCTATAAAAAGACAGTAATTGCGGTAAAAACCTAGGAAAGACCTGACTTGCCCATCCTAGTAAAATACCACTCGGGAAAACACCCACGAAGGGAAGGGGGGTAGAAAAAAACCTGCGAAAACCCTAGACACGTGAAAGAACAATAGTTGAATTACAATAATACATACAAGTTTAACAAGATAAGATTCACAAAAAATATTTTAATTTCACGAGTAATGAACGAGATAATTTAAAAAATAAAGAAAAAGATGAAAACATACATATTTAGCAGAAGAAGTGGTGGAAGAGAGGGTGAGATGGAGAATGCAAGGGCAGGAGAGGGAAAAAGCGATAGGAGAAAGAGAGAGCGCGATAAAGTGAGAAAGGGAGGATTGACGAGGAAAAAGAGGGGGAGAGGGGGAAATGAACGGAGATGTGAGGAGAGATGGGGAGAAGCTTAGATAAAGGAGAGAGGGGGAGGAGAGATTTTAAGGGAGAGGTGGAGATGGGGCGAAATGGGGAGAGGGGTTGGGGGAGAGGGACAGCGGAGGGAAAGAGAGGAAGAAGCGACGATATGAGATGAATAAGGGGTAAAAGAGAGGTGAGGAGAGAGGGAGAAGAGAGAGAGAGAGAAGTTAAAAGACCCTTCTTCGACTTATCCCGGAGGGAAAACCTGCGAAAGAGTCACAGAGTCAATCGCGTTAGACGGATCCCGCTGACTTCCCCATTCGTCCGAATGAATTCCCAACCTCCTTGACTAGCCCTTTGTGAAGAAGCGCCGTTTCTTATTCCGAGGACCGCTATGCCTTGATTGAGATTTCGGTTGATGTGAATGACGGGAGGGTTCCTTTTTGCTCAACGCTCCATTTATCTGTTCGTGTAAAAGGGTTGAGGAAATGAAAAAAAAACCTGGTCTCGTGAAGGGAGATAAGGAGAAAGAGAGAGGATGATATATATATATATAGAAAGATGATGTCAAATATTCAACTCTACACTCATTCCTACGAATAAACTCCAATGTAGGCAAGATGCTAGGAGCAATTAAGTAGTCTTGCAACCTTCTCTCTCTCTCTCTCTCTCCCACCTCTCAGCCTACTACATTTCTATTCTTAATCTTTCGTTTTCCTCGTGACTCATGAGGAGAGCACGTCTCGCCTTAAGAAGGTCCGTCCAATCAAATCCTCATCCGTCACAATCGGCGAAATCGGAACGATCTAAATGGAAGAAATGGGAACTGAAGGAGAGAAATCGAAGTTTTAATGCGATCCCCGCCCGACTAAAGCGCTCGAAAATGATGAACGAGTCGAACATTTTCATTTCAATAAGACGGTCGCTTCTCAAACCACGTATCATAGGGGCACTGGATGAAAATTACGTTAAGTTAACGAGCAAATAATTGATCGGTGATGGAGGCCATGTCTTGGTTTAATAGTCTAGGTTTCATTAAAACCAAGTCTTAACATTTTCACGCATCTCAGTCCTACCATACTACGAATGCCAAAAAAATAATCGAAAAACGGAAAAATTTACAGACTGGGACTCAAAAAACGGGCTAGTCCAAAGTATTTGGCCAATCCGGTTGAACTTAATTACTGCCAACTTAATCGCGCTTCACGAGCGCGACCTTCGAAGTTAACGCACCTGTTTCGTTGGCACGAATTAATTTTCGATAAAAGCTGCATTAAAAACCTCCATTACGGCATTAACAATTCATCATAAATTTCTTTTGGGGATTAAAACACGTTTCACCAGACCTAAGCGAAAAGAAATCATAAAAATTTTTTCTCTTGAACGATCATCTGCGTCAACGCGTCCCTGATGCAATATCGAGTTTGGCATACCTGGTGTCCAAAACGTGGGATAATCCCTATAACAATCTTTGCTTCCCAAAAAGGTCTATCTACCAAAAAAAAAAAAAAAATAACCACTTTCGCGATACAGATAATTGCCGGTCTAAGGCCGAAAATAATTGTCCGACTAGAAAGGGGATATAAATTGAACGCGATAGAGCGGGGACAATGGCGTTGTTGGGAATGCGCGCACGCTGGCAACATAACGTCGAGCACGGGGGCCATTGTGACGTGGAAGGAGGACCTTATGGCTTTGACTCTCTTTCCGTTGGTGAAAAGGCCCACCCTCTCCCACCCCATCCCCATTCATCATTAAAATTTGTCGAGATAAAAATCTCCCCCTATGCTCGTGCCGTTGGAATTTCGGCACCCCCCCCCCCCATAGAGGTCGTAAAAAGGGAGTGGTGCGAGGGAGGGAGGGAGAGAGATGGAGGAGGACCACTAAGTCTTAAATCCAACACACGCATTATGCTCCCCCTAGAGGCGGGAAAAGAATTTCCCCCGATTCACATACAAAACGTCCGACAAAAAAAAAATTCGCGGCGGTCCGACATTTTTCGAAAATTAATTTCCGAAAACAATAACCGGCGTCTGTCTTTCTGTCACATGAAATACCTCGGAAATATCTGTATAATTATTTTTATAGTTTCGTGGGGGATGAGAGAGAAGCGATTCTTTCAAAAAACGCATCTCGTATCACGGTGACTTTCTACAGACGACGAACGTTTGTGCTTCCGTTCGAGCAATAAGCAAAAGAGAAAAGCCACTACGTAAAAATTAGGATCATAAAAGCTTCCCGAAAAAAAAAACCTAACCGTATCCTGAAAGTATATATCAGAAGGGGAAGAGAGGGAGAGATTATTAGTCACGCAGGCCCTTTCCTTTATCCCATCCCCGCAATTGACCTTCTGACCGTGACAAATCAGGAACGAGGACAATCTTGGCCTTTACCAGAACCTTATAGCGTAAGACGGTGCGTATCATAAAGGCGGAGGAAGGGTGGAGTTAAGAGAAGAAGGAAGTGAAAGAAAGAGCGCTATAGTATAGAAGGGAGAAAAAATATGAGGAAAAAGCATGGCGGGCAAGCAGAATGGTGAAGTGAAAGTGAACATCGGAAGAGAACGCGGCAATAAAAGCATAAAGATTAGATAGTATATAAAGAAAACGTTACGACGGGAGGAATGAAAGCGAAAGGAACGACCAGCGAAGCTAAAGAAAAGCAGAGAGAGAGAGAGGAAACATTAGCTGGAAACGGGGAAGGTTTTTAAATAGGCAGTAAGAGGAAATAGAAAAAAAAAGCAGCAGCTCGTGAAGATAGCGAATGAGACAATTGGATAGAGAGATGAAAAGGATAAGATAGCGAGAGGATAAAGTAGACGGTGATAAATATAGATCTTAAGAGGTTTAAGGGGAAGCGGGAAGGCAAAAAGCGAGAGAGAGAGAGGGAGAGAAGGAAGGATACAATAAGGAGAGAGAGAGAGAGAATGAGATGGGGTGATTCAAAAGTGGAGGTGGATGAGAGGGGAATGAAGAAGGGTGGGGGAGTGGGGAAGGGGGGAGGAGAGGGGTTGAGATGAGTGGAGGAACAAGGTAAAGAGGTCGCTTCGACCCTCCTCCGCCATTTCCCCCATTTTAGTTTTCGCATCGTTGGACATATCCCCCCTCCCCTTTCGTGGTTTCCGGTTTCTATCAACCCCCTCCCCACCTCCCTCCTCCTCGTTCCCTCTCAAAAACCTTCACCCCCACTCCTCCTCTCCTCCTCCCTCCCCCACACCGCACCTTCCAACTAAAGACGAGACCTATAGGGTGAGGTAGTCGGGAGAGGGAAGATTTTTAAGAAAAGCAGGAAGAGAGAGAGAGAGAGGGAGAGAGTGGGGGTGCAGAACGGAGGTAGTAGCAAAGGAGAAAGAGAATTGGTTAGGGGGGGGGTGGGGAGAGGAGGTGGAGAGGAAGGGATGAGAGGTCCTCCCTCCCTATCTAAGACCATCATCTCCCGCGCCGCCTCTCTCTCTCTATCTCAGATCTCTTCGACCACTGCTCACATCATTTATCCAGCCACCCTACTCTCACTCCCCCTCCTTTACCGAACCCTCATTCTACCCTCCCCCTTCGGAAGCAGACTAACTCCTTTTTTCCCTTAACTCCTCTCTCCCCCCCCCCCACCTCTCCTCCCCTTTTCCCCCCCTTAACGCCACCCTCAAACTCCCTACGTCGCTAAACCTCCCATCCCCTCCCCAACCCTCCTTAGTGTGTGTGTGTGTCCTCATCCACTTCATCCCCCGCGGAAATTCGAACACTTCCACCCCCTCCCACCCCCTTCACTCTTCTCTCCCCCCCCCTCCCCCCGGGGTCCTTATGTCGCACGTCTCCTTCCCCTCCCCCTTCCTCCCTCCCTCCCCCACTTCCAACTCCCTTACTCCATCGCCCTAACTCCTAGAATGGCTGAAGTGGGAGGACAGAGGGGGTGGCTTTGGGAGTTAGGAGGGGACGACATTGAGGTATGGTCCGACAGGGAGGAAAGAAAGAGAGAGAGAGAGAAAGACTGAAAACGCCCACAGGGTTTTAAAAAGGAAGAGAAAGGAGTTGGATGAGGGAGAAAAACCAATTCGGTTTAAGTTAGGACGGATGGATGGATGGATAGAGAGACGTCTCCTCCTTTTATCTCATTTCCAATAGGATCGCGGCTTTTTTTATTATTTTTGAAGAAGGCATATTTCACATCAAAGTGAGAGAGAGGGAGAAAAAAGTCTACTATTGAAAAATATCTTAGAGAAGACGACTTCCCTTATACACTAACGGCTCGTAATGTTAAGTAAGTAGCAGTTTCTCATCCCCTATCCCCTCCCCCCCTCCCACCACAAAGACACCGGGCGTTTTTACGTGACTCGTATTTAATCCTGAGAGATGGGAGGAAGGAGGAATCTTTTGGTTCGTCCGAATAAATAGTTCTAAAGTTTTTTGCTTGCTTCCGCGCCGATACCAAGTAGAGCTTTAACGGAGAGTCGAACTAAGGCAAGGGCACACGCGAGGACGGAATGGATAAAGGATTGGAGACGGGAGAAGCGAGTTAAATATAGCGATTAACTCCGTAAACGATCGCTCAGCAGTGTACTATTTTTTTTTTACTCGAGGAACGCTTTAAAGACAACGAAAAATATATGAGCGTAGGAGAATGTCACAAATATCAATTGAAGACTGTCAAGAGACGGAATTATTTCAAAAGCGACGTCTGCCAATATGTTGAAATCTATTCCTCCTCCGTCTCCATCGCGTTCGATTCGACGCACGAAACAGGAACGCAGGGATTAACGAGACGGTCTTCTCGAGATACTTGTGAAGCTGTTTGGTTCTCTCGTTCGCCAGATCACGAAAAAAATAAACAATTGCCCATCATGTTCCGAAACAACGGGCGCTGTTTTAAAAAAAATATGATTCGGTGAACAGCGGTAATTAATCTCATTAATGAGTTCAAGACTCCACTTTGTGGAATTCATTCGTGACACACAAGTAGATCAACTATGTTCTCTTTCACAGGAAATATTTACCATGTAAGATACATGAATAGTTTAATTTTGGGTCACCGGTCATCAAAATTACCCTTTCAAGAGTAATCACTTTAAATAATTGAAAAAAAATATTTTTCTCTGGTGTCTCCAATAGCAACAACAAGGTTATGAACATGGTTTTTCGTAACCTTGGAGATACCTGAGGTAAGTACTTTCATTTTTCAGTTTTTTAAACTTCAAGTAGCACTTATTATTTAATCTTTTCAGCCATAAGACGAGCTCGACAGTTCCCTAGAAAATCAAAAATGACTAGTGTACCGACCTGATATCAATACGGACGACTGTAAATTCACTCGCAACGTGGTCCATATGTCACCGAAAAACCACATTAGACAACAGACTATCGCGCACTTATAAAACGGCGTTCCCAACTACGTCAAATATATATAAAAGGCCTTGCCGCTAGCACACACACACACATTCACGGGAAAAAGACCAGCACACCAACTTCCCACCCGAAAGTTAATTAACGCCTTAAGATGCTGCAGTTCCTTTCGTTATTAAACCCTCCTCTCCTTATTACTTCCCACGCGCAGCCTTTATACTTGTAGCAGCTGCGGAGTCAATGTTCTTTTTAAGGACGAAAACGCTTTTTCTCGCATGTCTTACACGTGTACGTACTGATAGGTACGTATAACGGTGCCGAGAACAAAAACACCGCTGCGCCATAACGCGGAGTAAGAGGCCGTCCTTTCGGACATCATATACAGACGTGCAAGACTCGGTGAGAAGAAAATACGAAACGTCGTATCGACGAAACGATGGACGAAACGGCTCGCCCTCTTCCCGACGTACAAATCGCCGAGGAGAAATGAAAAATTAAAAAAAAAAAACGACTGGCCCCCCAAAAAAAAAATTATAATTGATGTCCTGAGAAACCAAAACACTTCCATCTACGACTTAAGGCATTAGGGCCGCCTGATATCAACACGGAGGCCGTAAAAATTTATTGGCAGTGATCATCGGCGATTTCCGACGAGCTCGAAGGAAAAGATACACGGAAAAAAAGTCCATGATAACGTATAATTCGCTGAAGAGGCTCATAGATGGCGGAGATCCTTAATAATGGAATGGGTGTAATTTGAGATCAAACAAATTGCACCAATTGCAAGGAGTACGGACTACACCGATAAGTTTATTACAGCGAGCGTTTTTTTTTAAGTTATCGTCAGATTTATCATGTAAAGCAACGGTTCCCAAAGATTGTAATACAAAACGAATTTTGGGAAACACCTGCCTTTAGACACGAGTATTATAAACTTTGCACGCCTCTCTATGCCATCACTCAGGGCCGGCGTGAGGCATGCGCAGTCGGTTCCCCCGAACAGGGCGCCGCGCTTTATTAGGGGCCCCGAACAAGGCTCAATTCTCATGTAATGAGAGATTTAGTCAATTTTTTATTACATATTAACACATTCCGGAAGGAGAGCTCGACTGGCGAGCTATCTGCAACAAACATACTACAACAGAAAGAAAGAGTCTACCACCAGAGAGGAGCAGGGAGGAACTACAAGCGGAAAAATAAAATAATGTCATAGACTTCTGTGAGAAAGCTCACTCCCATTTTGTGAGAAATTATCGTTGTTCTTTAAAAACCGTCATTTTTGCGCCACTGGGTATATATACATATGTACAAAAATAGACCCCGCTCAATATCGAACTATGCCCCGCAAATAATCACGCCGGCCCTGCCATCACTAAACCATAATCAATTTATTATAGGTAAAGTTATATTCCTATGACGTATGGACACTTATAAATCGTTCATTTGTTTGCTAAACGAATTTTTTCGAGGTTCCTCTAGCAATCAGCTTCGGTATCCCAAACAATCAGCTGCGGCACCCAGTTTTGGAACCACCGATGTAAAGTACATTATGTACTTCGGCGTGACGTCGGCGGTGTGGATTGTGTAGGGACGGATTGCGCATTAGTACATCATGTTTTCACATATAATGAAAATTTCGTCATGACGACAATATTTTCTCATTTTAAAACGGAATTTCATCTTATTCCACACCATGGATAGAAATAATTTTCCTTGTTTTTTTCTCTCGCTCGTAAAAATATTCACCGTGACAAGATAAATATAGTCGGCGTGTAAAATAATAGAACCCCAGATAATTGCCAAAGATTATTTCCCCGGATAGAAAAACTCTACGAGGCATCAAAATCGCTCCCTCACTTATATATACACACACACTTTATCAAAGGTTATCATGCCTTCTGGCACGAACTTCGTCTCTCTCATCCGTTTCCATCCTGCGTCCGCAACATTCATTCATAGCCCAAGGGGCTTACGCGACGAAAACCAAACGGATCTATCCGACGACCTTATTCTCCGTTACCATCCTGCTCAGCACTTCCGCTCCGTCTCTTCCATTACGCTGACGGCCCTCCGGGGGCGAATACCCGAGCCAAAGCACACATACGCCACCGACCCTTCCTCCTTCGCGACGTCACACTTTATTCTCGCTCCGCGTCTCCGGGCAAAGGGGTTTTGGGGGGGGGGGGGGGGGGGGGGGGGAATAACGCCGCGAAGTGCGAGATCCTCGGATGCAACGAGAGTTTAAAGTACCATTCACACATCGAGGAAAAATGTTTTTTGTGCTACGAATAGAAAGACTTGGCTTTTGGGACCGCAATAACAGATTTGGAATAAATTTGAAGGGGTAAAAATTGTTGGGTAGACGGTTTTAAAAAATATAATTCACAAGAGGGAAAAATATGATTCATAGATGACGTTGGAACGAAGGTACAAGTTCAGCGGTTACGTTCGAAATAAATACTCGATCAAACTCGATCTATTTCGTAAATCGATAGTAACCACATATAAGTTATTAGTTGATGTACCCGGCATTGCCCAGGAAATCAAATTAAATAATTAATCAAATTCAATTGAGTAGAATATCTTAACCTGCCAGCTTGAAGTCGGTTTAGCTCTTTTCTGAATTTTCCCCAACTTTGTATGCCGCAATTATTTTAGTTTTATTTCTATTGGCTTATGACAGTTTATTTTATCGGTTGCTAGGGCGTTAAAAACTTTTCATCATTTTATGACTAAATATTCTTATTTTAATTTAAATAGCTAAGAAAGAGTTTAAATCATGCCATATTTTATATCTATCAAAAAAGGAAAATAAACCGAAATTTAATATATTTTCGGTCTTATTAATCGAGGCATTATCACTGTTGAATAGTTTATGACCTCCGAGTTTAGGTCATTAAAATAGAAACTGGGCTCGTTGAATGGAACGCAATAATGCATTTTCTCTTCCTTTGGATACAATAGAACGTCACGTCGAGTTTGTTCGTCGTAGCCCATTGCAGTTTCGGACTTTTTAGAGCGACAGACAGACAAACGAACAAAGAATGGGACGCAAACATGCATCTTTCTCTCCTTTATGTATACTTACTGAAAAGAAAGCCATGTCAAGTTTTGTCGTTGTAGCCCTTTTCAGACATTTTAGATTAACAGACAGACAAAGAAACTTCCGAAAAATATACACACACACAATGTATAATATACGATTAAGGGAGTCGTATTAAACTTCACGTATCCTTCTTGGTGCACGGAGAAAGAAACTAAAATTTAACAAGAACCAACAAGAGCGATGATGATATCCGAGCTGTGACGCAACATCCGGCGAGGGGAGAGAGAGAGAGGAAGGAAAAGGGAGGAAAAAAATGGGGGTGATGTCAACTAATCAAGTTACCGAGGCATTTTTTTTTACGAGCCGCAAGCGAGTCCGACTCACGTCGGAGAGAAATGGAAGCAAACGCATAAAGTACTGTTCTAGGTAAGTACTATAACTGGTAAGAAGGACGTAAAAAATAAACAAAAACAAAAGAAGAACGCCCTTCGGGTCAGACGCAAATGACGGCGGAATCGAGGAATTATAAAGTAAAGGCGCGTCACGCGGGGATTTAATTAGCACGCTTTTGGCCGCGGTTCGGAAATCAAATTGAGACGTTCCCACCAACAGGCGAAACGAGAGGCCTTTCCAAATTACCTCTTTTGATTAATGCTGCAGAACAATTGGGCATCGATCGGCTAAACAAAAAGGATAATAGACTTCGTGAACGGGAAATCTAGAGGAATAAAACAAGTCGGCACGAACCACGCCAAAACGTGCATCATTTTGCAATTTCGGAGAAGCAGATGGAGCGAGAATCGCTTCGGAATAATCCGCGGGTAGAACGAATGACGGTCGATTTGTACAAATGGGCGCGAGAAAAAAAATACCAACTCCAGATAAACTTTTTTATAACATTATCTTTCCAATCGAAAGCAATGCTGTTCTCCCTTAAAAAAAACAACTGTAAAAGGATAATGTACGGTTTATTTATTATTATCAACCTCCGCCGCTCCGCGAAGCAACGGCTTCCTATTGATAGAAAATATTTTAAAAAAACCTAACCATTCCGACAACAATGCACAAAAAACCGTGAAGTTTTAATCACGCAATTCGAGGGAGGATACAAATTTAAAAAAATAAAAACCACCCCCCCAACACACACACACACAGACACGCACCCCTCTCCGACCAATTTTCCACCCGGGCGTCATTACGGGCGAGCAAACTTTAAAACCCTCCCTATAACGCGATGCAACCCACCTATTCCACCGATCCGATGGATAAGCACATGCAACCCCACAAAATAGAAACGGTGCGTGGAATGGAGAGAGAGAGAAAGAAAGTGGGAGAGGTGACCATCCTAAAAGATTTCAATGTATGTATACATATATGCAGTGCTTAAAAAAAAAAGAAAGGTGCCGGTACTACCATCCCCCATTTACCTCTTCCTGCACCCTCTCCCCCTTCTATATTGAATTTGTGATAAATTTTTAATAACAAAGTCGATAATAGAAATGAAAATGTTTAACATTTATAGAATCCGTTCATTACTTTAAGTTTTAAAGAATTAAGTAAATGAAAATGTATCGAAATTAGACGTGGGTCAACATCGCTCTGAAAAAAAGGTGCGAAGAATAAAGAGTATATGGAGAACTATGAATAATCACAAACCTGTCTACAGACAGACTAGCTATGATGATATGTGTGTGTGTGTGTGTATAAAGGTGGCAACAAGGTGTTGGAGGAAACCCAGTGGACACTTACCTAGATTGGAGAGCCGCTGGGGGTGCTGTGGACACAGAAAAACACAAAAACAACACAAATATGGAGCTTTCGGGCTGTCGCCCTTCTTCAGCGATGGAGAGACATGTATTTGTGTTGTTTTTGTGTTTTTCGTGTGTCCACAACACCTCCAGCGGCTCTCCATTCTAGGTAAGTGTCCACTGGGCTTCCTCCAACACCTTGTTGCCACCTTTATCATTACTTTTCCTTTTCTTTAAGCTTATATATATATATATATATATATATATATATATATATATATATATATATATATATATATATATATATATATATATACACACACACAAAAAGAGAGAAAGATTATATATATATATATATATATATATATATATATATATATATATATATATATATATATATATATATATATATATATATATATATATATATATATAATGGAAGGAGCTTGGGATTTTATATTTTTTTCTAACCATACACACACTTAATATGTATATATTTCCATTTATATCAGATGAGACCTTCCACCGAATTACACCCCGCCGTGCCATACTAACGACCTCTCCTCATGAACTTCCACAGCATCCCGCGAGAGGGAGGAGAGAAGAGGGCACCACCACAACCGAAACGATAATGGGACAAAAAGGCACCAACCATCGCCGGCTAAAAGAGATAGTGGGCGATATGAGAGTGAGAGAGAGAACCTTGGGGCTTCGTTCGGAATAACAACGAACACCCTTTACTGTCTCTCTCTCTCCCTCTCTCGTACAGTTAAAAGGGAGAGAGAGAGAGAGAGAGGGAGATGAGGGCAGGATATGCGAGTGTTAGAGTAGCAAAAGAGAGGGGGGGGGAGAGAGAGAGAGGGTCCCTAACTGTAGTAGTAGAAGGACCCACGGTCCCCTCTTCCGCACCATCTCTTCGTTTTATTCGTACTGCAAATGCGGAGGTGAGGTGAAAAGGCCAAAGGCATCCCTCCCCCTCCTCCACATAGCAGTCTTATCCCCTCCCCCCACCCACTCCCCTTTCCTCATATACCACCTACCTTCTCCTCCTCCTCCCACTCATCCTCTCTCCCTCTCCCTTATCGCCCATCTTCCTCTCAGGAACATCCACCCCCACACACCCTCCTCTTGGACCACGTTTGCCCTCCTATCCTCCTCCCCCTCCCCATATACTCTTCACCCTACTCTCCCCCCACCCCACCCCAAAACAGAAAACCCACTTTCACGGCACTTTCCTCATTTCGCCTCCTGGTATTGCCTCCCCAAAGAGCTTGCAAGTCTCCGGACCGAATGAGATTGCGCGCCTTTTTGGCGTACAGTTTTGAAGGGCGAAAAGGAGAAACGAGCGTAAAACGGAATGGGAGAGAGAGAGAGGGAGGGGGAAGGAAGGAAAAAGGGAGATAGAAACAGTAATATTAGTAGAGGTAAAATGGTGCGGGGGTGGGAGGAGTGAGGGGGTGAAGAGAGATAGCGGGAGAGAGAGGGTAGGAAGGAAATAAGCTGGAAGCTATGGGAAGTAGAGGGGAGCAGCATGGATGGGAGGCGAGAGAGTTCGTACGAGGGGAGAGGGAGTTGACCGAGGGGTCCGAAATAGTGTATGGTAGGGGGCGTGGGGAGGCATCTGGACTAATGGTTGCCATAACAATTTCGCACCTCTCGCAAGCTGGGAGTGATAGAGGGGGGAGAGAGAAATAGGGGCGACCCTATAATTTTCGATACCCCTCCCCCATACCACGCATTTTCGCCCATACCACGTTTATTTCCCTCCCTCACCCCCCCCCCCCCCCCTTCGTCCCATCTCTCGCCCACCATCGTGTTCCATCCTACTCTCTTCCTATCTCCCTCTCTCTCTTCCTCTCCATCTCTCTCTCTCTCTCTTCCTCTCTATATCTCTTCTCCCTATCCTAAAAACCACGCTCTCTCTCTCTCTCTCTCTCTCCCAGCTCGTAGTTTCCTTTTTTGCGCTCTCGGAGTTTATATGAAGCGATGTTCGACACCTACGGAAAATGAGCGTCGGTCTCTGCCCCTTTTATCGCCCTGCGATCTCTCGCTCGTTACGAAGTTGAGGGAAGCGAATGAGGAAGAAGCCAAAGGGATGACGTTCCGAGTGGGAATAAAGGACACGCGGGGACTCGAGGGCTGTTGTCGATAAAGAATGGTTTCGGTTGTTTTAAACGGCAAGGAGATTGTCTTTAGGAAAGGGAAAATAACTCTTTACGTAGGCAGACACAGGACTCCTATAACCAAAAGCCTCTAGAATGGAGAGAAAATAAACGAGGTAAAGTTAACTCGATGTTTATGAAGTCACAAGTGTCCGATCTTAATTTTTAAAAATAATAACATTTTCTTCGAGCTTTAGAGGTTTGGCCGTATTTAGTAAACAAACGAAATGCTCTCGCAATTCCAGGATTAGTAAAAGCTCGATTTTCTTTACAACTAAAATACATTACTTTTCGAATCAAAATTTGTAAGAAAAAGAACTCGTTCCTTAAGTGGTTCCCAAACTAAAACGCCTGAACTGATTTTTATGGATGCCGCGAAAAACGTTGTTTATTAAATAAACCAACGATTTGAACATGCTGATAAGTAATTAGGTCAATATTTTCTCCTATATTGAACTATTAATGGTATAACACCAACAAATGGATGCGTCCAAAGCCTTTAATTGTACATAACAGCATATAAACCTTGTTTCAAGACTGGGGTGCCACGAAATTCTCTTTATCTTTGAAAGGGTGCCTCGCCTACAATACGTTTGGGAACCACTACCTTAGATGACGTGATAATCCGTGTATAGCAAGATACAGCAAAACAGTGAGCTATCAATCACGTGACTTGCTCTTAATCTAACCTTTACTTTTATAAATTCAGGTCCAGGTTTATAAATACCAAACAATACTTATAATAAATACGAGGCGGAGATAATTTTGTTTTTTTTTTTCCGAAAAACAAACCCTTTGTACTTAGGATGTCGCCTTTCGTAATCACCCCTTGCGAAATAATCTCCAGCGTGAAAGTTGGGGGAGGAAAATAAATTTGGACACCTAACACGTTGGAGGGGAAACGAAAATTTTCACAGGAAAAAAAATTCCGAGAGCGCATCGAGGGCGGAACTCGACTTTCCCCCCCATATGTATGCATCCCAAATCCCCATCGATTCCTCCGAACCCTCCAGACAAAAAAAACCCTCCCTCCCCCCACAATCACCGCAACCGGACCGCGGACCGTTATTCGACACTGCGCACCAAAGCCCCCCCTTCTCTCTATCCACTCTCCTTTTTAAAATCCTTTTTATCTCCCCTTCAATACTATTTTACTGCGTCCAACCCTCCCCACGGGGGTGTAAAAACTTGACCGGGGGATTTCGGACTATAGGTGGATCTGGGAGGTTATGGCCCGTGCAGAGAGGAAGGTAGCGCGCATGCGCTGGTCGCCTCTCTTCACCCTCGATATACCCTCACGAACCAAGAGGGTGCCCCCCCCTCCCCAAGAGAGACCATCTCCAGTCTCTTCTCCTCTCTCGAAAACCTCCGACCGTTCTGGGGGGTTTTGGTACGGAGGAAGAGAACCAAAAAACCTGAAAGCAGCCTTAAGAAGTTGCCGGCCAGTGACGCGAGGCTCGCCGCCTCCACCGACCCAACCCAATCCTTCCAGCCCGTTGCTCTGGAGAGGGGGAACCCAACGACGAGTTACGTCGTCTCCAGGGACGACGTGCTCGGGAAGGGGACCACCGTTCCTCCCGAAAGCCTCCCAGGCCTACCCTCGAGACTCTTTTAAAGGGCCTTTCGTCCCGACACAACAACCCACACTGGCGGCGTCACGCCGGAGTAATCTCACCCACAACCAAAATCCCACTCGGGATTATTTTACCGGGAGTATGTATGATGGAGACGAGAGGGTGAGAAGCCTTCGCCGTCGCGCGCGGAGGACGTTTCAAAAAAGACAAATGAGTGCTGACGTTCGGTTTCAAACATTGAATACATTATATATATCAAGGGGAGAATAAATTAGCATCTTAAAATTCCACCGCTGCTGGTCTCACCCTCTGTTGTCCGATCCTCGGTCCATTCGGATTTGAAACCACTCGACCACGAAATCTAACAAAAATTTTAAAGCAAATACCATTCCAACTTGGATGACGAAGATGCGGTGGCAATATTGCGAGTTTTTCCGTTTAGGTTTTACGAATGAGTATCAAATTCCGCCTGTAACATAACTACTATTATTACAGAATGGTTTATTTAAAAGTACCGTATGGTATTACGTATTAACGGGTGACTCAAACAATTTTAGTAAATGTCTGAGCTCAAGTAAAATTTACTACAAAATTGTTTGGGTAACCCGTTAATACGTATGTACTATAATTAACTTATGAAAATACACGGAATCACTGATCGGTAGGGCATGGCGATGACAGCTATCAAGTTGAAACGCGCACGTTTTACTGGTTCCCAGTCTGGTGCTCGCGAGCATCGCTGTGCTCTTTGGAAGACTGGTGGTGGTTCTCTTCGACAGCCTGACCGTGCTCTTCTACGGTGATTAATATCCCATATTTCTTAGGACCAATAATTTAATTTGCTCGGTTGATTTCTTTCTAACGTATTCAAGATCATTAAGAATAACTATGATGTTGGTTTCATTTTATTCACGATTGTTCCTATTTCTTTCAGAAATATAATGGCGCTCATTTGATATTCAAGGATATAACATGGTTCTCGCCACATCGAAAAGGTTGTGAATCCCTAGCTTAAGAGTGATAAAAATAGTTTATAGCGAAGTTTAAGCAAATCGATCCAAAACAATGTAAAACCGCAGTACCCAATGCTCTTCTAGAACTATCACAACGTATTACCACATCCTAACCGCAATCAACCCCATAAAGTTCCCTCCGATTCATCGCCATATCAACTCGAACACGTCCAACACCGCCCTAACTCGCCCGCTTCAAAGACCCATATCGCCTAGAATCCGCTTGAATTCGACGCCATCTGTATCCTACCTACCCCTCGCATCCAACACGGCCTTTAAAACTCATTCCAATCCGAAACCATCCTCCTACCCACATAAAAACTATCCTCTTCCACCCGACACCAACATGGAATTCCAACCTATACCTCCCTTTGATTTTTATTCCCAGCACACCTAGGCCTCTCTCTCTCTCTCCCTTATTTCTCTTCCCACACACCCTTTCCTACAGTCTTGTATGTCCATGGGGTTGAGGGAGGAGAAAGGGGGAGAAGACACTCCATCAAGCTTTGGCCTAGGGCTACTCTTTCTCCCCCTACCGCTCAACCTCCCCCATCTCTCCCTCTCTCTCTCTCCAATTCCCATTCTCCTCAACCCTCCTAACCACCCAAGTAGTAGTCTTCCCAAAAGCACCAATGGCAGCAAAGGGTCCGTGCTCCTCCTAACGAGCTACTCTCTCTTACCCCCTATCTCCGAAATTTCTTCCTTTTTCCACAATTTTCGAGGCGCGCACACAGGACAAATGGGAGAAAGGGGGGGCAGAAATATTAAATAGGGGGGGCAGGAGGGAGGGAGAGTGTGTCGGATCGTATTTGATTAGCATTTCGAGAAGGAAACACGGATTTAGGGATTGATCAAATTACTCTTTCTCTCTCTCTCCAGTCGTTACGAACTTTCCTGGTTCGTCCACTCGATGAGATTTTCGAGAAGGGAGAGATGGATTCTTTTGAAAAACCGCTTTAATTTTTCTGATGTGTTTATTCGTCGAAATTCCGATATATATATATAGTGTCTATCTTGTGCTGACGAAAGTTCTAACCTCTACAAATGTGTCTCTCCAACACCCCAGCGATTCTACTTCCGGCAAGTGTTCACTGGGTTTCCTTCAACACCTAGTTGCTCTAAATATAATATATATATATATATATATATATATATATATATATATATAATATATATATATAATATATATATATATAATATATATATATATAATATATATATATGTGTGTGTGTGTGTATGTATATAAAATAAAGGTAGCAACAAGGTGTTGGAGGAAGCCCAGTGGACACTTACCTAGATCGGAGAGCCGCTGGGAGTGCTGAGGACTAAGCACCCCCAGCGGCTCTCCAATCTAGGTGTCTACTGGGCTTCCTCCAACACCTTTTTGTCACCTTTATTATTACATTTCCTTTTCTTTAAGCATTTATATATATATATATATATATATATATATATATATATAGAAGAAAAGAGGATTAAAATAACGAGATTTCCTCCTCTATCTACCATCTCTCTCCTGAGTCCAACGCCAAGAAATCGGATTTTATTGTTTCCGTAGTTAGGGAGAGGAGCGCTTAAACGGCTGCTCGACCAAAAGGTTGGAACTGTACAGTTAAGTCCAGGAGCATAATTTGGGGGAAGCAGGCCCACGTAGTGCATGGGGGCCCCACAAAAATACTTAGAATTTTTCCCGTCACCTGCTGCAAGGTATTCGGAGTAGTAATATCCTTATGGGAACGAAAGATTTCATCGCTCGGAATGAAGACGAAAATACCCAGTTCAAGTGTTTGGACTCGTTTGGTCCTATCCTTATAATGATAAATTTATAGAAGTTCCACTGCATTTTTGGAACTGAAACGTAGAAAAAATCGATAAAAATCAAAACGATATAATAATTTTATATTTAAAAAATATAAATGGGGTCCCCTAAAACTTGACTTTCGTGGGGGCCCCAAAACCATAGTTACGCCCCTGGTTAATCCCGCGCCAACCGTGGTATTAATCTTGGGTACCCGCGGCTTCGTTGTCCAGTTGACTGATTTTATTCACATTGAAATTTGTTACTGAAAAAGATAGATAGATAAATAGTCTTTACGATAAGGAAAGAGGATTTTTAGTTCTCGATAAGACCATGAATAAGCTGGCAGATGGAGTTTCGAGGAATTTTGAAGCCTTAGGTCAGAAAGACGGCGTTTTCAGGAGCTACTCTGCCATTATATTATGTATTAATGAACTACACTTTTACTTTGAACGTATTTTCTTTTGTATTTCTACACAGTGAACGTTTCTTTTGAAGTACAGCATCCTTTTACTTAAAATTGAGTTGTACATTATAGCAGCGTTTCTCAAACTGTGGACCGCTATTATTTTAGATGTTAGGCGAAATTCCAAAATATAAAATATTCACGAATAACAAAATTTCATCAGGAAATTTTAGAAAACACGATGTGATAAAAATTATTAACAGGTATATAAAATAAAGGAATTCGTATTAAAGTTCATTATTTTTAATATTTTTCAATTCAAAGGGGGCCGCATAACATTCAACGTGGCCGCGACAGTTGAAAGCTTGGGAACCACTGCATTATAGGAAATGAGGTACGTCTCCCACTCTCCTTAACCCTCAATTGTCCCTTGAGCCCTGGCCCACAACAACCGCCGGTTAACTCAGGAACCTAACCACTGCGGTTGTAAATGGTTTGTGTTCGAGTTTTCAACCACGGAAAAGTTATTAGTTTTTCGTTATAAATAAAATATTTTCATAGGCAACCTAACGTTTCCTCCCGCAGGGTGAATATCTAAATACTTTAAAGACAGGCCAGACATTCACGGGCGAATCATCAAACTTGACTTTAAAATTTCTCACGCTTCCCTTTCTTTTTTCTCTCATCTCCAAAAAGATGGCTTGAATTATGCATGGGAGGGCCATAAATTTCTATTTATTAGGAATAATAAATAAAATTATGATGGAAGGAAGATATGGTCCCCTTTTTCCGCATCCTAAACGGTCATGAATCAAATTAAGACGCCATTTGCACGCCCTAAGGATTCGAGTTAAGTCGATTAACACTCGATAAAACTTTTTAAAACCCCTTTTTTCCCCTTTAAAAAGCCCTTGGAGGAATATTCCGAAGTCCTCTTCATTTTTTCGAAACTCCTGCCGTCCTCTCTCCCTCTGCGAAAAACGGGAATATTCCGAAGAAAAGCGCGTGCGAAGCGTCGAACGAAAAAAAAAATCGCAAGGGTTTTGCGGCCGCACTTCATTGTCGCGAGGATAAGGACGGAAGCGTGCGAAGGAACGAAAAGAGTGACATCTCCAGGGAAAAAAAGGGAATTAGCCCCCTCTATATAAAAGGGTGGCGGTGTAAGCGGTTTTACATCCATCCCCGAAAAGAAAAAAAATTTATGTGCGTGTCTGGCTACGAGCCAAATATTCACCAAAAACACACACGAAAGAGAGAGAGCACACACGCATACATAGGTACATGCGTAGAGGACGCCACGCAACACACACATATATATATATATATATAAGGGATTCCAGGCACGTGCTGAGGGACGAGCGCGCACACACTCACTCCCTCTGCTCACTTCCCTGAGCGACCAACTCTTCCGAGGGCAGGGTTTTCCACAGCGGGAAGCTACGCGATTTACATTTTAACATTTACATAAATGCCCTGCAAATCACCAGTGGTGAGTGGTGGGACGGGAGGAAGGGGTGGGGGGGGTAGAGGGGGGGTAGAGGGGGGGGGGGGGAGGGGAGAAAATAAGAGGGGGAGAAAGTGGTCCAACGGAATCGAATGGAAACCTTGGAAGGAAAACATCCTCAAGACCCAAAAGGAAAGGCTCGCCCAGAAAAATAAATATATTAACAATAAGTCAAACTAGTAAATCGTGCCGAAAAGGTTTCAAAGGTTGATAGGCCTCGAAATTAGAATATTTAAAAACGTCGAAGCAACGGGAAACAATACCAAAAAACGATACGTCGGCATTGAAATTTACATTTTGATTCCTCTCCATATATAACAGCCACCATGGAAATAAGAACATAATTAAGCATGGAAAGAGGATATAATTTTTATTTTAAACATGCCTCTGCCGGCGGAAAACGGCTGCTTACGATGCACGGGAGACGCAAATTGAACAGGGATAATAGATGGATAATCATAGCTTTTCCAGCCGTAATGGAGGACAACTATTTATATTTTTACATAATGTTTTACTCTATTTAAAACGATCTGAGCTCATGACACGCCCATCGCAATCGAGGAGATGTTTCAACGAATTAAAATAAAATAATATTTGGGTATACCAAAAGGATATACCAGGTTAATAAATACGAAATAAGAATTATTGGAATATTTAACTAATGATAAAATAAAAATTCACTTGACGTAAACATAACTATTCATGTCAAACAAAAAGTAAAAGTTGCTTATCACAATACATCTATCACAAATTTTTTCACGGGGTTTTGATTTCTCTAATTGTAGAAAGCATTGATATTTTTTTTACTCACACCTGTAACTCGAATGAAAGGGCCAACAGTTCAGTCGTAAAAACACTTGAACAGACTCACCTGCGAAAGAAAAGAGAGAACGAAAATTAGCACAATATAATTCTGCATTCAAATTTAAACATAACAGAACCGCATTATTTCTTTTCGGCAATAAGACGGTCCGAAAGGAAAAAATGTTAACACGCCTAAAAACACTAAAAATAACTCCGTGAGACGAAACGCAATAATAAACCGATCACTGAAAACAAAAACATCAAAAAAAGGGAAACGTTTTTATTCTTTATCGTTTCCTTGACAGCCGCGAAGATCTCCGAGACACGCTTCCCCCCTTAAGGGTACAAAAAAAAATCTCCGCAGATATCACCAACAAAAATTCCAACAATTATCACTGAAATACGCCAGACGTCCTTAAAATTTATTAGGGGATAAGAAAAACCCGATGGGATTGGGAACGCTAACGATCACGACACGGGCAATAGCATAAATGCTCAATTTTATTGCCGCAAAACGGAAAACAGGCGATGCACGCACGACATCAGGGAGAGAAAGAAAAGACAGACAGAAAGACACAAACCTGAGAGAGCAAGATGGGGGGGGAATGGGTCAGACATCCCTGGTTCCGATGCTTTTATTGCGCTACGCATACACACACACACACACACACAGAAAACATCGCAAACAAGAAGAGTAGGAAAATCCACGGCTCAAAGCGAATGGCCGAGCCGCCAACGAAACCACCACCCCAATGCAAATAGCCAACAAAACTCCTGTGTTTGCATTGGGACGGCATGTAGATCCTATCTTCACTACCTCCTCCCCTCTTATATCTCTCATGTGTTTGTGTGTGTGTTTATATGTATGTATGTATGGAATGGGTTTATAGAGTGGCCCGCGAGAGAAAGAGCGAGAAAGAGAGAAAGGTACAAGAACTTCATCTATATCCCTCGCTCGATATACTCGTATATGTAACGAGAAGGGGGATGAAAAAAAATCGCGTTCGGTTTGTTTCGCGCAGGGGGGGAGGAGAGATTCCCATCCGATGCGTCGCTGTTTCATTTTATATTCTACGGCAGGAGTGCATGAGGAGACTCATCAATTACCTCTCCCCCCCTTGGGACTTTAAGCAGGGTACTCGGGGTACTCAAGAGCGATCGTCTACAAATATGTTTTTGTAAATGTGAGCATATACACACACACACAAACACGTAAGGGATTAAGCGCGTCGATTCATTAGACGGGAATAATAGAAACGGCTGCATGGGCAAACGGAATCCGAACGTTGGTGTTCCCCCCGCACCGTGTGTGTGTGTGCCTTTCCTTTATCACACCGGAATATGTTATTCGTGGAATTAGATGAAGCGAAAATGTCGGATTTAATTTGAACGAATGGGTACATATGAATGTTAGGTGTAACAATCTATGAGAGGAAAACACACCATTAACGTTGTATTATAAATTATGTTCGTCGAAGTTTACGTGGTAGGGATATTGCTGTGTAACTGCGGTGAATTCGTTCAGATTCTTCTATCGTTAATGTGTCCACCTCACAATTTATATCTTCAAAACTTTTTTTGTCCATTCGAAGGACGATAACTTGAAGGACGCAAAATTGCATAATTTATCGGACTCTAACGAACAGTATAAGGGCATCTTACACGAATTTAATGGAAGATACATAATCTCAAGACGAGAACAACAGCTTCTCCAAATATCCCGAAAAAAAAACGTTTCCATTTTGGGGAATTGAATTTTTGGTGTTGAAATTCCGCAAGTGACACCATAAACTGCACGGATCGGAGAAGACCAAACAATATTACTTCCACCGATTTCCCGATATCGAAGTAAAAGCTGAAGATTAAAAAAAAACAATCTACTGTTATAATTCACAACAACTCACGTAATGGAAACGAATTCCTCGCGATAAAAAATAAAACAACCCGCATTCTAAGGGAAAAACTAATAACATTACATCTTTTTTTTAAAATATACGCACAAAAACCCAAAATTCCTGGACCCTCGGTCGTTCCGTCCCTCATCTCCTTCCTACCGAAACCCAACTCCTAACTCCCTCCCTCTCACACATGCAGAGCGTGAATGATAGTGGTGCCTTTTATTTGGGAGAGAGCCCACCTTTGGCGAATTTATTTTTTACCAACCAGAGAGCGGATGCGTTATCTTTAGCACGTGGGACAAAGAGAGCTACCGCTGAGGCCAAAGAGAGAGAGGGGGAAAAAAAGCGAGAGCGTTCATTAGTTCCAAGCACGAATATCACTATAAGCAATTAATCCTGAGGGTTGTGGGTGGGATAGGACAAAACAGTCACCCGGAGCAGGGGATCATGGGAAGGAAGGAGGGGGAGCGGGAATCGGATGGAGAGAGTGGAGCAGAAGACGTTTCGAACACTCTTCAGCATTTCTAAAATAAAAATGTGGAATTTCGTAGGTTTTGAGACAAGAGAAAGGGTATGAAAAACACCCGGGTAGGTTAAAAGGCAGGGAGCCAAGGCTAGTAGACTGGAAACAGGGTTATAAAATAATAATAAACTGAGTCGAGAACGATAAAAAATGTAGCTGAATTTCGCGAATAACCATTCCATATAAGGGAGCCGCTGAAAGGATGGCCCTGAGTGTTTTGGGCGGCAAACAAACGCAAAACTCCACTGGGTGTAACGGCGCAAAAAGTAAAAGTTGCACGATAATTGGGCATATGACGCGTTTTTCATCGTCAGGATTCCATTGGTTCGCTCCAACTACTCCACAAAGCAACGAGCTTCAACATCTTCATGGGCGGTAATCCTCGCCATTTCCTTCCACGCCTATACATGTTGATGCGCCTATTTTGGCAGCGTTTTTCTCTCTTATGATTCACCGAGCGAAAAAAATTAAACGAAATCTACGCCATTTTTTTCGAACGAAGCCGCAAAAAAAGAAAACGTTTTTTTTGGCAAACGTTCATCTCCCTGCAGCCCCAACGTTAAGAACCTCAACGTCATACCTACACCTCGTTTATTTTTTTTCACCTGACACGAAAACATGACCCTCTCATTCTTACGCCATGGCATTGCAGTCACGAAGAGCAACCACTGAAGAACTTGGCACAGTCAAAAAACTTCGAAAAGAGTCACTCCCCCCTTGTACGAGTCGGACACGTAAAAAAAAATCTGTTAGCAACCTAAAAAAAGAGGAAAGACAAGGCTCTTAGAGTACTTGGATTACTCGAAAAAAAACGCGTAATGTAACACATGTAAGACGGTTTAAAAAAAAGAAAAAACTTCCGTACTCCCCTAACTGTACCGTACGCATTTTTCTCCGACAAATCCCGAAAAAAATAAATAAATAAAAACAAACCTACTCTCTCGACCTGAAGACAGCTGTCACGAACTGGCTACATACTCTTCTCCTCCTCCCTTGGCTTCCTCTCCAATTACTCTCACACAAACCCTTTTCTCCCCCTTCATCTCCATCCATCCCTTCCACGACACATCTACCTCCTCCAAATGAGGAAGGTAGGGACTGGAACATCAGAGTGAGATATATATATATATATATAAAGAGGGATCTTCACCCAATCCTCATACTTTTTACAAAGAGCCAGCTTTCCGCTGTGTAATATTCACAAGATGTTCCCTAAAGTCCCGCTGAGTTTTTTTCCAAAAAAAATCTAATGTGGCCAACACATGACTTTCTCCATATTTGGGGTATAGATATTTAAATTAATATGAATAGCATTGAAAGGCAAAATTATTATTTCGTATCGTAAAAGAATACAGTCGTCCTTACTGCCGTAAATTAGGTATATTTTGAATATGTTTACAGAATTCACCGCTACATGCTGGTGGCGCTGTATACTAGAACAAGCAAAATATCTCCGAAATGGATGCTTCTACGAAAATTTGTTTCAAACAAAACTTGGAAGAAATATTATTATTCTCTACAACTTTGGTCCTCACGAAGATTACCAATAACGTTTTTAAGGAGATATTTGACGTAAACCGAAAAAAACCGATTATTTATAAATAATTCTTAAACAATAACTGCCATGGAAAATTGTTTGAAATTACATTATCTATAACTTTTGTATAGAATTGTATATACAATAATGATGTTCTAAAGGAGTAATATCGCAAAAATCGAATCGGGTTTCGAATAAACCTCGACCTCCGGTTAACCGGAGTACAGAATTAATAGATTGAATAATCCAATCTGCGGAGTATGTTAAATATTTAGAAGTCACCATTTGTTGTGATCTATCGTGGAATATGCATATTCGAAGGATCGTAGGCGCAGCTTATAAGAAATTGGACTTCGTAGGCAGAATAGTAAGAAGTAGCACTGAACAGGTACGAGAAACGTGTTATTTATCATTGGTCAGATCTCAGGTCGAATACGCTTCCAGTATATGGGATCCGTACGAAAAGGGAGAGATACTTGAGTTACAAAGAATCCAACGCAGAGCAGCCAGATTCGTTAAGCAAAAATATGAGCAAAAATTAAGCGTCACATCACTCTTGAAGGAGTTGAATTGGATATCGCTAGAGGATCGCAGAATAAGCGCTAGGTTAAGGCTTCCGGAGAAATTTAGGCCGGAAGTTCTCTTAGTGGAGGTCTCAGGAATATTAGAGGCACCTACGTACATGGACAGGCACGATCACGAGGATAAAATACGAGAGATCGACTGTAGGACCGAGAGATATCAGGACTTGTTTTTCCCAAGGGCCATACGGGATCATAATAGGAGAGTGATTCCCACGAGGGACGTTATTATGTAGGTTTTGGTGCGCTGCACCCCCTGCCACCCACCAGTCTGGTAGTAGTCATGTAGATGTAGAACCGGTATTGTCCCAAAACTAATCAGTTCTTTGTGCTCATGCTAAAGTGTTATATATGAAATTTGGTATTAATATGACAAGTACTTTTTGAGTTAGAGCGCCCGCAATCACATACATCCATCCGCACAGACACACACAACCACACATACATAATTCCGAAAATAGTCTAAACGTGTTCTAGGGACCTCAAAACGTGTATTTCCGTTGATATCTCGAAGTCGATTTTTTTCGTGATCACAATACTTTCCCCATACTACGTATGGAGAAAGTAAAAAGACCTTAAAATCCAAAATTTCGCCACCTCCTACCTCTCCCGTCACCCTTCTCCACCCTCATTCCTCTTTTTTCGCACTTTTTTCTAAAAAGGTAATCACTTGTGTATTCGGTTCATCCGTCCGTCCGTGTACAAAATAACTCAAAAATGGCGCAAGTTATGAACCCAAAATTTCCAGGACAGATAGTCCTACATATCAGCCACTAGGGAGTAAACGGAAAAATCGCAAGAATTCGCTTCGTAAAAACAGCATGCTCTACGAATGTAGGCAACCAGTAATAACACACAGCATCCTCTATTATTATTATTATTATTATTTTTTAATCCTATGGGAAAACAACAGTCGATGAAAAACAATCACCTTATGTAATTAGTTCTGCATTTCCTCCATCGTTTGTTACAACACAAAACCACCCTGCGTTACACTTCCAACTTTAACCCTTTACACGCCCTTGCAAACCACCCTCCCCCTACGCCTCTCGAAGACTCTTTCCACCCTCCCTTATCACCTCAAAGCTTCCCAACCACCTTCTCTCCGCTTCACCCACTCGTCTCATCGCCCCCACCCCCTCCTCACCCCCAAGGCTACCTTATACCGCGGCTCTCCTTTACCCCGTTTTCATCTCTCCGGGGCAAAACGAGGGAAAAGGGCGTGGGGTCTTCCTTCTTCCTACCCGGCGGCTGGGGCCCCGAAAGTCCCATCTATGTACGTACTTCCAAGCTCGCACACGCTGAACGCGGTTCGGACAACGCCCAACCATACAATGAGATTACGCCTAAAGGAAACAATGGCTCCCTCTCTCTCTCTCTCTAGTTAGCCGGGGCTTTTTGCATTCAAGCGGTGCACGTACGTACGTATGCGTGCGTGCGCGCGCGGCTTTTCTCCCGAAAGAGCTAGCAGGGATCCCTTTTTAGTATTTCCGTTACCGATCCCGTCCCTTCTCAAGAGTGGAAGAGACAGAAAAATGGAGGGGGTTGAAAGAAGGATTTAGCTAGCTTAAAAAAAGTAAGGGGTGGCAAAAGCGTGGGAAAGTTTAAAACCAAACGAGGCTGTTGGAGGTTTTAAAAATGTGTGTCCACCGTTGCTTTCGATGGCATATCTTTCGATTTGATTCTTGTTTTAATTCTGATGACGCGTGGCTTTCCGGTGGAGTTGATTCGAGAGAGGGAATTATTAGAGCAAACAAGCCGATTAGTGCCTGGTACGGCTGCAACAGTACTCTATGAATGTATTATCATCAGGGGCGTAACTACGGTTATGGGGCACCCACGCAAGTCAAGTTTTTGGGGCCCCCATTTAAGTATATAAAAATATATGAAATTATTATAACGTTTCGATTTTTATCGTTTTTTTTTACATTTTAATTCCAAAAATACATTGAGACTTCTATAATTCTAACTTTATAAGGATATGACTTGAGATGGGTATTTTCGTCTTCATTTAGAGCGATGAAATCTTTCATTACCACAAGGATATTTCTACTTCGAATAACTTACGGCAGACTACGGGAAAAATTCAAAGTATTTTTGTGGGGCCCCAAATATCACCGGCAATTTTGAGACTTGATTCTAGTTTGTAACATACAAACATATGCAAAAAATTCATTCGCATAGAAAATTAAGCAAGAAATACAACTTACGCTTACAATATCTACTATCTCATAGATTGGAAAATAATTGGTAGTACAAAACTTGCCTCATGTGAGCAAAGGATGCTCAATACATGTATTGCTACACATTAAAAATGTAATGGAACTTCATAAATAAATCTTTTTTTTAGTTAAATACCAAAACGTATTCGGGACGATCGCTTCCTCAATACGATTTTCCTGGCAGAAAAAAAGCGAAGAGCGAGAGACGCGGAGAACATCACTTATTCCGCGTATGTTTCGAGATTACCCTCCAAGGCGAACGAGTAGGGATAAAAAAAGAGAGAAACGGTCGGAATTAATTCATTCCGCGATTGAGACGAAAACATCGCAGACTTGAAAGAACACTTAAATGACTCACCTCAATGAAGTCTTTAATGAAAAATTATACCTTCACGCTGAATATGATTTTTTTTAATCATTCCATTTGTATGGTGCAAGTTACAGAAAAGGAGGAAAAGGAAGAAGTTATTAAGCCAACCTCTCTTTTCGCGGCGGAAATAAAAAAAACTGATGCTCTCCGTTCGAACGAGCTTTCTTTTATAATTCCATTTCTCGATCATGTTTTCGACGATTACTGGTTTCCTGTGTTCCAACATTACCAACTACAATATCCACCAGTAAGGATCGCGCAAAAAACGTACTGAGCGCTAGATTTGGCGAAGGGTCGTGGAAGGAAAATTCTTAACAGACGCAGGTGTGAAGTTTCCTTGGAAACAAATCTATGGGACCGCGGCGGATAATCTCGGGACAAGAAGTAGAAACCTATTATGAATCAAGAATGGCAAAATATGCTAAAATAATTACTTTGAACGAAAATAAAACTAATATTATTGATCAATGCGCAGAAAAATATGCGAAATCCCGCGAATCAGAGACAGATCCTCGGTGACCATCGCTTACAACTGACGAGACTCCTCCAAAACAAACACCAGGGCCATATTAAGAGTTTCGTGGGCTTACAGGCCTTTTAACCATTATGTGTATAAATATATACGTTTACACAGGATAATGCTTAATTGGGGAAACATATGGAGAAAAATTATCATTGATTTCTCAAGAAAAATTATTCTAGGAATCAGGTTTTCCTTTTTGAAAAAATTACATCATTAATAATACATTTAAATACATAAATAAAAACATTGAAATAACTTCATCAGTATTTAATTAGCAGAGTAATTCGAACTATATATATATATATATATATATATATATATATATATATATATATATATATATATATATATATATCGAAAGTTTCTTTTACTCAATTGTAGGACTTTGACAGTTTTATGTTAACATTTTTGTTTTAACTTTTCGTAGGCCTTAGGCACAGTGCCTATATAATGCCTATAGCAAATGACGTGATGACAAAACGGCATCGAAAGAGAGAGAGAGAGAATCGATCAATCGATTGAGTGCCAATTCCGAGACGAGGGGCGGGAATGGAAAACGAATGAATCGACCCAACTAAAAATGCCACCCGGATTTTTCCACGTCCCACTCGTTTCAATTGCGCCGATCTTGGAAACACCGCTACATGTTCTCCCTAAGCAGAAAATTGTCGAAGGGAGGAATCGCCCAGGAAGGAAAAAAATGAGGGAAAAAACAATTGAGACACTCGAGGCGCAATTCTTGCGTCGGTGAACGCCCAAAAGAGACTTTTATAGTGAGTCTGGACGGATGAAATGGGCGAAGCAAGAACTCTCGCTTCGTGTGTGGGCCGCCCAGTGTCTTCTCATGGGGTGGGAGAGAAGGGATTAGGGTGAAGAGGGAGGGGAGGGGGTTGAATATTGAGGTGGAGGGGGTGAGAGTGATCATTCGAGATATCGAAAGAAATAACTGCAGGGGAAAATGGCCGGAAAGAAATAAAAACTTTTACATTGACTTCGTTACACCTATAAATATCATATAAATATGAATGGGCTCCTATGCAGTAAATATAAAACATCACAGCTTGGTTTTAATTTTAAAATGTAACTATCTTTAAATTAAGAGTGAAACGAAATATTCACAACTTGAACGTAAGCGCAACTGATTAAATTTCTTCTCGCCTATATCTTTTACGTAACGCGCGAAAAATTTATACAAATCAAACAAAGTGTTGTTTTTCACACCTTCACCAACGATAAATGCAATTATCGCGATTAACTCGAAAACGACCGACATGTTTCAACTCGGCGACTGATTTATTTACTCCAGGTAACGCTCGAATTCATAAATTTCTTCGTCGGATCGAATTAATAGATTGCATATTTAATTTGCGAGCGAATCGACCCGCGAATGCAACCGACACACACACGCACACTCCCTCTATTCGAGCGAGAGGCTCGAAACTCTTCTATATGTACAGTTATACGAGTTAGGAGTCTATAGCTCGGTGCAGCAAATCTTTCGATGGAGGTCACTTGGTTACGGATGCCAAGCCAACAGAGCGAACTCCACGCGAATGATTGGTAGCTGTGGAAAAATGATAAAAACAGGTTTGCGGAGCGAGGTTCTCTTTCTCCGTTCGACTGTATACCGAGAGATTCATATGGAAACTCTCAATATATATAGTGTACATATATATATATATATATATATATATATATATATATATATATATATATATATATATCTGTATATCTGTATATATATATATGTGTGTGTGTGTATATATGTGTGTGTGTACACACACACACACACATATATATACACACACATACGTATTTACTCATATCATATTTATAAGTTCAGTACTGCCAACTTAACTCGGATTGACATAAAAAGGTTTTTCGACGGCAGAGACGGAGTAACAAAGAAGCACTCGTACGAGGAGCGAGATGACAAGCAGTCACTTGTCATTCCTCTCCTGCAAAAGCGCACAGAGAGGACAGGGACAAAGGGATTTTTTTATTCCGAAGAAGCATTTAAAATGTAATAAATAACAGCTGCTCGAAATAAAGTCTAAACGTGATCTCATTTGGAACGAGATGCGTTTCTTATGCTGCTGCCTGCCCCACATCGCATTTGCCTCCTGTAGCTTACGGAAATAATGGCGTATGGCCTTATTTTATAAGATCATAATACGGAATATTAATGATTCGATTGTAGAAAAAAATACAAAGTACCACGCCTCGCCATTGCCAACTTCTCCGGTGTAAAGACAAGCACGACAAGTTCTCTCGCAAACTCCTCATTTTACGAGGAGTTTCACAGATGAGAATAAATATTGGCGACCTTGCTACCATATGTCGACTGCTGAAAATGTTTCCAATCAAAATACGCGGGGCACTTCATATACGAGTGATTTACTCATCCGGCTAGCCATAAACGATATCAAAATCAACACGCACATTACGTCGATTCCCTCGCAATAACAGGTTGAGCGGGAGTGCGCACACCTGCGACAACCTACTAATAATTGAATTATTATAAAATAATTGCCGATCGAGATAGTAATGCCAGCGGAGAGAGAGAGAGAGCAAGCAGACACACACAGACGAAATTATTTAATTAAACCTTCATAACCCCATTTAACCGGTCGAACAGACTGCCCGATCCGTCGGACTATCGAAAAAAAAAAAAAAAGAGCAAGATTATCAAAACCTGAACCTCCGTCCGGAGCATCAATCTATCCATCTCGGGGGCGGCGATCGAACCATCCAAATCGATTTAGGCGGAGTCACCTGTGGACGCCAGTAATACGTTTATTTTTTTTAAGCCAATTTTTCAAGCAACGCGATTGCCCCCACACATCGCTATCAAAGGTTTAAGGCTTCGAGGAAAAAAACCTTAATACGGTCGAACACCTACAAGTCGAACGTCCATAAATCGAATTTTCCATAACACTAGAAGTTAATTCATTTTACAGGACAAAATCTTTTTCGTGTTATTTTTCTTCTATGACACGAATTTTCTATAAGTCGAATATTTTTTGTTTCCCTTGAGGTACGACTTATAAAAGTACCACTGCGCATAAATTCCCTGGCAACCAGGGACGGTATAATTCTTCGATGATTTTTCCCCCGATTATAAAAAAGAATGAAGCCATGTCCCTACCCCAAAAACACTTCTCCACATTTCAATCACTTGCGAATTCTTTCCCCCCCCCCTCCCTTTCTCCTCCCGCTCCTCTCTTACACGCATCGATCCCGATCGAATTAACGAAATAAGGAGGGGCTACGGGTGGAATGATGAATAGGTAGGCGTTGTGTGGTGGGAGGTAGAATGGCAGAAGAGTGGTGAAGGGGAGGAGACTCCGTGGAAGGCGAAGCATACACCCCCTCCCTCTACAGCTGCCCTTCCCTCCTATAGCAGCAGCTGTCGTATTGGCAGAACACCACGATTCTCCCCTCGCTCCTCCTCTCTCCCCGTGTCAATCCTTTTCCATTGCCAACCACCTCACCACCCTTTATCTAATCTCTTTTAACTACTCTCTCGAGTTTACCTGCGAAATATGCATCATGCAGATTGACTGTTTCATACTCCAAAATAAAGAAGAAGATCCAAAAAAGGCCCTTTTTACTTTCTCATACACCTACCAAGTATATTGAGAAAGTATTGTAATCGCGAAAAAATTCGACCTCGAGATTTCGACGTAAATATACGTTTTAGGCGCCGCTGAATCCGAAAAAGTGGTTTTTCGCAATGCCGTGTGTCTGTTATTGGCTCTAGAGCCTAAACGGTAGAGCGAAAATGAATGAATTCTCGTACATAGGCATTTTATCATACAGAGTAGAGGCTGTTAGATTTTCTCAAAAACGGCTAAAAACGATTTTGATCAAATTTCGGACCGTTACTTGAGTATACGTCTGTAATAATACGACGTATTTCATTTTTCTCAATGAATAAGGCTAGTTTATTTTTGGGCAACTTTAATAAAAATTGTATTTTCTAAAAACCGGTTCATACGATTTTCATTTTCTAAAGATAACTAAACGACGCATTAGTATATGAGAAAGTTTGTACAATGTATGTTGTACCGATTTTTTCATTCTTAAAGATACGTCGTTCTTTTCATTTGCAATCCGGTTCACCCACAAATGAAAACTGACCGATATACACTATGAAATACACGAGCACCACACACACACACACAACTCGTATATAGTAAGACCCCTCTATAGGTTCCTGGAAACTGGGACGCATTACGAAACATATTTCCATGTATAAATAATGATGAAAGCAGGGGATACATTCCTGGCAGACATTTTATGACACACATGTACCGTTTGTGTCCTACACAATAAATTATGGTACGGTACATACGATGTACTATGTTAAAAATAAGCTAATAAAATGAAATAAACACAATCGATACATATAAAACACATGGGCAATTCTGATGCTGAAAATATTGCATGACACTTCGATCACAAACAAGGTCAACCGGCAATGATGAAATAAATTTTGCGATGAAAAAATGAAACTAAACACAAAATAAAATAAATAATAACGAACATGAAAATTAAAACAAGACGACGGGGATTTAAAATGATAGTAACAATTTCTCTACTGCTATAGGAATTTCCGGAATTTCTCCTTTTGACTCTTCACAAACGACGTATGTATATACGAAGCGACGTAACTTATAACGAAATATGTTCCTTAATACATCGAAGACTTCTATGCGAAACGAGGCCACTTATAACGGAGGATTACCGTACGTGAATAGAAAGCACAAAAAAGTTCTATAAAAAAAACATACGCATGACCTCACGTGAGGTACTGTTAAGTCGCTTACTCCTTTTACTACGACGTTACGGGAAGGAGATAGCGCAAAACTCTCTCTCTCTCTCTTCCTCCGGTCTGTGAACGGGCTTGAAGGTAGGGAAACGAGGGAAGGAGGAATGAAAGAAGCTTCGGTGGATGGATGGAGGTGAAACCAGCCCCCGAAACCCCCCGCGGAGATGACAAGCAACACGCAAGTCCAAAATCGGATTCCAGAGACTTGAAAGTGAGCGAGAGAGGGGGGGGGGGGGGGGGGGGGGGGGGGGGGGAAGAGAGAGAAGAAGAAGTGGCTGAGGGTTATAATAAAACGCGGCACGAAATGGGAAGAACTCGGAGAAGGCAGAAAACAGAGCGAGAGGAGAGAAAGAGGTCCAATAATTGGATATCGCTAGAGGACCGCAGAATTAGCGCTAGGTTAAGGCTCCTGGAGAAATTTAGGTCGGAAGTTCTCTCAGAGGAGGCCTCAGGAATATTAGAGGTACCTACGTACATGGGCAGGCACGATATCAAAAAGGATAAAATACGAGAGATCGACTGTAGGACCGAGCGATATCAGGGCTCGTTTTTCCCAAGGACCATACGGGATCACAATGGGAAAGTGATCCCCACGTGGGACGTTATTATGTAGGTTTTGGTGTGCTGCACCCCCTGCCACCCACCCACCAGTCTTGTGATTTGCAGGGTATTATGTAGATAAAAAAATATCGAAGAGACGTATAAAAAAGGAGTAAATGAGAAGGAAATTATTTCAGGAAAACGGGAGATTGCTACGGACCGAGAGATAAATGGAATAATGTAGGTACGTAGTTTAAGGGGGGTTGGCGATTTATATTGGGAGAAAAGGATAAAAAGAATCCGAGAGAAATAAATTTTTAAAAAATTGTAAAAAAATTAAGCAATTAAAAATAAAACAACCAGTGAGGAAAGAATTTCGGAGATGTTAGCATAAGGCACTTTCTTTTCAACAATTTTATAAAAGATATCTTTATCCATTTACTCGCAAGTTACAGTTCCTGGATCCGCCAAAATTTTTACCGTATGCAACTCTTATGTAGATCTATACTGGAATTTTGGCGTATGTAACATATGTCATTTTTAAGTTATTCTGTTCACGGGCGGACAGACAGACAAACGGATGAGCTGAATACATGAGCGATGTTTCAAAGAAAAAAGAGCTAAAAATGAAAAAAATTCTCATCTCGAGTATCTTCAATATCAACGACATGGTTCTAGTTTTTCGTGGTTATCGGAGATATGTGAGATAACTAATTTTTCGATTTATTTATTTTTTTAAAAGTGCTCGTTCTTGAATTTTTTTCAGCCAAGAGACTGACTCGGCAATTCTCAAGCGAATCAAACTCGTTTGGTACCTGAGTAAGAATTGAGAGCGAGAGAAAATAATATAATTATCAATGCGATAGTTTCCGTAGGAAAAATAGAGAGAGATGAAAACAAAAGAAAAACGGTGAAAGTACCCTAGAGCAGGGATTCCCAACCTGGTGCTCGCGAGAACCCGTTCTATTTGGAGCCTTGATGGCGCTCTTTGACAGCCTGACTGTGCTCTTATACGGTGCTTATTATCCCATTTTTTAGGACGAATAATTTAATTTGCTCGGCTGATTTATTTATAAACTTATTCAAGATCATCAAGAATAACTTTGATGTTGGTTTGATTTTTATTCATTATCATTACTACTCTTGCGGGAGTGTATTGTAGGACAGGAGTTCCCAACCTTTTCGAAGCAACGGAACACTTTATATTCAAATAGTTTTTCTCACGGAACCCTAAGATATGATAAGCCAAATCGCAATAAAATCATTGCAATGTTTATTTGCGTAGCTTATGTATCTTACAGTATACAGTTTACAAGTGAGGCCATGTTTCATACTGTAAGTTAGAGAAGGAAGAGCGTATCGGGTCTCTTTCTCCGTCTATTACTGAACCCTTGGGTTCCACGAAACACAGTTTAGGAAACCTTGTTTTAAGATACAACTTTGTGCTCGCTTGATATTCTATGATACAACTTGGGGCTCGCCACATCGAAAAGGTTGGGAACCTCTGCCTTAGAGGAAGGAAGCGACTCCAATGTTGAGGGAAAGTTAAGAGAGACAAGAGTCGAAGAAAGTGAAAGGAAAGACGGTCCACGAGAAGGGATAGAAGATGGAAGAGAGGGAGGAGAGAGGGAGGAGAGAGAGAAGAGAGGAGAGAGAAGAGAGGAGAGAGAAGAGAGGAGAGAGAAGAGAGGAGAGAGAAGAGAGGAGAGAGAAGAGAGAAGAGAGAAGAGGAGAGAGAGGGAGGAGAGAGAGGGAGGAGAAAGTGAGGGAGGAGAGAGAGGGAGGAGAGAGGGAAGGGGAAGGAGATAGGGAGGAGAGAGGAGAGAGAGGGAGGAGAGAGGGAAGAGGAGGGCGAGGGAAGAGGAAGGCGAGGGAAGAGGGGGGGAGAGAGGGAGAAGAGAGAGGGAGAGAGAGGAAGGAGAGTGGGAGAGAGGAAGGAGAGAGGAAGGAGAGAGGGAGGGGAGAGAGAGGAGAGAGGGAGGAGAGAGGAGAGAGGGAGGAGAGAGAGAGGGAGGAGGGACAGAGAGGGAGGATAGGAGAGAGGGAAGAGGAAGGAGAGAAGGAAGAGAGGGGGGAGAGAGGGGGGGAGAGAGGGGGGGGAGAGAGGGGGGGAGAGAGGGAGAAGAGAGAGGGAGAAGAGAGAGGGAGAAGAGAGAGGGAGAAGAGAGAGGGAGAAGAGAGAGGGAGAGAGAGGAAGGAGAGTGGGAGAGAGGAAGGAGAGTGGGAGAGAGGGAGGGGAGAGAGGGGAGAGAGAGGAGAGAGAGAGAGAGGGAGGAGAGACAGAGAGGGAGGAGAGACAGAGAGGGAGGAGAGGAGAGAGGGAAGAGGAAGGAGAGGAGAGAGGGAAGAGGGAGGGAAGAGAGGGAGGAGAGAGGGAAGGAAGAGGGACGAGAGAGAGAGGGAGGAGAGTGGGAGAGAGAGGGAGGAGAGAGAGAGGGGGGAAGAGATTGAAGAGGATCGAGGAATCTCCTCAATTAGAATCACCTACCGACTACCTCCATGGAGGAATAGCCGGGTTGCGTGACAACTCCCGGGTTGGGGGGAAAAGGCGAGGGGTATATAGGGTGGGGTAACAGGGATAACAAGGGGGGAGGAGGTGGGAGACGAGAGGTTGAAGGGCACAGAGCTCGAATCACGAGAGAGAGAGTGCCACCCTACCCCATATCTCCGCCTAAATTCACCCACCGTGACGTTTTTTCCTCCGCGTTCCATCGTATCTCTTATTAGCTGTCATTTGAGTGGGCCTACATTCGTTTTTTTTATTTTAGCTTCTCCCGACCAAAAGACAGCGGCGTATAATTATAAATATGTTGTATGAATAAAAGTTACGTGCCTCCTTAAAATTAGACGTAGGGAGTCCGGGGGTTGACGTTGCAACACCGCTCCGTCGTATATATATTTTTTTGACGGCTTCTTGAGAACTGACAAACGGCAAATTCCATGGAGTTTCGGAATTTAAGTCGTCGTCCTGTATGTTTCCGTCTGTTTTGAATAAAAATTTGAGTAGACGGTAATTTGGGAAAGAGAAAAAACAGCGCTAATGGCTAATTATGACCGTAGCATGTCGTGAAATTTGTAAATAATGTGATGGGTTACTTTAAAATGAAGAAGAAAAATTAAATGAATGATTAAAAGGAGGAAAATGTGTCGGCCGAGTTCCACCGGCACCGGTCACGCATAAATAATGGCAATTCGCATGGGTTCACTTCCAATTTTTATCCCTAAATTTTTGCATTAATTTTCATGTCAAATGGTAAAACGAATTATGTGTATAATCATATTCATCGCTGGTAGATGAAACGAAAAATATGATCGCATTATCCGGTCCTTATTAGTTATTCACATGCAAATACACGAGAAAATGTTGAGTAAACTGAAGGAATTGAAGAAATCATTGTTCGGTAACGAACCACATTACAAGAGGAACATATGTAACTCATGCAAGTAAAAAGACAATTGTAAAAATAACGCTTATTTCCGAATAAATTTTAAAGTTAAAAAGAGATGATTTCAAGCAACACTCACCCATATAAAAGTTAACTCGATTTATTTCCTTTTCGCTTTACATCCTTAAACGATCGACTGCGTGCATTTCCGCTACATCTACGCGCGAACTGGACACTTTTAAAACCCATTAAGACACCGCCGCTGTATATTCGCGCGCGCGCACTACATTTACGTACTTGGCAAAACTACAATACACAAAAACCTCCTTTCCCTGCTCGAAAAGTACAGAAAAACACCCGTTCGCCAAGAGAACGGCCTCCACATTCCAGAAATCTTCAAGACTCCGAGATAAACTCAGCATAAAATACTCCATATGGAAGAACTCATACAAAAAAAACCCCTTTCCCCTTGTGTACACGGCGCAATGCGGACTCTTCAAAAAATAAACCGCGTGGGACAGAAAACGAAGAGATTCGATACCACCAACGCGAGGACGATCTCGAAGATGTGGGGGAAAAACATATAAACGGTCCTATCCCAAAAGTTTTCTCCTATAAAAAGAAAGCCATCGATGGGCACATAACAATTTATCCTCACATTTCGAGAAGCCTATACAAGAAGGCTTGTGGATTACGGCAGATCTCAATCGGTCCTCGCTACCATCACGACCTCCCAATAAAAAAAAAACCTTCCATCTCTCTCCCTCCCACCCACCTCTATCTCTCTCATCGTCGCTCACTTTCGGGAAATAATCGAATCGATGTCGTTCTTCCACCCCTTCTTTCCTTCCTCCTTCGCCTCCCTTTCCATCGCGAGGATTCCAGTCTTCATTCTCGCGAATCCGGTTCCATGGGGGACAGACGCAGCCTCTCCTCCCTCCCTACACCCCTCTCCCATAATTCCATCTCGGCTCCGAGAAATAAAATAACCCTCGGAGATCAAAACAAAAAAAAAACAAAAGAAAACCCATATTTTTCCTTTTTACCCATCAGCCCTCTTTTCTTCCCCAAACCTCTTCGCCGATATGGGTCCAAGCCTTTTCGTCCGATGGCGTTTGGATAAAAGCCATTAGCAGACGGCCGGCTGGCGGGCGGTGTTGCCACAGAGACATTTCCCTCCCACTACCTCCCCTCCCCTCCCTCACGACCGACAAGATCCGACCCGGTCCAGAGGCGTCGTGTCGCTGCTCCCGGAGGAAAAGGATGCCATCGGGAAACTCGGCAGAGATAACGCGGTGTACTGAGAGAGGTTTAAGGGGAGCAGGGCGGAACCGGGTGCGGTGTGCGGTGCAACGGTAGGGGAAGCGGGAGGAAATGAGGTTTGGCCGCAGCCGATTCTGGAGGCGGGGGAGGAACAGGAGGATGGAGGATGAGGTACCAACCACCGGCGTAAACAAGGTGGGAGGACACAAGCGGACACCTCCCACACCCTGAATCCAGGAGTTAATGGCGTCGCGAGGCAACAAGGCGGTGCGAGGATTTTGCCACCACCCCAACCTCCACCCACAGCCTCCTCTCCCAAACCTCCACACCCCCCCCCCCCCCACAAACCTCCCCGTCACCTCCCCAAGTGGAGTGGTACTTTTTTCGATTTGGCGGACCGTATTAGACGGGGAAACAGGCGGAGAGAATGGAAGGAGGAGGGGGGATTTTGGAGGCGCGCGTTAACTGCCGGGATGGTTGAACAAACCAGACCACCGTGTAGTCCGGGCGATTGAATTACCCAGCGCGGCGGCGGCGGAGGCTCGCTCTAACTGTTGTGTGACGATGAGGTGCCTCGACGTAGACTCTTGGATCAACCCCCTGCCTACACGGATTGCTTCGATAAGTTACATCCGCGCGTCCTATCGTCGCAGCTGACGAGACGTAATCGAGGGACGACCCGCTTTTTTTTCTGGACGATTAGCTATTTCGGGGCGTCGCCCTCTCGAAAATTTGCGCCCCCCCCCCCCTCCCTCCCTCACCCATGCTCCACTAGTCTACCTCTTTCAGTCACGTTGTCGGAAACCTGCATAATTAATTTCGGGCAGAGAAAGTGGGTACGTTAGAATTGTCGGGTCCGTGCATCGAAATTATCGCATCTATTTTCCGTTCACACGAAAAGCTATTGAAGGCGCTAATTTTAGATATCGAAAATTAATAAAATTTTCTAATGTCGTGAAATGTTTGTTAATTTTTTGCGATAAAAAAATCGAACCTCGTTTTTTTTCAGAGGGAAATTCTAATTAAGATAAAAAAGATACATCGCACTTTAAACAGACACGAAAAACGTCGTTTGTTCGTGTTTTGGGTGGAAAATTTTTTCCGGACACGTAATTTTATTTTATTTTTATTACGGGCACCCGAAAACATTTTTCCGAATTCTGATAATTGTGAGAGGAGAAAGTAAAAATATTAAAATAAAAAAAAGGTGTGGCTTATCAAAATACACGGTCCCGCCTCTTTTCCTCGCACGGCCCAAAAAAAAAAAACACTTTCAATTGCATACGCTAAACAAATGAAGAGTGAACAACGCATGGCAGGGGACGGAACGACGACAAAAAAAAGCAAAATTAAAAAAAACTGTAATTAATCATCAACCGACTGCGAGCGAATACGTGCGTGGATTTGATTTCATTTTCACGGATACGAAGCTGCGTCGGAGAGATAAAACTCAAAAGCCGTGATGAGCACGAACCGAAAAGAGGAGAAAATTTGTCAAAAACCTCTATTCTAGGGTAAAGTCGGTATATAAATCAAACGGCATCATGGGAAATGCCGAATAACTTTCAAATAATCACGCATTTAGAGCAGCAGGGGTTGGCAACCTTTTCTATATGTCGGGCCACATTCGTTGTTGTGAATGCTTCGGAGGGCCGCATTGGAAATCACGAGAGCTCCGGCGGGCCGGATAGGCGTTTAAATTATAAGTTACCTAGAGATGTTGTGGTATCATATTAGTGAAAATCAATTGTAATTAGTTTACTAGCGTTAAAATTTCACCAGAAAAAGTTTTGAGGACATAGTTCACATAAAAAATATGGAATTAACTGTGTTAAATCACTTTTTCATCATGGCTTCGCGGGCCGCATAAAACGTCATCGGGGGCCGCATGACGCTCGCGGGCCGTAGGTTGCCGCCCCTGCTTCAGAGGGGAATTCAAGAACAAGTACGTTTAAAAAAATCAAAAGATTAATAAAACAAAGTACTTATCTCAACGAAAATACTAGCACGCGTGTTCTTATAAAATCTACTTACGATTAATTGCCACCGACGACGGCTGAATTGTAGCCGAAATGCACATCTGTGTTTTCGTAACCTTGCTCTGGCTATTGGATATACCTGAGGTAAGTACTTTGTTGATCTTTTGATTTGGAAGTGCATGAACAAAATTTAGTGTATTTTTAAAATTCAATTTATGACAGTAAAACATTTAATGTTAAATTTTCAACTCTAAAAAAATCTCATTTATAATTGATTTTAATACTTATTAAACCTCAATATCTCCAGATAATTCCTGATTTAAACTGTAATCCGGCTTGCTGAAACTTCCAAATGCGGTACCCGAAAGGATTCGCTAACACCGATGCGGCCCACCATTCAGAAAATGTCGTCCTTCTATAAGTCGAATCTCAAGGGAAACGAAAAAAATATTCGTCATCGAAAATTCGAGTTTCAGAAGAAAAAATCTGATGTGGCCAACACGACTTTCTCCATATTTGTGGTATAGATATTTAAATTATTATGAATAGCATTATAAGACAAAATTATTATTACGTATCGTAAAAGAATACAGTCGCCCTTATTGCCGTACATTATATTTAGAATGTTTACAGAATTCACCGCTACATGGTGAAATTTACGAATAAGCAAAATATCTCCGAAATGGATGGTTCTACGAAAATTTGTTTCAAACAAAACTTGGAAGAAATACGATTCTCTACAACTTTGGTCCTCACGAAGATTACCAATAATATTTGAGGGAAACCGAAAAAAAGGATTAGTTATAAATAATTCCTAAACAATAACTGCTATGGAAAATTATTTCAAATGAAAGTTTTAGGAAATTATATTCTCTATAACATTTTTATAAAATTGTATATACAATAATGATGTTTTAACGGAGAAATATCGCAAAAACCGAATCGGGTTTCGAATAAACCTCGACTTCCGGTTAACCGCTATTGTCCAAAAACTATTCAGTTCTTTGTGCTCATGCTAAAGTGTTATATATGAAATTTGGTATTAATATGACAAGTACTTGCAATATGAGAGGTTTCCAGGAGAGAAGCGGATGGATGTCACATATCCGTAGAAAACACAATAAAAATTATTATTATGAACTGCCGAAGCATTCGAAGGAAACAGGCTGATTTTTGCCACTTAGTTTAAAGCCATCGTGCAGACGTTGTATTGGGAACTGAGAGCTGGCTATCGGGCGACATTAATTCTAACGAGATTTTCCCACCAGATTACGTGGTATATCGCAAAGAGAGGAGGAAAGAGTCGGAGGTGGAGTTTTCATCGCCGTCAGAAAGAGTATATCAAGCCAATTAGAGGAGATTAACGTCAGCGAACACTGCGAAATGATATGGTGCTCCCTTCGTACGAGAATTGGTAAAAAATTATTTTTTTGCTCATTTTACCGCCCACCTGACTCAAGAGTCGAGAACATTAGAGAACTCAGTCGTACATTGCAGGCGATAGCTAGGAGAAAGAACGTTCCAGTAATCATTCTTGGAGGAGACTTTAATCTTCCATCGATCGATTGGAAATCCGTAACCTATGTTAGTGGTGGAAAAAATAGAGAAGCTTGTCGTGAATTAATTGAAGCGTTTACTCTAAACTCTCTAGAGCAAATCGTCAACGAGCCGACGCGACATGACAACAACGGAAACGGAAACATATTAGATCTGCTAGCCACTACCCACCCACTATCGACTAGAAAACCTACAAATCGACGACAGCATAGGTGATCATAAAATAGTAATTACCGACTTCAAATACACCCCTGCGACAACATGTAAGCCAACGCGATTAGTCTCTCTCTTCAATAAAGCAGATCTCCCAGGTTTAAAAAATTATGTTACAAACCAAATAGCCACATTTATCAATTTTGCGAATAGTAACAGCGTAGATGACTCTTGGACGGAAATTTTGCGAATCATTTGAGAAGGGTTAAAAACGTATGTCCCAACGAAAGCAATTCGTGATCGCAAGGACCCGCGGTGGGTGAAACCGAAACTCCGTGCCTTGCTCAGGAAGCAAAGACGGCATCACGCGCTCATAAAGCACCTTAAACAAGTTGGTAGGGATCACGCGAACGAGTATTTAATATACAGAAATAGTCGTAAATCTGCAAGAGATGAAGCGCGTAAGGAATTTGACGCCTACCGATCCACGACACTCTCGGATTCACTCAAAAACGACTCGAAAGAATTTTGGTCGTACGTGCGAGAAATTCGAGGAGGTCAGTCCACAGTACCTCTTCTACGTAAAGACAACGGTGAAAGTGTACACGATTCTTTTACTAAGACTAGTATGTTAAATCGGTTCTTCGAAAATTGCTTCAAAATCGACAGCGGTGATTTCATTGATTTCCTTACTCGTATAGACTCAAATATGAGCGACATAGAAATATCCGAAAGCTGTACCGTTAAATTACAAAGTCAGGTCCATAAAAGAAAATCGCCAGGGCCGGAAGCCATCCCTGCATTCATTATAAACTCGTTAGCAAACGAATTAGCTCCGTACCTTAAGCTTCTATTCAGAAAATATGTAGATGAGGGTGTAGTTCCTTTGATATGGATAACAGCCCACCTTACACCAATACATAAAACGGGAAGTAAATTAAAAGTGGAGAACTACTGCCCTATATCTTCTGTAAGGTTTTTGAGCACATTATTGGTAGACTCAGTTAGCTCTACTCAAACAAGATATTGTGAAAGCAGCGGATAAAGTAATAGGAGTTGATGCAGTATTTTTAGACTTTAGGAAAGCCTTGGACACCGTTTCTCACGTGAAAATAGTGCAAAAATTACGGACCTATTCAATTAACGAGAAAACTGTAAATTGGATCGCCTCGTTTCTTTCCGATAGAACCCAGAGGGTAGTTCTCGATGGATTTGCATCAGACGTCGTCAAAGTGACTTCCGGCGTGCCTCAGGGAAGTGTAATCGGACCTCTGTTATTCTTGATATATATAAATGATTTAGCGGATAATATAAAGTGTAAAGTTAAACTCTTCGCGGATGACACACTTGTGTATGGAGAAACCAACACAATACACCATCAGGAGAATTTGCAAAAGGATCTTCAGGCTATTACGAAATAGTGTAAAGATTGGCAACTTGGCCTAAATATAAAGAAATGCGCCGCAATGAACTTCACGCGCTCCATGAATTTCAACCGTTACCCGTACCAAATTTCTGAACTAAAGCTAAAATACGTCAATAGCTACAAATACCAAGGAGTAACTCTCAGTAGCAATTTGTATAGTAGAGAGCATATCAAAACCGTTATAGCATCGGCAAACAGAATTCAAGGGCTTTCCTCTAGAGTCCTGCGGGGATGCCCCTCGAATGTCCCTAATACGACCCGTCGTGGAATACTGTTGTGCCGTCTGGAACCCTTTCGAAGAGGGCCTAACTAGAGAGCTCGAAATGGTTCAACGTAGAGCGGCTAGATTTGTAAAAGGAGAACATCGGTATGATGCGAGTGTATCGGAGATATTGAGGGATCTGAAATGGCAGACGTTGAAGAGTAGAAGAATTGATTACAAAAGGAAACTATTTGAAAAATTCGAAAGCTCCGAATTCGTTGAAGTCGTCCCCATCGGTGTTAGTGAACGTAATGTTAGATCACAGTACAGGAGAAAATATGTCGAAACAATCGCTAGAACAGAGAAATACTACCGATCCTTTTTCCCAGACGCGATAAGATAGTCCAACAGAGGAATTAGTTAGAGTTCACTTGGTGTTGTGACACCCCCTGCCAAACGCTTCTGGCGGCTTGCAGGGTGTTGATGTAAATGTAAACATTCATTCACAGGAGTTTCAAGGGAAGCAAGATCCTTACAATGCATTCGGTACATTTGTGGTAAATTAAAATACACAATTACTAAGTAATTATTCGCTTTTAATAAGTTATATAAATTGTATTTTATACTCTCGCAAAATGGTTTTAAGAGAAATAAGTGATTTTAAAGAATACTGCTGTCTTTTTACTTTCTCCATACGTAGTAATGGGAAAGTATTGTGATCACGAAAAAAATCGACTTCGAGATTTCAACGGAAATACATGTTTTGAGGTCCCTAGAACACGTTTAGACTATTTTCGGAATGATGTCTGTGTGTGTGTGTGTGCGTGCGCGTGCTTATGTGATTGTGGGCGCTGTAACTCAAAAAGTACTTGCCATATCGTTACCAAACTTCATATATAACACTTTAGCATGAGCACAAAGAACTGAATAGTTTTTGGACAATAACGGTTGAACGGAAGTCGAGGTTTATTCGAAACCGGATTCGGTTTTTCCGACATTTCTCCGTTAAAACATCATTATTGTATATACAATTTTATAAAAATGTTATAGAGAATATAATTTCCTACAACTTTCATTTGAAATAATTTTCCATAGCAGTTATTGTTTAGGAATTATTTATAATTAATCGTTTTTTTTCGGTTTCCGTCAAATATTATTGGTAATCTCTCCCGTCAAATATTATTGGTAATCTTCGTGAGGACCAAAGTTGTAGAGAATCATATTTCTTCCAAGTTTTGTTTGAAACAAATTTTCGTAGAACCATCCATATCGGAGATATTTTGCTTATTCGTAAATTTCCAGTATACAGCGTCACCACCATGTAGCGGTGAATTCTGTAAACACATTCAAAATATAATTTACGGCAATTTTACGATACGAAATAATAATTTTGCCTTACAATGCTATTCATAATATTTTAAATATCTATACCAGAAATATGGAGAAAGTCGTGTTGGCCACATCAGATTTTATTTGTTATATTTGCCTGAATACAATATTACGGGTCATTTTATAAAAACATTTTATCTGGCCATTGGGTCAGGAACGTAACCCTAAAATTTTTAACACTGCTGTTATGGGAAAATGTGCTTCGACTCATTTTCAGGAACCAATTTTATTGTTTCGCAAGTGAGAGGATTGCCTGCATAGACTTTCTTCTATAACTTCGACTGGACTTCGAAATAAAATTCGAAACACTCCAATGAACGTCGCCGTGAGATCGAAACAAGCCAAACGGATTTTTAAAAAAAAGGCGCCCACGGTCGAGATCCCCATCTTCCCCTAAGCCCTATGTGAAACCCGCGCAATAATTTCCGCGGCATTAACGGGAAGACCCTACCACCGTTGCGTCACCGCGTGAGCTTGATCGAAAGCTAGGCCGCGTCGCCTAAATCCTTACCCATTAGCGAGATAGAGAGAGGGTAGGGAGGGCAGAAGAAAGGACGACGAAGGTTTGAGGGAGTGGGTGGAAGTGAGGGAGAGAGGAAAAAAACGGGATTTTTGGAGCAGGGACGGTAGTGAGAGTGAAGTGCAGTTACGCCTGGTTAATCAGAGCCTCGATTAATGGAAATTCGTTATTGCGTAATGTCTTGCGAGATTTTTTTAACGATAAAAATATTATGCATTGATGTGAATCACATCATGCGATGATGATGGTGATAGTATGCTTTGGATTCCTGTGACAATGTATATATAGGTCATATGTCATGTTATGATGATGAGATATAATGTGACAGGAGGAAGCGGTGTAATGATGATGGTATTATACAGTGTGGTAATCGATAGCTTAATAACTGTGTGCTGCCATCAAATAGATAAGACGAAATCACCAGACAAGCCGAAACAGGCATTGCTGGACCCCAATGAGTTGCAGAGATTGTAATTCCTCGTATATACCTCGTCAATTACTATTAAACTAGTGTAAGTGCCTGTTGAATTTCAACGGATTTAGCGAATATACTTTCGCAGGAAATTCTAGGGGGTATGCGATATATACTAAAACATCTGAGTTTACACAAAACTGAAAATCACCTACTATAAAGAATACTTTTTCACTTAACATTTCTTAACAATTAAACAAATTTGTTCATAAACAATCCGTTTCCAAGCGTATTAAATTCAGATATTACGATAATTTTATTTCCTATCATATCACTTTCGCCAAATCCAGCTTCATTACATGTGTAATTATGTATTATTATTTCTTTATAATTTTGTTTTGCAAAAGAATGAAAGCCTGCACGGCGAAAAATTGATTTTTACGTGTTATCTTATTGGAAATGGAAATTATCCTCTTGAGTCGAACCCGGGTCTTTGATCTAGAGTTCGATACATTAACACGTTTTGCTATTATATCATAGTGCTATCCTTAAAATTTCATCAAATTCGGTTCAGTCTTTTGCGAGATATTCAGCTTCAAAAATCATTACACACAAAGTGACAGTGACACTGTCTTTTATATAGTTTAGATAAATAATGGTGGAGAATGATATTAAAGGATAAATGACTCCTTAAAAGTAAAATTCAATATATAGAGACACACTGATAAGGAGAGCAAAGAAATAAAAGACCAAAGCATCAAAAAGAGTTGGAAAATTATAAAAATAAATTATAACAAAATACAACTTTACATAGGTTGCTATTCCTTGCCAGGGACCTCTTGTCATTATTGTTATGCACTGCGTGTATATGAAGTTAACTATGAAATTATTACCATTGCAATAAAATAAATGTATGAATAATGCGCATAAGCGGTTGATCTTAAACACGCACTAAGAGATTGCTTGCGTTCTGGTCGGTCAATTAACAAACCCGTTCCATCCACCGATCAAATATGGTAGAGAATGTACTGCATATCTATGAGTCTCCCGCAGTGAACGCCATAAATTTTCATCCTCTGGCACGCATTTGAACCGAGGGCCGATTTTTTAGAGAACACGTCAGCTTGTGTTCGGGCGTCTACGGTAGCTTTGTAGTTGGCTCTCCCATCGCTCGAAGAGTGGAAATGTGTCAGAAGCTACGGAGTCGATGGAAAACAACGCAAACTCATATTGATTTATCTGTTGTACAAAATACAATGTTATTTAACATATTTCCATTATATTACTTTCTATTCATTATTATCGCCATCTCTGCACGCAACATTATTCGTGCGAATAATTACCTGACTGCGTAGCTTTTATACTCTAGAACAGCGCATATAAAAAACGCATCCCTCTGTTGCAGCGACTCATCCTTTTTAGCAGAAATATCATCCCTTACGCAAAACGAGGAACATGTAACCAAGGTCGGATCCAGGGGATGATAAATGGGGTTAATTACCTCCACCAAGATTTCAGAACACCGAAAAAATAAAATAATAATAGGTAATAAATAAAATAATAACAAATAACATATCGAATAAACGTTATATTAAACCGTATTCATTATACGTTGTGCAGAATATTATGTATCCATTTACGTTTTAAAATCTTCATACTTTTTGATGAAATTTTCAACCTACATTTTTTTTTCATATTTGAATGTCCTCCCTTTCCCACCCAAGGCTTTAGCCCGGATCCGCCCTCGATCGCAACAGCCACCAAGACCAGCCGAAATGTATGTACGTAATCCGAATTTCGAATTTTCGCTGGCGTTACGGCCTCGGATTATTTCCGATTTCCAGAGCCGAGTGCAGCGAAAGAGAGAGAGAGATATTACACCAGAGGGAGACAGCAGGGGCCAGAAATCGCTCAAGAGCGCCCCCTTGGTATATACCACGTGCCCCTTCCGGGAAAAACTTGAGTCGACGGAGGAAAAACAAAAAAAAAGTGTGTACTCGAGATAGCATAAGAGGAGAGTAGAGGGGAAAGCGTGAGGAGTATGGTGTCGGAGAAGGGAAGCTGTTCTCTGGTGAAGGAGGAAGGAACATTTGGCGGATGGCGACGGAGACCGTCGGTCTCGGTCATCAACGTCGACCTACGGCGGTTCTATACGCCGATTTTTTTTCCCTCTACCTGAGACGGCTCCGAAAAACCTACCACTACAGTCGCCACCACCTACCTTACCGCCCCCGCCGCCCACCCTCTCCTTCGAAACCCACCCTCTCTCTCAAGCCGCGTGAGTTTTAGCCCTTCTTTCTACACTTCCTTTTCCACCCTCGCATCTGCCACTGTGTCGGATTGGGTTCGGCTTGCGCCCACTGTACCACTTTACCGGGTCGTAATCGATACACTTAAGCGGAAGGCATGGCGGTGGTGGTAGTAATGGTAGTAAGCGTGTATTCTGCGCGTCGGTCGTTACGGTTTTTTCGAGCGATGTAAACTGCGTTCCCGTTTTCACCGAAAAAAGCATATTAAAGAGAGAAGAAATTTATTTTATTTTGGAAATTTGTCATAATAGGATTCACGCTACTCTTTATCGTTTATACGCGATACACTTGACTATCGTTTTGAGAGCGCATTTGCTATCCCTTTTATATCTTAAGTATTAAAAAAAAAACGTAAAGAAAAATCTGTTACTCGTTTTTGCTATTGTTTAAAAATAACTGTGGGAAATCCAAAGGCAGGATCCGGGAGTAAAATGTATAGAACGCCGAAAAACTGGTGACTTGAAATTCTAACTGCGAGCCATACAAGTGAGGACCTATGGGAAGACCAGTAACGCTAAGTGGGAGAATATATAACGCTAAATACGTACTTCGAGAGTCAAGCTCTCTCATATTCAGTAGCTGATGTTAAAATAAAATTTCAAGTTATACTCGCCGTAGTCACCTTTTATATTCATTGCCGAAAAACTTTTGACGAGGACGAGGTATTTTCATAAAATTTTCACAGAGTACCAAAACGTTAAAAAAAATCGTAAAAATAAATTCTCGAAACGGCCACCGTAAGAAACTCTCCGTTTGAAAATTGTTACTTCGTATAGCATACGGTGACCTCTAGGCACACGATAACGCGACATCATGCCATCTTTCCCTCTCTCTCTCTCTCCCCGCACATTTTTATAACCAGCCCTCATTTGTCGACGCGGGCGAAGCTAATAACTTTTAAGCACCTCAATAAAAAAAATGGACAGGTGACGAGTAAAAACTAGAAAAAGTAGGAGGAGGGAAGAGTGAGAGAAAAGGAGGTGAAAATGGACGTGTTCGCGAGAGAGTGAGAAAAGGAAAGAATTAAAAAAAAGAGGAAGAAGACGGAGAGGAAAGAAAACTGGAACCGAGAGAGAGAGACGAGAGAGCAACACGAAAACGATTAAAAGAGAAAGAAGAGACGGGGGGAGGGGAGGAAAGAAGAGAAGGGAGAAAGGCGGAGAAAAGAGAGATGGGCGAGAGAGCTCCCGAGAGAAAAAGAAAGCAGCGATGACGCAAATTGAAGATAAAAAAGGAGGGAAAGGGAATGATTCGTGAGCGGCTTTCGGAAGGACAAAAGACGAGACGGACGGCATTAAGGAGGAGGGGGAGAAGGGAAATGAAGCGGTAGGGAGGTATGAGGTTGGAGGGGAGACGGAGAGAAAGAGAGGGGCAGGGAGGCGATGGAGTAAGTTGGGGAGGGGGAGGGGGGAGAGGGGGGGGGAGAGGGGGGGGGAGAGGGGGGGGAGACAGGTGCGTGCGCGACAAGGAAGAGAGGGGAAGAAGAAGAAAGATGATAAAACGGTAGCCCCAGCAATTTGGTACACTCCCTCCCTCCCATCCCCTCTCTCTCTCCCCCTCCCTCCCCATTCCATTCCACGACGGTCAAGGATGAGTTTCTCTCATGGCCGCGTATTAAAGTTGGGGAACTCCACTATGCAGGTGAAAAAATCTACGAACGACACAACAGACCATGTATATACATCATCAGAATACGAAAATATCGCAAAAATCTATTTTAAAAGTAGACGCAAAGTATAATATTTCATCAAGAATTACTAACAGACACCTGAGACAATTAACATGGGAAACTAACGCCAATTCGTATCAAAATTAGCGCCTGCTCAAGCGCTGATTATTTTATACGCAAGTCCGATTAGACATAAATTAATAGCTTCGCTGCATCCCAAGATTTGCAGCCGCTAAGCTTTGGCCGAGTTGACAGATAAAAGTGAAAGATTTTCAGTTTTTTTTCACAGCGCTATGCAAATGCAAATCATGCACGAAGAACGAAACGTAATTTAATTATGAACGCTATAAGATTCAAACGGGATATAAAATCATAAGCGGCGACAGTTTTGAAAGATTATATTACGCATTTAGGCTCTTATTTTTAAAGGAAAGAAAGGTCAAATTTCTTCCGCGTATTGTCACAAGGGCAACGAACAAAGTCGCTTCTTCGAACGGAATAATTAAAAGTAAATAAAAAAAACGAACGGCTAACAGAACGTAATGACCGCGGAAAGAAAAGGAAGTTGAACAAGACAGAGAGATGGGGACGCATTCAATCGTTGGAGAAAGAGAGATGGAGTGAATGACTCCTTAATACGTTCAGTAGGGGTAAAATTACAGACCGAGCCTATTTTTTTTGGGGTCAGCTCCGGGGCTGCACCCGTGATGCAATTGGTCAAGCAAAAGAGAAAAGAAAGAAAGAATTCCGGTAAGTGGGCGAGGGAAGTTTTTATTTTCTGCACGTTCACCCCGATCGGTGATGCATGAAATCCGGAAAAAAAAAGAGAGCGGGAGAGAAAGAGAATAAGAGGGTGCGAAATTGTTCCGTTCCCCAATTAAGGAGAAGGAGGGAATTGAAAGAAAAAGGTTCGCCGACCCATAATGAGAGCGGATGAAGGGGCTATTTTTTTCTCTCTCTCTCTCACTCTTTTTCTAACACATTCAAAAAGGAGGAGTTTTAAAACGAAGGAAAGAAAAGACGCCGCGATAAACAGGGCGGAAAATCAGAAACGCAGGAGAGAGAGAGAGAGAGAGAAAGAGCGTTTATTCCTCACTAGTCTTGAAAGTGCGCTAGCGGAAGGACGCGAATGAAAGAGAACTGGCCAGAAGGACGTTGAAGGAATGAAAAAAAAAAACTAACGGAAATTTTTGGATTGGACGAGGATTCGCCAAAGAAAAAAAAAGAAAAACGTAACACCAGATACTCAAAAGAGGGAGCAGTATATATGTATTTCGCACGGTACCAATCTCTTTAACGCGTAAACTGCGATGCCTTCTTTTATTTACTTATATAGCGGCAATTTTGAGGACTATGATTTTCGCGGGTAATACGCCGAAGAAAATTAAAGAGACTTCCAACTAAATAAACAACAAAAAAACAAGGTTTTTCTTTTCTCTCTCTCTCTCCTTATTGCAAGGAGGAGGGAAAAAAAATTTCCGACGGAATGCAACGGCGCAAACGAAAACGCCATCCTAGGGCATACTGCCGAACGCTTTTGAAAGCTTCGTGCAGAGCGAGAGGACGTAAAGCTAGCATAAATGAAAAGGCGTAGGTTTAAAAAAAATAAATAAATAAACTTCGACTTGGAAGAAAAATAGAAGAAGAAAAATCCCTTTTTTTGACCCCGCAAGGCATCAAGCGCTGACCGCTGCGACGAGACGAGAATTTCTGTTTTTATTCCTACAGCGCAGGAAGCCAACTTACTCTTTTATTTTGTTTTTTATCGCTTCTTTGAAAACGCGGCTTAATTCTTATGAACACACGACGAGCAAACGATGGACGGAAGGCGAAAGGAGAGAGAGGTGGAAAGAGGACAATTTCGTTTTTTTTCTAAATCGATCAAACGAGTTTAAAACATTCGGAAAGTTAGAGAAATAAAAGGCTTAAACAACGATTCGGATTCGCCCCAAGCGAAAAAGGCAGATGAAAGCTATAGGAGACGAAAACAAAATTCTTCCTATTCCATCTATTTCATTTTGTTCCCAAAAAAACTCACCTCTCCCTATAAAAGCAATTAAGATTCATTAAAACTCATCAAGAGTGGAATATAAAAGACTATTTGAGATGATGAAGATTTTTTTTTTTTTAACAATCCTCTTGGGAGGAAAACTACGGAAGATTCCGAATTATTATAACGAGGAAGACGAAAAAGAAGAGAATCAAGAAGAAAGACATCAGGAAAACGCGCTTTAATTACTGAGCGATCTTTTCAAATCTTTTGCGGTGGACGGAGACGACGTAAAAGAAAGCAAATCCCTCAAGACCGTTAAAGACGAGCAACCTTTTAACGCTAAAAATGTTCGCCTCGTGACGGATTCGTTATTAAAACAGGGAACTCCCTCATCGACCTATTCTTTCAACAACAAAAAAAAAATGGAGAGATTTTAAAACTTTTCCGGAAACCAGAAGTTTTTGAACGTGATTCCGTCTCGAGATTGAAGCCTCCGAATAAAAATAAAACTTTCTTTAATTAAGAAATTCGAGGAGGAAGACCGATGTACTCTCACATTTATAAAGACCATCCCGAATCTTACCCTTTCAATGACATCTCGGTTCCAGCGAGACGAAGTTAAATTGACGGCGACATCACGCAATCACGTAAATCGCCGAAGTCGTTTACAACCATTCGTCCAACTTGCACCGAATCTAACAATAAGTCGGAAGATTTAGAAGACCCGCGTGGTAGTCGAAAGGAAGAATACAAACTGATGACGAGAATTAAATCAAGATGATTAAGGGAGAATTTATAAAAGGAAAGAAAAGCTCCCCCTCGCGGTACTACAACAGAAGACGGAGAGGTAAGAATAGAGGAGGAACGAGGAAAAACAAGAGGAAGAGAAAAGAGGTCGAAACACAAAAAAAAGAGGAAAACTTAATCAGTGGACCCTCGACTCACTGTTCATTGGGCCATTCAGATATTGCCCTTATTAATTCAGGCCGAAGGAATCGGTGCTCGAAAAGAGGAGGCGAGGAAGGGTAAAAGGGTTATAAAAGGGGGCAGAGCGTTAATGAGGGCAGAAGGGGGAAGGAGAAGGTAGGCAGGGCGGAAGGGAGTGGCATGAAGGAGCAGAAAAGAGAGAGAAAGAGAGAGAGAGGAGGGGTTGGCGTAAAGTGCGAGGGAGTGAGACACGAAGGAGAAATATGCACGGGGGGGTGTGGAACGAAAAGAAGAAAGCGAGGAAAACTGATTCTGTACAACTTTTTTTGGTACATTAATTGGACTTCCTCTTATAACTTTTATTTCTAATCAACTCAAAAGTAAACGTTGGATGTCGCTATCGGGTGTAATAAAAAGTTATTAAAAGTTAGTCACACATTTATCGTCGGATTTTCTAGCCTGATGTATATTTGACAAAAATATCAATTTAAAAAATGTTCAATTAGTGGATATTCATTTATTAAACTATATATTTTACCTATGTACACAGTTTAACCCTTCAAGAATGTGCGACGACATGCGTTGTCCTGTACAACATCCGGTTTCAAAGTCCTTTACCTATAACAATTTACGTAGACTCGTTGGAATAATGGATCTAAACAAATATTTTCTCGCTACTTTTATTAAAATAACAGAAGTTGCATTCTGTGGAATTTAAATAATGAAGGAAACGTTTTTTTTAAAGTCACGCTTGAAATATTAAATTAAATGTCATGGGAGAGGAAGAAAATTGCGGTATATATTACTACTGTATTAAAATTACTTCAGTATACATATTATAATTTTTACAGAGCTTACAACATTGGCTAAAATTCTGACATTACCTACGAATAGGAATATAACTCAGCTGTTTCATTTACCATCATAAACACACGTCATATTCAACGAAAATGAAAACCAATAAACACCCGATTAAAGTTCCTTATAGGGTGAAAACGTGAGACTTAGAAAGAAAGTATCCTTAACCCGGTTACGAAGCCGTACATAACCAGAGATAAAAACCTATTTGAACAAAACGTAATCTTTAAAGAGTTTTTTACTGCCTCAGCGGGAGAGGGTTGGTTTTTTTATTCCAAGTTACCCGAGAATGAATCCCCACGGTTGGCCACTCAAGTATGACTCATTTGAATAACACAAGGAACAATAAGCCACGACGAGGAGTGAGTAAAACCTCCGAAAATTGAGGAACACGAGAGGACGAGAAATGAGTGGAATTTCCGGTCCCAAGACAGACAGAGAGAGAGAGAGAGAGATGCATAGTTAGAGGGAGATAAAAAGAGTATAAACTCCACCGCAATTTTTTTTCCAACACGCGGCATCCACAAGGGGAAAAAAGGAGAAAAATAGCAGAGTAGAAAGGAGAAAGCAACCGGATAAGTCGACAAGTAATCGGAGGAGTGGAGTGAGAGAGAGAGAGAGAGGGAGGGCGGGGAGAAGAGACGAATACAGGAAGGAATTTACAGCAAACCTAAGGGACAAATAACAAACCAACAACGAAGCAAAGCACCCAAAGCTTCAAAAAATCCTCCACCTCCCCGCCTGCCTTCCACCTTTCCTCCATTCTACAGATGGCGGCACCCGGAGGAAAGGTGAAAAGAAAAGAGAAGGCGAGGTCTCCACAATGACACTATTAGGGAGAGGCAGAAAAGGTGTCGGACCAAAATGGGGAGAGAGAGGGGGGGGATGAGGGGAGGAGGGAGGAAGGAGGAAGGAGGGGGGGAGGGAGGAAAGAGGTGTCGCTCTTTAAGGAAAGGAGAGAAAGAGAGAGAAAAAACTGACGAGACCCTGAAGGAGGCATTTAAGACCCCTGAGGTCGGGTTTTTAGACATCGTTGACAAGCAATTTCTCATCCTTCAAGAAGGGAGTGTTGCCTCCCTCCCTTCTCCGTGTACATTTCGAGTTTTTCTCCCCACATCCTAACTATTCCCTTCTCGCCTCCCGGAACCCCACCATCCCTATTATAGATGCTCCCATTCTATTTTCCAAACGTCCGTGTTTCCTTACGTTCCTCTCTCCCCCCCTCCCCCCCGCCTTCTCTGAGTTTTTCATCGTCCCGCCTCCCCTTCCCCAATTCCCTATTCTCCCTTCCACGCCGTCGAAAACCCTATTGCACATCTTTTGGTGCAGGGAGAAGGGGATGGGTAGTATCCAGGGGACTGCCTCCCCTCTCCCTTGGAAACCATCCTGTGCGCATTCTTGCCCTCCCTTTATCTCGGCCGAACCCTTAAAACTCTTTCCTATCCGAGGGAGGGAATATACGTTAGAACGCAGCATAATGGAAGAGGGTGGAGAAAGGTATAAGAAAGAAAGGGAGAGGAAGAAGGTAGGAGGTCTATTCTGTACCTCGGACAATTTGCCAAATTGGGGGCTAATATTTATGTGTCTATCTTTACACCCTTCTCTCTAATTCACCCTTACTTCCGCCCTCACCCCACACCTATTTATCCGAAAAATATCCAATCGTCCTTTTAAAAAAAAAAACGTTCAATGCGGCTTCACTTCTAATCCCAGCGGGAAGTCTCAGACTTTTCTTCGCATTGTATTATGGGAGATATGTACGCCGCAAACCGAACTTCCTTCCTTTCCCGCTATCACTTTTTTCTAAAGGTTTTTTTTACGCAGAGATCGATCCAAGCTTTTCAAAAGCCGTTCACGAGAAAACGAGGAATAATCTCTTTAAGATTAATTTTCCCCTCTTTTTATACGATTGCTTTCTCTCCCTCCCCATTTTCTGGTCCCAAGTCAAAAACCTCTTTCCCCCTTCTCCTTAACCTTTCACGCACCCTTTTGGTACAGAAATGTCTCACAATGCGGTCCTATTTAAAAAAAAAACGATCCGGACAAAAAAATCCATTTGTAACGAATAAATCCTTTGATTACCTTACGTCAACTCTGATCAAAAGCGGCAGACGCTCTTGTATCCACTTCCATAAATTAAATCTTGTTTTTTTATGGCCTACATTTCCAAGATTTTAATTAAAGAGTTTTAACAGCTTTTCAAACAACTAACAGGAATTTGAAGAAGAATGTATAAATGTATTGACTAAATATATTGAGATCAAAGCGTAGGGACACTAAGCGCGCATGCCAGCGAGGTGGAACTGAATAGTATGTTCAATTCGTCAAAAAATATAATTTATTAAACTTAAAATAACTAATGATTAATCGGATAAAAAACCAAACACAGTTCTGTTGAATCGCAAAGGCTGCCGTTAAAAAAAAGTTAAACTATTTTTTTTCAGCATTAGAGAAATATTCTGGAAATATGTGAACGTATAAAATAGAAACGTAAATTAGTCAAGCGCCGGTGTTTATTTTTACGACGTTTGCCGTTTTCCAAATGAAAAAAAGCGTAAAAACAAAGTCGCGTGTGGGAAAAAAGTTGAACCCGAGAGGATCGCCAAAGGAATCGTCGATTCGATATAAAAAAAACAGAAGCAGAGACGTAAAAGCCGACTGCCACCCACGCAGTAAAACCGATCGGTTAAACCTAAAACTCCGACAAATATTCCGCAAAAATGCCTTATGAAACAAAGAAACGGAGGAAAAGAGAAATATATCATTCCCGAACCAGGATATATATGTATATATAATACATATATAAGTCGAACGGGGGAAGAAGGAGAGAAGAAAAAAATATATATATCCATCGTAGAATGCCGAAACATAGGAACACCCCTCTCCCAAATTCCTCTCAAATATATGGAGGCCGATTCCGCACATATTAACATTCCTCGCCCATTGGGCTGGAAGGCGAACAAGGAAAATAGGGAGAGCGAGAAAGAGAGAGACTTATCCGATAGAGTCTTCGATTCTGAACTGTCGAAATAGAAAGGGGTGTGGTTAATGTTTGGAGTTGTCAAGGAGTGAGAAAAAGACAAGTGATGAAAAGGTATATATATACTAGTTGCAATCCTATATATATATATATATATATATATATATATATATATATATATATATATATGTGTGTGTGTGTGTGTGTGTTTGTGTGTATACACACACACACACGCATACGTAGATACATATCTCACTCTTAAAGATGGAGGCGTGAGAGAAGGATAAAGAGAGAAAAATGGCTGAGAGAGAGAGAGAAGAGAGAGGTGGTTGAACTATTTTCCATTCTTTTTATTCCCGAACCAAACCTCAAACCCACCCTTTTTTCCCCATCAATCTTTTTCCTTCCGTGCTCGGTAACGCCGAGGGATAAAAGAGAACCAAACCGCCGTATCTACAGTTCAACCTCCCCATTTCCCACCCTCTTCCATATCTCTCTCTCTCTCTCATTCACCCTCTCTCTCTCGAGATATTCCTCAACCAGAGTGAGACGGAGGAGGGGATTTGACGTTATAAGAAGACAGACGAGAGAGAGAGAGAGAGAAAGACACATACGCACATACTAGTGGCGGCTCCACCCACCACCACGGCGACGATGCCTCTTTAAAACAGATGGTGTTTTTTTTCTCTCTCGGTCGCGGAGGCACACACACACACACCTTTTTAAAGCCTTATCCGAAGAGAGTAGTGGTAGTAAGGTGTCGAAACGCCGAAGAGGGGAAAAATGGAGGAGTGAGGATTTCACGTGACAGACCGCGGAGTGAAGGAGGAAGAAAAATAAAAAAAAAGATAAGCGGGGAGGATTGAAATGAAAACGGATAAGCCACGGCGAAAAAGAGAAGCTTAAGGGAGGGAGAGAGGAGAGAAAAATGACGGTACAGAGAGGTAAAAAAAGAGAGAGAATGAGAGGAAAAAGAGGGATCGGAGTCGAACTCGAAATGCATTTTCTTTTTTCATTTTCGACTCCTAGGAAAGAAGGCTTAAGAGAGGGGGAGAGAGAAGAGAGAGAAAAATGACGGTACAGAGAGGTAAAAAAAGAGAGAGAATGAGAGGAAAAAGAGGGATTGGAGTCGAACTCGAGATGCGTTTTCCTTTTTCATTTTCCTAGGAAAGAAGTAGTGAGAACAAATGCCGTTCTTTCTTTTTCTCTCTCTTTTAAGAGGAATGAAAAGCGAGGTCGGGCGTGGGTCGAAATGAGTCTCCGGAGCGTGCAGGCACGTTCCCGCGCATTCGAAAAGACCCGCGTGCCAAAAAAAAAAGAAAGAAAAGAAACCCACTAATGTCGCGTTAGGAAAACCGCTCACGGATCTGGGATAAGACTTTTCGAAAAATTGGAGAAATTTTCGGATTTCCCTCGCGAGCTCTCTCTCTCTCTCTCTCTTCCCTCCCCACATTCATGCCGCTCTTATTCCTTCGGCAAACCGCGCGAGCGGGTGGGGAAAAAAGAGCGACGATTTCCCCCCCCAACGAATGCACGAAAATTTAACGACAAATTATCCGGGAAAAAATAAGTTTTTATTTAAAAACACGTGAGGTTCGTTTTTCCGCCGAGAGTGCCTTTTTTAAATAAATAAATAATAAATATATAAATAAATATATAAATAAATATATGTATATATGTATATATATATATATATATATATATATATATATATATATATGTATATATGTGTGTGTATATGTATATATATATATATATATATATACACACGACACGCAATACGTCATGTCATTCTCGGTCACGTCATGTAAATGTCTCTCGGCTCGACACGGGAAAATAAACATTTCGCCATTTTTTTCAATTGAAAATGCACGCGAACCAAAGTCGAAACCGAGAAAACGTGCGGTCAGATCTTTAACTCACAAAAAAAAAGTCGAATGAAAGAAAAGGAAAGGATAATTCAATAAAGATCGATGTTAATAAACGAAAAAATGACAAGGGCCAAATTGATTTGGAAGGTACCGAAATTTAAATGGGAAAAGCGAATGGAGGCAAGCACGAAAATATACATACGAAGGTGAGTCAATAAATAAGGTGAATTTACATTTTTCACAGACATATGTACCCATCATGTACTCGTGAACTCGGTACTGCATTTCTGCATGTCTGAGCATGTAGTACTCGTAGTTTCCGTATAAAGTTGGCAATATTGCCACTGACGGTCAGTTGTCAAAATGGCGGCTCCTCTGTCAGATTGCATCGCAGTTGAACAGCGAAGTGTCATTCGTTTTTTACGGTCATAAGGAGTGAAAACAAGTGAAATTTACCATAGAATGTGTGCATAATATGGGGACAGTTGTTTAACATCAAAAAATGTGTACAAGTGGTGTGAAATGTTCAGAAACGGTCGCACAAGTGTATTGGATGAACATCGACCTGGCAGACCGGTCGAAGCAGCAACATCTGATAGAGTGCAACGTGCTAATGAACTTGTTCAGGAGAACCGATGCATCACTTTGGATGAAATCTGTGCCGAATTGAATGTTAGCCACGGGACAGCTCATGCCATAGTGCATGACAAGCTACTGTACCGCAAGATGTGCGCCAGATGGATTCCGAAGCAGTTGACCGACAACCACAAAGCACAACGCCTGCGCATTTGCCAAGAGTTGTTACAGCACTACAACACTGAAGGAGACGCGATTCTAAAGCTCATTATCACTACAGACGAAACGTGGGTTCACCATTACGTCCCGGAGAGGAAAAGACGAAGCATGCAATGGAAGCACACAAATTCTCCACCGGCAAAAAAGTCCAAAACCCAACCATCTGCCGGGAAGATAATGATGACTATGTTTTGGGACTGGTACGGTCCTATAGTGGTGCATTTCCATTTAGACAAGCGTACAGTGACAAGTACTTCCTACTGTGAACTTCTTCGCCGCACTGTACTGTCAGAAATTTGGTCGAAAAGGCGCGGTGCCCTAACAACAGGAGCGATTCTGCAACAGGGCAATGCTCGCCCCCATGTTGCCAAAGCAACATCAAGGAGTTGAAATTTTGACACCCTACCACATCCACCACGCAGTCCTGATCTTGCGCCCTCTGATTTTCACATATATGGGCCACTTAAAGATGCACTAAGGGGGCGCAAGTTTAAGGATGATACAGATGCTCAAAATGCGGTGCATGATTGGCTACGCTCTTTACCAAAAACATTTTTCTATGATGGAAACAGAAAGAAAGCTTGTCAGTCGCTGGACTAAATGTGTCGAGAGAGGAGGTGATTACATCGAAAAATAGTGTATGTGCATGCTTTTGGAATAAACTGTGTTGATGCTATACTTAAATTCACCTTATTTATTGACTCGCCCTCGTATTTAATAATACAAAACTAGATCGCAAAAATTTTCTGCGAGGAAGATCGCAATTACAAAAAATAAATTAGGACGTGATGCTTGAAACATTCTGCATTATCGTAAATTTTTATGGGTCGGATCATTTTGTGATTAAGGGCGACAAAGACTTTCTTTTTTAAAGCAAATGTCGTAGCCATGCCAAAGACATATAAGAATACCAATTGGCCGTTCTAAGAGAACGTTCCATAATAAAAATAATCCACCTGGCACGTGAAAGGCTTGCCAACAAACTAGATGCGATGCAAAATGTTTGCAGGGTATACAACTGCGAGGAATGCATGAAATATGTGACAGAGAGAAAGAACACTGAGCTTATTTCAGTATCGCATCTCTTTGACAAAAACAAAGCAAAAACTCTACAAAAACGAAGCTTTTACAAGTTTAGCGGACAAAGATTTGACTCTTCAAGAAGAACAACGACTCAATTTCAGAGTAATAAATATCAAATCTTTAAAAAAATGCATTCACGAGAAAAAATATATTTATCCCGTTCGATTATGCCTCATAATCCGCTTGTAACGCCACATAAAAATACGGTAAAACATCGAAAATCGATTCCTACAAAAAAATCCAAACCATCCCATGCAAATGTTTCCCCCCTAAACGGCGTATTAAAAAAGGCGTAATTTCCGAATTTCGGCGCAATTTTTTTTTTCACTTCGAACCAGAATACTAAGAGAGAGACAGACAGACAGACTGATACATACATATCGAGAAAAGAGAAAGGCACGGAGAAGAGATTTTCAATTGGGGGTCCTGGAGGGGAAGGGGAGGGGGAGGAGAGGGGGGAGGCAACGAAAAAAAAACACAAACGAAAGAAAAGGAACCTCCCCTACGGCTGTCTGCGGTCATTTTCGAATGCAGCCGCGCAGCGCATTAAGAATCACTAACTAAGAGATAACGATAGAGAGAAAGAAAGAAAGATGGCTTTCCCAATGCACACAGATGGAAGAGAAAGGAACGACGAGAGACGAGACTGAAAAGGAAGTTTCCCTTTGATCAAAAATTTTCCTACCAAATTAAAAATCATCAACGCCCGACGTCGTGACGCAGACAAAAAAAAATTTTTTTCATCCATTTTTGGCCCGTTCGCAAACTTCCCTCCCTCTCTCTTTCTTCCACAAACTCATTTGAATTCCGAGCGAGTGCATTCGCTCGATCCGGACGCAAAAGTACGAATGCACCGCAGTCTTCCTTCCTTCCTTTCCTTTCTGCCATCTAATCTTAGTCCTTGGCCCCCTCCCGAAAAAAAAACAACCGTTCCATTTCGACCCGGCCCCAGATGTGGCAGACAGGCGGGGCCCTTAAGGGGTTCTGGTCCATCTCAGTCGAATCTCAATATCAGAGAGAGAGAGTGTGTGTGTTTTAATCACTCTCGAAATGAAGAGAAAGGTGGGATTGGAAAAGAAAGAAAAAACAGCCATTCAACGGCTGCAGACGGAACGGTAGATGAGAAAAGAAGGCTTTATTGGTTTTTCGATAATTTCATCTCTCTCGGCATCCCAAAAACAAAAATAATATTGCTTCTGGGACCCTGAAGAAAGTTTTGTTATCCCAAAATGGCAGCGTATTTACGTCGTTATGTGCAAAAAATAATCCCGAAGAAAAGTAGAAAGGAGTTTCTTGTTGCTACTCCAGGTTTTCCGGCATAATTACGTCAGCCATTAAAACCCCTACTGTTTCAGTGTGTGTGAAATTGGAGAAAATATTCAAGAAAATCTACCCTCTATGGAGAATAAGTAATGGTAAAAACCAGTGCTTAATTTCTGGGGGAACGCAAGGGAACGGCGTTCCCTCACTTATTCGGGAGGAAGTTCCTAAAATGTTATGAATAAAAAATGTTTAAGTTAAAAGAATTTAAAGGATAATGACGAATGCCTGTACATTTCAACCTCCCTCTTGCGGGACAATATTTGATTGGTACAAGATTGTTTTTTTTTATTTTACACTTTCGAAGTTACTTTATATTTATTACAGACCATAGATCTCATTTTGTATTCAGTTTTGTTCCGAGTGGTTAGGTTAAGCAAGGTTAGGCGTCCCCTTATTTGGCTACAAATTAAGCAAAGAAAGTGAAGAATTTTGCAACCGGAACTTCGACGACATGGGTATTCATCACCTCTCCCTTCGCAAACCATGCGAAAATGTTAAGAAAAGCAAATTTTCCTTTCACGAGAAACAGCCCTCAAATAACTTCTTTTTCTCAAAATATAAAATAATAATTATATTGACTTAAAAGAACTCCAATCCACCGAGACGGGTTGATAAGGGCGTATTGTTATTATTTTTTCCTCCAGTTTCAGAAACGTCACCGATCGTTCCCCTTTCATTCCCTAAACTTTTTTTTTAGGGAAAGCCGATAAAGAAGGAGGAGATATCATCGCCCTTTATATCGCCCAATTGGGATCGTTATTTCCACAACGGTTTTCGTGCATTTTCCATTCTCCCCTCCCCTCTTCTCTCTCTCTCTTCGTGAGAGATCACGTGATATTCATTTTTTTTTAAACGGTAGCCCGAAAGAGAAATAAATCCCACAGTAAATGGATGTCTGAGGAGAAGGAAATAAAAAACAATCGAGGTTTGATTGAGTGATTATGGGTCATATCATTCATTTTTCTTTAAAAAAAAAAGGGTTAGGATAAAAAATAAATTAGGCTTCACAAAAAATAAAGTTAAATTTCGTGTTGAGGGAAAGGGAGAAAGAGAAAGATACAGAAAGAGAAATTTTAGACTGTTGTTCTCTCTCTCTCTCTTATCGCTTGACGCTTTTAAAAAACCGGCACCTCCGAACAAAAAAATGCCGTCCACGAAATTCGCGGCGAAATTCTGTCGCCCGCGGGTGAATAAATCGGTTCGAATGCAAACACAACGAGGCTTTCATAAACTCTGCTGCTCCCGACTCTTCCAATTTTCAGCTTGTTCGAAGTCGGCGTCGGGCGTCGATGTTAAAGAGCTCGGAAATAAAAATCATCGCGAGGAAATAGAAAAATCATGGCAGAGGCTTTCCTACATTTACATTTACATCAATACCCTGCAAGCCGCTAGAAGCGTTTGGCAGGGGGTGTCACAACACCAAGTGAAGTCTAGCTAATTCCTCTGTTGGATTGTCTTATCGCGTCCGGGAAAAAGGATCGGTAGTATTTCTCTGTTCTAGCGGTAATTTCGAGATATTTTCTCCTGCACTGTGATCTAACATTACGTTCACTAACACCGATGGCGACGACTATGCCGCGTACGTCTTCAACGAATTCGGAACTTTCAAATTTTTCAAATAGTTTCCTTTTGTATTCAGTTCTTCTACTCTTCAACGTCTGCCATTTCAGATCCCTCAATATCTCCGATACACTCGCATCATACCGATATTCTCCTTTTACAAATCTAGCCGCTCTACGCTGAACCATTTCGAGCTCTCTAGTTAGGCCCTCCTCGAAAGGGTCCCAGACGGCGCAACAGTATTCCACGATGGGTCGTATTAGGGAAAAGTATGCGATTTCCTTCACATTCGAGGGGCATCCCCGCAGGACTCTAGAGGAAAGCCCTTGAATTCTGTTTGCCGATGCTATAACGGTTTTGATATGCTCTCTACTACACAAATTGCTACTGAGAATTACTCCTAGGTATTTGTAGCTATTGACGTATTTTAGCTTTAGTTCAGATATTTGGTATTCGATTCTTTTGAAATTCTACGTTGATATGACATCGAGGTATATTAATTTCGCGTTGTGTGTTTTTACTGGTCTATCTCGATGAATAATAGGAAGAAAAGCAACGAATATTTGCATCGAAACGTTGTTAGCAGTGTAGCCTTTAAGCAGCCAAGTTAAGACGTCATAATTAAAATTAAATTATAAATAAATTATAAATAAATTATATATAAATTATAAATAAATTATATATAAATTATATATAAATAGCTATCTTCTCCTTACCCAGTCAAACTTGCTAACTTTAAACTCACGTCCCTGTAAGTTTTATGAGAAATATTAAAAGCATTGACAACCTACGTACAAACTTTTCTATTGGATTAAATTAATACGCGATTAAGAATCAAAATTCGAAAAAAATAAGCATTTATCATAAGTCAATAGCATTAAAAAGGGCATGAAAAAACTGATTCGCATTTCGGCTACAATGTAGCCGCCTTCAGTGGCGAGCCATCGAAAATAGATTCTATTAAAGAACTCTTGTTATAACAGCTATTGTAGACATCTAAGATCAGTACATACTCATTTTTTCGATTTTTGCTTCTTAAGTGATTATGTTTTTCATTTGTTGTTATACATTTGACAAACTCAATAACTACCTATTGAAACTCTTCTATAAATAGTTTTAACCTTCTACGGCACATATCAGAATATAGAATTTAAAAAATCTTTAAAAAACATTTTATAAAGAATTTAAAAAAACGTTATCTATAAGAGAAACCTAGCGACGTGGCCTGATCAAAACAAGGCCCCGCATTCTCATTGGTCCGTAAACTGTAAAAACCGACCAGAAAAGTTGAAAAGGTTGTTTATGAAGTATGCGATATTTGTCACCAAGGCCTCAAGAGCTGGCCGTATTAGGGGGACGCGTTATGCCAAAACGTAGGTCCATTAAGCCCGCGGAGTTGGCGTGTAAAGACCCATTTACCTGGAGGAACGGAGGAAAAGGAGGAAATGGGAGGGAGGTAGGAGACCATCTGCGGGCGTCACGAGAGAGAGAGAGAGAGAGAGAGGGAGAAAAGAGGAGAGGGAGAGAGGAAGCAAAAGTTGGAAACTGGAAGTTTGCCTTGAAATCGACAAAACCATCTGTTATAACTCCCCGTGTCCCTCAAAAATGTGTGCTCGGGTAAAACTGCCGGTTTTTCGGTAAACTCTCTCGGTAAACGGATCTCTCTCTCTATGTATATATATAACACAAACCTCGTCCCACTTCCACCCCTCCTCTCTCTCCCTCCACCTCACCTTCCTAAACTCATATCTCACCTCTACCAACCCTTCAGAGAATAGGGTTGAAATAGAGGCAATGTCGGGCGAACGTAACAGGCAGCTGCAGAGGCCCAACTGAATGGGCCCAGGGGCACCTTGGAAATGGACGGGGAGGCTGTGTGGGGCAGAGTAGGTATAGGAGGCAGAGCTCCCGTACACAATCGGAAGAATTCCACGCCGAAAAAAGGTCCCAGTCCCTCTTTTTTTTTATAAAGAGGAACGCATATGCGTGTCAACGTAGGTCGCGCGCACGAGTTAATTCGGTGAAATTTTTGACCGTTTCTTTTTCTTTTTTTTTGCGTCCTCACGAGTACCCGTGTGTGCGCGTCTGCGCATGATGTCCAGTTCAAGAGGTCGTTTTTGTATCGAAGAGGCGTGCGCGGCGGCGTCCGGTTCAAGGACTGTCCGAGGCGGTCAGTTCGATGGTCAGTCCTCCCAAGTTAATAAATACCTTTCGATTTCATTCCGTTTGCACGCCACGCTTAAAAGCTTCATAGTATCACACAAGCACTGCATTTACAACATTCAAAAAGACTACCGTATAAAGAACAAACAGAATTTATTATTCATTCGTTTAATTTTTTTTACCGGTAGCACACCAGAAGCTATGAAGCCGACTAACAATACATGTGCGGTTTAACTTCTATAAGTAGAACGTCTGGAACTCGAATTTTTCATAACTAGATGTGAATTCGTTTTACAGGACAAAATTGTTTACGTTATTTTTCTTCTATAGCTCGAATTTTGTATAAGTCGAATATTTTTTGTTTCCCTTGAGGTTCGTTTTATATAAGTTCCACTATGCATATCGAAAGATAAATAAAAGCCTAAGGTCGTGCTCGCATGAATTAGCGTTCGGAAGCAAGATACCTCCCAAGTCACAACGACGTGCCGTTACAGCTTAATCACTTTACTAGTAGAGACGCGGCGCAGCAAACACGTAACCAAATAAAACGTTACCGACGGCATAAATAACTATCCACCAAGGACAAAACACGATCACGAGATTTCCCCTCCCCTCCTTTTTAACTCCTTCCCAGACAAAACGCATTCCTTCCACAAACATAAATCCGTCGAAAACGATGAAAACTTCCAATTACGTTTGAAACAGAACCGGAAAATTTTATTAAAACATTCCCCCTCCCCTCCCCTCTCCCCAAACCCCAACCGGAGGCAAAATACGAACGATAATTAGCCTTCCTCCGCCATTTTAAAAAAAACAAAAGAGAAAGGAGGTGCGTGAGACTCACAAACAACACACACACAAACCAATCTATGAAAAACGACCCATGGGCAGCAAGCAAAACGCGTAACCCTTTTTATCCAATCCCTCCTCTTTTCAACTCGCCGCCATGAAAACATCTTCGGAGCGGGATAGAAAAAGAGAGAGAGGCCACACAATGTAAGATAAATAGAGAGACAGTCCGACTCCTCCCCTTTTTGTGGTAGCAGCGGTCCTTACCCCCGTCTCTCTCTCACCCTCCCCCTCTTTCCTCTCTCCCTCCCCCCCTCTCTCAAGAGATTCACCCTATCGAAAAATGATCCCACCGGCCGATGGATTAAATATGAACCTCCCCTTGATAGAGGACGTTCCCTTTCTTCACAAACGTTCCTCCGAGGCATTTTTGGAGGGAGGAGAAGGGTTGTATATAAATCCCTCCCCCCTCCCCCACCTACCTCCACCCCTACCTCTATCCCCATCTCTCTCTCTACCTACACTTCTCTTTCGTCCACTCTCTCTCTCTCTCTCTCACACACACACACTCCCCACCTCATCCACCTTCTCTCATGATTCTGGTTTACTTGATTATACGGAGAAAACCTATTACAGGGCAGGGCCCATTAAACGGACCACCCACGTCACGAGTTGGGAGGTGGAGGTTAGAGGAGGAGGAGGTGGGAGGGGGGGGGGGGGAGGAGAGGTGTGTGGAAGGGGGAAGGGACGTTGGGGGGAAGGGAGGCTGGGTGTAAGGGAGAGGAGGGCAAGGTGGGATGGGTTGTGGGGAGGAGGGTTTGGGGGGAGGAGGGTTTGGGGGGAGGAGGATCGGGGGGAGGAGGGTCGGGGGGGAGGAGGGTCGGGGGGGAGGAGGATCGGGGGGAGGAGCGTCGGGGGGGAGAGGTTTAGAACAGGGAGATTTTTAATCGTGAGTTCGTGGTTGGCGTTTGGATAGAGGTAGGAGAGGAGCGAGGTTGACCGCGGGACAAGGAGAGAGAACTCGCGATCAAACTACCCCCCTCTCCTCCAACTCCTACTCTCCTATTTCTTCCCACACAATTTTCTCCACTCCATTCTCCCTCTCTCTCCCCCCTCCTACACCCCCTTCCATCAGTCAAACCTCTCCCTCCCCCCCCCCCCCCTTCCTCGGATGCGCTTTTTTCTAACAACGACCTTCCAACCATCCCGTCTCCTTGGAGACTGATCTCTTGCGAGGCGAAATGAATTAAGACGCCAAAAGGGTAATAATAACGGCGGGGAAGGAAGGAAGGAAAGAGAGAGAGAGGCAGACAGAAAGACAGACAGACAAAAGAGGGAAGAAATGATTCCTACCCGGAGATGACTACACGGAAGGTAGTAAATCTATCATACCGGTTAACCGGATGATAACCCTCTTAAGACCGCGACAAACATCGCCGGTTTAAAAAAAAAAACACCCCGAGAGCCGTAAAAATTTCCAACCGACTTATGTAAAAAAAACCTCTAAAACGAAGAACGCGGTCAACGAGTCTTAATTTCTTTAAAATGCGGCGGTAATCGGAAGGAATAAAAGAGAGGAAGAAATAAAATAACACGCGAGCGAGTCTCTTTCTCTCTCGAACTAGACGTAATAAATTATTCGAGACGCTTTTTTTAACGAGCTTAAAAGCCAAAGGAGAAAGAAGAGATACGAATATATGTATATTTTTTATCTCCTCCTCCGTAGTAAGTACAATGCCTTTTGAGCTTAGAAATGCAAGCCCTAAGGGGAGACGAAGAGTATAGAGAGGGGGGAAGGGAGGTAGAGAGAGAGAGAGACGAACGCGTACAATTGCCATAAAAGGGTTTACGAGAGAGTGAGCGGTTACCTGGGAAACGGAGAAGCGCATCAGTCATAGACTTGAGGACGAAAACTGGTATCGTGGGACGGAAGGGGAAAGAACGAGAGGGGGGGGGGGGAGGGAGAGGGAAAAGGAGAGAGAGAGGGAAAAGGAGAGAGAGATATAGGAGAGAGATGAAGGGAGAGAGGAAAAGAGAAATTACGACGCAAGAATAGAAGGGAAAATGATTACCTGTCTCGGTACACCCGAAAACGAGACTCCCTTTTACTTTTATTATTATTATAAGATTGCCCTCTCCGAGACAGGGCGCATAATCACACGTGCGGATTATATATATATTTTTTTTTCGTTCGTGTCCCGAGTTTTTTTTTAATCGTTTTTTTTCGACCTTTTTTTCGCTTCCTCCGGCTTCGGGAGTCTGATTAGGTTATAAGAGGCCTGGCTGTTTACTTTTACGTAGGAATCATTACCTGATTGTGACGGGTTGCGAATAAAAGAGGGATGAAAAATGTGTTCGTGCGTGCGATAAGGTGGGGGGGGGGGGGCGTTTGTTCGAATCCTAGGTAACGAATATAGTGGAATATGAGGTGGGGAAATAATGGGATCGATCTTTTTACCCATTTCTCTTAAATGCCAAAACGATGGATGTGACTGGTTGAAAGAATTCGTGAGGAGATATTAGCAATTTCTCCAATGAGTGGTACGTACGGAGTTGTGGGGTATTTTTCCCTCCCTCTCCAAGGTTGCGCAATATACCATTTCCACGTCACCGGTCCGAAGAAGACGAATGTGGCCTTATCGGGGGTAGCAATCACGCGGTTCGAATATCATTCACGAACAACCTTTAAGGGGGCATAATAGCTCGAAGAAGAGGCGATTTACGTTTAATTGGAGGAATTACGAGTGACAGACTGTGACGCTTCGTTAAAAAAAACATGGCGGACCGTTTTCAGGGACAACGGATGCATCATGCACATACACAATAACCTATCTACAAGCTTCAAAGGCAGCGATTTTGAACATGCTACTTGGATTCGCTGTCAATCGTCGAATCCCGCCTACCTAACATTCTTAGTAATGCAAAGATAAATTTACGATCATGCAAACTGCATATGTTTTCGAATGTTATCTCAGCGGTTTTTTTATTTGAAAAATTCGTTTTGTTCGTCCGTCTACTACACCGTTCAAAAGTTAGAGCAACCAAATTTTTTGGATAGCTTCGTCTGGTGACAGTCATGAAGCCTATTGATTTTAGCGTCCTTCCGTCCATCCGTTTGCCTTTTAGCATGATTTTAATAACCTCTCATCAACTATCTACTGTAAGGGTTCGTTACTGCGGTGAATTTTTGTTTTGTTTCCGTTGCTAATATAAAAAACAACCCATAATGTCTTATTAAACAGTTCTTTCTTAACTTGGCTTCTTTTCAACTTTCTCCAAATTTTATGTAACGACGTACATACTTGACCTTACGTTGAGCGCGAACAATTTTCTAAGGGTGTTATATAAAATAACTATGTCAATGAATAAATTCCATTTTGATTTAAGCAGAAAAAGAAAAATTCAACCGATAAGCGAAAAAAGATTTTTTAAAACATTTCAAAACTTAAATTTCGATTCTTTCATATAACACGTTGATTTCCATTTCTTTTTACTTCCCAAAATACGCATCGCCCTAACGAGACAAATAAATGATTTGTATCCACCCCTCCGCCGAGAGAAAACGAACATCTGCACGCGATCGCGCCAGCCCGAAGAAAAGACAGTTGAGCGACGGCGTGCGTCGGAAACATTCCTCCTGGGGGTGGATAAGCATAATAAAAGGGCGAGAGAGAGAGAGAGAGAGAATGCGCCGAAGGGGATTTTATAGGCATGTTTCCGCGAGGGGAAGTTCCGAGAACGATGTGGTGATGGGAGGTGGTGGTGGGTGGGAGGGGGGGAAATAGGATGCAGGGTTGGGGTGGAGGGGGACCGGGAGGTAAAATGGGGTGGGGTGGAGTGGGGTAAAATGGGGTGGGAGAGAACGCATTCTTCAAAAGCCGCCCGAGGGAAGCGTCTCGATTGACAACACGAGATAGGGAGAGATAAGAGAGAGAGTGAGAATACACACCACAAACTGTTAAAGGTGAGGAAGAAAAAAATTTGAGGTGCTACTTTGCGTTTTACTCCGTGAATGTGTGTGTGTGTTATTCCGTTATTCTTTTTTTTCTCCTCTTAGTCGACTTCTAAACAAGCGTTATGCGCGAGCTTAACTGTAATCCAGATAAAATTGCATCGGTCGAAACTTTCTTGTCTATCTTTCGTGGCATCGATTAAATATTAATATTTCATGAGTTTTGTGCGATAAAATACATCCAGGTGAACGAGTCTCCTGGTTAGGTGCGCGTGCTATTTAGGCATTTCGAGTTCCAAAAAAATATTATCTCCACTAGGGATCGTAAATATTTACGGGCTTAATTTTTATAAATTTTGCATCTTAAAATTTCACCCTTTGAACACGAATACGTCTATAATGAATAGAAACATTTCCTTTTCGTTCGCTGGGAAGAGAATAACGTATTATAGAGATATTATAGAACTTAAATATTCACGGGAAGCGGGAAAACGATCTCTGGAAGAGAGGGAACTAGGAAATGATGCAATTTAATATTACTAAAAGATGAGACACGAAAAATCATAAAAATGAAAAAAAATGACGACTCCGAAATTTATCAAAACGAATACGCGACTCGTGAAAGAGACGATAAAAAGACACCGAACGTAGATTTATGGATTTCTTATTTCTCGGAACTGACCTTAAAAAAGAGGATAGCAAAGCAATAGTAATGGAAGTTCTTCAGAAGAAACGGAACCGGGATGGGACAAAAAGAGAAAATGGGAGAGAGAAAGGAAGAGAGAGAGAGAACGGAAGAGAGGGAGAAAGGAGGGATAGAGAGAGGGAGGAGAAAGGAAGAAAGATGAGAAATAGAAGAGAAAGATACGAGAATTAAAATACAGAAGGAAAAATATACCTATAGCGAAACCTTTTCTGCACCCTTCTCGAATATTCTCACTTTTTTTTTACTGCGAAACCACGCAAAACGCAGAGAAAAAGCCACACACACACCTCACGCACGTAGCACGCCGCCTTCCGAGGGTTTTCCACGATCGCGAAAGCGAGGTTGGGGGATCACGCGGTTCGGTCGATTCGAATCGAACAAGGCGGTGAATGCCCCCGAAAATAATTCCTTCCGATGCACGGAGAGAGAATGAGGATAAGGGGAGAGAGAGAGAGAGGGAGATGAGAGAGATCGTGATTCCGTCTTGTGAGAAGATATCTTCGAGAGGAGGAAGAGGAGAAGTGAGGAAGAAGAAAATGGGCGTCCTTATTTGGTTGGATAAGCAGCCGGTTAGGGAGAGAGAGAGAGAAAAAAAGAATCCTACGATCAAGGGAAAAAATATCCGAAGAAAAAGAAAAGGACCCCACACAAAGAAAATTTATTTTTTCGGTTCCCGGTTTTAAAACGTTTAGGATGAGAACGTGCGAAAACATTATTCTTTACCTCCACCTCTCTCTCCCTCCCTCTCTATCTATCTATCTATCTCTCTCTCTCTCTCACACACACACTCTCTCTCGCGCAATTTGCACCCCGTTAATCTCCTTATCGACGCACGTGACGCAATAATGGCCGCCGTGGGTGAAAATCCTAGCAGCAGACAAAAGCTGCGAACGGAGACCGTGACCAGAGTTACAAGCGTGCGACTTAAATAGTGAGAGAGACCTCCTCAAATGATGGACGTTGGGAGGAACAATTTGTAGGTGTCTTCCCATAGGTGCTCGCGCGTGCTTTTATTCTAGCGTGAGGAATGCAAATGCCGTAACGGCCAGATTTTATATTCCGACATTTCTTTTTCCGAAAAACACGACGTGAAAAAAAATCGTACCTCCGGTTAAATTAAGAGTCCGAAAAAAAATTACGTTTTTTCCTCATGCGTGTTGCATCAATTCATTAACTTGCCCATAGGTGGCACGCCATTAGTACACACAATTGCTTTGAGGAAAATGTTTCTTCGCTGTTTTTACTGCCATGAAAGACCTTATTCTATTCCTTCGTAATACGGGTAGAATTGTAGAGACAGTTGTTTAGGTTCATGGAAGTTTTTAATACTTAAAGACACTTATTTTATCGAGTTGAAGTTTCTCACTTATTTAGTTGTCGTTAAATTTAATTTTTCGTTACTAAAATTTCACAGAATTACGAAAGAATTTCTAAAAATCAATTTCCTAGAAGTCTATGTCACATCTGTAGGTCGACTTATATTCGGACCAATACGCTATGTACATGAAACGCAGATATTAACGACGCAATCCCCTTAATGCCAGAAACTGTTCTCATTTTTTAATCCATCCGTCTCAGAGTCGTTCTTATCGTTACGTCGCATTGAGCGCGACTCGCGGCCGAAATCTTGTGCGCACACACGCCCGCCTTTGGAGGAATAATATCAAGATAACAAAAAAGAGGTAGCATGTTTCCCGAAAGAAGGGCATCGCTGAAAACGGAACGCAGCCAACAAGAGTATATCGATCCTTTCCGGGACATTGCGCAGGGTAAACACTAGCCATGATAACGAGGAAATTTCTAAGGAATTCGACGAGCTTCCCCGCGTACGATACGGGGAAAAATCTTTTTTCGAAAATCATACGCTCGGACAAGAAAGCAAAGCACTGCCATTACTTTCCGTCCACTTAACCTTCAATGAGTTCTTAGAAAAATCGAGTATATAAAAAAATAAAACGGTTTACCTTTTGCTTCAACCTTACAAATATGTATTAGTTTCCAAGCGACGGTCTACACAGAAAATCCTTTTAGATTATTTCTTCTATTATTTTTCATGGTCATAAGACGAGAACGGGTCCATATATATATATATATATATATATATATATATATATATATATATATATATATATATATATATACTTATATATATATATATATATATATACTTATATATATATATATATATATATATATATATATATATATATATATATATATATATATATATATATACTTTTATATATATATATATATAAAGTTTTACGCAATGCTGGATAAAAATCAGCAAAGTCAAGGACGCCAAAAATACAATTATTTGGCCGTGGGAAAAACGCCGCGCGGTTTTTTTTTTAATCTCCGAATACACGACAACCAATCCATGGGCTCAGCCATGTTTTCGGACGCAACGTGATCAAGAACAAACTGTAGGACGGAAGAGCATACATAAGAGAATAAGTGGAAGGCGAGGTTGGGGAAGTACTTGCAAAAGCCAAAACCCAATCACGATGTCCCGCCAAGCGTGCACGATGGTGTAGATGAAATATCGGACATCGTAGGCCATTTCCATCAAAGGGGATCAAGTTCCCTCTACCGTGAAAACCTCTTACCGCTTACCGCATCGCGGACGGGGCAAAATAAACTCCACGTTAAGGGTGGGAGGGGGGAGGGGGGGATGGGGAGGGGATGGGGGGGGAGGGGTAGTAGGGTATTTCCAGCAAATCCCTCGTGTCTACTACTATACCTACATCCACCCTGCCCGGTAAATTTTTTATAATTTTTTAAAAATATCGTAGTGAAGCATCGCGGAGCGCATCGGACACATTGTATGCAAATCGGGTTCTCTCTCTCTCTCGTCCTAGTTCGAGCGAGAGGGAGAGAGCGAAGTGATTAAAATGTCATCAAAGTAACCGTCCTCATTAGTCTAGCGTGCGTGCGTGCGTAGACAGGCATGCGTGGGAAATAGCCGGAAGAACCAGAACAAATTGACGTGGACGGGAACTTGAAAGGAAACAATTTCCACTAGTCCGAAAGCTGCAACAGGAAAACACTTCAACCCAAGAGATAGGACATAATATAATTTATATACGGCCTGAAAAATCTGAAATTTTCCATGAAAAACAATAATCGAAGAAATGATAAAAGACAGTGTGAATGCGTGAACACAGCGAACGACCGAAAATTCCTCGGAATAAATACTTTGGAAGAGGGAACGAATGCCTCAGGCGTAATTTTTTATGTCCACAGTGACTTAGCTCGGCGGTATGTATGTGTATCCATTAGCAACTAAACGCAGCGCAAGCAAAAACATCCTTCTCGGCGAACCTCTCGCAAACGTTTCTATCGCATATCCTAAATCATTTCACGACGACGCGGCGCGTAATTGTCTCGCAAAAATTAATCCATCGCTCCGACCATTAGCGAAGAGCACATAATATTCTCTCCGGCAAAGAGCAGGCAGACGATATATATAAAAAAAAACGACACGATCATACCGCGCGCGACTCGAAGATTACTCGTTTCTGGGTAAGGTAATCAGTTCCAGCGACGCGAGAAGGGAAAAAATAAACAAACGCTCACGTACACGCAAGTCATAGTTACGAATCAGGTAATGGCGTCGACATTTACCGCCACCAAAAAAAAAAACGAGGCGAAAAAAAAGAAACACGAAAAAAAGAAACGAAAAAAAAGAAACGTAAAAATTTAACGCGAAGAAAATGAACCACGAAAAAAAAAATGAAACGGGAAACTCGCAAACATACGACCCTTTGCCATAGCAAACAAACACAAGGCGAGCTGAGAAGAAAACTTCCCCGCCATAACAGATACCGCGCTAATAACGAAGAATAACAAAAAAAAATTACATCGGAACAAAGTGAGACTAGAGAGGGGTGGAAAAATGGCGAAGGACGATGAAGGAACGATGATGATAGAGTGGTAGAGGCTGTAAGCAAGCAATCAGGACATCTCTCCCTCTCAGCACTTAGGAAAAAACCTCTTCCTCCCCACATTCCCTTCCCCCTTTCGCTAAGGAGCTCGGTTACAAACACGACTCCCTATCTTATGTACTCTAACCACGCTGCTCCCTCTCTATCTTTCCCTTTCCAAAACGGAACGAGGAGAGGAGGTGGAAGGGATAAAGGAGGGGGAAGGGATAAGGGAGGGGGAGGAAGGGGTAAGGGGATGGAGCGAATGGAGTATATAGTGTAAGGACCAGGGCGTGTACCGGAAGGCGAGGCCATCAAGGAGGTCTGCTACTGCCCCCTCGTGGCGTCCAAGAGAGATTTTTACGACCTCAAGGCAGAGTCCCTCCCACCCCGGAAGGAAATGAGAGTTTTTACCCCTTCCTCTTACGGCCCACCAACCCTTTCCTTTCCTTCATTCCCTAACCCTTATTTTCTTCCTTCTCCACTATGACGCTGGTTTGGAAAAGTCAACCCCAAAAAAAATAATAAATAAAAGGAATGTTTAAAAAAATATATCTGTGGCCTCCTTTTCCTCTGTAAGTGTCCGGGTGGAACCTGGAGAGATAATGAGTTCTTCGACACGCCAAATTTTAAGTGAACATCGAGCGAGAGGAATTTTTTCTGTGGAAAATACGAAGGAATCCGCGAAGAACACTTCCCCCTGCTGGGATTTTTGCCAAATACGGTCAAAAGTTTAAGATGGGCAGACTATACGCGGATGTGAGTTTGTGTTTATGTATGCACGTATATTTATATATAAATAAAGAATTTCCTAATTCGGCGACATTTAAGACGAAGACACGCTTTAATAGAACAAAAAAACCAAAAATTAGTCACTCCGACTCCTACAAAAATTTAACTTTCGTTTTTAGCCTCGTTCTTCGAACAAAACGCTGATTTTTTATTTGAAATATAAATTTACCCTTTTCAGGTGAGTTTCGCCGTTCGTCCACATGTTCGTTCTCGACTTCTACAGAACGGATTTTCATGAAATTTGATATTAAGGACTTACAGTCAAAGATAATGAGAAAGTCATGTAAATGAGTCACGTAAGCCAATCAGGGGTACCACTTGACTGGTGAAAAAAGGAACTTTCCGTCATATCTCGTATTGATCATATCAAAATAATTTTCAAATAAAACCTGTAGAACTAGTAAATTAGAGTATATACACTTTTATCGTAGGGGTCGACGTTATCAAGAAAATCACACGTCTTAATTCGAGCTGAACTTAGAAAATTTCTTGCATGGTTACTTCTTCATTGTAGCTAACATAAACAATCTCACAAAAATACGTTTAATTTCCGTACGTGTGCATGCAATACTTTTTAAACAGGAAGAAAATGGAGTATTTATGATGAATAAACTTTAAAACTTTATTTAAAACGCTATTTCCCTTACGTACAATATACAATCTCTTTCTAGCACTCCATTGCACCCATTTGTGATACGCTGTACACTTTCCTAACTTGTTTTATTAGAGCGGGCTTAGGGAAAGTCTCCATCCCATTATATGGGACGAGGGACGTTATTAGGTAGGTTTTGGTGTGCTGCACCCCCTGCCACCCAGCAGTCTGGTGATTTGCAGGGTATCATGTAGATGTAGATATAAAAAAAACTGTGAACTCATTCCGGATGCATGTACTTTGATATTTAAAATAATTACGTTCTTGCGAAATTTTACAGATTTAAGCATTTTTTTATTTTTTCCAAATGATCAACAATGTCGTGAAAACAAAACACAGTAAACGTTCTTAGAGGCGAAACTCCTAGAGCGTTACCATAAAATAGAACGGATGAAACACCATAGGATGGGAAAGATAACACCATATTCCTGATATAAAGTCCATTTTGCTGCGCAATTATGCCTCGCGGTAACACACTTTTCCCCTTCGCTAAATAACCCATAACCTAGATTAAACCAAAAGTTTAGACTAAAAAGTCGGAAAGGAATAAGGGGGTAAACGCCACTAAATAATTCCCCCCTCGGCCGCCTAAAGTCTCGTCGAAAAGCATGGCGCCACCGTCGCTACCGCTTCCGCCTAGGCAGTTTTGCTCCCGAAATGAGAGCGGGACATATTTCTCCGGGGAGTAGAGAGAGAGAGAGAGAGAGAGAAGCGGGGAAGGGAGGTGGAGTAGAAAGGGAAGGAGGCAAAGGATAAAACGAATTGTCCGACGTACAAGAGAAGGCCATTTCCGCGTGGTGTCCGAATATCTTCTCTCCCACCCCCCTCCATACTCCAAAGCCCTATTTCTCCCTCTCCCCTCCCCCCCCCCAGCAAAAAGACACAAGTACACAACCCACACTCCAAGCATGTCCTCAACGCGAACTCAGAAATAGGAGATACCAGCAAAGGAATAGGATGCAGCAGCTGAGTAGGAGATGTGGTCACCAAAAGGATTACTTCAATACCTTCCATCTAAATTTTTTTTAATCACCCGTCACGACCGTCCGAAATCTCCGTCCGTCCACACACAAACACACAGACACCCTTCGCGCGCTATCCCATTAGCGACCGGAAACATCCTAGAGCAGAATGAATATATCTCCCCACACTTTAGAAAGAGGTTGGTAGCCCGTTGGTGATTACGATGGATGTTGAAGGTGAGGAAGGAGATGGTTTTGTAGGGAACATGGAAGAGAGAGAGGAGATAAATACAGAGAGGGAGAGGAGAGAGCGGAAGACCATTGTAAATTAAGGGATCTCCTTTCTGAGTGTAGCACAGGAGGGAGACGGATTTCGCGTTTCTCCCACAAGAGGGGAGGGTTTTAGTGGTGGCGTCGCAAAAAGATCTCTCTCATCCTCCCTCTCTCTCTTCATCCCTAACTCTCATATCTCCCCCCTCTATCTCCGTCTCTCCCTCTATCTTCACCTCTCCCTTTCTCTTCATCTCTCCCTCTCTCTTCATCTCTCTCTCTCTCCTCATCTCTTCCTCTCTTCATCTCTCCCTCTCTCTTCATCTCTCCCTCTCTCTTCATCTCTCCCTCTCTCTTCATCTCTCCCTCTCTTCACCTCTCCCTCCCTCTTCATCTCTCTCTGCCTCTCTTTTTCCACCTCCCTCTCTTCATCTCTCCCACCCTCTCCCTTCCTCTCTCTCTCATCTCTTTCTCTCTTCATCTCTCCCTCTCTCTGCATCTCTCCCTTTCCATCACTCCCTCCCTCTTCATCTCTCTCTCTCTGCCTCTCTTTTTCCATCTCCCTCTCTTCATCTCTCCGACCCTCCCATCAATCCTTTATTTCTTCATCTCTCCCTCTCCATCTCTCACTCAATCTCCCTCTGTCATTGCATCTCCTTCCATTCCTCTTCATTTCTCCCACTCTTTCTTCTTCTCTTACTCCCTCCCTATCTTCGTCTCTCCCTCCCTCTCTCTGCATCTCCTCCTCTCTCTTCATTCCTTCCATCCTCCCTACCTCTTCCTCCGCCTCCCTATCATCTTTCCCTCCCGCCCCTTCCCATTATCCCTCCCTCTCTCTCTCTCTCGTCTCTCAGCGTGCTTCATGCGGAATATCCGACTTATATGGATACTACACGAGGAGGGCGAAGGGGAGGGCACGGAGGGAAAAACGGGGATTTACGGTTGCGGGAGGAGTTCTGGAATCGTACACCCAACTGGTTTTAAGTAGGTTAAATGGTTTTACGGGCGGCGTTAATACCTCCTACTCGCCCGGGGATGAAAATCGGACTTTTTTTTCTCTTTCTCTCTCTCTCTCGTTATTAATGTTTCTGACAATGCGTCGTGGAGGAAAATCTGCGCATGGACTACCATCTTCCTCTCGGTGGCTCTCGGGTATTTTGAACGCTTGCGCAAAATCTCTCGATGTTTGGTGTCGAGAAAGACATATGCCCAAGTTGCCGTAAAATGGAACGCGAAATGTAGCATCACGAAAATAGCTCGCTCGAACTAACGCTGCGTAATAAAGGGGTATCACGGCTAAATTTCCATATTAAGGCAAAACACAGTAGAACAAAATCAACTTGTTTAGGCTCAACTTTGTGTAATGATTCCATAATGACTTAAAAAGAAATTTAATTCATTATTCAAAACTCAGGAGAACTTGAATATTAAATGAACTACTGAACTATTGAGTTTCATTTAATATTTAAACTAACACCCCTAATAATGATGGAGCTAAGTTAAGAGGTAATCCGGTTAAAGTAATCTTAAGCGAAACTTAATCCTCAAAAGGAAAAAAAATCAGAGCGCAGAATTAACACTGTGATCTCTTTCGTAAATCGAAAGCCCGATAAAAAATATTACATTAAGGCTTATATAAAAAAATAGACGAGACATATAGCAATGATTCAAAATAAAATCGAGGCGTATATATATATATACCGTCTACTCGCCATATCGTCGGAAAACCACGCGAACAAATTCACCCGCCATATTTTTTTTATTACAAAACCCGCTTCATTTATATCGGTTCTCTACTTTCCCCGGGGCGTGCGAGGCGGCGTGACGCAATTTGCGAAAAAAAACACTCCCTTTATAATACGGAAAACGACGCCCGCGAGGGAAGACGCGGAGAAATGCGAGATAGATGAAGCCTAGCGCTAGAAAAACCTCCATCCAGACGGTCACGCTCTCTCAAAAAAAAAAAACCTTTTTCACCTCTTTCCGACCTCTCTCTCTCTCCCTTTCTACCTTTAGCACCCTTGACGCCTTTAACTCTATCGCCTCGCGGATGAACACGATGTCGCACCGAACGTCACGATCGGTCACCGACGTTAAGACCTCGCCGCCTTTCCATCAACCGCAAAAAGCACCCGGAAGAACCCCGCTGAACCGAGCCACACACACACACACGCGCGCGCCCGGCAAAAAAAAAAAAAAAAAACCGCACGAGAGACGGTATCAAACGCAATAAAAAAAACACAATCGGAGGAACCCTCACGATCGATGCTTCCCACCTTCTATCGTGCCTTCCTTCTTCGAGATATAAAGGGGAAAGGGAAGGATGGGATAGGGAAGCAAGAAATAAACTTAATTGTTGTACCTATCTGACCTCTAAACCAAAAAAAAAAAACCGACCCATCTCAGGTCCCGCCCTTTGAAAACTCAACGTCCGACCGCCGCCTACCAGCTTTACACAAGGAAGAGATTAACATAACAAATACTTGAGGAGGGGAATTAAAATCGGCACTTAACATTCATGCGGCCGCCTTAGAAAGAGAGAGAGAGGGGGAGAAAGAGGGGGGGGGAGAGGGGGGGAGAGAGGGAGGGATGGAAGGCCTTCTGGATTTCCTCACCAGGATTTAGGGAGAGGTGGGAAGAAAGGTGTAGCACGGGTGGGATGGGCGCATCCGACGACCGTGGGAGTGAAGAAGGACATGCGGACAAGTAGATGGATTGGTCGAAAGGGGAGGAGGGAGGGGGATGGAGGAGAGAGCGTGGGAGGAGGCAGAAGAGGGAGGGTGGTGGTAAAATACCTTGGGCAAGGCGCAAAAAGACAGACGGTAACGGAAATTGAATGAAGAGAAATTGTCGTTTCCATGGAAATCGCTCTTCACGCCTGTCAGACAGCAGGATATGGGATTTTATAAAAAACGCAAAAAACGCGCCGTCCTTTGCGTGATGGGAAACGAACCCCTGGCCTCCTATTACGGATACCTCAACCCCCGCACCATCTTCCAAGGTCTGTGCGAAGAAGGGACACTCGGTGCGATTATCTTTTGAACACAGGAGCGGAAAAAGAGGATCACAGGGGAATAATGCTGCAGCAGCCCCTTAAAAAGCTCTCTTTTTTTTAATCTTGGGGCGCCAAAGACATCCCTTGAAGAAAAGGAAAGGATCTTCTATCCCTCAATTTTAAAGTGGTTGTACGGTATGGTTGGCACTTTCAACGGGAAATAGAAAAGAAAAATAGAATTGGGCAGGCTTGAACCGAGTAGAAAAAATAAACAGGGGGCGTTAGCTCAAGAAAGGAGGCGAAAAATATTAAATCCCCTTCCGTTTCATTATTTCTCCATCTCCCTTACATTTTTCTCCCTTTCCACCCGTCTGAACATCTCCCGTGCATGGCCTGGGATTTATAAAATAATAAAAAAAACGAAACAGGAAAATGCTGGGAAGATCTCCAGTGGCTTTGATTCCTTCACTGGATTATACTGGAGGGGAAGTGTGTCGACGCCCGTAAAAAAAAAAGGTCGACTGTTAAAAGGAATAAAAGAACTTTTTTCCCCTCTGATATAAAAGTTTGAGTTGGGAGCGAGGGATGATGAAATCTTCTTCCCTTAAAGAAAAGGAGGGAGAAATCCCACCACGTCACCCTCGATAACGCGGCATTTATTTATTTATTTTTTTTTGATCGGACAATAAGGTACCTGCGAGGCTAAATACGCCTTTAGTCGACCTAACTGACGGCAGGATTAAGCTGGTGGAATTTATGTAGTTGGAAAAAGGGGTAAGAGAGGGGATTTTCCCGATATCAGAGTGACGAAAAGGGCTTAACAACGGTTTTTCAAGGAATGTCTGTGTGGATGTAACATGTATGTCATGTAACATATATATGTGCGTGTGCGTGCGTATGTACATATATATATATGTGTGCGTGCGTGTGTACATGTATCTGTGCTTGTCTGTCTTTGTGTGTCTGTGTGGTCTGTGTGTGTGTGTGTTCGTGCGCGCGCGCGTGTGTGTGAAACTGGGAGAATTCGAAACGAAATACTTTTTTAACGATCCCTTTTACAATTGGATTACAAAAATGTCGCTTTTTCAGAAATTAAAAAAAAACCGAATAACAAAAAAACAAGTAGATATTCCACAAAATAAAACAACTACAAAAAGTAAATCAGAAACCATAATCCTATAAATGACAGTGGAACTCCTATAAGTCGAACATCGAGGAAAACGGGAAAAAAACACTTAAGAAAATTCGATTTAGAGAAGGAAAATAACACGAAACACATTTTGTCCAGTAAAATCACATCACTTCGAATAGTGAAAAAATCGAGTTATAGAGGTCCGACTTATAGAATTTCGACTGTATTCTTTTAAAAAAATTCTCGGAGAGAAAAAAATCCCATCCGGGAGCAATTTTGACGTTCCTTTTTCTGTTTTTTTGTCTTAAGAAAGTTTCGTGTTTTATGTACGCCGACTAATTAGTCTTTCCCACGTTAAAAATAAAACACATTTAACGTCGGCCTCAATGACAAAGCGCTGCTACGCTATTTTTTTTAAATCTCTCTCTCTCGAGAGAGAGAGAGAGGGAGAGAAAGGCAACAATTAAAAGCATTTTTAGTGCGGTGTCTATTAAAATAATTTGATTGAAATCCGGTCTTTTAGCACTCTAGAGATAAGGGTTTAATTGTATGCAGCAAATAGACTTTTAAAAAAAAGATTTTCCTTTGGACCCTAACGCCAAAAGGGACCCAACCCGGTCTGTGTGAAAGGAAAAGAAAAACAAAACCGAATCGCCTTAAACGGGAAGGTGCCACACACTATATTAAGGCCAAGAATGAGATATTTTTATGACGCCAACAAAGGGAATGAGACGACCACAGAACCATAAAACGACGCGTTTTAGAGATAATATTTCCATTGATACGGATGCGAAAAGACAACTTGCACGATCGCCGGCCGTTAAAAAGAAATTAATACATAATGAAAAACATAATGGTCAAATTAGCATTTTGACGACTGGCTATTTATTATTTCCAGTCGCAAGGTCAACCGGATACGTCGAGACCATTGAGAGAGAGAGAGAGAGAGAGAGAGAGGGAAGAAAAATTTCAAAAAAAAAAACATTTTTTTTAAACCTGGTTAAATTCAAAGATAAAAAATCCCCATCCTGAGGTATTATATAAAAGTTTAATCGCACGATCATCGTAATTTTTTATTTTAAGTACATCGAAACAATCTTCAATAAGAACGGCAGCGAATGGTAATAATAATTTTCATCACGTCCCGGCAATCGAGTCCGCTTTTTAATCACTGGCCTACTCCACAATAACACAGCTTCCCTTCCCAAACTCCAGTTTGATTTTTATTTAAGGGTTTCCATTCCCTCCAGCGCGTTAAGTTTCCAGGAACGCGATTAATCGCCTCGCGTGTGGAGCATTCTTTCTCAATTAAGTTCCGAACGATGAAGGTTCGTTTGGAAGTAAAGGCTTAACTAAACGTAAAGTAGACTCGCTTCTCAAAATCACATGATTTTGTGGCTGCTTTAGCACATTTAAAACCCTCTCGTAGACGTCAAAGACAGGACGAATGAAATGGAAAAGAAAAACGGGTGAAGAGAGGGAGAGAAAAGGAGCAAATCTCCCCTAAAACTCACTCTTCACAAAACGACAGTTGACTAACGGCATCCGTGTCACTCAAAGACACGACTTAAAAAGTTTTTTTTTCTGGAAGCACACACGTGAACGTGGGACATAACCTGCAGGAACACTTTTTTCTACCGCTTCGACGATATATATATATATATATATATATATATATATATATATCTCGAGTCACAGAAAAATCTCCCGAGGAAGGTTCTGAGAGGAGGATGAGAAGGAGAGTGGAAGTTAAAGAGGGAGAGAGTGGACTTGTCTCATGCGTCAACTGCTCAAGACGAGAACGGGGTCATCGTGTCATCTAAGACGGTAACAGAATGAGCGGAAGATCCGGAAGAGTTCGACAAGGGCTATGAAAGCCTTTTCTGTTGACAAAGATTCACCGTCTATCGAACAGGATCTGGAGATTAAAAAGGAGGGCATTTTTTAGAGCACACTGTTAAAGAATGGGTGAACTCTTTCTGCTACACGTTAAAGAATATATAACATTTAACAAAAATGTATGAAACAATCTAAACTAATACAAAAGACAGTGTCACTTTGTGTGTAACGCTTTTTGAAACTTAATATCTCGCAAACGACTGAACCGAATTAGATGAAATTTTCAGGATAGTATTATGATATAATAACAAAACGTTTTAATGTATCGAACTCGATATCAAAGACCCGGGTTCGACTCCAGGGGATAATTTCCATTTCCAATAAGATAACACGTAATTTCACGTACAAATAAACTTTTCGAAGCACCGGCTGTCATTCTTTTTTAGATTAAAATTAGAAAGAATTGACCTACAAACTTCGGATGTGAACCATTTTAAAGAGAGCATATAAAGGTTCTTATTCTGTTTGTCCTTTTCCGACTACAGTTCGAAATCGCTCAATTTAAACGTTTTATGAATTCATACAGTTTGAGGAAATATAGCCATTTTAAGGGCCTTGCCTACCAATTCCATTGTTAGACCTCGATATCATATTGTTATGGGTGTAAACGTGCTTTTATTGCTTTTAATACGAGAGAGAGAGGGAGGGAGGAGGCAAAGGGGGGGGAAGGGAGGAGGCAAAGGGGTGGGGACAAAAGGAGGGCGAGAGAGGGAAGGAGAGGGAGGTAGAGGAAGGGAGAGGGAAAGGAGAGAGGGGAGGAGAGGGAAAGGAGAGAGGGAAGGAGAGTGGGAGAGGGAGAATGAAGGAGAGGGAAATGACTTTCGATAAAATTTATGTTTCTGATGCCAATTTGATTTCCATAAATAGCTTGAACGATCGAATCTTTACTCCCGCTGATATTTAAAAGGGCATTATTGTACACTAGTTTTTATACAATAATTTCATTTTAACCGATTAAATTCACCGCGGCCTTCAGATACACAAAAACCAGACATACCAACCACAAATATACATTTATAATCGACGGATTTAATTGGCGCAATCACGCGAACCATTCGATAACAACCAAACACGAACCAACAATTAAGACAACAAGAGGCTATCAAAAACCGCGAAAGGACTTAGATAAAGGATTCGGCTGACATTTATAGGACTAGGATAAAAAAAATCACGAGACAAATTGGATTTTTTCCGATCGAGTTTCACCTGAAAAGAAAACCCGACAAAAACCTTTAATGGGCAATAAAGCTTTTTTTTTTAAAAAAAAAAAGAAATAAAAGGAAGTGCTTCCCCCCACGCACGGAGCGACGACAATGGAAAACGGAGGTTTAACGGGGAAACCGAGAGTATTGGGCAGAAAAGCGATGAAAAACACAAATAAAGAGAGGCATCTCGGATGGATGGATAGAAAAGCGATTTTTTTCTCGAATGCTCCCTTTCTTTTTTTTTTTGCTTTACGAACACGGGTTGTTTCGTGTTGCGGCAAATAGGAAGCTATTGCTTGAGGCACGGAAGAGGAGTAAGTAAGGAAGGAAAGAGATACCGTAGGGGGACGGACGAGAACGGCGTAGACTGCCGGGCATTATTCTCAGATGCTCTGGAAATTGGGGGCGACTGAGCTCTCTATATAGGAAGGTGGGCTGAAAAAGTATAGCGGTAAAACCGATAGAAAAAATTACAACAAATTTTCATTTTCTTGACCGTTAAAAAATATTAACTTTTAAACAAACATTTCGCGGTTTAGGTACTTCTAAAGGTGCTACAATTCTGAAATTTTTTCTAACGGCAGAATTTGCTAAATAACGAAAACGGGATAATAGAAATTTGAAAATGTTTACTTATTCGGCCGTCAAAAATTCATAAATGTTAAACAAATTGACTAATGTTTATGCACTTTCCGTCGATCTAGGGAGCTGAAAATTTTGTGAAAGTTAGGGTATAGTGTTTCAGCGGTAATTAACATTGAAAGTTACAAAAAAGTTTATCATTGTGGCGGTTAAAAATTCGTAAAGTTAAAACAATTAAATATGTATATATATACAAACGCACTTCTAGTGGTGCTACATAGATGAAATTTTGTATAAACGTGAGGTACTCGTCATAAATGACGAAAATCTATAAAACGTTTATAATCATAAATTTTAGGGGTTGATTATGCTCCAATATTGTTCAAAGAAGGAAAAACACGTAAATCGGTGTAGAGGTGCAAACTTTTCGTTCGTAAGTTATTTGTCGGCTCTTGCTCTTTACATTAAGGCGAGATAAAACGCTTGCAGAATGCGAGCACATATTACTAGTATATAGGTATATATATATAGAGAGAGAGGAAGAATTTCGCCGACAGAAAAAAAAGTTACAAATAAGAGATCTATGGAGGATGACCGAAAGGTTAAGGGGAGTGTAAGAACGGAAGATTGGGAGGGTTTGATGGGTAGGAGGGTGAAGGTAGCGAGCAAGAAGAGAGAGAGAGAGAAGGGAGATTTGAGACGCGTCTGGAATGAATAGGTAAAGGTGGCACGGGATAAAGGTGGCGGCGGGTGCTGCGTATAGGGGGATAGAAGAAGAGATTAGAAACAGGTAGAGAATGACAGGGGGTTGGGTTGTGCATGGGAGAAAAAAAATCGGGGAGGTTGGCAGATGGGTCGTTGGAAACAGGTAGTAGTAAGAGAGGAAATAATGAAAGAAGAAAAAAGGGACCGATAAAAGCGGGTCTGGAGAAGAGACGACAAAGATGGTGAGAGAGAAACTTGAGTTAGGTTGGGAGGCGAAAGGGAGTTGAGATAGAGGGAGAGAGATAGGGGAGAGGAGGGAGGGAGGAGGGAGAGAGGGAGGGAGTGAGAGAGCGTGTGGCGAGAGATATGCTCTTAGATGGTAAAGGGTTTAGTAATGGCTTCCTCCTTGCTCTTTGACGATAAAGAAGACGACCTCTTCCAGGACTATGGCTGCCAAATTGGAGGGACCCAAAAAATTCCAGGAAAAAAAAGGAAACGAAAAATAAAGAAAGGTCGACCATTTTTTTTCTTCTTCTCGTAGAGAGAGAGAGAGAGAGAGAGGGACAAAAATGAGTATTTTTTTTACTCCTCCTCCTCCTCCTGATGGGCCCGCTTTAACGTTTTATTAGGGTAAGGAAGATTTCTCTTTAAAAAAAATCTATTTTCTCCGCGGGATATGGCTATAAGTGCGTCGTTTTTTATCAAATGATGGAGAAAAAAGGATTTTCTTCCCTCCTCGTTCCTTGGAAGGCTGCTGCAAAAAGATAAGGTTCGGTTAATTTCGGAATTACTTTAAAAAATTATTTTCCTCCCCCTCGTGTTGAAAAATAAAATAAATAACGGCATTAGAAGAGGCAGTTTCTTTAATATCGCTAGCTCGCTTTATATATTCATGCTGAGCACTGGAAATAGCCACCGTATTCCTATGTCATTACACACTGAGTTATGCCTCTATTTTCTATGGTGTTAAAAGACAAATAAAATAACGACATGGAATTTTATGCTTGATAATGTGGCCCATTTTTCACTTTCTGGCGTGTTTTTTAGAGTTATTTCGTGAAAAAAACGTGTAACATTATTTTGTAGAAAAGATTATAAGCGACAGAAAAAAATTAGAGCGCGCAATTTTTCGCCGAATAATACTTTTTAATACAGAAAAACGCAAAGATGAAATATAATTACCAGGTAAGACTAGAGGAAGATTGATCCCAGGCAACGTAGAAAGTTTATCTTTCAGACAATTTTTGGGAGTGTCGCGAGCAGTCTTCGCTATGCCAACTGATTTTTTTCTCATTCTATCTATCCATCAGTTTTCATTTATAGCTTATAGTTCTAATTTTATGTTTGTTCGAGGGTTGAAATCTTCAAAATAAACCATTTGTTAATTTTAATATATTTATATTTAATGTAAATAATATAATTTAATAATAACACTAATTAATACGGCGTCTTATACTAGCTTCGCTCAATTTCTTAGTCCTCACATTTCTCGTCTTTACTGTAATTCATGACGATATCTGAATTTTTGATGAACTCATTTCTTTTTGGGAAATGCGGAAACAAGTGAAAAATTTGCTATGACCGGGAATCGAACCCGGGTTTTCCACTTTCCGGGCGGATATTCCACCATTGAACTACCGTAGCAGACTAATTCTCCCGTAGTCATCTGTGCGCAACAACATGAATATTCCAGACTGTTTATAATGTAGTGAATAATTTAATCAACATATGCCGTACGTATTTTTTTTAAAAAGAGATTCACCATCATATACGTATAATGAAAAATTTCCTCTCGATCCAGATATTTTCTTGGACCCAAAATTTATTTTATACTTTTCGGAGCACTTTATAAAAAAGCATGTGGAAAAGTTTTCTCCAAACATATTTTTATCGCTTCCCAAAAAATCACGGGGTGTCGCGGCGACCGAACATCCGCACGGCGGGGGTCGCATGGCAGATCTGCCTGAGAACCACTGCTCTAGCCAACCGTCTACCAAGGCCGACGAACTGCTTTTTAAAAATTTTTTCCCTCCCCCTCACATTGAAAAATAAAATGAATAACAGCATTGGAAGAAGCAGTTCCTTTAATATCGCTAGCTCCCTTTATATATTCATGCCGAGCACTGGAATGAATGAATCAGGACGGACCGCTATTCGGACGCGAGACCATAAATTAAAAAAAACAACAACGACGGACGACGACATACGTAAGGGACAATTACTCCACGAACCGACTCCAAAAACAAAAAAAAATCGAGCAAAAACAAAAGGGAAACGCAATTACGCGCACGCGCGTATATACGCCCGTTTAAGACCGCATATTAATTACGCTCACCAGGCTATATAATTCCGTCGAAGAGTTATCAACTCCGTATCGTGACGCCGTACGTGGAATAAAAAGTGTTTTTTTCCTTCAGCAACAAAGGAAGAACAAAAATTCGAAACAATGTATCATAAGTGGAAGTGAGAGACCCACCCATGCGCACACACCTCCTCTGCCGTTCCAAAAAAAAAAAAATGACCGCCGCAAATCATCAAAGCCGTCAAGAGTCCGTGAGAACAACTATGGAGAGACTTGACGCGTTTTACTTTCTCTCTCTCCCACTCTCTCATCCCCTTCTTCCGAGAATCATCGGTGAAATATGAGCTGCGCCGAGATATAAACAGAGAGAGAGAGAGAGAGGAGAAAATAAAAGTGAAAGGAGAAAGGAAGAGAGAGAGGCATATGCAAAGGAAAAGGCCACCGAGCGAGACGCAGGAAGCAACAAAAAAAAAGACAAGGAGAGAGGAGAATAAGAAGAAGAAGATGGGCATGAGATGTAGGGACACGCACGCACGCATACACTTAAAACGTACGACCGCAGCGCTGAAATAACTCTCGAGCGTAAATCAAATCACGCACGCTCAAAGAGTGCCGGATGGGCGCTAAAGCGAACTTATAAAAGTCGACAGCGGCGATGCAAAGGGATAAAAGATGGGAGAGAGTGCAAGATGGAGGGAAAAAGAATACGAGAGAGAGGGAGGGGGAGGGAGGGAGGAAGGGGGGGGGGGAATATGAAGTACCAAGAGGTAACAGCTGAAGGGAGGAAAAGTGAATGAACAACGTGGGAGGAAAAAGAGAAGGGGAAAGGGAGAAACGAGATGGGAGAATAAATAAATAATTCCTCCCACAGAATGGACACAAAAGATGCAAAGGACGCGGGAGACGAATGAAAAGGCGATGTTTTCCGCACGAGCGCGAAGGGGTAGGAGAATAAAAATGGCGGAGAGAATAATAGAGAGAGAGGGGCCATCGCGCATGAGGAAGATGTTGATGGGAATTTTTTTCCATCCCGTCTCTCACTCAAAATAAGAAGAGGAATGATCTCCATGCTACTACCACCTCCTATCTTTTTTCCCGATGTGCCCGGAAGCTTTTAAAACGGAACCGTATATACAGTTTTCAGGGGGGGGGGTAAAAACCGCATGATCTCGCGATACGGAAGGAGGCTAGAGATGCCCGAAAAAAATATAAAAACCGAATCCTTTTACGGAACGATGAGATACGGTTGCAGCTCATTTTTTCTCTCTTTTCCTAAGTAGAGAGAGAGAGAGAGGGAGAAAGGAAGAGGCATCACGCCGTTCGATCGCGGGAAATGATTCGCATGGAAAAAAAAGAGCGTGGAAATACCGGATTCCAGAAATCGATAAAACTCCTCCATCGTTGTTTTTTTTTTATCCCGAGGATATTTTTTTTATATATATCCCCTTCTTCCTCTTTGAAAAAAGATTTCTTTCCACGGGGGACTCCCCGCGGCCTTTTCCACAAAAGATACGCCGAAAAGAAGAAGCGGAGGATCATAATGAAATTCAAGAGACTGTAGCACACGATACGAAGTTCATCACTCGGGTTTTTTTTTTGCTCGACTGGAAGGACGTGGAGAGAGAAACTGGAGGGAGAAAGAGAGAGAAAGTGGAGGGAGGAAGAAACCTAGAGGGAGGGAAAGAGACAGAGAAAGTGGGAGGGAGAAATCTAGAGGGAGGGAGAGAGAGAGACAGAGGGATGGAGGAGAGAGGGAGGAGAGAGGGGAGGAGAAAGGGGAATTCGAGAGCAAAGAACTTCTTATTTTGTTACCATAACCCTGACGGATAATTAAGGGCTAAAAAAAGTCTACAAGAATCGGTTCTTAATGGGAAAAAGAGACGTAGAAAGTTACCACCACAGAAACCTAACAGGATTTCTACAGAAGATGGATTTTTAATTATTCTACAAAACGATGTACACGGATTAAAGGAGAGATTGGAATTTTAAAATATTTCAGCAAGTGAAATTCATTGAATATGGTTCCTAAGATCAACTTACAGTTTGAGAGATCTTGGAAACTTAACCGAGTCGTATCATTCGATAAAATAACAACAAAATAAAGCTAACTTCACGGTCATTTTATTTTGAGTGCCACGAAGGACAAAAATTGGTGCAATAACTTTAACGCTGCACTTTGAGAAAATTCCAGAGATTTTTTTCAGGAAGGGTTAAAACTATTACTCCAACCAAGCGATAACAATAAAAGCGAATAGCCAATAATAGCGCGACGAAAAACAAACACGTGGGCGATAAAAGAAAAATAACACCGCCACGCGCGCCATCATTTCCATTACCCCCACAAAAGCGTAGGAAAGAAACAAAAAAAAACATGAAAACATTTGGCATGATCTCTGGGGTTTTTCTTCCACGCCGGTGAGGATAAGAGAAAGAAAAATCCAAGATAGAGAAAAAGCTACATAATCCTGGAACATTACCCGGCGCCCTTTACGAACAGAGAGGAAGGTAGGGCGAGAGAAAGAGATGGGGGAGGGGAGGGGGGAGGGAATAAAAGAGGCGAAAACTAAAATAGAACGGACTCGATTCACTGGAAAACTACCATTACAAGCACCGCGCGCACAAAAAACGACCCGAGCGGAGGAAAAAGCATTTAACGGAGAGAAAGAGAGGCGGCCAAAGAAAGCTTAGTAGGAGGAGGCGGGGGGGGGGGGGGGGTGAACGTTGCTCGAAAGTGTAAAGGTAGAAGGGGGAGGGTGAGACAGAGGGAGATTCTGAGGTGGGAGGGAGAGAGAGAGAAAAAGAAGAAGAATGGAAGACCCCATATAGACTCCTATTACTGAGAAACATTCCATTGACCCAAACGAGGACGTTCCAACCGTTCTGCGAGAGGAAAACCTGAAAACTGCAGATCGGGAGAGAGAAAAAACAGAGAGAGAACAAAAGAAGGGCGTAAAAACCACGCAGGGGGATAGGTTTAAATCCGTGAAGGATAAGTTCAGCACATCCGGACGTACTAAAGCCATTGCCGAGGGATATCCGCGCAAGCATACGCGGGACAATAACTCCCCCCCTCCCCCCCCCCATTGCAAAACCCCTGGAACACGTATCCCTTATGGGGAGGTAGTAAGCGGATCTTCACACCTTTCTTGGACGCACAAGAAAGAAATAAATACGTGAATAAAGGGATTCATCCGCACCCTTAAGGGGGGGGGGGGGGGGGATCTCCGATACTCCATCCAAAAAGTACGGGAGAGTTGAGGTTATCGGAGGGGTGCCGGAAAAGATGGGAAGATGGAGAGAGAGAGGTTTGGATAGGTGTGTGCGTGTGTCTGACTGGAGAAACATAATAGAAAGACCGAAGAGATGGGTCAGGACCATCCGACAAAAGGCCATACACACACACCATTGACGGTCTCTCCGTACTTAGTCTGTTTTGAGACCCATTCAAGAAAGGTGTCACCAAAACTCTCTACTTCGAACCTCACCCCCCCTCCCCCCTCTCATTCCCCAGCGTGAGGGTGCCGAGCGCGCCGTGCGTGTGTGCTTTGCGGTGCGATGGGAAGGAATGACACAGGAGAAGACCACTGAAGCCTGAAATTGCTTTAACAGGAAGGAGCCAAAACGTGGGATGCATGGAAGGCTAGTAAAACGTTTTAAGCGTATGAAATAACTATCTATGGCTACTTATTACTTTTGAATGATCCACATATTGATGGAAAAGGGCGAACAACCCTCCAGGGTTCGTGCATTTTTTGTATCCTTCCGAGAAGAATACAGGTATCCGTGTCATATACGGTGATGTTCGTGGCGAACGAATTACGTCCGTAGAGTAAACGTGATTCACGATGAAAGTATCCGGAAGATGAGCGGTCAAGGTAATAGTAAACTATAATATTCTAGGTGATGACGTAAATGATTGCTAATGAGAAAATTCGGGTATTACAAACAAATTCATTCGAGCACTTGGAGCAGGGGTCTCCAAACCTTTTTACACGTGGGCCACTTGGTCAACAAATTTTATGCTCGCGGGCCAGAGTATCAACATGAAAAGCTTTTTGAATATATAGGAGCACAATATGCAAATGTATGCTATTTTCGTATTAAAATGTGGTTTAGTGAATTGGATAAACTAAGATTTTTCCGGGAAATTTTTCGACATGTTCAACCTAACTTTTATTTTTTCTTCTCCGAATAATGAATCGAAACAAGACATAAACGGAGCACAACTATTTTATAAAGTAGAAAATATTCAGTCTTATTCCTGGAACGTCAATTACTTAGAGGTAAAAACAGGTAATAATAAACGAACATAAATTGAGATAATACGAAATACATAACGAAACACCGCTTTTTTCGATTTCGTTAACGTTTTTCTTTACGTTATTCACAGCTTGATTGTTATATCTAGTAAAAAATGGCAAAGACTCTAGGACCAAATTCAATGGACTTGGAAGACTAATTTTTCTTCCTGCTCGTCCAAAAACCTTTTTGATAAAAATAATTACCAAAGGCGCCGAGCCTAATGAATGATTCAAACATCGAAATTACAGAGAAGGCGAGCTAAATTTTTAAAATTCAATTAAAAAAGCAGCTTATATAGGAATTCCAAAATGCATTTACAATCATGAATAATATTTATGAATTTACATTTTCCCTTTGAAAGCGAAATATCCATTCGATACGCGACAGCCATCCATCAATTCGCATGAAAAATTTCTTTTCATTAATCCGATTATTTCATTATTCCCTCTCGAGAATTTTCTTTTTGTGATTTGGAAAATAATAACGCTTAAAAAAAATTTCATTTCAAATTATAAAAATAAATTTCGACCAGATAAATAACAATGCAAACAGTGTTTCGGTAAAAATGGCTGAACGTGGCAACAGCTGTTCGGAAAATAGAATTTCCTATTTGGATTATAGGGAGAGAAGAGAGGGGTCATTTACGCTCACAGACGAAATAGAAAAAATAGTCGAAAGGAAAAGCTAGCGAAGAACAAAAAAGGCGAAATGGGAAGAGGGCGGATGATATAAAAGCGAGATTCCACTGTTTTTCAATACGATTCGAAGTCGCCAGCGTCCCCTCCCCACCCCTCCTAACCCCTTTCCTTCCCTTCCCTCCCCCTTTCCTTTTCTCCCTCCTCACCCCCATCTGTACACGCTGCTGTCTGTCAGCCAGCGGTGCCCGGGCTCCTGACCCCTCCCACTCTTTCCACCCCCATCCCCGTAAATGCCAGAGCTCGCGCGCACACACACACAATACCTGACCCTTTCTGTCCACTCCCCTTCCTCCTCTTCCATCGCTCTCTCTCTCTCTCTGTGCATCCACCGGACTTTTAAGCCCTTCAGACTAAAATACTGTCAACGATGCTTCTCGGATTTGCCGACATTCCCGGTGGGGGACCTATGGAGCGATCAAATGGTCGGGGCCGCAGTTGGAGATAAATATGGACCCACGTGTGTGTGTGTGTGTGTGCGTGCATGTGTGTATGCGGCGCGCGAGCCTTCCCTGTTCCAAACACAAGTCTCATGTTCGGCGTGGACCAGTTTCCCCTCTAATTCTCTCTCTCTCACTCTTCATCTCCTGACCAATGTGGCACGAGTTGAAAAGGGTCCTCAAACTGCAGAATGAAGGCAGGCGTAGCTTGGCAACGATACGGACCAAGATGGATCATAAAGTCCCTTCTCTTTTAATCTCCTACTTTTTTCATTTCAGAGTTCGCGCGAGTATTTCTTTTCTTTTTTTGATCAGATTCGATTAACTACGGATTCGGCGAAAAAAAGAGAGACTGCTGTATCGCGATCGTGTGATGAATTTTTAAAATGTCGGTGTGTTTGTTGGATGGCGAATAAGCCTCTTGAACTATGTACGTAGTATCACCGTAACTTCGCTTACGCTGCTCTGTCACTTACAAGACGAAATTGTACAAGAGAGCACAAATGACGTAGTCTAATTATATTTAATCAGGTCTACACGTCTCAAATATGGCTGTAGTTAGACGAAATTGTCATGAATGACATTATCAAACACGGGATGAATAAAATCAGTCGGACAATCAGGTGAAACATCAAGTTTAAAACTCCCGTTTTCGTAAAGACTAATGAATTTTTTCCTTCATCGCGATTAAGAACCGTCAGTAAATATTATAATAACAGTACCTAAAGTAATATCAAACTGTGATGAACCTTAAACCAAAATTTTCATAGATAATGTTACAACTAACAAAAAATTAGATTAATAAATTAAACCAGCAACGCATGATAAAAAAATTCTCTCTTCGTAAAAGGAGAGCCAAAATTGTTTACTCCGTCGCGATTTCAGAACTGTCGCTAAACATAATTATATCGTATGCACTAAAAAGTGAACGACCTTGGTCGAAATATTACTAAACAACCTCGCGTTTTGTCCGTCCGCGGAGGACCCCGCCCCGTCCGACTTCATAATTACTCGCGACGCACTCGATAATAAGTCACGACATCCACTTCGTCGTTCAGAAATCGCGAACCGAGAGGGGAACTGCAAATTGCCCCTTCAAAACAGGGACGTCAATGTCCACAAAAGCCTTCTGGGAATGAGGGAGAGGCCGCGGGGGAGGCGGGAGACGGAGAGAGAGAGGCTTGGCCAGGGCCCCGCGTCAATCACTCCACACAATACGAGCGCAGATTTTTTCCCTCCCGATTCCTCATCCCCCATCGCGTAAACACGTCACAAGCCTTCCATGCGCGGAAAAAAAATTAAGTTTGACACATTCTGCTCGCGGAAAACGCTCGCTGACGGGCTACTTACTTTTAACCACGCAAAATGGCTACCGGAAAAAAAAACGAAGAGAGGGAGAGCGCGCACACACGCATTCGGGAGCTTAAGCGAGAAAAGTGTTAAAAAAATGAGGTGGGGAGGGGATGGTGGGGTGGGGGGGGGGAGGGGGAAGCAGACTTCGAATTCACGCGAGCGGGTTCGATCGATTCCTGAGCGAGTGGGCAGAGAGGAGATTTTTTACGCAACTGGGCCGTCGGAAACAAGTGACGCACGAAATCCGATATATATGTGTATATATACACACACACACACACACAAAATTTGACGAAATAAAAAAAATAAAAAACAAAACCCAAGAGGGAGACAGGGAGCTGCGAGACAATTCATCAATGACGGAACACGATCTAATTTTCACCTCAGAAAAATAAATAAAAAGGGGGAAAAAAAAGAGAAGAAAGTCAGCGAGTAGGTACGGCCGCCGAGGAAACAGGTTTAAGATGTCAATTAAGTTTAACCAAGCCAACCGAAGGCTTGAATTTTTGCTGCGGAATTATAATAATTTTCTCGCTACCGCCGAAACCTCTCTTCCTACTCCCCTCCTCCTCCTCATCCTCCTATGGGACGTTCTCGGGTAAGGGATGGACGGGAAAAATACCGTGTTTGTATTCATGACCTGACATCTCATTTGATGAATATACGAATTATTATTTGTAATGAAAACACTCCCCTGCGAATAAATCCGCCAGAGTTCCATCAATCTCTTTTTTTAAAAATCTCTTTCCTTTTTATTTTTAAATAACGAAAAATAAAGTCACCTCGGGCTATCATAAATATTTCGAGAGGAAAATTGAACAAATATATGCAGTAGCACCCTGATGCCTTTTTATACTTTCAGTTTTGGTTGCATGTTTGTTTTATTTGTTTATTTATTTTATGGCTTCTGATAAATTTGCAGCTTGCGAATGGCGCCACCGTAGTGGATCGCGCGGTATATTACCACACTATCGAAGGGGAAAAAATTCCCTATAGTTCACGAGATAAAACATCCAGGTCCCAGAAAAGGGGAACCCTCCGTCTTTTCAAAAGTCTGCCTTGGTTCAAACCGCTCCGTTTTTTTTAATTAAGTAGGAACATCTATACTGTTCAATCCCGCATAAATTTTCGGCATAAAAAAACGGCGGACATGTTAACACTTTTATGACGCCCTTAAATTACCCTCGGGCCGATATATACGGTGCCATTAAAAAAGTGAAAAATCTAATAGGCATGACGGACAATGAGAGATTTATAACGAGTGTGCCGCGTGTCGATGGCATGGGCAGAGAGAGAGAGAGAGGTTGGTTGTAACTCGATATGGGTGTTGAGGTCGGCCTTTCTGGGTGGTGGGAGGAGATGGGAGTGTCCCATGCCAAGTGCATTGCATATGTAACTAAGAGGAGGGGATATGCCTAACAATGGAAATGAACACCCACCGCGAGCCACGTGCTTTGAGGTCTCTATCGTAACGGAGGACAGGAAGAGGACTGGCGCTTTGCGCACCGACGGCTGGTGGCGTCATTCCATGAAGGGAAAACAAATGCCGAACGCAAGCGCACGCACGCATGCAATGCCATATTTTTTTTCCTTCCTCCCCCCACGGAGTCGAAGACGAAGCGCTTTTAAGGTTTTTGTTTTTTGTTTTAGACATCCTTTCAAGAGTCTTTAATTTCTTACTATCCGGAGATGATTCATTAGTTTCCATTAGCGAAATGCGCTGTTTTTAAATGACAGGTACCACGCACAAAGGGTCGTTTATTCAGAAATTGGACGTAAAACCCAACGGTCACGAGAGAACGTATTAGATGCAATAATGTGAGAACAGCCTCCCATACTTTCCTTATGTATATCATGGTACTACATCTCAATCAATAAACAGACAAACATACCGCGCTTTGTACATAATATAACCCTTTATAAAAGACTGAAAATACTGATCGATAACGAAAAGGATAAAACCTTTAAAAACCTAGGTTGATTACAAATCTCAAAAAGCTAAAGGCGAAATGTATAAAATTCTGCATTTTATAACGCCCGCTTTTTTTTTTTACGAAACAGACCTCCATTAATATTTATAAATGGTAATGTAGGTGAAAACAACGCGACAGCAGTAAAACTTTTAATGACACAAGCTTGGAGGGGGAAAAACCAACGTCTCGCACAACAATTTTCCGGGAGCCCACTGAGAAGGAAAAAAAGTCATAAAAACCAAAGGAGAAAAAAGCTCCACAAATTAAAGATTAGAGACTCACTCCGCTGTCTCCCTCCTTTCCTTCCTCTCGGAAAAAAGAAAAACAAAACTAGACGAACAGACACAATGCGAGCCCTTATCGCCACCACCGAAAAGCGTTAAAATGCTATATTTATCGTCGCCGTTGACAATAAAATAAGAGACCTAAATAAAAACCAAAAGACAAACAGGGGGATCCTTAAAAAAAAAAAAAAAAGAAAACAAAAAATAAAAGGGGGACAGCATGGAACCTTACGGGACATCCCCCTTCTCTCTTTCAGTCCGGCGTCACCTAGCCATTTCATTCCCTGCTAGAAAGTGAAACAAAGAAAAAAGGTGTAGGGAGGAGTAGTGAGGCGAAGGACATGAGATGGCGGTGAGGGGGGGAGGGGGGGGGGGAAGAAGGGCCCGTTTCGACCGCGCCGGGCCCCACCACCTCCCACCCACCCTCTCTCTTCTTTGGGCCCTCCCTCCTCCTACACCACCACACCTCCCACGAAAATGAAGGTAGTGAGGATGGAGTATAGATCGCATCTCTTCCCACACTTTCATCAGATCCCGGAGGCCGCATAACTCAAAGCAGAGCGCACAGCAGATGCTCGGTTCGGCGGAGAATTTAAAAAAAAAAAAAGAACCAACCACCACAACGTCCGCGATGAGTGGAAGTGGGGCTCGAACCTACGCCCTACTGCGTGTAGGTGGATAGGAAAAGAAGTGTATGGTGCATATGAGGCCAGGAAAGAGAGAGAACGGAGAGGTGCTTATACTGGATGAAAAAACCCTTCGCGACCTGGAGGTCGAGGGGAGAAAGAACGTGGTACTTTAGAGGTCCTTTAAGAGAGGAGCAACCACTCCTCTCCTCTGTAACTCCTCAAATAATAATAAAAATAAACCTCACCTCCTCCCTGACTCCTCTCTTCCTCCCAGTCTCTCTCTCTCTCTCTCTCCTCTCACTTGACGAGAGGGATCTCTCTCTCTCTCTGTTTGTGTGCGTGTACACCACCGTGATTCGTTAACGCTACCTCAAACCGACTTCTCCCACCCACTCCCATCCACATACGGCCCCCGCCGGCCCAACAACCTTTAACTCCCACAATCTGCCGTGTTTATGCATACATTTGTATGCATAATTTGTTGTTTTTTTATAACGGCCCGGATGGCGGAAAAAAGAGAAGTAGAGAGAGAGAGAGAGCTTTTTGGTTTTCCCATCGCCTTCCTTAAAAAAAAGGATGTAGACTATCCTATTATCCTTCCCTTCCCTCCCCCCTCATCATCCCTCTCGCCCTCCCTTTCTCTCATGAATACATTTATTTTTCATGAAGGGAAGATTCTAAAAGGGAGTGGAGAGAGAGAGAAAAAAATGTCTAAGCGTGCGTCGGTGTGAAATTCGCGGGGATGTCATTCCTTATCAGCGAGAACAGAGAGGAGCTTACCACTCTGGAGGGGAAAAAATGTAGAGAGAACAAGACAGGTCTCTCTCTTTTTCTCACTCTCTAGTAAAAAAAATACAAAAAAGCGAGGGCGTGCTGATTCTGCAAGTCACGCCGTGCCTTCTCGAAACGCCCACTTAAAAAAGATATATGTGTGTGCATGTATATGTGTGTGTGTGTGTATGTGTGTTTATATATATTTTATATTATATGTATATATATATATATATACAGACCTATATACCTTTAAAAAACACGATATATGAGTACAGTAAAAGTAATTACGTCATTTTTGCGCCGGGGTGTCACTCTGAAAACGCGGATTGTTTTAAAAAATTACAGCCACAAAATTTAACGGACGGAAATTCGAGCAGAATTCGACAGGAAAAAGAAATCGAAGTTCTTTTTTTTCTTTAAAAAAAATTTAGTAACAGGTTCCACCTCGAGCTACCTCGCAACCTTAAGGTAGGAGGAAAAGCGAAGGAACGTTCAATTCCTCCCATCCCAACACGTGGTTAACGCATCTTTTAGTGGCTACCACTACTACATGCAACAAAAATTGTCCGAAAAATTCGGAATCCATCCCATCTTGAGGACCGATCGAAATGCATCAATGCCTATACTTATGCGTTAAGGGAAAAGAGGGTTCTCCGAGAGAAAAACCATTTTTTTTAGCAGATGGGCAGATTCCGGCATCAGAAAAGATAACCATGCAAAGTCTTCTTTTCCTCTCTACTCCCCCCCCCTCCACCATCTTCTTCCGCCGTCACATTTGCGGCAGGAAAAATACCAGAGAGAGAGAGAGAGAACACCGAAGGAAGGGATAGAAAGAAAAAACAACACGGTAGAGGCGAAACCACCGACATCCGGGGGAGAAAGAGAGGTTTTTCGAGGGTGTTCCGTCCAAGACGAGCAGCAATATTTTCCGATCGCCCATAACAGCCACGGTCAAAACCGCACACTTGACGCGCGATCCATCAAATCCCTCCTCTTCGCTGCCCCAACATCCCTCTCCCTTTTAAAACATCCGACCGAGAGAAAACCCTACATTAAAACAAAACCGACCAAAAAAAGAGAGCGGGAGATCGGTGGTAAATATGGCACCCACCATAAACAAAAAATAAATCCCCCGAAGACAGAGAGGGAGAGAGAGAAACCTGAGACCACCATACCGTGAAAGTAAAAAAACTACCATAGAAAGCGCCGGCGCCAAATTAGTGAAAATGCATATATAGTCAAAGAGCCGTTTTTGTTGAATAAAAAAGGGTTGAAAAAGAAAGGAATAGGGACTTTTACATATGAGAGAGAGAAAAAAAACCTTCCGTGAAGTCTCTACCGCTCTCGAAGACGCCGCCCACATAGCTCCAGGGCACCTACGGGCCGGACTCGGAAAAACCACATCCCACCCCACACACGTTCTCCCCTCCCCCCTCCTCATCCACACACCACCCAACGCACACACTCACGAGGCTCGCTTGCCCTTCTCCTCCCTTCCTCCCCCCCCCCCCCCCTCTCTCCCTTCTCCCCTTCGGCCAGGCTTTCCGGTCCTGCCCACCTCCGGCTCGGCTTCCCAAGACCCCACGCCTACCAAAAGCGCTCCCACCATCAGGCTCATCGCATTTCCAAATATACTCCCGAGAGGGGGGGACCGTCGACCGCCGCCTTCTTATTCCTTCCTCTTTACTTCCCAAAAGGGGAGGGCCATTTACTTCCACCTGGGATGGTTTGCAGATCCATCCCCGAGGAGGAGGAGGAAAAAATGGGAGTTTTCCAGAGATGGTTTGAATAGTGGTGGAAAAGGATTCTCGAGGGACGGGAGAAGGTAAAAATCCCATATGCTCAACTGCAAATATTAGCAGGGCATACTCTTTATTTCGGCGATCCTAAACCTTAAAAGAGAAGGTGAGTCAAACAATGGAAAGTTGACCATTCGGATCGCCACTTCGACGTGTGTAAAGGGATGGATGAAAAAGCGATGCGATGTTAGATCTTTAAGAATTTCTCCTTCTCTCTTTAGCTTTCAAAAAGGTATCGTTATTACGAAACTGGATTATTTGAATTCCCGGGCCCTATATAACAAGGGAAGATTCCGAGAATCGTTCCATTTCAGGCGATATTTTTCTTTACGGGAACTAATGCAACATCGGAGACTATTACTCATGAAACTCGAAAGAACGAATGAAACAAACGCACATAACATTGGAGTTGCGCTAACTTCTATCTCTTTTCATTCATTGGTTCACCTCGAGAATTACATCCACGTGATACGACACTTGGCGATTAACCTGTACGTATCCCACCAAACGTACGCCTTTTCTTCAAAGAAACATCTGCCTAACGCGGGTCGCAGCCGGAGAAAGAATTCGCGCTTTTTTTTCTACAAACCTATAATCAAAATAATAGAGAGAATTCAACAAAAAAAGAGATCCATCCACTAAGGTTTTATTTGAGCGGTAATATAAGTTGGGCTATATTTACGAGTTTTAAGTGGCAGAAGTATGTGCTGCGTCAAGGGATACCCTCGAGCTAAGCAGTATTCCCGCCGCATCAGTCCGAAAGGAAAAGTCAAAAAACTTGTAATCACCAAAAGGAAGGGTGAGAGAGAGAGAGATAGTGAGAGTGTGTGTGTGTGTGTGAGAGAGAAGAAGAGGCTCCTTTTACCAACGTATTATTCCTGCTCCGGGCAAAAACTATGAAGGTGAATGACTTAACCATTACTCGGGACCACTGCCGACGAACGCCGCCCCATCTACCGGACTCTTGAGAGAATATAGATGCGTCTGAAGCACTGAGAAAAACCTTAAGTAGCGTGAACGAAAGAGAGAGAGAGATTGAGAGGAGGTTAGGGATGGAAAAAAATCTTCTCTCGAGATTGAAAGACAATGAGACTGCAAGAAAACAAATTTCAATCTCGCCGGTGAGTTGACAAATTCCATAATGAAGCGTTAGGGGCGGCTTCTGTGGCGAGGGTCTAGAAAGAAAGAGAGGCGTGACCAAAGCTGGACGTGACCTCCCCTCCCTCCTCCCACCCCCCCTCCCCCCAAAAAATATAAATAAAACAGGGTTAGTACCAAAAACATCCCAACTTTCGCGAGAGGCGAGCAATTATTTTTCATCGCTCATTACGGCGAAAATGCGGTCATGTGAGCGAGTGCGGTGGAGGCGAGAGACCATTAATCAATACAGTATATACATATGTGTGTGTGTGTATGTATATGCAAACATAAAAGCCGCCTCTGAGATTGCGGAGTGATTCTCCGTGGGTATGAAATGCGGCTGCTTATTCCACTTGCAAAGTCTTGCGCGGCGGAAAAATGATCGGGATCGTTCTTTTTTTTCGCCATCGAAAAAGAGATGGCGCGATAATCTTTGACTTTTTTTTTTAACTCTTTAAAGTCTCTCGGAAAATATCGACGTTATCTGAAAATTTTATTTTAACCAGGACGAACGTATGTTTTTAATCTTGTTCCCTACGTATACAAGTGATCTGTGCTATGAACTGGTTGTCTTTTAACTCGCAATACGCAAGTAAAGAAAAATAATTTATTCCCTCAACTGTTAACCTTATACAAGATACGTCATTTCTAATAAATACAAGATTTGACATGCTTGTATTGTAGAAATAAGTACACACTTGCCAAAATGACACCCCTCTCTATTCTTAACGCTAATATTATTTTGTCTTAACTACATAGGTCAAGATTCTGTATAAATACTTAATTTTCGTGGAAAAGGGGAGACTAGATTCCTGTCATCGTTTTTGAGGCACAATAGAACACGTTTTATAAATTATTGTTTTTAGTGGCAAAAAAGTCAACTAGTCATCTAGATCAGGGGTGCCCATTACGTCTCCCATGGGCGACCGGTCGCCCTTTAGGAGGGTCTGTGTCGCCCACGCATCCATCAAGGCATTAAGCTTATATGCCTGAATAAGGAGTTCTATTTTCTAATATGAACTTGATTAAATCAAAAAATGCTCTCACCAACGAACATCTCGAAGACTGTATACTTCTCTCTGTTTCTAGTTACATGCCCAATTACCATTCACTAGCTGAAGATATGCAGTGTAAACGTGCCCATAATCGCGCAAATCAAGACTAAATTAATCAGTTGTATAATGTTGTTTGATGTATAATGTACAATAAATGCATTTTTCGGTAAATTTGTAGTCTAATTCATTCTTAAAATCCCTTTTTATTTATTTAAAAAATAAGTAGCCTGCAAGACAATTACCAGGATGAAAGTAGCCCTAGATATGAAAAGGTTTGGGCACCCCTGGTCTAGGTAGTCTATTTTTTTAAACTCTGGCCCTAAATAAACAATTCTAACCTTAATGCGGCCCTTATATAACATCCATCACTTTAACGCGGCCATGATGCCCTCTCGTAGAGGAAAGAAAACACATTTCACAAAACATTTTCTTGGGAAAATACTACTTCTAATCATATCTATATTATTAAGGAGACCGAAATGTTCTTGGGTATACTTACTCACTCTATAAAACGTCCACCAAAAATTCAATCGACCTTACCACTTGGACTTCCAACAATATCCATAAAATCGGTACATTCGAATTCACTAGCAGCAACGACGCATTAACACTTAGGGACTTTATTTTTATATACACGAGCGAAACCGTGAACCGAAACGATACGAGAAAAAGGAGGGGAGGAAAAAAAAGAGATGTATTTCATTTCGCTGGTTCGATCCAATCGAAACGAGAATGGGAAAAACGGCGCAATATCGCGGAATGGAAATAAGCCGGCAAAATAAACGGGATAAACAGCACGGACGCGATACGAGTCAGTTATGCCCGAGACGCAAAAAGAAAAATCCAGAGATTATTTAAACGCGTCGCGATTTTGGGAAACTTTTAAAAGATTCCGAAATTCGCAATGAATAGGAAAAGAACGGCTCCCATTAAAGTAGTAGTCGAAAAGAAACGAAAAAAACTTTAATAACTCCGTCCTTGCTGCAGAAAAATAAGAGGCGCTGAAAAATGGATAAAAAAATCCGGCGCAGCTGTTCGGATCGTCCATAGAGAAAAAAAATAAAGAATAAAAATCGTAAATCAAATCGTATTTGCCCAAGGGAGCAGAAATGAACATTCCCTAGTATGTGACCGGCTTAAAAATCATATTGAAAATAGTCGTAAACGATGCTCCTTTTCTCTCTCTCTCTCTCTCTCGACCTTTCTTTCTCTATTTCTCCGCAAAAAACGACAAAACAAGAAACAAACGCTTATCATTCTTCCCGCCATCTCGGACACGACGTATTATGTATACTATATACATATATATGAAAAAACAATCGAAAGACGAAACCGTTCTAGCGTCGGTGGCGCCACATCCTAAACTTTTAACAAAAAAATCTGATGTGGCCAACACATGACTTTCTCCATATTTGGGGTATAGATATTTAAATTATTATGAATAATATTATGAGGCAAAATTATTATTTCGTATCGCAAAAGAAGACACGTCCTTGTTGCCGTAAATTACGTATATTTTGAATGTTTACAGAATTCACCGCTACATGGTGTTGGCGCTGTATGCTGGTATTAAGATAAAGCGAAATAGTATATCCGAAATGGATGGTTCTACGAAAATTACTTTCAAACAAAACTTGGAAGAAATATTATTCTCTACAACTTTGGTCCTTACTAAGATTACCAATAACGATGTTTTTAAGGAGATATTTAACGGAAACCGCAAAACCGGTTATTTATAAATAATTCCTCATCAACAACTGCTATAGGAAATTGTTTCAAATAAATGTTGTAGGAAATTACATTCTCTATAACCTTTGTATAGAATTGTATATACAATAATGATGTTATAACGAAGAAATATCGCAAAAACCGAATCGGGTTTCGAATAAACCTCGACTTCCGCTTAACCGTTATTGTTCAAAAACTAATCAGTTCTTTGTGCTCATGTTAAAGTGTTAAATATGAAGTTTGGTAGCGATATGGGATGTACTTTTTGAGTTAGAGCGCCCACAATAACATACACACACACACAGACATCATTCCGAAAATAGTCTAAACGTGTTCTAGGGACCTCAAAACATGTATTTCCGTTGAAATCTCGAAGTCGATTTTTTTCATGAATACAATACTTTCCCATTACTACGTATGGAGAAAGTAAAAATAGGAAGCGATGAATTCAAATGAAAGGCACACACACAGAGACAAAACTATATCGGAAATTCGGAAGAATTTTGTTCGGTATTTTTTTAAAGGGCACAAGATAACCAAAAAAATGTCTCTGATTTCTTTCGTTTGTTTTATATTTTTTCCCCAACTGAAACAAAGGGTTTTTTTTACCAGTAGCGGCGGCTCCTCCTGCCATCTCCTTTTTTTTTGTGCGTGGACAAAGCTCCATGAATAATACATGTCACGGAATATGAATAATTTAAACGCTCGTTTCGGTCATATCATTCGCCCTTATTTCTTATTGTCGAAATTGTCCGAGGGACAAAACAAATATATTAATAGGAAGTCGATTTGGTATCTGAGGCGCGGAGCCGTTTGACAGCCGAAAAGGGGAGAAGTGAGGGTTGGGGAGGGCGTCCTCAATTGATGTCTTCAGTGAGTCGATGATTTTTGCCTCATCACCGGAATCTTAGCCGGCCGGCCGTCTGGGGGGGGGGGGGGGGGGGGGGGGGGGAAATTTTCCCGTTAAATACACATCGGATCTTCTACAAGTAGAACTTAAAGGGAAACAAAAAACATTCGACTTATAGAAAAAATCGTGTTATCGAAAAAAAAAAAAATAACGTGAAAACGATTTATTCCTGTAAAATTAATTCATTTCGAGTTATTAGACGTTCGACTTACAGAAGTTCGTTTGCACATATTTTATCGGAATGCTCCACTATGTACTTTAATTCAAATGTGTACTTAGAAAAATAAACAAATATACTTTTTTAAATTTTCACTACTAATGATTATGTTCTTTAATCAGAAGTACGTTATTTTTTTTCCGTATGGATTGACTTCGTTCTGAGAATCGATAGAACTTTTTATGATCCTTTAATATCGACGAAAACGATAAAAAATCCGAACGTTTCCTATTTTCCATTTCAAATCATTCCCACTTCCGACGCGAAATAGTTTTCTTTTTTTTAATGATCTAAAAGAAAGAAACACCTCACTACAGCCAAATAAAGGAGGCGGATGTCTTAAAAGAACAATATTTTTGTCTTCCCGAGTTCGATGTAACTCGACGAACTTTTGTTCGCTGCCCACAACAGCTGCCTTCGATGTACCTCTATTCTAATTTCACGGCATCGCCGGGACGAAAACAAAAGACGATATCTATAAATCGTCCACGTATAAAACACCCTATAATAAACCAGATGCGCGTCTCTTTTACAACGCGAGGCCAATCCCCGCACCATCGATCGCCGCCATTAAGGTAGAACCCGTAGGCCCGTAACTTTTAAAACCTGTGATTCCTACCGAAAATCTCGAAAACGATCGCAAGCGTTCTTTATTTGTTTTGCAGAGTTTACCGAAATGTGCCGAAATATTTATTTAAGGACGTCGAACGTGTTTTTATCTTCTTCTTCTCGATACCTTAAATAATTCCTCGCAATCCGGTAACCGTGTTCGTTGCTTGTGTCATTTTCTTATCGCATACGCATAATTGAAACAATTCATTAGAAGGAGAAATTATTTCTAAATACTCTTTTTCGGAACCGTTGCTTTATTTTTTTAACTTTTCCACTCAACCTTTAAGCATATACACAAGCGTATACACACACACACACACACGCAGACTCACGATCTCATCAATATAAACGACCTCACGCGTAGAAGCGGTGCCTTTTCCAAAACTTGCACAGAAAAAACGCGCGACACTAACGCCGCCGCGCGGGACCTCGCCAAAACTTAACGACGATCGAGAGCGTATATAACAGTAGTGAAAAATGGACGAAGAGGAGAGAGAGGTCGGGAGGGAAGGAGAAACGGAGGTGGAGAAATGGAGGAGGCGGAGACGGGGGATGACTGACCGGACAGAATGGTCCGCGCCTTTCGGAAATGTCTTCCCGTCCGTATATCGCCCTCATAACCCGAGAGGGTGGAGGAGGGTGAGGCGGACGAATAAGACGGGATCGTAAAAAGCATCATTTCGTCTCCAGGGGAACGGAGGGAGGCCAAACGCCCGCCCACCGTCCTGTCGTAACCCGGCAGACGGGAAGGAAGGGGGAAAAGAAACGTGAAGTCCGAAGTCTCGGGAGAATGATAGGAAAAAGAGGGAATTCTCGAGGAAAATGAAAATAGAAAATACATCGGGAGCCTAGTTTTCCACAGGCGGATAAAAGGAAGACGCGACCGAGTCGTGCGAAAAACTCTTTTCGCCTTAAAACAAAAATAAAACATGCGAGCATCGCTCAAGAATAAATACAGTGGAATTTCTATAAGTCGAACCTCAAAGGGGAAACAAAAATATTCGACTTATAGAAACATCGAGTTACGGAAGAAGAATAACATGAGAGAGATTTTGCCCTGTTAAAAGAATTCACTTCGAGTTATAGGCGTTCGGCTTATAGAAGTTCGACTGTACATCAGGAGATATTCTTTGCAAGTTCTTTTACCGAATAGGTAAATGAGTTAGATTGAGATGAAAATGAACGCTACAACACGCAACCAGTTCTCTAGTCGTAAAAAAACAGAGGTTATACTGTACACTAAAGTAAAACTTCGAAGGACGATTCTTACCCAGCTTTTTGGGCAAATTATACGACTGTAGCGTTACGATTCCAGGAGAAAACGTACGAGCTGTATTTTTTTCCATCTCCCTGTATAATTTTTCGTAAGGCGTGGGAACACCCTATTCACTCGAAAAATCAGAGGGTATACGGCGTATACCACCGTATACCCTCCACTACAACACTCCACACAATCTATATATTTAAAAGGCTAAGGTACGTATGTAGTAAGGAATAACAATAACGACCGAGCGTGGCAGCAATGACCAGATGTCGCGACTTGTTGGTGCTGCGGGTTGGGCAGCGGAGGGCCTTGTTTACCGTAATGCTCACACAGCCACAGTCGCACAGAGCTCTATAGGCAGCTAACACAGCTCCGATTTCGGAGCTGAATGGGCAGCTAGTAGAGTTTAAAATAAAAAGGTTGCGGGTTGTCGAGTCTATTTAACAACGCGAAACTCATATTATTTTAATATTGAGTTCCACGACGAAGTCTCGGCTTCTTCGGTAAAAACTTCAGATTTATTTGCATCAAAGACCTCCAACCGGGTCAAGGCATCGGAATCGTTGTTTTTCAAATGGTCCTTTATTTTTACTCGGGAACGAACGACGTTCCGAAGGAAATAAACCCCTTGCATACCACGGACGTTCGGGGGAATGGTTCGTTTCTTATTTTTTTGCAACGGAGAATTTTGATACCCCTCTCCTTCGCATCGAGCCGCAAAAGACGGAGGCGAAGGTAAACGACCGGACGGCAAAAAAATAAATAAATAAAACAAAACAAACCCGTTGCGTATAAATTCCGAATAATGAACAAGAGAAAGGTATGCAACGGAATAATTTCGCCGACTTAAGGATTTTTTTCAAACGCCGAAATCAAAAACGCTTCAGAATTTTACAGCGCGTACTTTTAACTCGCACTTATTAAAAAAAAACTGAAAAAATTTAATAACAAACGAATGAGGCAAAACTCACCAGTCGGACTAGGATATTAAAAACGGATCGCGATTCGCAATTTTTTTCTCTCTCTCCGCCGCAGCGTTGTCACGCCGTCGGAATTGCGAAGGAAAAAAATATTTTCCCGAGTTTTTTTTACGAGCGCGGTTAATTAAAACTCTTAAACGAGGAAAAAGGAAACGAGCTTGGAAACACACGAGATTTTCTCCCACGTCACATTTCTCCCGCAAAAAAAAATAATTAAAAAAAATAATAGGGAAACACTTTTTGAATATAAATTAACCCGATCTCAAAAAACTCGCAATAAATAACTTTCTTTTTCTTTTTTTTAAAGAAGGAAAGTTCGGAAATAATATATGTAATAAAATCGAACGTCTCCTATTCGAACGTCTATAACTGGAATTTTCTTACAACTCGAAGTGAATTCATTTTATAAGACAAAATCATTCTCGTGTTATTTTTCTTCTACATGTCGAATATTTTTTCTGTTTCTCCTTTGAAGTTCGACTTAAACAAGAGTATCACTCAAAGTACCTCTCCATTTAAAAAGGTACTTTAGCGCGAAAACGAAAAAGGCCAGAAGAAACCTATCGCGATATATCGATTCGCAATTTATCTCAGACGCTTCGAAATAACACCCGTTAACCTTAACGACGGGTCAGAGAGAGAGAGAGAGAGAGAGGCGTTACAAACACACAGACATATCCACGTTCTTTTCGTCTAAGTACCTCTCGATCAATCCTTCACACAGGCAACAGCTTCTCCTTTTGATATGGCGGAATATCCGGAGTAAAGGAAGAAAGAAGACTTCCATCACGTCGGCCTCACTCCAAAAAAAACATCTTTTTTTCTTCCCCTGTTCCTCCTACTTTTCCCGGTTCCTTATAACCTTCCTTCCTCCTTGTCTTCCTGTTTGAAATGAAAAGGACAGCGAGGAGAAAGAAGGTCATAGTGCGATAGAGAGGAAGATTGAAGAAAGGGGGCAAATCAGCGGGAAGAAAAAGGAGAAAAGGAGAGGGGAGAAGAGAGAGGAGAAAGAGAAAGAGGGGGGAGGGGAAGATATAGGGGGAGAGGGAAAAAAGAGAGGGGACGAAAGAGAGAGGTGGGAGAAAGATAGAGGGGATAGAGAGAGAAGGGAAATAGAGAGAGGGAGGAAGAGAGGGGAGGAGAGAGATAGGGGGGAAAGAGAGGCGGAAATAAAAGAGGGGGAGATAAGACCGGGAGAAAGGAGAGGGGGAAAAGAGAGGGGAAATGAGGGGAAAGAGTGATGGATAGCGGGAGGAAGTGTGGAAAGAAAGAGGAAGAAAGAGAGGGAAAGGGAGAGGATTAGAGCGGAGGGGGAGAGAGGGAGGGAAAGAAAGAGGGGTATGTGAGGGGGGGAAGAGTGAGAGAGGGAAAGAGCGAGGGGAAAGAGGGGTAAAAGAGAGAGGGGAAAAGAGAGAGCGAGTGGGAAAGAGTGGAGAAAAAAAGGGAGAGGAAAAAAGAGAGCGAGGGGGAAAGAGAGAGGATGGGATGAGAGAGGGGAAGAGAGAGAGTGAAAAGGGGTTCTATGACCCATCCACCTCCATTGCAACCCCCTCTGCTCCTTCCACCTAACACTCCCCCATCTACACCCTCATCTCTCCTGGCATCCTTCCCTTTCCTCTCGCACACACACCCACACACACACACACCCTCCCTTTCCTATTTACACCGCCATCTAGCGGACAAAATAGAGCGAAACTCCCCGGAAGTAATGCGCGTCCGCCCCTTTTTTAAAAATTTATATTGCGTTTTCCCTCATTTGCGAAGAAGCCGAGCAGACGTGAGGAGCTAATTAGGGAGAACGAAAAGCTCTTTTGACGCCACATAGAGCGACTCTCCGTGCTCGCGTTGCGGGGGAATCTCTCACGAGTTGGTGTGTGGGGGAGAGAAAAAAAAAACGGCGCGAGACGGGAAATTTAATTTAATTATGCATGCGATGCAAGCGCCATGTTTGCGCTTCATCGCTCTCCTTAAATCTCGGCGCAAGGAATTTCGTCGGAAAAACATATCTTGTGGGTTTTTATCACAAGGTAACGAACGATCTAAAAAAAAAACATCATAACCAACGGAATATTTTTATTAAAGGAATCTGTTTAACACAGCGATTCTAAACTTTTTGCTTCTTACGTTCCACCAAGCATTTTCTCAAAAGAATCCACGTTCCACCATGGTCAAAACAAAACCTCACCTTTTGTAAGAAGTGAATATTTTACGTTAAATGAATTTTGGCATTATATTAACCATTATTGGAAAACTTTAAAAACATTCAACATGATTCAAACAAAATCTCACATTCTCCAAGAAGTGTTTTTTTTTACATCAAACGATCTTAAATAGCGCAATAAATTCTTATAATACAACAAGTTTTATACTAATTACAGTCGAACTTCTGTAAGTCGAACGCCTATAACTCGAATTTTCCATAACTCGAAGCGAATTCAATTTACAGGAGAGAATCTTTTCCGCGCTATTTTTCTTCTATAACCCGAATTTTCCATGATCCTAATATTTTTCGTTTCCCTTGAGGCACGACTTACTTATACAAGTTCCACAGCATCTTCGAAGGTTCTCATCCCACCGGTTGGGTAACACAGCGTTAACACGCCGCGCATGGATGTGATCTTCTCCCAGCGGCGATTTTCCCCGGTAAACCTTTCCTTATAATTTTTTCGAAGAGACCGGAGCAATTTCCTATTTTTAAGAGAAGCGAATCCGCCGCGGCGAGACAATATCGCCGTTCCCGCGGCTATCTCCTTTTTCAATTAACGGATCCCATTATAAAAAAGCACGTGCAGCGGCCGATTCAATCGCATAGCATGTTACCCAACTCATTACGCTTCCGTAAAAAAAAAAAAAGAAAAATTTTTCTTCCAAAGCTTCTATTTATTTTTTTACATCGTCCTTAGAAAATAAATTGAGTCATGCAGGTGACGCCGGCACCGCTCGGGACATAAAAAAAACGAGCATCGAGGGAATAACGATTTCAAGACGCCCTATTATTATTGCCACCGTCTCATCTTTCTACCCCTCACACACACACACACACACCTTTCAACCCTCCCGCCTCTAATTACACATCTCGATCCCTTCTGTTTTTTTTTAATTTTCCTAAAAACAATCGCCTTCCGTATCCTAGCAACCCCGTCCTCTCTCAATCTTTCTTTCTTTTTTTTCGTAACTAGAGGCATTTTTATCGTCGTGATATTTTTTTTCCTCTACGTCGTCCGTGCTCGCGGACCAGTTTCTCTCTCTCTCTCTCTCAAAAATCCCGTAATATACTCTTAATGGGGAGGTATCTATAGAAATAAATGAACGTCGATGATGCATTACCGCGTTTTACCGTTATAAAACCGCCCGAAGCCTGGAGTCCTGTTCATCTATCAATCGCGTGTTTTAACTAGGAGGGGGAGAAAATAATTGTAATTGGACTCGAATGATTTCTTGTTATTATTTAACCTCCCGTTCTATATCCCATCGAACAGCTAGATGAGCACGGAACTACGTTATTTTAAAAATGACACACAAATATTTATATAAGTAAATATAAGGGCAACTAGGTGTTGAGTGAAGGAAACCCAATGAACACCAAAAGAAGAACCGCTGGGGTGTCGGAGAGAGAGAGAGACATTTACACAGGTCAACAGAACTTTTCTTCGGCACAAAAGAGAGATAACTGATGTCCTCTATATCCATATTTACCCTTCCTCTCGCAAAAGCATATACACACACACACATATATATACACAAGTTGCGCTGCGCTACGCGTTCCAACAAAACGGTATCGAAACGAGAAGTAGCTGTAAAACGGTCGTTCCACTGTCGCGAAAGCCATGCATTAATGCATCACTTTCCGCCCGGACGCGAGTTTTCCCGTCCAACGATTAAGAAGCCTGGGAAACTACTTTTTCTCTCTCTCTCTTTCTCTCGATCGCTCCACACGAGTGCCAGCGAGACGCTCGATCGAACAACCGTCGAATCCTTTTTTGTTTTTTTTAATTTTCTTCGTTCCTCTAGGATTCTATTCCGTCTTTTTCGAACGAATTTCTTTTTCGCCGCCGCTGCAAGAACCTGGCGTATCTACCTATATTTTTTCCTCGAATCGGGAAAAAAACACCGCCAGCTGTGTCGGTTACCTCCTTCTGAACGGAACGAGAAAGAGAGTAAAAAAAAAAAAAAAAGACGAGTCGGTTGGGGAGCGAGAATGCGGCGTTTAATGGCCTCCGGTGGAAGATTGAGGGAAATACAGGGCTATTAGGAATGAACTTCCCGATTATAAAAAAATGTTATTAAAGAGATAACGAAGTTACAGTGAAAAATCGAGCTATACTTATATAAAAAATTACGAAAAATATTTATTTTTTTTTCGAGATGCTCGAGTACAATCTGTTCTCCGTTTGTGGCTCGACGTACATCAAAACGGTATACACCCACTGTTTCCAACTGTAAATTTCGTAGAATATCATGCTGAAATTTTCCGACAGCCGCACGCCTATCCTTTCCTTCGAATTATCCGAAGTTGTTGGCAGCGGTGGAACATAAACTTCGTCTTCGACATAGCCCCAGAGGAAACAGTCGAGGGGTGTTAGATTAGGCGAACGAACCGTCCGAGGAATGGGCCCTCAACGCCCGATCGGGCAGTTGGTCATTCGGGAATGTTGTAATTTCATTGTGAAGAAAGAGGCGATTAAAAATACCTTGGACATCAACGTTTCCTTTGCAAGTACATACATATCGAAAAAAAGATTTCAGACTTTCCCGGCGAATGTTGGCGATGAAATTTTCTCGGGTTTCGCACCGGGTGCAGATTTGGATTTGCTCCAAATCTGCACCCGGTGCGAAACCCGAGAGAATTACGTACATATCGCTTTTCACTCCAACGTTTTCAGTTTTTTTCTCATAATAAATTTTCAAAATCGGTAAGATCGCTCGTAATCACTAAAGTACTCTCGTCGGAGCGTATTGCTGAGTACAAAAAAGTTGAAGGTCGCCCGCTATACCGTAAATACTAACGCGGAGAACGGTGTAGAATCTAAAATATATAAGCATTGGAAGAAGGAGAGGGAGAGAGAAACGTAGATGGCAGTGGGGAATGGGACAGAGGAGAGGTGAAGGCGTTAACCCGATACTTGATATTATTTCACCCCATCAAAAACCGAAATAAATCCCGTTTTAACAGCCGAGGTCCTAAAAACACTCCACGTGAGAACACGACGACAACGACCGAAAATAATATAAAAAAAGACGATCGGGCGTTAGTCTCGTTGCCTCGGAGACGACAAACACCTTACAGCGTCGATTCTCTTTCCAGAGAACCCGCGAAAATAAAGTGCGATTAAAACGTTTTCCCATGACGCGTTGACGTAAATTTAAAAAAAAAAAACGAACAATTTTCACGGGTTATAAAAACTGCCGCTCTTTTTTTTTTCTTCGCAGATCGGATATCAAAAATAAAATAAAAAAGTTCGTGGGAAGGATGTTAAAGGGGGAGGGAGGAGAGAAAGGCTGAGTAGGTAAAGGGAGAATAGAAGAGGGGGGGGGAGGGGGGAGGGGGGGGAGGGGGGAAGGGGGGAGAGGAAAGGAGTAGGAAAGGAAAGGAGAAGGAAAGGGGAGGGAAGAATAGAGAAAAGGAAGGAAAGAGTACGGAAAGGGGAAGGAAGGAGGAGTGTAAGGGGGAGGGACGGGAGAGAAAAGAGGAGGGATAAAGAGGAGAGGAATGGGGAGAGAGGAATATGAGAAGACAGAGAGACAGACAGACAAACGACGTTATTGAGGGCGAAATTGAGACTATATAGTCCCTTCCTACATTTAACCCTAAGTTGGTAATTACAAATGAGAATAAAAGATAATAACATATAAACATACAAACACATTAACAGAAAACAAAAACCTGAAACTAAATAAAAGAAAAAAACACAAATAAAAGATTCAATTGCAGATTCGGAAACTTCTAAAAAAAAATTGGTACAACATATATTGTACAAACTTTCTCATATACGTCGTTTAGAAATATTTTGAAAAATATGAACTGTGTAGAATCGTTATAAACATCAACTTAAATAACTATACGAAATTTGATGAAAAACGTGAGACCTTTTTATAAAATCCACTTGTTAAAGTTGTCCAAGAATAAACTAGTCTTATATTCATTTTTTGAGAAATATAAAGTACCTATATAGTATTATTGCAGACGCATATTCAAGTAAAGGTACGAAATTTTATCAAAATCGTTCCATCCGTGTCTGAGAAAATCAAATTATTGTTAAAGTCGCCTAGAATAAACTAGCCTTATATTCATTTTTTTGAGAAATACGAACAATTTGGTATTACTGAAGACGTAAACCCAAGTAACTGCACGAAATTTGATCAAAATCGTTATAGCTGTTTTTGAGAAAATCGGATTGTTGTTAAAAATGCGTCGAATAAACTACTCTTAATTATTGAGCAATGTCAACCATATCTTCATATCTTCTATTCTGTACGATAAAATGCCTAAGTACGAGATTTCAGTCATTTTCGCTCTACCGTTTAGGCTCTAGACCCAATAACAGACAGACGGACAGAGGGCATTGTGAAAACCACTTTTTCGGAATTAGCTACACCTAAAACGTATATTTCCATTAAAATGCCGGGGTCGATTTTTTTCGCTATAACAGTACTTTCTCAATATACATACTTCGTATATGAGGAAGTAAAAAGTAGGGAAAATGAGATAATAGGTAGGGAGGTGAGGAAGGGGAAGGATGAGTTAAGGGGTAGGGAATATACAGAAAGCGGTATGGAAGGGGGGAAAGGGGCGTAAGGGGGAATGAGGAGAGTAAAGGGGGGGGGGGGGAGGAGGAGATAAAAGTATGTAGGAGGAAAGAGAAACGCAGGGCCGAACTAACAGTGCGCAAACGAAGGGAACAGCTACGTAAATCTCCCTCTTCCTCCCAAACTCCTCCCTCCCTCTTCTCCCATCTCCCCCTCCTCCTCCTCCTCCCTCCGAAGGGATGATACGAACTGTAAACTTTTGAGGAAATTATCCTGCCACACGAAAAATCTTCTCACTTCATCCCGAAGGCACAACACACCCCACCCCCCTTTAATCCCCCCCCCCCTCTCCTCCTCCAGCCCCTTTGGGAGAAAGAGAGAGAGTTTACTGTCGAGGCATGTCCCAAACTCTCGCCACCCACTCGTGGAAAAACATACTCAACCTCGAAAACTCTCGTATCCAAATAAAAACAAAAATAAAACTTCCCCCTTTAAAACGACATCTTAAGCTTTCGGGAAAATCGTCAACTTTCCTCAAACACACGAGGCGCCACCGTCTAAACGTACATATATTTTTTTTAAAACCGAAACTCTAAACCCGAGAGAGCACACCCACGTGGAGACAACAAAGTCTATTTTGAAAAAAAAAAGGAAGATACGTGTTTGAAAGATACACTACTTTCATCTCGTTGTACACCGTCTACTTTTTGGTACCGTTCCCACCAAGAATTTTTTTCTAAACCAAAACTATAAACCTAGGACGCCATACGCAAGCGGAGAAAACAAAGTCCATTAAAAAACGATACGCGTGTGAAAAATACAGTCCACTTTCATCACAGTGTACATCCCCTTCACGGGAACAACTTTTTCATTCCCTTCCCACCAAGAATTTTTTCCTCTCCACGCACGGGAACGCAAACACGTACCGAAAAGCCGCATTTTACGTCACCAATGAGTTAAGGAAAATGTTTCGTTATAAGTCGCGTCGCCTCGCGTATAAGTCGTTTGTGAACAGCCAAACGGCGATATTCAGAAAAATTTCACTAGCAATATAACAATATCTATTAAATCTTGTTTTTAATTTCATTTTCATTATTATTTAAGCGATTTAATTTAATTTTGTGTTTCATTTCATTTTCCCGCTCCATAAGGAGTCGAAAAAAATGTACGTTCTCTGCCGGATGACCCTGTATGTGGTCGTAGTGTTATGCAATAGATTCAACTTCAGAATCATCCCAGGCTACTGTTTTTATGTGTAATAATTTCGTTCATTTCATTTTTTCGCTCATTTTAACATCGCATGCCTTATGTACTGCATTACCATGTATTATTTAGGGTACAAATACGTCACAATATGTTCGCCAGGTAATCTCTTAATGATTATAAATGTCTATGTGTAAGTAGATTGATTTCGCTATAAGTACGTCGCATTATACGTAAACCGGGGACGTACTGAATGCGCGTGCTTTTTAGTGAGACCATTAGTGTTCCTTCACTACCCTCTACGCCGAACTCAACCTGATCAAAATCGCGTGCTTCGAAGCACTTAAATGCGCATACGATATCCCCCTCTTCTAAAACTTTTTTTGATGGAAGGGAATGAGAGAGGTATCCCACCATCCGCCTGATTTCTTACGGGATCACCTTCCTATTCCTGGGAAAATAGTAGTCCTTCTCCCCTATTATATGGCACATTCTTCGGTAGGTTATGATCGCTTGGAGATCTTACATCAACCGCGGGGACTGAAAAAAATAAATAAATGAAACCGAGAGGAAACCAGGAGAATTATCCCACGGCGTTAAAAATTTGAAAAATACTCCTTCTGTGTGAAAAGATACGGTTTCGAACCAGCTCCCCCGCCACCTGCGTCGGCAACCGTCAGAAATTAAAATTTAAAAAAAAAAACAAAAACACGCCGACGCGCACTGAATCAAAATAAATGAAAGACGCGCGTAGAAGGCGTCAGAATGGTTTAACTCACGCGAGAATGGGGGGAATCAACCATTTACCCGCCACCAGCCACCCCCGCCTATCCTATTCCAAAAAGGACCCTTCTCGTAGACGTTTATTTCCCCCCCAACACGTTAAAACATTTTGGGGGGAATACATATAAATATACACAAGGAGACATTATTACACCTGTCGTTCGACCAACTGAAGTATAGCCGCCCTGTTATGCGTGCCTCCCTGTGCCTACAACCGTCCCCCTACCTGAGCTCCCATCATCCTTCCTGCTTCAAAATATCTCCCATCTACCCCACGGGACACCCTAGGAGAACACATCACATTTCAAGGAACCCTTTAGTAAGAAAAAAATAGGGAGAAGAGGTAAAGACAGGGAGAGAGAGAGGCAAAGGGATGATTTAGGGGTAAAAAGAGAGGGAGGGAGAGAAAGGTGGAGGAAGAGAGATGGAGGGAGGTAATGGGATGTGTAGGGGGAAAGATTAGGAGAAAGAGGGATAGAAAGGAGAGAGGGACAGAAAGAGGGAGTGAGGGGGGAGAAAACGAGGGTGAGAGAGCGAGGGGGAGAGCGAGGGGGAGAGAGAGGGTGAGAGAGAGGGTGAGAGAGAGGGTGAGAGAGAGGGTGAGAGAGAGGGTGAGAGAGAGGGTGAGAGAGAGGGTGAGAGAGAGGGTGAGAGAGAGGGTGAGAGAGAGGGTGAGAGAGAGGGTGAGAGCGAGGAGGAGAGAGCGAGAGAGAGGGAAAGAGAGGGAGAGGGCGAGAGAGAGGGAGAGAGCGAGAGAGAGGGAGCGAGGGAGGGAGAGATCGAGGGAGAAAGATGGGGGGAGGGAGAAAGATGGGGGAAGGGAGAGAGATGGGGGAAGGGAGAGAGATGGGGAAGGGAGAGAGAGGGGAGACGGAGAGAGGAGAGGGAGAGAGAGGGGGAGGGAGGGAAAGAGAGGGGGAGAGAGAGGGGGGAAAGAGGTGAAGAGAGAGCGAGGGAGAGAGAGGGGGGAAGAGAGGGAGAGGGGGGAAGAGAGAGAGAGGGAGAGAGAGATGGAGAGAGGGAGAGGGAGAAAGGGAGAGGGAGAGAGGGAGAGGGAGGGAGAGGGAGGGAGAGAGAGGGAGAGAGAGAGGGAGAGAGAGGGAGAGAGAACGAGGGAGAGAGAACGAGGGAGAGAGAACGAGGGAGAGAGAACGAGGTAGAGAGCGGGAGAGAGGAACGGAGAGATGGAATGAGAGGGAAATGGACTCGGCACCACCAGCTTTTTACGGCTGGTGTCTCCCTTCACGAGCCATTTTGATGGTCGTCATGATTTTCAGTCGGGCATTGCCTTCCGTCCATTCTCCCCCCGACGTGGGCATTCGTTCCGAAAAGACAGATCTACGGACGAGAAAGAAGGAAGGGGTATAGGTGGGCGAAGGTATGATGCTGTTGCGTCTTGTAAAAGAAGAGAGGGGTGGAGAGGTTGGGAAATTTAGAGAAGATAATGGGATTGGATAGGAGCAGAGATCGCTTGCACATGGGAGAAAATAGACGAGGAATGCTAGAGAGGGTGACGCGGTACACGCCTCCGAGGAAACACCCAGATGGCGGCAACGGAGGAAGAGGTGAAATTTATTCCGGGTACGGGCGATATTTCCGGGCGTGAACCGTGTGTGATATTCCTCCCTCGAGATGCGATCGTTCACGGAGTTTAAAAAAAAAATAAAGAAACAAAAAGAAAACACGCCTTGCGTCCTTAATTATTCAGATTTATAAAGGACAGTTGGGATGGAAGAGGCGTATCGATTCGTACTGCCCTTGTGGGAAAACGGCTGCAGATGGAAACATCTCTCGCGGAAAGGATATCCAACGGACCTCGTAGAGGGGACGACCGTGTTAGCATTAGAAAGCGGTTTAAAAAAAAAGACGCTCATAATGCAAGGGTGGAGGTGGGGTTTATTACCCCTACCTTGATTTCACAACACAAAAAATTAATAAAATATAATAAGTATCGGAGATATGTCATTTTTTATTTTAATTATGTTGCAAAAAATGATATATACATACTTCCTTTTCAAAAAATTGAAATCTGTACGCTTTTTAAGATATTTTCAAATACATACAAAGTTTTTTTCACCTTTGATTACCAAGAGAGAAGACTGGATCCGCCCACGGCATAATGTTAAATGAAATGACGCAATAATATATAACGGCTGTTGAAATGATTTCTAGAGATCTTTGAACAGATTTAACAATGAACTTTACATGAATTCCGCGTGATTTAACGAGTTTGAAAATAATTCTTATTCTACTTTGAGCGAGGATACGAAGGTGTTTCACATTAAGTATGACGAACGGTCGGTTGAGGGACCATCATTAGCCCATTACGTAATCGCTACGCCTTATCTTTCAAAAAAATCGGTAGAACATACATTGTACAAACTTTCTCATATAATAATGCGTCGTTTAGTTATCTTTAGAATTTGAAAATCGTATTAGCCGGTTTTTAGAAAATCCAATTTTTGTTAAAGTTGCCCAAGAATAGACTAGCCTTATATTCATTCATTGAGAAAAATGAAATAGGTAGTTTACATTTACATCAATACCTTGCAAGCCGCCAGAAGCGTTTGGCAGGGGGTGACACAGCACCAATGAACTCTAACTAATTCCTCTGTTGGACTTTCTTATCGCGTCTGGGAATAAAGATCTGTAGTATTTCTCTGCTCTAGCGATTGTTTCGACATATTTTCTCCTCTGCACTCTGATCTAACATTACCTACGTTCACTAACACCGATGGGGGCGACGAATTCGGAGCTTTCGAATTTTTCAAATAGTTTCCTCTTGTATTCAATTCTTCTACTCTTCAACGTCTGCCATTTCAGATCCCTCAATATCTCCGATACACTCGCATCATACCGATATTCTCCTTTTACAAATCTAGCCGCTCTACGCTGAACCATTTCGAGCTCTCTAGTTAGGTCCTCCTCGAAAGGGTCCCAGACGGTGCAACAGTATTCCACTACGGGTCGGATTAGAGAAAAGTATGCGATTTCCTTCACATTCGAGGGGCAACCCCGCAAGACTCTAGAGGAAAGCCCTTGAACTCTGTTTGCCGATGCTATAACGGTTTTGATATGCTCTCTACTAGACAAATTGCTATTGCGAGTTACTCCCAGGTATTTATAGCTATTGACGTATTTTAGCTTTAATTCAGATATTTGGTACGGGTAACGGTTGAAATTCATGGAGCGCGTGAAATTCATTTCTCTATATTCAGGTCGAGTTGTCAATCTTTACACCACTTCGTAATAACCTGAGAGTCCCTTTGCAAAGCGTCCTGGACGTCACTTTTTATTTTTCTCTTTATGCTTCCCTCGCCAGACGCAATCTCCTATGCAAGATGCACTTTTTTTGACAGGTTCCGGAACGAGTCCGTTTCATTTCAAAATTTTATTTCTTGCATTAGCGGCTGATTGCGAGAGCGTTGTGCTCCTTTTTCGGGAACTTCCATCGCTTTCTTATGATGCAACACCACGCCCTATTCGGTCGTAAGTTGTTTTGACTTGAACAGCAGATTTTTATATTTACTCTAGCAGAAGTGCCCGTAGAATATTTACGGTTTTGTGACCGTGTAACATGCCAACATCGCAAGAATAATAATACACAATTTTATCCGTCGAAATGAACAAAATCGGACCGCATTTACCCATTTAGATGGACGACGGAAGAAAATCTTGCACAGTGAAAAATCGAAAATTACGTGTAAACTCATGGGACTTTATAATAGAGTTAAGCTCTCATTGTGTGCGAGATATTACAAAAATCTGGTCTGGTATCTCCGCCCGACCATCCCTTGGCGGCTCTCGGTCGAGCTATGGGCATTGCTAGAGAGAACGCTTCTCTCGTCCCTGGGAGTCCAACCCTTCCGCGTTTGGGTGTTCTACCCCAGGGATACTATCAGGGGGGGCGGTCCAGGGCGGAGCATGAAGCCACATGCTTCAGTCCAGCCAATTACTTCAGAGAGCCGGAAGGGTATATATACTTCTTAGAGTGAAGCCATTTTTCACCAGAGTTAACTAAGAGTTGGGGCAGATTTTTCTCACAAATTATTACGTTTACCGCATGCCCTCCCAGTAAATAAATATCTCCTCGAATTTGTCCTGAAAATGGATATAAGAAATATTGTATTTTATCGATCTTTAGTAAATCTGGTAGAGTGAAACCTCCAGGGGCTACTACCATCACCTTTCTAATACGACCATAGGACTTCGGCGACAATGAGAGTTGTCATGGTAGCTTATACTTGGCATAGTCATAAACCTGATAAAATCACGTATTTTTCTGATTCTAAACGCAATTTTACGCTAATTCGATCACGATTCGGATTCTGTCTTAAAAAAAATAAACTTTGTTTTTTCCTTCATAGAACCATCCAAGTCTCAAGTTCGTACCATGTTTCAAAGTAATTAAAAAATCCAAATGAAAAATAACCTGCACTCATCCCTATGTTATTCAAATGGAGAAAATGAAAAAAGAAATTATTTAAAAAAATAGAAAGGGCAATCAAATCGGTATGAAAACCTGACAACACCACTAGCTCTTTATTCCGGATAAAATGACACATCCCTCGTGTTTCTACGCGCCGTAGTTGCTGCGTTATAAACATTCTAACCTACGGGTGTTTTACTGAACGCCGTTTCATAACGTCGTCGAAGGTTAGAGATCACAAAACGAACTCCTTCGAGCGGTTAAGATGAGATGCATTTTTCAAGAAAAAATCACTGTATTGTACAAAGACTTTCACATTTTTATAATTTCTTGCTCTTGTGAGGGCCACGTAGAGTTGACCACGTCCAAATACAGACTCAGCCAAGTAAACACCAACATGATCAAATGTTTGGCCCTGGACTTTATTAATTGTCATTGCAAAAGCCAAAAAGACTGGAAATTGGCGTCTTCGCATGGTGACAGGTAAACTACGGATACGCTATTGTATAAACCGTTTGAGTATAATACACTATGAAAGGTGACGAGTAAACAATGAATCAACGGAGTCGTCTAAAATCCCGCCGTACAATATGAGCACACTGCAACTATGACGCCTACATTTACATGAATACCCTGCAAGCCACCGGAAGCGTTTTGCAGGGGGTGTCACAGCACCAAATGAACTCTAACTAATACCTCTGTTGGACTGTCTTATCGCATCTGGGAAAAAGGATCTGCAGTGTTTCTCGGTTCTAGCGCTTGTTTCGGTATATTTTCTTGTACGCTCTGATCTAACATTACGTTCACTGACGCCGATGGATACAACTATGCCGCGTACGTCTTCAACGAATTTACATTTACAGTAATTAATACATTTACTTCTGAAGAACGAAGAACTTAAATTCGGAGAATTACCACTGAAAACGATTGCGTTACAGCTGAAATGCGAAACATTTTTCATAACCTTGTTGTGGTTATCGGTGACATTTAGCATAAATACTTTTTTCTAGATTTTTGTACTCCGAAGCGCTTATTCTTGAATTTATTTTAAATTAATATTGCAAACGTATACTCAAGTAACTCTACGAAATTTTATCAAAATCGTTCGAACAGTTTTTGCGAAAATCAAATTATTGTTAAAGTTGCTTAGAATAAACTAGTCTTATATTCCTTTTTTGAGAAATATGAACTAAGCAGTATTATTGAAGACGTAAACTCAAGTAACTGTACAAAATTTGATCAAAATCATTAGAGGCGTTTTTGAGAAAATCGGATTGTTGTTAAAAATGCGTCGAATAAACTACTCTTAATTATTGAGCAATGTCAACCATGTCTATGTATACTCTGCAAAGTATGATAAAATGCCTAAGTACGAAATTTCATTCATTTTCGCTCTACCGTCTAGGCTCCAGAGCCAGTAACAGACAGACAGACAGACAGACGGCACTTTCTCGGATTCAGCGACACCTAAAACGTAGGTATATTTCCGTAAAAATCTCGAGGTCGATTTTTTTCGCGATAACAATACTTTCTCGATACTTCGTATGAGAAAGTAAAAGGTTTAAATTTTCCGTCAAGTTGTCTGCACTCGAATGGTTTGAGACAGATCAAGGAATTAAGTTAGCAGTGTCGCCAAATTTCGTTTAATTTCGCCATCTTAGTACGATCAACACACCTCTAAAGATATATATGGCTTTCTCGAATAATTTAACTCCAACATAAATCGCAAATACCTTATTACGTTTATTTGAACAATACCTTCGAATAAAAAAAAATTGCGCGCGTTTTCATACGAAAAAGTAAATTTTAGGCACTACTCCTTAAATATATTTCCCCAGAAGCGTAAGACATGTAAGTATATAAGGGAAGCCTGTGCGTGGGGAAGCGTCCTCTCTCCCCCTTCTCCTCCCCCCCCCCCGCCTAAAAAACCAACATATAAACCACCCTTTCCCCTTCTTCCACCCCCACCGAACTCTTCATCCAACCCCCTCTGCACTGCCCACTTCTCGGAAAAGAGAGAAAGACTCTTGGACGTCGCCATGCCGAAACAAAAGAGAAGCAACGAGCGACACGACGCGCTTTGTAGTTTTTAGAGGGCGTGAGCGTCCGCAAGATGGAGGCTCACGTACGAAAATAAAGAGGACGGACGACATGGCAGCTCGGGGGAGATTCGAGATTTAGGGAGAGAAGAAAAATATATAAAAAAGAGAGTTTACGAGCAGAGAAGGCAGCGGAAATTTGGAATGGACGGGAAAAAATTGACGGTGTCGGCGCGGACCTGCGGCACAAAACTGATAGAGCAGACGTCTCACGAATTCTCTGTTGACAATTCAAACTATACCCTTAAAGAATCACTGTCGTTATCACACGTTGTAAACACAAAAAGGATACCTAGAAATTATATCTATAGTTTTTACGTTTGCAATTAACAACCAGCAAACCGCCAGAAGTGTTTGGCAGGGGGTGTCACTTTACTAACAGAAACTCTTAATTAAAGCCTCTATTGGCCTACCTTATCGCGTATGGAAAAATTATCTGCAGTATTTATCGGTTCTATTTCGACGTATTTTTGGTACGCTGTGATATAACCCTAGGCTCACTATAACACCGATGGGTAAAGCTATGCCTTCAAAATATATCTACCATTCTTTGGAATATAATTCTCGCTAGTACATATTAGAAATCGACAACCATCAACTTGAACAGCGTTAGATTTATAGCTATCAACAACCACGCTTCATTTCCGAGCCATTTCAAATACAATTTATTAACACATTCATTACATCGACATTTTCATTTCTCTCTCTGACATAAAAGTGAACCTCTTTGGACGCACTACATAATGTTTTATTCTTCTGATAAAAAAAAAGAAAAAACTAGAAGAAGGAATTTCTTTAATAATTAAGGCGAATCGTTTTTAATTTAAATGATATATTACAGAGTTAATAATAAAACGGTCCAAAACGAGAAACAAAAACGGCTGTGGGACGCAGGTGTGAGACAATGGGCGGAGTCTTTATTCTCCCACGACACTCGTCGGAGTCCGAGGCTCTCTGATGGCCAACATCAAACCTATCCTTTCACATAGATCGTGGCGTGATCAAGGCGGAATTGATAGTAAATCCGAGGAAAGCAGGGAGAACAGTATAAAAAAAAACAGCTGTCGTCGTTCTACGATAGTCGCCTCCATGAATTTAAAACGTGAATATTTTTTTCTAGCAGATGTGCACGGCCGAAAAATGAGAATAATTGAAAATAGGGGCAAAGTCATTTCCTCTGATTATATATATTTAGCAGTTTAAATAAATAATCCTAAACTACATACTTCGCCGCTTATATAAAAATAATAGTACATACATCAGACAAGAAGTAGGTGACGAGAAATGCACGATATAATGAGGCGAAGAAAGGAAACTGCCTATATTAACTGACGGTTAAACGCCGAGGTGCAAACCTGAACATGCAGTGTAATTGAAAACGAGTTTTTTTTAAAGAGCTAATTCCGCATACGCCTTAGTCACGCTTTGTACACGTGTAAAAAAAACTTTGATCGTTTTCTTTGAACGTTGAAAAAATGTTATGCATCTTAGGATGCAAGGGGTAGAGAGAAAAATAGGTGCAGAAAGCCGCTGTCCAAATGAAACGAAGGGACATCGATTGAGAAAACTGCCGTCTAAGAGTCGAAAATTGAAGAAATAAAAAAATGTAAAAACAAAAAGAAATTCGTCTTTCAAAGCTTATCCAAATGGCGCAAGAACTCAGTTCTCTGTTGATAAAAGGGAAAAAGAATGAGAAAGGGGGAAAGGATAGAGCGAACTGTAAAAAGCTCTCAAAATGCACTCCAGGGACTTCAACACTGCAACCTCCTTTACGATGAGAGAGAGACACACACACCCGGGCGTTTAAGGGCCGCTTCCAGCACTCCCATTCCATTTCCAGGCCATCATCCAGAATGCAAAAATGTCATCTCGAAAAATTCGTTCTCGGCACGGAAAAAAGAGTATGGGTGGCCTACATAAAGCAACAATGAACGTTTCGTTTCGCGTTTTTTTTTTAGCCGAGACAAAAAAAAATTCTCTTAAGGATGAAAAGGAATGCGTTTAAGTACTGAAGTAGCGTAGAAACGGTCCGACAAAATAAAAAGTCTCGATAAAACGGTCAAGCGGGCGCAATCAGAGATGCGAGAACTGTTCTTTATTATCAAAAGGCCGCTGATTTTCTCAAAAGCAAGTACATAATATCTGTAAAACCCTTATTCCAACCAATTTGAAATAGCAAGCTCGAATCCTTATGAGAGGATGGTACTGGTACGCCATCGTTGTCTCAATGCCTGGGGATAACAATCGCAGACAAAATGTATTCAGAAATGGCAATAAACAAGCAAATACTACATAACCAGTTCAACATTACAACATCGACAATATAGTTAAGACATCCTATAGTTTTTCAAGCAATAATTAGAAATAAAAGATACATTCCATCCGATTCTATTTAAACAAAACACGATCTGGCCAATTTAAAACAGTTTATATATATATATATATATCTCCGTTGCTGACGAAGCGCTTCTGCCCGAAAAGCTTTCAAATTTGTGTTGTTCTTCGTGTATTTCTGTTTTTTGTGTCTTCAGCACCTTCAGCGGTTCTCCAGTTTTGGTAAGTGTCCACAGTGCTTCGTCCCATGGCCGGATCTATGGATAGTGAGGCCATGCGCACCGCCTTTTTTGAGGCCCTATTTTTTTGATAATTTTGGAATTCGGGGGGCTCTCAGCAGCACGGGGCTCTAATTTTGCGCGCACTGCGCATACATATAAATCCGCCCCTGCTTCCTCCAACACCTTGTTGCCACCCACCTTTATAATTACCTTTCCTTTTCCTTAAGCATATATATATATATATATATATATATATATATATATATATATATAAAATAAAGGTGGTAATAAGGTGTTGGAGGAAGCCCACTGGACACTTACCTAGATTGAAGAGCCGCTGGGGGGGCTGAGGACACAAGAAAAACACAAACCCCCAACTCCTCTCATTACCCCTCTCCCCATATCCTCCCCAGTGTGTCACTTTAAACAGTATATGTCTCTCCGTCGCTGGAGAAGGGCGTCAGCCCGAAAGTTCCATATTTGTGTCGTTTTTGTGTTTTTTGTGTTTTTCGTGTCCTCAGCACCCCCAGGGGCTCTTCAATCTAGGTAAGTGTCCACTGGGCTTCCTCCAACACCTTGTTGCCACCTTTATTATTACCTTTCCTTTTCCTTAAGCATATATATTTATATATATATAAAGTTCAACTCCCTTCCCTTTCTCCAATACACTCATCAAACGTCGACATTAAAAACAAACCGTAAGGTTCTTTCTTACACGAGAAGAAAAAAAAACTTGAAAGGGACTTGTGTTTTCAAAGCAAATCCAAAGAAGATTGAAGAAGATGGAAGGCGACGACCCTTAATTCCCTACGTTGTTTAAAAATCCCGAGAGAGAGAGAGAGGGTGAGCAAGGCACTGATAGACACAAGTAGACATCACCGAGGATAGATCCCAGCGAGACCCTGTCTCTTCACCCAACCCCCAACCAAACGGGTTGAACATTCCTCTTCTTCCATCGTCCCATTCCCATTAACCGCTTCGTGGGCCCCATCAAGCCAACGCGCTGGCTACATGGAAGGAAGGCCCGGACGGACGGACTGAGGCGAATGAAGAGTAAAGGGCGGCGGGTTGAGTGAGGAGAAAGGAGGAGGTGGTGGCTACATGGAAGAAGGGAGAGAGAGAGAGAAGGCCTAAGTTAGGAATACATACCTCAAACGGGCGCAGCTGGCCAACGGGCCGTGGCTTTGCCCAAAACCGGGTCTAGTTACTCTTTTTTTTTGACGCTCATCCCATCTCTTTTTTTTATTTGCTCGTCGCCAGACAACGGGGCAAGAGAGAGAGAGAGGGAGAGAGGAAAGGGGTCTTTTAGGTCTTTTCTTTCCTTCCCTCTTCTTTCGTCCTCCCTCTCTCTCTCTCTCTTTCCCTCCTTCACAGAACAACAACAGGGCGAAACTCCCCCCCCCCCAAACACACACACACACAACCTCCCAGAAGATGACCTGAAGGAATTGAAAGGTGGAAGAAAAAGATCGGACAGGTTTCGCGATAAGAATTGTTGGGCCAAGTCATTCCCCATCATCGCAATATCTTTGGGCAAGGTTCATCCTCCGCCTACTCCTCTTCTGACTTTTTGAGACCTCCTCTACGTCCTCTTCCAAAGAGAGGAAGACCCTGATCTAATCGAAAGGGTATTTATGATAGGCCGCATGAATGAGAGGAGCCATTTACATGGGGGGAGGGGGGGGGGGGGGGGAATAAACTAACTGGGAGGAGGGCAGAAATTTTTTACGATTGCTCCGGTATTACTATAGGAAAGCGCGCCACCGGATAACCGAGCAACAATCTGCAATTTTAATCGGGAATGGAAATTCTATCGTCAATAGGGTCCAAAGAACGCGTCCAACAGTGAGTTCCAATCGCCGTTGCCGGAAGATTTCGGAGGACATATTAAAAAGTCACCGCACGATTGAATAATGGTCGTAAAAATTAAAATCGTTATTCTAATATCACTCGCTCGAGACTATTTAAGACCGGACGAAGGAACCTCAAGAATCCATTAGCATTTTCAGTCATCACGTATGTAAAAATCAGAAACAATTCGAAACAATTGCTCTCGGTTACATGACTGTGGCCCGGAGGGTATAAACGGATTTATACGAGTAAATATTGATGTGTGTGTGTGTCTATATATATATATATATATACACATACACACACATACACACACACATATACACACACACACACACTGCCACGACCGCTATCAAACCTTCGATCGTTAAAAAGTTATGCCCACTCCAGAAATCGTTTTAAGGGAGCTGACTGGAAACGTCCGAAGAGAGATAAATAAACTAATATCCAATCTGCATTTCGTACAATTCAATACTTTTCAATGACTATCCATCACCGACGAAAAATGCAATTCAAACAACTATAAGGCATAACCAATACACGCCGAAACCGTAAGTAATATGTAAATTATGCCGTAGGAATAAATTACGATCTTCTGAGAAGATAAATAATGAAGTCATCAGTTACGAACACTCGAAAAAATCGATCATTACCAAATGGAATGCCAACGAGCTGCAAACATACATAAATTCATAAAAAATATATATACACTATATATTTGGCCGAGGCCTTTGTCGGAACTGACGAAATGACGCGAAGATGGCGATATAGCTTGGGAGATAAAAATCTAATTTCTTTAAATGAAAAAAAAAGACGCGCTCTATCTCTTGATAAGGTGAAAAATACCCGACTCGGAATGAGCCTTAAGGTATGGTTAACGGGATTTTTCCCAGGCGCGCCGGGAGAAGTACTGACAAAGATCCCGTCGAATATAAATCATAAAAAAAACCCCACGGTAACGTCTCCCTCTACCGATACAGCGTGTGAAACCGAAATATCCAAAAGTCGAGCGTCCAGATGGCGCAAGGAACAACGAACACATCTCGAATAAGTAAATATATAAATAAAAACACAAAAATAACAATTTATATACGTATAAAGAAGAGGAATAAAACGAAAAACGACGTAAACTTATAACGCGCCAATAAAAGCAAAGTATGAGAGAAATATAGTGTGTTCGTAAATGAATATACCAAAAATAAAAATCAATAACTCTTTCGTCGCTTGAGAAAAAAATCGGTACAACATACATTGTACAAACTTTCTCATATACTAATGCGTCGTTTAGTTATCTTTAGAAAATGAAAATCGTATGAGCATGTTTTTAGAAAATCCAATTATTGTTAAAGTTAACTAGAATAAACTAGCCTTATATTCATTTTATGAGAAACATGAACTATACATCATTATTGAAGACGTAAACTCAAGTAACTGTATGAAATTTGATCAAAATCGTTAGAGCCGTTTTTGAGAAAATCATATTGGTATTAAAAATGCGTAGAATAAATTTCCCTTAATTATTGATCAATAGCTTCTGCTATGTATGATAAAATGCCTAAGTACGAGATTTCATTCATTTTCGCTCTACCGTTTAGGCTCCACAGCCAGTAACAGACAAACAGACAGACAGACAGCATTGCGAAAACCACTTTTTCGGTTTCAGCGACACCTAAAACGTATACATATTTCCATAAAAATCTCGAAGTCGAATTTTTTCGCGATAACAATACTTTCTTCATATACTTCGTATATGAGAAAGTAAAATGCAACAAGTTAGGAAAGTGTACAACGTATCACAAATGGGCGCGTTTCGAGAAAGCAATTATATACCTGTACGTAAGGGAAATAGCGTTTTAAAGTTCTTTTCTTCATCATAAATAATCCATTTTCTTCCTATTTAATAATATTACATGCACACGTAAGGAAATTAAACGTTTGTTTGGGAGATTGTTTATGTTAGCAACAATGAAGACGTAACCATGCAAAAAATTTTCTAAGTTCAACTCGATTTAAGACATTCCGGTTTGATTTTCTCGATAACGGCTACTCCTACGATAAAAATGTATAGGAAAGAAAATACTCTTCTTTACAAGGTCTACAACGTTTATTTGAAAAATATTTTGATATGGGCAATACTTTATGAGAAATGACGAAAATTTAATTTTTTGTCCCCAGTAAAGTGGTACCCCTGATTGGCGTACGTGATTCATAAATAAAGATTCAAGTTTGCAATTTTTACTTTCATTAATTTATGCCATTATTCCCTGATTATTTTCTTCGTTTTGTTTCGCGAGGCTATCTTATACATTCCTACAGATGTACTGGAAAACTTGCTAACACACTGTATAAAACATCTCGTAAGATTTTTGCTTCGTTTCGCACGAGGGAGCACGCAAAAGTGAAAGAAAGACGCTTCGATAAATAAAAAAATCGGTACAACATACATTGCACAAACTTTCTCATATACTAATGCGTCGTTTAGTTATCTTTAGAAAATGAAAATCGTATGAGCATGTTTTTAGAAAATCCAATTTTTGTTAAAGTTGCCGAAGAATAAACTAGCCTTATATTCATTCATTGAGAAAAATAAAATATGTAGTATTATTGAAGAAGTATACTCAAGTAACTGTACGAAATTTGATGAAAGTCGTTTGAGCAGTTTTTGAGAAAATCCAATTATTGTTAAAGTTAACTAGAATAAACTAGCCTTATATTCATTTTATGAGAAACATGAACTATACATCATTATTGAAGACGTAAATTCATGTAACTGTCCGAAATTTGAACAAAATCGTTAGAGCCGTTTTTGAGAAAATCGAATTATTGTTAAAAATGTGTAGAATAAACTACTCTTAATTGTTGATCAATGTCAACCATTTCTACGTATACTCTGCTCAGTATGATAAAATGCCTAAGTACGAGATTTCATTCATTTTCGCTCTACCGTCTAGGCTCCAGCGCCAGTAACAGACAGACAGACAGACAGACAGACGGACAGACAGACAGACAGACAGACGGCATTGCGAAAACCACTTTTTCGGATTCAGCGACACCTAAAACGTAGGTATATTTCCGTAAAAATCTCGAAGTCGAATTTTTTCGCGAAAACAATACTTTCTCGATACTTCGTACGAGAAAGTAAAAATAACAAAAGAATGCTAAAAAATTGAAGGGAAATAAAAAACAAAGGCGCATTCCCACGATCACTTCTTCATTTCACCAAGGTCACTGTCTCCCTGGTTGAAGAGGGAGGAGAGGTCTGCTTCCGAACGTCGAATATGTCGAAATGCTTCTATCTCTTTCTCTCTCCCTCTCTTCTCCCTCCCTCTCTCTCCCTCTTTCTCCCATTCCTCTTCCCAAAACGACTCACCCGATCCCCAGAAACAGATAGGAATTCGGCCAAACAATCTGTTCGGCGAGACGAGGGCACCCCAGTTAGCGCAGATAACAGCTCAACTTGGGCTCACCCGAATAGCTAAAGCAAAGGAAAAGAAATAAAAGACCCACGAAAAAAAAACGCCGAGCTCTTATTGCATGCAACAGTGAAATAAGAAAGGTTTAACGCCGATCTCTTATTGGATTTCCGATTTGGGAAAGTCAATAAAAGTCGTATCGTGTGCACCAGTGCTTAAGAAATTATTTCCTCAAACCCAATGCGTTTATCGATACGAATAAATGTTTAAGCTTAAAAATATAGCAGATCGCTTACAGAAAGATTATTGCAGAGTTATTTTCCCGATGCGTCTATGCAACCAGAATATATGAGTCGGTAATATTGCTTCAAATGTTTGTTTAAAAGAAACGTGGAACTCATAAAGCGAAAACTCTGGTACAGTATGTGATTAACCCTTAAAGTAAGCACGTTATCCTACTAGATATTTGATGGATCATTACAACATAAACAATTTAATTCAATTTTTTCTCATTTTTGTTCTGAAATATGTAAATCTTTTGCTCTAATACATCACATATATATTTCCATAGATACATACAATTCATAGATACATACAATTCATAAAATAAATAGAATAAACAACATTATGGTGATTAACGAGAAAATATAACGTGTGCACGCGCACATTTCCTACAATATTTCTTTACTTTCTCATATACGACGTATATTTTATCATACAGAATAGAAGATATGAACAAATGGTTAACATTGCTCAATAATTAAGGGTAGTTTATTCTACGCATTTTTAACAACAATTTCATTTTCTCAAAAACGACTCGAACGATTTTGATCATATTTCGTACAGTTACTTGAGTATACGTCTGCAATAATACTTCATATTTCGTTTTACTCAACGAATGAATATAAGGCTAGCTTAATCTTGGGCAACTTGAACAAAAATTGGATTTTCTAAAAACCGGCTGATACGATTTTCATTTTCTACGGATAACTAAACGACGCATTAACATATGAGAAAGTTTGTACAATGTATGTTGTACCGATTTTTCTTTCGGTATTACCGTTCTCCTTATCTGAATATCGAAAGAGTCTTTGATGCTTTGTGCTGCTTCATGTTTTAAGCGAACAGGTTGCCAGCTTTTCATACAACAACCACTGGATTACACGGCGCACGGAGAACCAGGTATTGGCATTAGCCAACTCTGCCAAAAATACCGAAGGGATGGATGCTTAACGTCATTTCCGACGGATGGCGTGCTGACTTGCATGACCTCTTCAAAATACACTATGCAGAGGGCGAGAATTGAAAATCCAGCCACCGCAAAGATTCGAACTGAAGCCCGTTGTGTGGAAACTTAAAATTCGAAGGATTAACCAAGGATAGCCGGTCTGCGATTGAAATGGCCATACAACTTCCACGTTTTACCGTAAAATTCAGTCACATACAATAATTTTAATTATAAATTCAGAAAACAATAAAGAAAATTTACCTGTCTCATTATAATGGCCAAAGTTTAGAATTTTTACCATTGAAAAAAATCCTTGTACAACGCAACTTTTTTCTTCTAAAAATGTCTTACGAATCTCAAATTAGCGGCCGTCCTAAAAAATACACGCGGTAATAATTAAATAACTCATCCGAACATGACTATTTACCATGACGATCTCGCATCCGCTGCGCACTCTGCAATCCGCTTCAGGTTCGAACTATTTTCGTACGCTTTTCATCTAGGAAACTCTTCATCCCTCCGGAAAATCCGTGAGACCGCGCGAATACGAAGCTCGAGTTGACAACCAAAGCTCAGTCCTAACATACGCGAGATTCAAGGCAAAACCCGCTGTTTCTAACAATCCCGAGACACGGGAGAAGCTAGCGCTCGAAAACAAGGTGATGCGGGCTTGGAGATGACGCCAAAGACGGGAGGCGTGGAACTGCAAACATCGCTCCCAGTCTGCACAAACGGCATTTCGTAGTAGACTGTTTCGTGAGAGAGTTGGAATCCATCCCAAAATTCCCCGTCTGACGAGGAGAGTTTCATGATCCGCACAGGCGAAATACGTGACGGAGTCTGAATGAAACCTCCTATGCACAAAGGGATGCCTTTATCAAACACGCTGTTGTGAATTACGCGAATAAATTCATTACTTGTACCTACTACTTGACACGCCATCTCTTTATATTACATATTACAGAATAAAACGTATAATATCGACCGTAAAATAGCAAAATCCACTTTGTATTCTGCTAAAATAACGGATAAACCGGCAGATCTCTTTTATATTCTATAATTTTTAACTTCTATTTCGAGCATATAGCGTTTAACCATTTAAAGCTTGGTGGTTAAATATTTAGCCGCCGAATTTTTCTCTGAATGGTCAATTTTTTTATCAGCTAAATTGGTTAAGAGTCATTTATAAAGTTTAATTTATCGAACCTGAAATAGTTTTCGGTCATTCCTCTGCATAGTTTAAAAAAAAATACAGGTAGCTACATATTTATCCACGAAAAAGTATCCTCATAAAATACGAACGCTTAAAAGGGTTAAAAAAATAAGTCTAATCTTGTCGACACGAACAGCTAAATACGTACAGCGTTATGAGAAATAAATTACATCAATTCTCGAAACGAAATTAAAATTCCCTTCGCGTCTACCGCAATATGATCAACTGCCATTTTTATTTAATTTCGAAAATTTTACGAACGATATTACATCTCTCATGAAATTCACTTTCTCTGCCGGATAAATAATACACGGAGCACAATACGGCTCCAGAGAGAGAGAGAGAGAGACGGAATGAAAAAAAAGAGATAGGATACAAGACGCCGTTCGATTCCATCATTCCTACGAGATATCCTTTTGATGGACCGCTCCGTGCGTAGCTCACGGATTGACAGCAGGAGCCATTAAGAGGACACGCGTGAATTGCATCCGCAATGGCACGCGTGACTCTTTCGCGAGGAATACGGCGATTCCTCCCGCTCTGGCTATACGTCGTTTAAGAATTCACCTTGCCGCCGTATGGCTCCCGGTATGCCGCATAAACGAATCGACTCCTGGAGGGGGAATATATATATATATATATATATATGCTATCAAGACATGAAGAAAACTGCGGAAAATAGGAGTATATGGAGAACCAAGTTTAACCTAGAATAATCACGGACCTGTCAACGGACAGACTACGTATGATGATGATGATGATGCTGATGAGATATATATATATATATACACATACCTTCTCCTCTGCCCTCCACTTAGGGATATTAACTATAAGTGACGTGGAACGCAGCGATTCGCATGACTAAATTAGTGCTTTAAAAAAAGAGCAAAGAGAAGGAATACAATGCAGGAAAAAGTTTTGCAGGTCGAGGACTTTTTTAAGACTCGGGAAAGAGACGCGGGCAAGCCTTTTGTTTTAAGAGAAGAATTACGTTTCTTTTCTTTTTCCAAAAAAAAAAGAAAGAGTATTACTGAGAAGAGCTCGTTTTCTTGGCAAAAGTTAAGTACTCGACGGAGTCGTTACTATCGGAGAGGAGGAATTTTTTTTTCGGGAGGGATTTTATGCTAGGTAGTTTTTTTAAAGTTGCCGTTAAAGAAATAAATCCTTCGAACCGATTCGGTCGACTTGCGCGAATAATTGAATTTTCGAACGGCGGAGGAAAGAAAAAAAGGTCGGAAAACTGAATATTGCGACTGCGAGGCCCGCCTGCCTTGCTAGCACCACTGAGAAACCGACGAAATCGAGGAGATCAAATGATATTTTTAAATCGGGAATAAAACGTAAAAACATATCAATTCATGCACGAAGACTAACATATATTACACTTTCTGACTGAAAACCTGAAAACGCGGTGCTTTTCTATATACATATACTAAAGCTCCAGAAAATAAACATTTCACCCTTTATACCAGTGGGACGCAAAGGTCGTTTTAGGTGGGACGTAAAGTTTCGAAAATGATTATTAATTATTAAACCTTTTTTCGACAAAATTACTGCAATATTTATGGCACTTTAAAAATACCACGTATGATTGATATAGTAATAAAATGCATCTGACGGAAAATCCACTTTTTGGAAAAAACAGGGTCCTTTTTATCGTATTTTTTTTACAGAATTGCTGGTGTGACGTATGATGCAAAATGTTGAGAACGGCAACAAAAGACAATTTGAAAAAATTGGTGGCAGCACCTAAAATCTCAAAAAGAAATGTCACAAAGACGAAAATTCCATGCTAAAAAAAAACGAGCTGAAGAAATCGCCGTTTCAAATCGCGGAAACGTCGACGTCGAAAAACCATTCGATCTCCAAATGCAATAAAACCCGCCACACACACACAAACACACGCCATTTACAAAACGCGGACACTTTGAAGTATTTGCGGCCAAAAAGCCCGCAAAACGGGAACGTCGCTGGGAGGAAAACCTTTAGCGGTCAACACCCCAACTAGTGCGGTTCAACACATCCAAAACACATGCACCGTCACACGCGTATGTACGAGAGACTATCCGAATGGATATATCCAACCAACGGACGGAACAATGCACCGCTGAGGCCGCCTCTTGCCGTGAGCCTATCCTCCTATTCAAGATACCTCCCTTATATTCCTCCCTCTCTCTCCTCAACTACCAGTACCGCTATTTTGCCCTCGGCTAGAAAAGACAACCGATGCCTTTTCTTCCTGCCTCGCCCATACCCTCTCCCTCCCACACACACACACACACACACAATGCACACATTCACGGGGTTAGATAGATAGAGGACGCTTCCCCATCCGATACACTCACCGGCCTTTTCGATCAGGAAACACACCAGCACGGTCAAAAGGTTAACGTTTTCTATTTTTCGGGAGGACGACGATTTTCGATACAAAAACGATTTAAATTCCGCCGGACGGCGAGTCACCCGTTCACAAAGGGCAGAGAAACAGAAAAGAAACTCCTTCTCTTCGCTTGATACCTCTCTCCTTTTCGCAAAAAGGGAGGTGAAAAAGGAGAGAACGAGAGCGAGCGCTCGAGGAAAAAGGCCTCCTCCATTTCGTCGCCGCCTCACGCCCGCCATCTATCGCCCCAAAGTCGCGTTTCCTTCCCATTTTCCCAACTGGAGAACTATACTGCCGTCCGAGAGAAGAAAAAATTACGATAAAATGGGAGCCCGGTATTTTTTTTTCTATTTCTACATTTCACGCACGTCTTAAAAAAATAGAAAAGCTAAAGAAGAACGTAGATTACGGGAAAAGAAACTCGTATTTAAGAACAAAAAAAACGTTTAATGTTCGCGAAAACACGGAGTTTGGCCGAGCACGAGTTGAAATACGACACTTTAAAAGGGGTTAATGACGAGTTTTAACGGAAGATTGAAAACATTAAATGGGTTTATGTGCTCGGAATATCGCGACGCATAAATAGGCACGCGATCCTGGCCGAAAACACTGGGAAAAAATTCTTGAAAAGAGTTCGCACGTACGGAGGAACTTCTTAAAGTCGAAACTCAAGGTAAACAAAAAAATATTCGACTTATAAAAAGTTCGAGTTATAGAAGAAAAATAACACGAAAAAGATTTGGTCCTGTAAAATGAATTCACTTCGAGTTATGGAAAATTCGAGCTATACACTTATAGAAGTTCAACTGTATTTTTAAATCCGGAGAATATTGATAAAAGTTACTTAACTAACTGTATATATTATTTCTTACAAATTCCGCATTCAACCGATGTATACAAAGAGTTAATACACTAAAACGAACACTAATAATTAAGAGTGGAATGAAGTGACCATCGAATTGATGATTAATTACATCACCTTTATTCTTTCTCATCGCACCGACCGTTTTCTATATCTTGCATTACTACATAAATTTCGTCCATTACGCGTATTTTAATTCTTTCCCGGGCGAAATCGATCCTCAGCCATAGCTGATCCGGAATATTTCATCGTCTATTTACACCAATCAATCACAAAACTATTTTTTTTTAACATTCTTCCGACGATGTTTCAACCTTCCTTTTAAGGTTAAACCACGCAAAAAAAACACCGATTGATACGACGCAGAATAGAATACTCGATCGAGCGTGTGCTTCTATATATATATATCTGCATAAACGTTGAAAGGGTTAAGCAAATAACGCTCCTCATATCTGGAGAGAAAAAAAAACAACAGAGGGAAACGATAATTGTTTTTCCCTCAAGCACTCGTATATTCCGCGACGGTTAAAAAAAAAGACAAAAGCGAGGAATATAAAGATGAGAAAAGCTCGGCCCGTTTCTGTGAATAAATACTAGATTGGATTTCGTGCCCAGAGGGCAAATTTTTAAGAGGACTGTATCTCACTTCACCTATCTCCAGGAGGAAAGGAAGACGGGAATGAAGCTACCGCAAAACGGTAGGAGAGGAAGAGTAGGGGGAAAAAGGGTATAAAATTTTTTTTTTGAAAAACCTTAATAGCGATTCCGGCGCAAAGCATAAAGGCATATTTTACGTCGGAAGACGTTAAAAAAAAATTTCCGAGAGAGAGAGAGATGGCGGACGATGAGGTTATGGTGTCGGGTGGGTGGACGAAGTGCCGCAAAAATATTCATATCCGTTCTAAAGATCTGGAGAGAGAGAGAGAGAGTCGCAAAACTCGACGAATTATTAAGATGCGCCGGTGTATTAAATGGAGTTATTGAGGTGGAGGGGAAAGAGGGGAAGAAGGAGGTGTGGGGAAGAGGGAAACGAACAAAGACATTTTAAACTTTAACTACCCAGTTATAGCGGAGGTGGGAGAGAGGAAAAAAAAGGAATCTTGAGAATGTTTCTTAAAATAAACGACGGAAACCGCCTCACCAACTTAAAACATCAAGAGAGCAGCTCATGGTTGCCGTGCGACGAGCTTATAAAATTTATATTCGACTGTGTAATACGCCCAAAATACCTAAAACATTATATAAATAAGGTTTGGGAGGGAAATAAAGGATATCATGTTTTCTGTTTTATTCGTTCATTTCAATGCATTATACAAACGTAATGAAAGAGATACAAGACAAGATATTTTCTCCAATCTGCTAAATATTTTGTTTAGAATCAAAATTGATCGGGACGAAGAAATAGCTGGCGATGAGTCGGGAGTACAACTGATTTTTTTTTAAGTTGGAATTTAAGAAAATACAGTAAGACCCCGATTTAGCGCTCCTTATATTATGTCATCCCGGCATACCGCTCATGAATCGTTGTGAACAACACTTCCATTCGACGATTACATAGAGCAAACATATACCTCGATTTACCGCCATCCCCGCTTTAGCGCCAATGTTAAGTGATGGACAAACGGTGGCGCTAAATTGGGGTCTCATTATAGTACTTATACGAAAAGAAAATAAAAGGTCAGGAAATTTAAAAACAAACAAAATGAACCCGCAGTTCGCGGCGAAAGAAAGGATGAAATGACAGAATATAAGATAAGGATAGCGAGATACTTAAAAGTTAACATAGAATCGGTGAGAAACTTGAGAATTGCCGAAAGAAGCATGATATACATCGACGGTCGGTTAAAATGCGAAAAAGTTAAAAAAAAAAAAAGGGAGACACGAAGATCCGAGATACAGTGAGCCAAAGAGTGCATACGTGAACCGCGCGACGTTGGAGTAAGCAGGAATGGTGCACGAAAGAGTTGAAAGAGACAAAGAGGACAGTCGGGACGGTAGTACGAAAGAGAAAAGAGTAGAAACAGTGTACACGAGAAACATCACTCAACCCTCCGCAACGCAGAAATACCATAGAGAAAGAGAGGGGAGACGTACGTGGCCGCTTTCGGGAAGAAGGCCGAGGCATTGCCAAGGATTCAGTCCATCGAGCGTCGGAGAACTCCCGGCGTAGGAAGATCGCTAGGACATAAGCTATTATAACATTGTCTGTCGCCAGCGCCACGGCGAAAGGTGAAAACATTAATTCGTTAAAAAGCAGCCATTAAAATTTTCGATGGTTTTCAATATGAATAATACGACAACAATAAACAGACTATGTGAGCAACTTTTGTGAGGTGCCGCGATAAACTACTCCAGATAAAAAAATTCCATATAAACCGTTACGACGCCTCGTATAAAATCAACATCGTAAAAAAATAACAAAACGAAGTTTTTTTTTAACCCGGGAGAACGATAAAAAATTTCCACCCAACGTTCGTTGCAATACGGACAAAAATGCTTTAAAAACGAAGAGTGCATTTAGGTCCGACTCAGGAAGGATAAGTTTTAATTGGCACGAAAAGAGATAAGGAGAAAATATTCTCTCTCTCTGGCTCTCTGTGTTCGAGCAAAAGTTCGTCAGCAGTTCGTAATTAAACGGAGCGTTTAATGAGCAATGGGGACCTATTGGAGCCTTCCGGATCGATTAATGGCGCAACGGAAAACGTGCCGTGGGATGAATTACTGGATAATGATAAATAAAAAGTTTGACTGTGAAACGTATAAAACAAACGACTCGAGTAAAAAAACCCTCCGTCATTGTTTTTTTTCATAAAAAAAGAACCAATATCCCCAAAGAAAGAAATTCAGACAACGTAATTTTTTCCCACCATGGGTTAAGTATAGAAGAAGTAGTAGTCACCGACATACATCATTCCAGACAAAGAACATCCCACACACACCCGCCTGCCGATTAAGATTTAAGCTTTTAGAGATTAACGGTTCCACTAATTACCAGATGTGAATCTGTTCCTCGTCTCCTTCCCGACGCTAGCAACAACTTAATACAGCCATCTTGTTTTTTTTTTGAACGGAGAGAGAACGCCGTGTCTCTTCTCTCTAACTCTTTTCTAGTCTTGTAATTACGCCCGTTGTGCTTCCCTTGTCTTTCGCGTTGTACGTCGCATTCGGTAGGTGTCGCTAGTCGCGCTCTTTTATTTTATTTTTTGTTTCGGCGGGATCCCGAGCGTTTTCATTTATTTTCAGTCTATCGCTATCTACACTATTTCCGAAGGAGCTCTTAAGTCCACGGTAGTGCGTATCCTTTTCTCTCTGGACACCGATCGTCAATAAAACCGAACACCATTATCCCTTCAAATACTTAGCACCCGTGCGCGTCCGGTGCGAGCGATTTATAGGCCTTTCCAACACCTCTCTCTCTCTCTCTCCGGTAAGGGAAAAAGAGTATTCATTTGTTTCTCTATTTAACAACCCCCTCCCCCCCTCTAACCGCTAGCCATCGGTAAAAAGGAGTATCCGACAAACAAATTACAGAGGCGAAAACACTTATTCGCGCCGATCCTGAACCTGTAGTGGACATTCCTCCGGGTAATCTGATCGTAATTCCCTTTTCATCCCGGACGGAATCGCTTTCGAAAATCAACACCCGCCGTACGGATGCAGGAGAGCCGAAATGCACACGCGATAAGTGATGCATCGGATGCGATAAAAAAAAAGACTCGCGTCTATGCGCTAAAACTACCACAGTAAAAGGTATTTAAGTGGCGTTATAACACGAGACCTCTTAACAAAGTAAGGATGACAAGGTCAAAAAACGTACTATAATGGATTCCGAAATCGATAACTGATTTCTGCCATCTGGAGATTATGAGAGAAATACAGTTTGTAACTTTTCTAGAATTTATTCTTGGTAAGAAATAATTAGAAGTATTTCCAAATAAAAATAAACAGTGGAGGTGACAAACCGTTTCTTCAACATGGAAAAACTCCACGAGTAACTGCATCCAACTCTAGAATTAATTATCCACATGTTTAAAAAGGACGATTAAACTAACTGTTGTAACGACAAAGCTGTAGAGTTAAGCAGACGGTCATTTAAAGCGACAAAATAGCACTCCTCGGTCGGTTTTATTAGCTAAATAAATATATAAAATTCGCCTTAAACCCCCCAGTTAGAATTCTGGTATGGGTGTCAAATCACTATTTAGTGTCCCTTGTTATTATAGCGGGTAATTTTTTGGAAGTAGTATTTCCCAAATAAATATGTATCCATTCTCTATGTGAGTACAGCTATAATGTATCCACATTGAGGTAACACTTGACAAATAGATAGGCACATTTAATACCCTCATAGTTATTCATCTTTAGTTCCAGCATCAGTTTCGGCTAAACTTAAGAACGTATATACACGAAACGTGGCCGTTTTGTAGCTTATAGACGGAACGGTTGAATTTTTATGAAACGACATTCTTAGATCATAATGAAAAAAAAAAGAAATCCTCAAAATTTATGGGAAAAAATCTACCTCCGTAAACAGTCGCCAGAAGCAGAAAACGATCGAGAAACACTTCTGCGAAGTTAGCCAAAGCTTTCAAATTTAAAAAAAGTAAAAAACGAGTCGACCGAACCTAAAACCACGCGATCCACTACTTCGAAACGCTACTACAAGCGCGGTGCGCTAGGAGGAGCGAAAGAAGGTTATCCCATCCCTTTTGGGTCCGGGAGAGGACGGAGAAGAGCGTCTGGGAGAGAGGAGAGGATTTTACCCGTTGACTCTGACTCCGGCAGGCCGCGAGCGCACCCGAGATCTCTCTCCGAGAGAGAGGAGCGCGTCCTTGAAACGGGCGACTGACAGGTCAGCCAACTCTTTCTCTGTCTCTCTCTCTCTCCCTCTCTCCTGGCTACAAAAAGGTAGAACAAGAAAAAAAGTAGGAGGGAGAGAGAGAGAGAGAGGATGGATTGAGAGAGAAAGAGAGAGAGGTAGGGAGATGAAAGAGCCGAGAAAATGACAACGGTATAGAGGAGAAAGACTGGTGCACGTCTTGAAAAAGAGAGAAAGGGAGAGGGGGAAGAAAGAAAGAAAAGAGGAGAGGCGATAAGAGGGTGGGATGGGAGAAAAGAAAATAAGGAGGCCCTAGAATGATCCCCTGAGGGACTTTGAAGCTTCGAAAAGGAGGAATGAGATGGCGTCTTGGCGAGAGAGAGGAAAAAAGAGAGAAATGTAAGATCGTAAAAAAAAACAAACTAGGTAAGTCTTTTCAAGTGGTTTTTCTCAGAAAGGTCCTGACTGTGTGCGCGCGACGATTTATTTTTGAAAGGTTTTTTGATCGCGTTATACAGGCGCGATTTTCACTCGAAAAAAATACATACCGAACAATTCCATTCTTTTTATGAACGAGCTTTTTCAATTTTAAAACCACGGCGTTACCTCTTGATTTCTTTTCCTTTTCGAACCGAAGGAAAAGACGCTTTAAAGAGAGTTATTGTTTAGGAGCGGGATGGCTGAACGTGTCCCTGTCCCTCTGTACTGTAACACAACAAGCCACACACACACGCACCAGTCGGGAACCATCCGTCCGATAAGTCGACGGCTCCTCACTCGTTCTCCCAAGCAACGTCCCATTACGAGCTTCTGGACGAGTCACGGCATATAAATTTGACCGGAAGATTTCAACTGATTGATTTCAAATAGGGTGCAATTAAAAGTCGATTCATAAGGAAGGAAGGAAGGTCTTTTTTTCGATTGGAACTTCCAGGTAGAGAGAGATACAAAAAACGCGTCTGCATGTACGAATTAATCTCGATAACAGGTGTTAAATAATTGATTCATTCGATTGTCAGGGAGGTCCGCTTGAATAATGCAAATTCATACGGAGCGATAAGATACTGACCCACATCTGCCCGACAGTGACAGTGAAACAATCGCAAAATATCTCCCTTTGCCATTGTTTCGAATATGCATTTTGTGTCCCGAAACGAGCTTAATTTCAATGAAGAACTGGTTCCTAGTATCGGAGCTGTATATTTTTATTATACTCGTTCAAAATCCAATTTTTAATTTTTCACAAGTCATACGTTGACGAATTAAATGAAATTTAACATCTTTTGCTCAAAAACACCAACGGAGACAAATATCAAGCACCAAAGGAGATAACTGATATGACAGCGCTAATCTGAAGTAATCGGAATTTTAAGCGTTCAAATTTTTCAACGTAAACTGCTCCATAATAAGCTTAAAAAAATAGGATTTCCTATAATTAAGAAATCTGCGACTCTTAAAAAGATTAAGTTGGTACGAATACTCAAAAAAATTACACTTGAAGATTACGATTACGACATTCACATTCAGAAAACGCAACAACCAAGAAATTGCGCGTATTAAACACAAATGAAATCAGTAGCAACACTACTGACGACGGCTAGTCAAAATCAATCGAATATCCTTAAGATTCTAAACTGTATTATTTAGATTTAGACGCAACTAAGCCGCTATGCGCATCTGTTCCTGGTCTAATAACTATTAATTTAACCTGCTACTGGATAACTCGAGCTTATTCTCTAAGGTAATTCGATTCGGAAATTGTTGCAGATGCGACTTTTGACATCCCATACGTCATTACGGAGTAAGGGGTAAGCTCCAGTTTTGATACAGCGATCAAGAATTGATCTCTGACGCAAAAACGCACGGCCTCTCGTGCCATTAATGCAAAGCACAAGATAGGAGATTTCTTTTTTATTTACACTCCGCCGATATATGAAAGGATGAATGATCGTGTCGTTCCATTACATTTAAGTTTTTCATTTATAAGACGTTTGCGTTCCAGGAGTATGAATCACCATTGCGAATGAAAAAAAAAGGATGAATACTAGCCACGACTGAAGAACGATACGAGAAACAATGCATCAAGCGCTTTGTCATAAAAAGGTTTCGAAGACAAACTAGCCACCGAAAGTTAAACAATGGGTTTTCATGTGTCTTTAAGGGTCTACGAAAATTTTGAATTCAGTAAGCCGACGTTTTTATTCTTCGGAGGATAACTTTCAGCGTAAAGTCTCATGTATGAATAAGTTCCATTTGCATGAGACGTTGAAGAAAGAAGACTTCGCACGGGATCTCAATTCGTGGATATTTTATTAGAAAAGTAAGTACCTTCACCTTTAAAATATGACAGATTCGAGCATAAAACTGTCTGCATTACATATTTGAAAAATAATAAACGTGGGAAATCAATAAATCACCTTGGATGGCGTTAAAAAAAACTTCGATTTATTTCATTAATGCAAATCTTAAATGAAAATGCGTCAGAATAACTTGAATTGAAAAAATAACACTAATATCTCACGATAAAAAACTGGCATAGCATAAAATTAACAAGAGTTCGAAATGGGAAAAAATTAAAAACAGAAAAAAAAACTTGTATTTGCGCATTCCTCAGGCGAACATTAGTTTCGAGCTGGGACAAGTCGCTGAACTCATTACAACTCAAAACTAGTCATCATCACATGGAAACTTTAATTGCGAAATTGCGAAGCACAAACAAGTACATCTGATTACAGCCAGGATCAGCCCTCGTTGTTTTTGTGCCCCACGTTAGGACAGATTATTAACTCCCACTACAGTAAACATTTTCGACGAAACTTTAGGTAAACATTAATTTCTGCATTTTTTTTTTACTCGCGAAAAATATTAAACGGCGAAATTGGAGAAATAAAAGTAATTCCACCGCGATGCAAAGCTTATTCATAGGCAACCGTTCCCTGTCGATATTTTAATCTCCTTGCAAATAATACATGGACAGACGTCCTGGAAGCGTCCCCAAGCATTTTGAATCCCCGGACATCCGCTCGGCTCACCAGTATTTCGGCCCTTGATAAGCCGTATTATCTCCTACCGGTGGAGGTCTAGTTCCACAACTCCCAGAAAAACAACTGATTCTACGGTAAACTTGGTTTTATTGGGGAAACTTAAAACCCTTAATGACTTTTCATCCCCTTCATCGCTTTTAAATTTTCGAAAACGAAGACAAAAAAGATGGGAGAGAATTGTTGCTACAGCTTTCATAAAAAATAATATAATTATAACGAAACATCAGCGTGGTAAACCACATCACGCCTAACACACCTCCAATGTGAAAAACAAACAGATTCACTTCAAAAAAGCTTTCAAATATTTAGACACGGAAGAACAGATAATTCAAAACACCGAAAACAGTCGTTAACGGGCTATAAATGCCTTAAAATTCTCAAAAGATGCACTCCCAGAAGTTTTTGAGCACATCATTTCGATCCATTAACACTCACGCATTACTTAAAAAAAATGTATTCGCACAACCTTCGCAAATGTAAGCAAAAGCTTCAGAGCTGTTCAGAAAGAGAAGAGAGATTCGGCGAAAGGCTCGAGGGCGCACTGGCGGAGCGGAACGGGACCCCGTGAGGTGACGCGGGGAACCAAGCCGAACCGAGGAAAAGAAGGAGGGCGGCGAAAAAAAAAGCGAGATATAGGGTGCAAAACGTACACGCACGAACGCACGCACGCACTCATTCACCCCTAACGTATAACGAGAGGAGTACCCTTACACACCACGTCTCTCCGCGTAATTTGGGCCTCATTCCGAAACCCGCTAGAGGGGGTTAAAAAAAAAAAAAAAAAAAAAAACGAGCTGTTAATAACCGTCTTTCTGGAGGTGGAAGGAGAACGAGAGTAAACATTCTCCCTATCACGGATTGGCGAAAGGGGTCGTGACAGGCCATCTGCCCTTGTCAGCATTCACGACCCCGGTAATTCAAGTCGGAACACAGGCAGAAGCAGAGGAAGGAAAAAAAAGGAAGTTTTGTTTTGCGAGTACGGGCGCGTGCGTGTGTGTGTATGTATGTATGTGTGTGTGTGGGTGGGTGGTTGGTAAGTATGAGGGTAGTAGTACATGCAATAAGCAAAGATCTTCGATGAGAATGTATGCGTGTACGTGGTCAACCCTTTTCTCCTCCGACGACTATGGGAAGTTATGGAAGGAGGAAGGGTGATGGACGACTGACCAATTGGATTCGTATTATAAAAAGAGAAAGAGGAGAGAGAGAGGAGAAAGGGTTTCACACAGGCGAAACACGCTTCAGAAAAACCCCCCTCCTTACGCCACACGATTCGCCCATCACGAAGAGAGCCCCCCCAATCCACCACCCAACTCCCCCTCCCCCAAACACGATGATTAGACGAGAAAACAAATAGACGTTGAAGCATTTTTCGTCGGAGGTGAAGTGGCGTACAAACAAGGCTATACCATAAATCATGGAAAAGGGGGGGGCGTAGGGGGGGGGGGGCAGCTTATCCACGGGGGAAATCTCGCGCTGTTACCTTAAGAAGACTCGAAGTGGAGAGGAAGGAAGGAAGAAGGATGAGAGAGAGAGAAAGAGAGAGAGGAGAGATGTAGAAAGGATAGAATAAGGTCCATGTCTCCACGGCCTGTGAAATGATGCTGCGACTCCACGCACCTAAAAGGAGTTTTCTTCTGCGGGTGGAAGAACACTTCTCCGCGAGGCTGTTTCTCGGTCAGATTACAAGAGGGATATGGGACCGAAGAAAGGAGTTGAATAAACTACACACACGATGGAGGACGTGACGATTTTTTTTTTCCACGAGGAGAGATAATGGCGAAGGGGTTTAATTTGAAAACCTTAAAACAAACATCACTCCGCGGGCGAGTTTGAAGGGCCTGAATTAACACCGCGCACGCCCGAGCCGCGGCTACTAGAACGCGCGGAGGACCTGCCGGTCGTTGAGGAGGATTTTACGTGCTTCGGCAAGGATTAAAAAAAAAAAAGTCTGCGTACTGAATTGCTCATACCGTCCGAGTTACTAGCAAACGTGCCACCGTTTAAAACGCAAGGACTGACAAGTAAATAACTTTTGAAACGTACGTAACGAGTTGCAGTTAGTATACGGTAACCAGGACGAAAAATTGAGGTCTCGAAGGTTAACAAATAGTCGTAACGCGAGAAACGCACACCGGTAGTAATATTTTTTCCGTAAATGGAGGAATGGCGTCGGGAAAAACCAACACTGATTGGGAATGGAACACTTTAGAAAAATGACTTTCCAACTCACCTCAGAGCGCTCCGATTAACTGTATCTCTCAGGTTCACGAAGTTGTTCCCGCGAAGTAAAAACGAAGAATTCGCCGAAGAAATTTTCACTCTCACCGCTCCTCCGCAGACCTTCGTTGTATTAAAACTCCGTCCACTCAATCGTCCGAGCGAAATTAAAACAAACGAGAGATTTCGAACAGAAAAAACCTCTTTAAGAACATCCACTCACACGCGCTTGCAGGGAAGACTTGATTTTATTTCGAGAAAAATCAAAACTAGGAAATGCGGAAGGATTTCTTTAAAAAATATTTATATATACCTCAAAATGTGCGAAAATAATATTTCCGGTAAAAACCTCTCCAAAATATTTTTTCAAAATATTTCGGAACCCTTAAAAAGGGTTGTCACTAACTGATGAACTGCACTGGTAATGATTACGAAAGCACACGGATGCACGTTTAACACAAGTAAGCTCGTAAGCAAAAGTATCACTTAAAAACATTCCTTCCCTATTCCAAGAGGAGACACGAATATACGTTTGTTTTAGAGTTGAAACTTAGGCGTGCAACACGAGATTAACACTTTATTCGTCACTACCCCTTTTTTAAGATGTGTATATTGTTTGCAGTCTTTCGCCCGCCGCCTTCTGGCCAAAGTCATGGGCTATGCCGGCGCGAATAGGAAGACTTTTTATTTATTTGAAAGAAGCCTCCCGCCGTGATGGAATGGTCCTGGTCGTTGACAGCATTTGCTCGCACCAAACTCCAAGAAAGAGACCGTCCGAACGAAGTCAGGCGACGAAATATCTTTTATTTAAATCTCCAGTTTTTGTCGAAAAAGGATCCTTCTCCTCTGAAATTATCGGACGTAATTTTTTAAAAATCCTTCACCGATTGCAGAGGATGGATGGCGACGTAAAGGTAAATCTTGAAGTCTACCGAGCATCTAAATCACCAGAGGCGCGCACGATCTTGTATCCCGGTCTCGCATCAAACTCGTAAAGGTATGGGGTAGGGGGGGGGGAGCAGGAGGAGGAAGGGGGGCGCTACCAGACAGGCCGGACGGCGTCCCGAGTGAAACCGCTGCGTTCAAACCGCCGCGAGCAAGTAGCCCAAGTCTTCTCTTCAACGCGCCCTCGAATGGCCGTCCTCCAAGACTTCACTGCGCTCGGCAGGAAAAACTGTCTCTGGCCGTATCCCGGAGGCTTCTCAGCATCCGCGGAAACGTGTAATAAAATCTCCTCGACGAGATTTCAATTCTTCAATACACAAGGCTCACGTCACGATGCGTCCGCCATTTTGTTGGGGACGAAAGGTGGCCGTAAGTATGTTCCTGCCACATCACGTGAAAAAGGGGTAGGAGTTAGAGACAGAGAGAGACAGGGAGGGCGGACTATATAGCTCGGAGCAGAAGGAAAGACCACACACATACACACGCACGGTTCCAGCTCAGCCGGAGCCTCCTTTTTTTTACCCCACGAAAAAAGCGATCACAACTCGCCGGTTCCGACAGAACGAAGAGAGAAAAGAGAATATTCCACTATTTTTAAGGAACTTTTTACTGGTCAAATTTGAGATTCCCTTACTTTTCCTACCTCAAAGAAACACACGCGGTCAATACGGACAAACTTGGACGCACAACACAATTATATGATGGACATCGAAGCACACGTTCTTTCTCTCGTCTTCGGTTTCGAAGCACAAACACGCACGAAGCAAAGGGTAAAAAGTACGTAAAAAGTTTGCGTCCGATTTGATGTTTATAATAAAATTCGAAAGTCGAACACAATCCTCCTCAGTCCCTTTCCTAAAAAAATCTTTGAATTGTTAAAACGACGAAAAACGGAAAAAAATTAAGGAACAATCCTCGGAACGTTTTGACACGCCAAATATTCGTATTTTTTTGTCTCCGCACGTTCGAATTTTTTTATCGGAACTCCCAACGGACTCGCACACGTTTAAAAGCGGCCGTCTTCGAAGACTTACGACATGGTGGCCGTTCCAAAAAAAAATCTTCCTCGGTTATAGAATTAAAACTCAGCGAGAGCCACGATATAGAGCTAAGTTTTCGAGACGAGAGCGATCAAGCGCCACAATCGACTCCTCACAGGTCGGGCTCTCGAACGCCAATGACTGACTCCGCTGAACCCGGTTAGCGGGGGAACTGCGCAAGGTACCTTTGCGCATGTGCAGTGAGGGGCAGTGGGCTGAGGCGGATAGCGGGTGAGTGGAAGGGGTTTCTATGTAGAAGTGGGAGAAGAGAAAGGGAGATGGAGAAGGGGAGAACGAAGCGGAAAAGGGTGTGAGGGATAGGGAGAGGGGGGAGAGAGAGAGAGAGGCAGGGGGGATGTAGAAGGGAAAAGAGAGGAGGCATTTGGATGACAAGGGCCTTAAGATCCAGAGGGCGCGTGAGTGAGTCGTGCTTTATTGGGTTGGCGTCAATCGATCACCTTTTGATTAATTTTTTTCGGAAGCTTCTCCCTCAACTAACTATCCAACCACCTCTTGAACCTTAGTAACCTAATGCATTTCGAACTATCTCGTTATTTACGGCGTGATTTTTCGAGCTACAAAGAATTTTGAAATGGTAGCCAAGATTGAGAATAATCTACCCATCGTCTTATTCGTTAGCGAAACATTGCTTTTATTATACGCAAATGCATAAAACTGCCGCTGACAACAAAAGATAAGAACAAACGCAAACTTGAAAAGTGGTTTCGAAATGTTTTTGGCTCGATTGAACGCGAAGTAATGATCCAAGAATGTGAAACCATTGGATTGGATGTGAACTATCATGCTCTTTGTCGTTTCTGTTGATGTGATTAATAATTCGAATGGCATTCCTGCTGTATCTGACGTCTAAGGCTAGTCGTCCATTGGATGCGTGTTCGTCCGAACTCAGTTCGTCAGAAAACGTGCGTAAACGCGCGAACAGTCCCATCTAATTGAAATACATCGATGGTCGTCCACTAGACGCCATTTCATTCGTGCGTTTTCGGACGGATAGTTGCGAAGTGCGAACGATCCCATTCCGTTGGGATTTTCGCTGGTATTCGTGCGATTTTGAACCTGTTGATAGCCTCCTTCTAGCAACCTTCCGGAACTTTGCTTTTTTCTGTTGTTATTGAAATGTTTCTTGATTCATACGAAAATAATAAAAAAAAAAACTTCGCTTCATTATCTTTCAGATCCTTAAATAAGATGAAATTCCCATAGTGAATTTCTTTTTAATAAAATATCATTCTTCCAAATTGTTCTATGTTTGCCCATCGTAAGTCTAACGAGGAAAGAATTTTCTAAAAATAATAGTTCAGAACGTTCCACCTTGGTAACTGAAAATGCCATTCGCGCGTAAACTGCACTCCCTCACCGTCCAAAATTGTACGAAATGGTTCGCACGTTTTCTGACGAATTGAGTTCTGACGAACACGCATCCAATGGACGACTAGCCTAAGTGAATAAAGCTCTCAAAAGAGGAAGCTTATTGAAAATTGAAGTAAATTCTGGATGTCGATTAACTGTCGAAACGTTTTTATACAGCATCACCTACTCATACTGGTGTTAATACGTAGTACAGCATAACCTGACCTGCAAACTTTATACAATAATATTAAATTTTACTTTTTCTCGGGTGTTTTATTTACTTTCTTTGTATTAACTTATTTATTTAGTTTGAGTGTACGTTTAAATAGGCATGTCGATCAACATGGTATATCAAACAAGTTCGACCCCGAAGCATCCGGTAAAGCGGGAATGGAGGTTAATTAATACACGAGAAAACTAAGATACTATTTAACCTGTTAGGTTCAGAAAATACAAACACGAAAGTAGGGTAAACAACTTTAAAGCAGAATGTACCAGGGACCTAACTAGATTCCCAACTTTGAGGGGGGGAGGGCTGCATAACTGTCAAGAACATTTGGAGGGGCGCAAGAAAATTTTTAAATAATCAATAAAAATAATAACGTGAAAAGATATTTTAACTTATTTTACTGAATTAGTCATACAAATATACATTAATTTGTGTATGAAGAACATGAACATAAAATACAGTGCATTTTTATTTTTAATACTAAATTTTACATATAACGCAAAGTAGTAGTGCCAATGAGGACCCGAGGACATATAAAAAAAAGGGGGGGAGTCAAGAGCACCGCAATGTCCTAGTTACCTCTCTGGGTGGTGTTTTTTGTGTTATCTCCCGAATTTCATTTCCAGATTTAATTTGTAAATGTCGGAAGAAAGAAAAAAGAACAGGTTGCTTCTTAACGTCAAACTCGAATAAAAAAACCCTGCGCCGAAATCATCATATAATTTAACACCGCTCGGGTTTCGCCCACGTACTTTCGGAATACGAAAACTGATAACGCGACACTGGATGCGAGAAGGCTTTTATCAAGGAGGACTGAAATTGAGACGTTTTGCCAAAGAGGTCGGGGGTTTAAAAATTCAACGGCCTCTGAAATTCTGTCATCACCATCTCGAAATCCGATTCCGTACACCTTTGAGATTGACATCAGGAGTCAACGCTCGATATAACTTCACCATCCCTTCGCCGTACTTGGTTATAAGGATTAGTTTATGGCGTGTCTCTTTCCCAAGGTCGCGGGTTCGAATCCTGCCTATCTCATTACTTTATTCCAACACACGTAAATTGGGGAAATCTGTGCTCTTCTGCGATGCTTAAAAAATTGTTTCCTATCACTCCTAATATAATTTACTCGTTAGCTTTCTTTCTGAAAGAATTTAAGAACATTGTTGATCAACATTGACGTAGATTTGATTTCGTTTTTAGGCGCGTTTCGCTTCCAGCGTGAGCGCCTATTAGCGTCGGTCTGTCCGTCCGTCCGTATGTTCGTTCTGGGCTTCCCCCAAACAGGTTTTCATGAAATTTTATATTAAGGACTTACAGTTAAAGATAATAAGAGAATCGGATGAATGAATCACGTGCGCCAATCAGGGGTACCACTTTACTGGTGACAACAAAATGGACTTTTCGTCAAATCTCGTAAAGTATTGGTCATATCAAAATACTTTTCAAATAAAAATTGTAGAACTGGTAAAGTATCCTATACATTTTTATCGTAGGAGTAGCCGTTATCAAGAAAATCATAAAAGAGTCCCAATTCGAGCTGAACTGAGAAAATTTATTGCGTGGTCACTTCTTCATTGTTGCTAACATGAACAGTCTCACAAAAATACGTTTAATTTACTTACGTGCACGCGAGATATTTTAAAATAGAAAGAGAATGGCTTATTTATGTCGAAGAAAAGAACTTTTAAAACACTATTTCCCTTGGGTACACGTATATCATTTCTTTCAAGTACTCAATTGCACGAAACGCGCCCATAACGCGCCCATACGTATGTGATACGATGTACATTTTCCTAACTTGTTTATACTATCCTTTTCCGCAAAGTTATGTAGTAGTGCTCGCCTGATATTCTAGGATGCGACTTGGCGCTCGCCACGTTTAAAAGGTCGGAAAACTTAAAGACTTTCAAGCTGTTTCTCTCTCAACCTTTTTTTGCCAGCGTCACTCTAGGTTAAATTCATTCAGTCATCGTCACCCCGTTTACAGTTCCGTTATCTTCAAGTAGCCTTTAAAGATAAATTGAACTTTACCTACCATACCAAGATAAAATTTTGGCATTCAAATACACACGAGTGTTTATTCTCCCAGTTTTATTTATTTTTATAAGCCAAAATATGATACACTGTGAATTAATCAAATATTCGCGTCACCCCTCAACAACCGTCGCGTCACCCTGGGGTGCCATGTCACCCGGGTTGAGAACCACTGCTCTAAACCATATCAATCTCCGGGATAAAGCGCAAGGAACGCCTTATTCTCTCACACGATCTATATATTACAATAAGTTCCGGTTTATTCATGAAGATGGTTCTTAAATATGAATTGATATCCTTTATGATTACCGTCTCGTGGCTCTTCTGATGGCGAATTTTATACTGAATTGTATTGCTGATAATCTGATGTTCGACCTCTGCTCTAGACTAATCTCGACATTTTGCACGTATTATGCTTCACTGTGTAATGATGGCAGACATGATTTCAACCGTAACGACGAGCATCAAAGTGCGATTGGACATCGAGAGAATATTCGAAGAGGAAAGTCGGTGAAGTGGAAAGGAGTGCGGCAGATAAGTTGAAAAAGTATGTGGACTATAGACAGCTTAAGAAAGAGGAGGTAGCGATTAAAAGACTATGGAAAATATTTATAGAAATTAGCGTAAGGTAAAAAAAATTATTAAAAGATTTATTTTTCATATGACAGACATTCTAGGTCTATAAAACACCCCGAATGAACTAAAATTAAGCATGGCTTTAAAAATACGAACAAATTAAGAGTAAAATAAAGAAAACAATAAGCTTTAACAGCAATGCGATAAATTTATTAACGTTATAATAATCGTTTTAGAAGATAAAATGGATGAAAACATTACGAAGAATAGGAAAAAAGCAAATGATTGCACAGATTATAAAAAAATAGGTAGTCGACACTAACTGTGAAGGGGGGGAGAGGGAGGGGAGAGGGAGGGGAGAGGGGAGCATGATTGTACTTGAAAGAAAACTGGAAAGAAAAAGAGAGGAAGAAAAAGTTTCAATGATAAAGACATAAAGGGAAATACCAAGATATGATGAAGATTACGGGGAACAGTATGTCTAAAACCAGGTTTAACCGAGAATCATCACGGAACTAAGGACATATTACCTGCGATGACGATGATATCGTTTTAGGCCGAAAATTAGAATGTTAAAGATCACGGTTCAACTGCTGTTTTTAAATTCCGTAAGTGACATCAAGAGAATTTAAAAGAGGAGACCCAAACGGCAGATGGGAGGAAGATATTAAGGAAATCATCAGCCCAGCTCGAAAGCACATAAGCGAGGATATTGAGAAGGAGAGCCATCAATCAATCGACGGAGAAAGGCAGACCATAAGGACGGAGATAGCATTCATACTAAAAGGCTGACCATATTTGGTTTATCATCCGTAGTATCCGAACAAAAACGATCAATTATTGAAGCTTTAGGTGTCACTGTGAATTTGAGTATTTATACGTTATACAATTATGGACTGGACTTTTGTTTTTTCGATCGTGGAATATTCTGATTGCCGATACACACACAAACATATACGATATATGAATTCTTGTGCCGAAGAAGGGCGGATGTCCGAAAGCTCCAGGCAAAAGCCTTCCTCTATCGCCATGGACGTCCACAACACCAAGTAAGTGTCCACTGGCTCCCTCCTATCCCTCTCAACTACTAGTTGCAATCCTATATATATATATAATTATTACATTAAAAATAAATGTGTTGAAAATATGCTTATAATTCAGACGGATATAGGGTAAACAAAATATAAATTCAGCCACAAATATTTTTAAAAAAATTCATCGATTCCCCATTTAAATATTCAATGCAAAATGTATTCCCTTTTATTTTTCTATATAAGCTATCGATTTACGGAATGCATTACATTAAATTTAAAACATGGCATTCATTAAAAATAAAAATGCTACGCATTTTATAAAAAAAACAATGATGCAAATTCCATGCTGAGAGTTGGCTGCGCCTGGTTATCAATGTAATCCGTGAAATGTTGATGCGTTTCTGCTAAACCAAATTGATTTTTACATTCCTCTATTATATAATGGATTGCGTGGCTTTCAATGAGTTTTTACCCCTAACTGTTACTACCTTTACCATCTTACACTCGAAAAGTTGTTTTAACCGTTTCCAAAATTCCCTCCGCTATATATGACCACTCAGTCCTTATCTCTAACTCACAGAAGTAAACGAACCCTAAGGTTCGGCGCTCCTCTTGTAAACACCGAACCCGTTACCAACTTCACCGTTATAAAAACGTTTAAGCGATAAGTGTGCACACATCTCACGCGAATGCAAGAGGATCCCCCCCCCCCCCCCTTTCGGGTGTCCGGAATGGGGAGGAAAAAAATTCTTCCTTTTTTGGGTTGACATTTCTGTTTTGACAAGCACCCAGCCGACGCACGGGCACATACCCTTTTCACGGTGCGGTTCAGCCGGCGAAAGGGACACAAAAAGAATCCGATAAAATACATAATTTAAACGCTCCGAACGCCGCTTTTTTTTTATTTCTGATAAACCCGCCCCGTTGTAAAGCACGAATTTTATTAATCCTGTCTCGTTCGAGTGAAACTAAACTCCCTCTTCCACTTGAAGATGCCGTCCTTGTGCTTACATCGCCTCGACAATAAATGCAGCGTAATTTAAAATATTGAGAGAAAGAGAGTGAGGGAGGAGAGGGAAGCGAGAAAAGGATGAGAGAGGAAGAGAGGCAAGGAGAAACAGCAATACTTTTAGAAGAGAATGTACGAAAATAAATTCTGGGACAAAATGGAGCGCTTATTTTTTGCGTGGTAACTGTTATTTTTTTTGTTTATTCCCCAACGTATCGCGCAGAGGAACCTTTTAAGGATTTTTGAAACGAGCGGAAGGAGAGGATGGGGAGTTGGAGGGAAGGGAAAAGCGAGTGTGGAAGATGGGTGTATGAAAGAGAGGAAGATGGATGAAAATAAAGAGGAAAAGGCGAGAGAAAGAAGGAAGAATTAGGAGAGGGTTGTGGGGAGGGTCAATAGTACAAGAAGAAAATAAATGGAGTGGAAGAGAGGATTAAGAAAGGATGGAGGGGAGAAAGGGGGGGAGAGAAGGGGGAAAGAGGGGGGCAAAGATGGGAGGGAGAGGGGGAAAAGAGGGGAAAGGGGGGAGAGAGTGGGAAAAAGGGGAGGGAGAGGGGAGAGAGTGGGAAAAGGGGAAGGAGAGGGAGGAAGAGGGGAGGAAGAGGAGAGGGGGAAGAGGGGGAGAGAGAAAGTGGAGGAAGAGAGTGGAAAAGCGTGGAAAGGAGTGGGGAGGAAGAGTAGGAGAGAGGAGAAAAAGAATGTGAAAGAAAGGGGAAGAAAAAGTGGGAAGATACGGGAGAGGAGGGAGTGGAGAGAGACAGACAGAGAGCGTGAGAAGAAGAGAGGAGGAGAAGAGAGAGGGAGAAGATGTAAAAATAGAGAAGGGAAAGAATGAAGACAGAACGTGATAGAGAGTAGAAAAAAAGATGGCGAGAGAAAAGTGTAGCGAGATAAAGGAGGAGGGAGAAAGAGAGAGAGAGTTAAAAAGGGTGCAAAAGGAAGAGAAAGAGAGAGATATAAAAAAAGATCGAAGTGAAAAAAAATCATAGAGAAAAAATCGGTACAACATACATTGTACAAACTGACTTATATACTAATTCGTCCTTTATTAATCTTTTGGAAAATATAAACTATGCAAATTATTATAAACATCAACTTAAATAACTATAGGAAATTTGATGAAAACCGTATTAGCCGTTTTTTCGAAAATCCGACTGATATTAAAGTTGTCCAAGAATATTCTAGCCTTAAATTCATTCATTGAGAAAAATGAAATACGTAGTATTATTGTAGATGTATACTCAAGTAACTGTACGAAATTTGATAAAAATCGTTGTAGCCGTTTTTGAGAAAATCGAATTATTGTTATAGTTGCCTAGAATAAACTAGTCTTTTATTCATTTTTTGAGAAATATGAGCTATTTGGTATTATTGAAGACGTAAACTCAAGTAACTGTACGAAATTTGATCAAAATCGTTAAAGCCGTTTTTGAGAAAATCGAATTATTGTTAAAAATTGCGTAGAATAATATTCCCTTAATTATTGAACAATGTCAACCATTTCTTCATAGCCTGTGCTCAGTATGATAAAATGCCTAAGTACGAGATTTCATTCATTTCAGCTCTACCATTTACGCTCTTGAGCCAGTAACAGACAGGCGGCATTGCGAAAACCACTTTTTCGGACTCGGGTACACCTAAAACGTAGTATATTTAAGTAAAAATCTCGAGATCGAATTTTTTCGCGACTACAAAACTTTCTCGATATACTTCGTATACGAGAAAGTAAAAAGGGCGGTAAAAGAAGGGAGAAAGCGAAGATGAGCGAGGGGAGGTAAGAGGGCGAGAGTAAGAAGGAGAGAGTTATTTTGTTTAATAGGAGGGAGGGTGGGGTTGGAAGAGAGGAGAGAGGGCGGACATAGGATACGAAGGGAACCGAGGAATGGGACGACGGGAAGAGAGAGAGGGAGGGAGGGAAAGAAAAAACAGCGCAGGGACATCAAAAAGAACGGAAGGAGAGGACGAGGACGACGACGCAGATGATCCCACCCCCTCTCCTCCCCCTCCCCCCTCTCCCCACCCCTTATGCGTTCTTTTTCACTTCACCAGTCAGGAAAATAATAATAAAAATAAAAGGAAAAAAGAGACAGAAGGAGGAAAGATAGAGATGGAGAGAGAGAGAGAGAAGACGGGAGGGGAGAGGAGAGTCAGAGAGATAGAGAGAGAAAAAGAGAAGGGAGAATTTAAGTTGGCGGTGGAGGATGAAGAGAGAGAGGGAGAGGGAGGGAGAGGGAGAGAGGGAGAGGGAGAGAGAGAGAGAGAGAGAGAGAGAGAGGGTAGAGAGAGAGAGAGTAGTGGTAGTGGTGGAATTCTATTTGATGGGAGAGGGGATGCCAGGGAGAGGGTGGGGTGGAAAGCAGAAGGAGTACGCGATGCTATAGAGGGAGAGAGAGAAAGAGAGGGAAAGAGAGAGAAAGGAGAAGTAAGAGAGAGGGGAAAATCCTTTCTTTCGGATGCTGTGATACGTTCTCAGTTCCAGTCCTATTCCCTCCTCTCTCTCTCTCTCCTCCTGCCTCCCTGTATTTCCTGTTATCCTCCCCTCTTTTCCTCCTTCACACCCCTCCTCCTCTTCCCAAACGCAGTTCCTACTCCTCTTTCAGTGGAACACGTGGTCCTCTCTCTCTCTCCTGCCAAGAAGTCGCTTCTTCAAACGAAGGAATGAAAAGAGGCTGGGGGGGAGGAAAAGAAAGAACTTTTCGAGATACACGTAATTTATAATCCACTTGTCCGTAAGACAAATAGCGACAACGCTTTCAAGCTACCATAGGACTTTTAACTAAATACACATTTTTTTTCCCTTTCGTTCACGCTCGGGGGTTTTTTTTCGTGTTCTCCTATTTCTTCTTCCTCGGATGGCTTTTTAATCGTTAATGGCGGAATTTTTACGTCCAATTAAAACTAAACATCGAGGTTTTAACGTTAAAGGAAGACGTGAGTTGGGTTTCCTTGAGGGGCACGTGGAATAATCGAAGAAAAAGGTCGTTTTCTGCACGAGGCGAGATTTACGAGTTGCGTGCGGTCGCGTTTTTAGTCCGAATTAGTTTGTTATAAACGTTTATTTGTAACCTCTCCGAATCGATCGAATCAAGATGATGATTCCGAACTCGGAAATCTGGAGGCGGACTTAAACCGTTCTGAATCGCTTTGAATTTTCCTTGATAACCCTTTATTCATGGCTGCCTTTATTTGCGAATCTTGCTTCAATTTGTAAATTTGTTTTTTTTGTAACTTGTTTGCTCAAGGCCTATTACAATAAGATAGATGTTTTCGCCGGCGATTTAATTCTATGTTTACAAGAATATCAACATATAATAAAGAAATAACATTTTATGTATAAACAACGCCATAGTTCGGTTGAAAATTCAGACTGCTTTTCGCTTGAGCAAATTTATCCAGCGTTTAACGAATATTTTATCCAGTTTCTTCCTTGAAAATTTGTATTTCGGATTAACCGCATTTTTCAATTCTCCGTGCGAACCCAAAGTGCCGGTCAAAATCGGATTTTTGCTGTAATTATTTCTAACCAAGATAGGTTTTGCAGCCATAAACCGGCTGTGGATTCCACGGTGTGGAATGCAGAAACGCAGTTTGGCCACCGGTCATTCATTCTAATGTTTTGTAACGATTTACAAGATTTAATGCCGATAATCAATTACAACCAGAAATAAAGGCGAGTTGGATCGGTCAGTTTTGGAATCGACTTTTGTATACCTTTGAAGAGAAGAAATGGAATAATCCCGGTTCTTGGTACGTAATTACTCAATTTGTTCCATGACATCTATAAGTCATAATAAAAGAGCTAGTGTCTGTGTGGGTGTGCGTCAGCACCATAATTCCAAATGAAACCTCGAGAACTGATATTATTCGTGCACACTAAAAGGGTGTGCTCCTACTGTCCTTGCAAAAAGTTTGAGTTTGATACCGAATTTTATTTTCTAGGCGAGGCGTAGCTAGAAGGCGGATGCTAAATGAAGCTGACATAAAATTCGGTATCGTTTTGGGAAGTAATTTTCGGATGTTTTTCTTTACATATTAGTAATTTAGGCTTTCGTCCGGTGACAACGATACCTCAAACTTTGAAAACAACCTTGGAATGATGAAGATAGCCGAAGTTCGGAAATGTAACAAAATCGGGTATTAATGTTGCATTTATAAAATAACGCTTCCGGATTCTTATTTCCAATAGTTCTAGGTAAATGTCATTAAAATTGCAAGATGTTACATTGTAGGACTTCCGAGTTATAAACATTCAAAATAGTCACATCGGGTCAAGAGGGCTAAAAAACGTGCTCTTTTCAAATATATCTCGATATAAAACAATTAAATATAAACTAAAATTTGAAAATATACATCAATTAACGTGTAAAGGGATGCTCTACCCGCTGGGTACCTTTCATCCCATTAAAATCGGTGGGGCTGTTTTCGAGATATAGCGCCTCAAACTCAGGCATCTAGACTTTTTGCAAGGACAGGTGTTATTCTTTTACATTTGTCACAGAAAAGTTTTTCAGTACGGTCAATGTCCGGTTCAGTCTCACTTAGAAACATGATCTGTTTATATTACAGACAGGCCACACTGATTTCAAAACAAATCACGCGAGGAAATTTCCTTAGCTCACAATAAAGTTTTTAAAATACATTTATACGTTCACTTTTTATAAGTTTTTGGTATGACCAAAAACTCTAGGGCTTCAAGCTGTATGATGTAACTTTAATAGGGCTAAACACACACACACACACAGTTTACCAAATAGAGGGAAATGCGTACGAGATTGGATGAAAATATATTAGGTATAGTAAAAGATAAAATTTTGAGTATTGCAATCTGTGCGAAGCCCAGTACTTTGACTGTTACGTAATACAGGGTGATCGTTTTATCAGGAAACGCACTAGCACCGGCTCTCCAACGGCTAATTCCTCCATTAGGAACGTATTGGAACCATTTTTGCTCAGCTAACTGATGAAGAAAGACAGCATGGATATTTCCAACAATATAGCGCAATCGCGCACACTGCCACATGCGGCCGATACGGGCTGAAGTCCGGAGGAATTAGCCGCGTGAGGCCCGGTGCTGATGCGTTTCCCGTTAAAATGATCACCCTCTATTTATAGTGGCCGATTTTCATCGACTCGATAGGAAAAGAAGATCGCGCACCCTTCCTTTGTTCACGGATGATATCAAAATCACACTTTCCCCTCCCGATATCTCCACACAAAAAAAAATCATATTCATAAATATCACGCGACGGCATTCACGCTCCCCGTCCAAAGTCCTTCTCCTAAGGGTGGGCGCGCGCGCGCGTATTTTCCCCATATTGCGTGAGCGTCCATTTTATCCTTTGTATTCACCCGCAGGTGTCTCCTTCCTAATGGCCCTTATAAAGCGTAATGGAATGGGAGAGGAGGTGGGAGGGGTGAAGGAGGCTCTCAAAAGCCTCGTCCTCAATCACTGTCCACGCAGAAACAAAAATATAAAGCAGGTCCCGCTCGGACAAAGGGTGACAAAACCAGATGTGCCGGTGACATTAAAGTCATTAATAATATAACGGAGCATTAATAATCGAAGGGAGATCGGTTTTTTTTTCTAAAAATAAAGAACGAGGCCAAAACTCGCGATGGCGATGCTTATGGAGTATTGGGTGGGAACTTTAGGAACGTTTGAAAAAAGTTGAGTCGACAAAGAAAGTTTTTTATTGGTATACATTCCATTAACGATGAAAAATGTGATGTGATATTATCTTTAGAAGATCCCGAAAGCAAATTAGGCATCGCACGCGCTAAATTTTATTCCTTTTCGGGGTAAATATTTTATTATTTGCTATAAATCAAGGAATGCGAAATCGAGTCACATGTGGGCCAGAGAGATGATTTCGAAATCTGTTGAGTGCCGCGTGCAATCGTAATCAGCATTAATATTATTATTATCATCGTCACGTTCGTGATTAATCACGATTACAACTGGTCCTTCATATTCTTCTATTTACCGCAGTATTCTTCATGTCTTAATGGCTACCTTTTTCTTTCAAGTCGTCTATCAGCCGAAACCTTTTCCTGTCTCTTTTTACTTTCTCGTATACGAAGTATATTGAGAAAGTACATAATATAATCGCGAAAAAAATTGACCTCGAGATTTTTTCGGCAATATACGTTTTAGGTGTAGCTGAGACCGAAAAAGTGGTTTTCGCAATGCCGTCTGTCTGTTTGTGTGTTACTGGCTCTGGAGCCTAAACGGTAAAGTGAAAATGAATGAAATCTTGTACTTAGGCAATTTATCATACTGAGCAGATACTATGAGGAAATGGTTGACATTGCTCAATAATTAAGGGAAGTTTATTCTACGCATTTTTAACAACAATTTGATTTTCTAAAAACGGCTTTAACGATTTTGACCGAATTTCGTACAGTTACTTGAGTTTACGTCTTCAACAACACCAAATAGCTCATATTTCTCAAAAAATGAATGTAAGACTAGTTTATTCTAGGAAACTTGAACAATAATTTGATTTTCTCAAAAACGGCTTGAAAGATTTTGATCAAATTTCGTTCCGTTACTTGAGTATACGTCTGCAATAATACTACATATTTCATTTTTCTCAATAATTGAATATAGGGCTAGTTTATTCTTGGGCAACGTTAAAAATTGCATTTTCTAAAAACCGGCTGCTACGATTTTCATTTCCTAAAGATAACTAAACGACGCATTAATATATGAGAAAGTTTGTACAGTGTATGTTGTACCGATTTTTTTTTCAGTTTTCCTTATAACACGTCTCTAATCATGCTCTATGTCCCAAGTATTACATTGAAACTTAAATGCGCGAGTAAGAATTCGAAATATATTTTAGCAAAAAAGTACAAATTACCGTACAATTCCTCAATATTAAACGTTACCGCTATGTAGCCTCATGATCGCTGCCTCTCTTCTCCACCGTAATCAGAGAATTATGTGAGATTTTGGACTGGTAGGTCACATGTTTGAGACTCTTGCTTATCATTATTATTCCTTCCAAATAGAGTCGGATGTAGGACCAGGCGATCTAGGTGACCTCTTAGGACAGGGGTGGGAAAACTTTCGAAGAGACGGGGACCTCATTACCGGTTGCGGTTGCTTAGACGAAAACAATTAACAAATGCAAATATTTCAGGGAGAGGATCCCATCGAAAGTTATTCGAAAGAACGTGAAAATTACTAATTAATAATATTTCAGCGTCAGAACTCCGTAAGAAATGTTTTTTTCCGACCCTAATTTTAATCAACAAATACGAAATTATCTGTATTAAATTCCACGGTTCGCTTTCGATTTAGCATCTTGGGCTCTATAAAATGCGCTCTCGAACCGGATGGGGCCCGCGGGTTATTCGTTTCCTCGCTTCCGGCCTAGAGCCTCGCTCCCAGAGCCGCGAGAAAGTTAGTGTTAACTGAGTAACGAACTTGGCGTGAGAGGGAAAATAGACGTATACATTGAGAGTGATAACTCCAAGCATCAAGAAGCGGTCATACATCCTTAAATGATGACGAAGACCAAGGTAAACGAAAACGGGGGGAAAACCCGTCTCTACTGTCGAATTCCGCTGAAAAAACGATAATTTCTTATTCACAGAGCTGCGACGGGCATCGATCTCAGAATCCCACCCACCACATTGCGAATCACGTGCAAACAAATTGTTAAATATTTGAGGGCCAATATTCCTCCATATAATTTTAACCACGTGTTTGCAGAAATAGCGAGTTGTGTGCCTCGCAAACTACTTTCGCTTTGAGGTCCTCGCACCCCATTAAACCTCTTCTGCGTAGTCCACAGGTAAGTTTTTGCCATTTCCTGTTACCAATTAGGATAACACCGATAATTCGTGTTTTTTTTGTCAATTTTCGTGGTAATATTTATTAACCTTTTATTGAGTCATTGTTTTAAAAAAATCGGTCATTTTTTCACAAGCTCTTTTTATCTGTTATTCCGTCTGTGAACTTACTTATATTTTAATTGTGAATAAATGACGAAAGACTCGACGGATATATCCTTCACATGTTGGAACGCTTGGTAAAATTCCACTTTATTACAATAAATTGGAATTTTTACCAAGTGTTCCTATTATGTTTTTCTTAATGGGGAAAGAGATGAAATTGAGATGTTCAGGGGTAGATTTTGACACCAGTGCTATTTATTACAAAATAACTTCAGCATATGGGTAACCCTGATGGAGAGTGGGAGGGATGCTTTAAAAATTAATGTTTTCTTTAATTTTCAAGGTAAAAATTATAAATTCAATAAATATTTTTCGATGATATTTTTTGAAATCCCTTTTCTTCGGAAATTAGATGAAAAAATTAATAAACGTTCAAGAGTTTCGACGAAAAATGTGAGAAACATTTCATAAAATACACACAAATCCCATGTTAGAGTAACTTTGACACTTTCGTTTTGTCGTAGATATATAGAATGTGTTCTGTCCTCCTTTACCTTATTCATTTTGTGCTTACTCTTTCCTCTTAAATTCGTCTAATCCTCTTACTTCCTCTTCCAATTTCGGCTTCCAAGTTCGTCTTCGATCGCATCTTTAATCATGGAGTCTACTTTGAAGAAATGCCAGATTCATTTCACTTTCCTATATTCTATCATCTGCGTCGTAATGTTTTTCTTCCATTTCTTTTTAATCAGGGGAACTTTGATACGTCACCACACTGAATCATCGACCTTTTTCCTTCCCGAAAATTGCAATTTTCCATTAACGCTCACCATGCCGCGACACCTTCGCCTGATTAGCAATCGCATCTCTACGCACCAAACAATTGAGAAAATCGAGAAAAAAAAAACGAAAACCTTGCCGTAAGTTTCCAAGAAAACCGCGCAAAAGGTTACCAAACACAAAAATCACGTGTTTTTTTTTGTAAAACAATTCGCCGCCAGGCGTCACCATCGTTAAGACATACAACCTATAACATTTCGTAAAATTCGATATTTTATGCGTTGAAAAAAAATCGCAAATCACTGGGAGGGGGATGCAGGAGATATTCACGGCACGAATTGACCGAGAGAAGCGATAATGCGGGTTAATTGAGGGACGAAGCACGGACGAAGATGGGAGGAGGTGTTGAGAGAGGCGAGCGTCGGAGGGAATAGGAGGCTCGAGAAAGGTGTGGGAGAGAGAAGACCACGTAGGCAAAAGACTGCTCTGAATCGCGCTAATTCATGACTCATTCCCAGGGGCGACGCTTCGCAAAGGAGCCCTTTTAGTGTGTCTTTCTCACCCCCGCATTCCGCAACAATGCGCCTCCCTATGCCGCCGCGTGACGCGTCATTGTTGTCGACGCGGTGTCAATTGTTGGGGCGATGGTTTTTCTTTCTCAGGGACGGCGGTGGGAAGGGGAGGGTGGGGGGGAATGGTTCGGCCGGGTTCGTTGTCCGCGTGATTCCCCTTCTCCCTCGAAGCGGCTAGCACGCTAAAAGGTGGATCACGATCGCATAAGTGCAAGCGGAGTTTATTCCAGGAGGATCGGCAAATAAGGAAACGAAGAGGTCTAGAATGTGAGAAGGGTGAATAAGGGAAAGCGGACTCCCCAAGGGAAGCCGTTTAGTCTCACAGCTGGTGTTAAACGGCCAGTTATCATATTCAGGGACGTTTTCTGCTCTGCTGCTCGGTGGGTTTTGGTACCTTGTACCCCCTGCCGCTCACCACTTAGGTGAATTGCAGGGTAACGTGTAGATGTAGATATCTGTAGAATAACTGCCACTGCGGAATCATCTAAACTAGGGTTTCTCAAATTGGGTTTCGCGATACTTGTATAACAATACCTTTGTATTCATTTAGAGAAGTGATAATTATAATTACTTAATAATTTAAAAGGAATCTGTTGCCATGGAAACATTATACAATCTTTCAAAGTAAATATCACGTTTTCTAACGCCTCAGTATGCTGTCTAATGTAAAATCTACGTGTTCAAGGGATCTGTGGGAGTTCAGATGTCCTAGTAGGGGTTCGCAAGTTAAAAACCCCCTGATCCAAAACAGCAATCTTTAAAATTGTCACACCTCCTGATTTGACCCGGAGTCTCCAGGTTTGGGCAAGTCATCTCCAGGTTACGGGTTGAACCATAACATCTCCAGGTAGGCGAGATCAGGAAGATTTATGTAAAATTTCCAATTCAAAACCTATGCCGGACGTATCTCACGAGTTTCCTAATTATGGTTGTATTGATGAAAAATTCGACACAACTGAAAGTTGGCAACTGAAAATGGGCGTGGTCTGTTTGGTTAGTTGGGAATTCCCGCATTTGAGCTGTCAGTAATAGTTACAGACTTGCATTATGTTTAGGGATTATTAGTGTGTGTTGCATTAAAAACTTCATTACGGGGAGAGAATAATAAAAGTGACCATTTCAATTTTTACTTTCTCCATACGCAATATGTATTTTTTCCATATCTCAGGGTTTGACCTGGATTCTCCGGGATAGAGATCTATTAATATCCAAACAAACACCAGCGAGCACCAAGGTGCGCGCGGAAAGATTATCACTAGCATTTTAAAATATTCACAACCTCTTTCATTTTTCAGATTTTTAAGAGCACCCTGCAATCAAAATGTTCAAAAAATCTTTACCTATCTTTCAGTCTTGAATGTGTTTAAATGTTATTCTTTAGTTCGAGAAATATTTATGTACATGTATTCAGTTTCGTACGTCACCTTTCTATAATGTCCGCACGCATGAATACGCCAACAACTAAGCATTCAAATCCCTTTCCAATATAACCAAGAAAGGCTTGCGATCCATGATCTAAACGTAAGTAGCCCTAGGAATGACGTCAGTTGGAAATTACCCGCAGTGGAAATTAAGCGGTAGGCAGCGGCTAATGGATTATTTAAGGTATGGAAGAGGAATAGTATAGGAGGGTCAAGGGTTGAGGGGAATTAAGGGATTTTTGGGTCGCGGATGCTCACAAATAACAGATTTACGCTTTCTAGCGCTTAGTACAAAGCGTATCTCTAAATGAAACTGCAAAGTTCATTCCCATAATTATTCCTTTGACGTAGATAAAGCTTTGTTACAATGGAATTATACGTTGAATTGTTAAACTTGTCCATTCCGTTAAATTGCCCCAGGAATTGTTCTCCGGCGCATGATAAATACGCCCAAATAAGTTTGATAACAGAATTAAAATGGGTTCACATTTCGAGTGACAATTTTCGATTACCAAGACTCAAAACAAGCCTAACAACACTATAATACCAGGGACTGTTACGTTTAAAAAAAAAGGGGGGTTTCACTCGTAATAGGATTCACAACTCGTTTTTGGGTTTTTGATATTGTACGGTGACAAACTGGTGTTAAATAAATTAAATTTGACGTTTCAACGGCTCAAAATATTATTTTTTCATCGATTGGAATCGTATCGACTCATCGCATAAAACAAGATCGATTGTCTCTCCAAAGGTTAGTACAGTCGTTCCTTCACATAACGCGAGGGAGGCGTTCCTAGAAAACACCGTGTAATAGGAAACCGCTTTATAAGATACCTTAAGTCTATGGGAAATAGGAACTCGTTGAACTGTCTAATTTTCGATATTAATACAGTAAAAAACGGAATAATAAATCGATATGTTAACATTAACTTGATAAATATAATATAATACAGCATGGTTTAACATAGTAATAAACGGGTATAAATTTCTACTAGTGTACGCACTATATGATAAAATTAATTATACTATTCGGTACTGGAATAAAGACACAAAATATGCACAGTGACAGTGGTAAAATTCCATTACATTGCTCCGCGTCAGAAATGCTTTTTTTATAATTCGGTGAAATCGGTCTTTGAAAATTGCGTAAACGTGAATCCGTAGAGGGCAGTTTATTAATCGCTTATATGTGAAACTGCGCCCTAGGATACCACGTTATATGCAGGACGATCGTATTAGATTAAAAAAAACAACGATGACAATTAACACATTGGCGTACGTGAAGGAAAAGTGTTGCCGTTAGGTTAGATCGTGAAACACACACACCTTACTGCAAGGTCCGAACTCGGGAAGTATAGTTGGTTATTCATCCACGACGCATTAAATGCAGAGACTTGATGATTCAGAAGATTTTCGAGTCAGACCGTTTTGTAACACACGCACACATTCACCGAGATTCTTAATATCATTTATCTAATCCCGAAAATTTTTTACTCCTCCTCCGTCCCTCATTCCGTTTTTTCGGATCACAAAAAAAAAAACAAAAGCCGCTCGTCCCCTACGTCCGTAACGAAGAGAGACAATTCCCGTCCGTTCGAAAAAAAAATCAAAATTCGTCCGATAGCACCCTCATTTTCCTCCCGGGGAAAGGATTAAAAAAAAACCGTCTCGAGATTTTCCCGACTACTTTCTGAAAGATCTATGTCCTTTTATAATGCGGGAAGGGGTTACTTCCATTAGTAGAATGAAGCTTACAATTACGGGCAAGAAATACGCTCATAATTGGTTTTTTATGCGTCGCGCGCACGAAGTTTTTTTTTTGTTTTTTTTTTGTCGTCACTCCGGAGACATTCCACCGAATGGATGGGTGTATCTTAGATGGATGGGGAAAAGGCCGGAGAGATGAAGGGTGGAATGCCGAGGAAAGAAGAGGGGTAGAGAAAGAGAGAGAGGGAAAAAAAGACGAGCGGAGATGCGAAGGGAAAAATAGAGGGGAGAAGCTGCTGGTGTGGGAACCCGAAAAGAGAAAGGGTAAAAAAAAGCGACGCCCTCCCAAGCATTAATAATATTCCAGACGCTGGGCCAGGATTTTCTCGGGGATGGTGATTAAAACACAATGCGATGATAGGGAGATGGGTTATAGCGACGAAGGATGGAATGGGGTGCGTGGAGGGGGGGAGAGGGAGAGGAGGGATTGGAGGAAAAGAGACAGATCAGCAGGATTTGTATTTTTAAGCCACCGAAGAAGTGGTGGCAACTCTAAAAAAAAAAGGGGGAGTGTGACGGTTCGCCCTCTCTCCTATCTCTCTCGCCCTCTGATAAACTAATAATGACCTCTTTGGTGATTTAAGAGCACCCTCTGTGAATTCGTAATGGTTGCCTTTCGCTTGGGGAGTTTTAATCTCTATGCTTTACATATGTTATATTACTGTTTCACCAAAGGACCTTTTATGTGCGTTCCATTATCATTCGGAACGTTAATTAATTTTCATCGATTTGAACGATAGGGAAGTTTGCACGGGCGAATAGGAGAATATATGTAGTACAAGGCGTTCCAAAATAATCTTACCAAAAACAGATTAAAATAATGATTTTTTTATTTTGACATAACAACATAATTCTAAAGGTAACAACCTATTTAAGGTTGAATATTTTATTTATGTTAATAATTAAGCTTACATTAATTTTATAATTTTATTAATTATCATCGAGTTCCTTAGAAATGATGATGCCTTATCGATCCATACGATTGTGTTGGAAAGTGTGTGTAACTTAGATCGATAATAGCTAATGTAGAAGTTTATTAATTAAACTGCTAACATTTCAAAGCTCATTTCATTTTTAATTACATTGTTATCTTAATTTTAAAAAATTATTTTGAAAGTTTGCTTTTGGTATGTTACTTTTGGGATGCCCTGCATTTTCCTGCTATGAAGAAAGCAGTGGCGGATCCAGAGGAGAGGGGGGGGGGGGGGGGCGATCGTCCCCTCCTTGTATAACCCCATTGCAGTCCACTGGGCGCTTTCTTAAAGTCATTCCATGCAAAAATCCTCAATTATACGCCGCAGATTAGGTCTGTATAGCAAGAGAAAGAAGGAGTAGGAATTTTCAAAATATAGGGCAGTTGGGAGGGGCGGATTCGATAGGTGGATATTTGGAGCGCTGTACTAAAACCATATGCCCGAACGTAAGAAATTAGGAGTTAATTATTATTCGTTACTCAGTTTTACTGCATAATACATCGAATCTTTATTTATTAAGGAATAAAACTGCACGCCGAAAATGTTTTAAAAAATAATAAAAAGTTTTTTCCCTCCACGCTGGTTCGACATTCAGACATAAAATGCTTTCGTGAATGCGCTGCTACGACAATAGGAAGCGGGGTATTATTTATGCAGTTCATTGCTTTTCGTCGAGTTTAATAAAAATACCCGACGATGGAATTTTATTTTTCGAGGAGAGAGAGAGAGAGACTCCTACTTCATTTTTAATTAAAGGACAACCATCTTCCATGGAGGTGGCATTCGCGCTTGTGAACTTCTGGAAAGGGCCATTTTTTTTAAAGCGTATATATCACAAGACATATGGAATAGTATAGAACTTTATTGTTACGGCCGCATTCGCATTAAAAAAAAGAATCGAAATACGACGTCACAGTGCATCGCGGTTGTTATAGTACTTAACGACATTCGACGCAAAAAATGAACTCGATCGACGCCGTTGGATGATAAAAACACATACTAGACAATATCGCACAGTGATAAAAGGCGGGAATATTCTGCGCTAAGTTCTTTTCTGCTAAGAAAAGCCGTAAAATACGGTTTATATTGCCGAAAGTTTACACGAGCTAATGCGGACGATGCGTATGTGATAACGACGCCATAATTCTCTTTCCCGTAAAGATATGGAGCTTTTTCGTTCAATTCTCCGTCTTTTCAAGGCGGAGGAGAAAATATGGGTTGCATATTTTTTGAAACGATAAAAAACCTTAGCTATAATAAGTTTTCATGAGTATAAGGATCTTTTCTTCCTCAATTAAGAACTCTAATGAACTGCGAATATGAAACACCGGAAATATTCACAACCTTTTTCCTTATCATAATTAACGGGAATGTCGATTCCACTGACATAAGGTGAAAAAGTTTTGACAAACAGTTTTGACGTAAAATGGAAAAGGTTTTATACTTTTTGTATTTTATAAAGGGTGGTGCACGAAATTATGTTTTTACAATGAAACAGCAACTATTATACGGATGGAGGATGGTTCACATGGTTGAATGCACTTGTTTGTGGACATACCGATAGGAGGCATATAAGTGCCGCGTAGCTAACACGAGGGTGGACAGCGCGAGTTTTCCATCCAGGATGCAAGATGGCAGATGAAGGGAGACTTTCTGTGCATCATTTCGTGAGTGTATACTATATCCTCATATTTTTTTCTCTATCGCTAAACTATTGAACAAAACTAATTGGTTTTAAAAAAAACTTACAAATTCATCAAATTTCTGACGGTATTGACATTTTAAGATTTTCCACAAACGTTACTCACGTACCATAAAGCTTTCTCGGCACGTAAATTGAAACTAATTCACAGCCATAGCGAGAATAATTTAACGGCGTCTGTAAAAAATCGTAGGTTCTGCATATCTGCTTGTATCTGCGTCTGCACGGCGGATAAGTATAGCTCTTTGGGAATTAGGTTACGCTCCCTCTGTACCGCCATTAATTACCTTCGCGTCTCCCGATTGTTTCGCACGTGTCCGAGGGCGGCGTAGCTCAACTCGAGGAAAGCTTTGCGTCTACTTAGCGTCGGCTTAAGATTTAACGGCGGAAATAATAAGTAGTTAATAATTAGCGACTCCTCTCAAAGTTGGTCAGGTATGAGAAAACTTGGTTCTCGCAATTACTCATCATTAAGCGTCGGCTTGTCGTTCCGGAGCGAGGAATAAAAATTAAAGAGGATATATGCCTTTGAATAATCCGAATTCCATTAACTCGTAGAGGAATTTCCAAAATTTTGGAGATGCCATTTGAGCGGGGGTGTTAATCACGGAAATACATCACGAACACCCCACGCCTAAAAGCTGGATTTGGCAGATTAAAAAAAAAAAGTTTCCCTCGTAAATGACGCATCACGTTTCCATTTTATCGCTGATAATGGGCATAAATAACCTTGAGGCATCATTTACAAACTTCATCGGAATGAAAAATAGTTGGTGTTATTTTGTTTTCCCAAAAGGAGATTATTAAAGAGAACCCAATTGAATTTTACTCATTTCGAGAATTGGGGTATTTATCTTCTCATGCATGTTCCTATCCGAAAGTGCATACAAAAAATTTGAGTCCAGTACATGACTTTCCCCATACAGATCAGTGAATATGAATATTGCTCGCGACTACAGCTTCCTCAAGACTTAACAGACAGCAATTACAATAGTGAATAATTTTTACACACAATAATTTTCGCAATGGAAAACACTTTGAATCACTTTTCATATTGAAAAAAATTGAATAAATAAAATTATTTGTTGCTATGGATAACAAAATATTGATTACCGTTGGCGGTGCCTATCAACAATTCGAAAATTTAGTCGTCGAAACGGGAACAAAGCTGTCACTTAGCGACATTCAGTGTATTGAATATAAATTCAGACGGATAACTAAAATATTTCTAAACAATACTTTCTATCATAAGATTCTACAAACACGTAGACATCATCGATAAAATAGTGAAAACATATTCAAGGGACCTTAAAATGTGCATTTAAGATGAAATCTCGAATTCGATTTTTTTTCGAAATCAATACATTCTCCTATGTTGCGTAAGTTATAATGGCAGATTCGACTTGCATGTTACAATTACGTCGACATTCCTAACCAAACACCTTTGTTTATATTTACTCGTAAAATAAATTATGCATATCTCCCTTTAGGAAGACATCAAGAACGTACCCATATTTCCCGTGCATTTTGCTGTATACCGATTAAAGACATTAATAATTACGGTTTTTAAAACGATAATTTTTACTAAAGGGCGAAAAAAGGAATATGGTCATTTCGAATACACGCCCATAAATATACGCGTACATCAAAATGGCCCTTTTCACCAGTCGCTCTAATGAAACATTTCATATCGACGACCTTCGGCATTTTCGTCGTCGTAATGCTCCATTGATTCGATTCTTCGTGACCGGGCCATCCGCGAGTGATGCAACCGCGAAAAGACTAAACCTGGATATCTCCTCCTCTCTCTATGTTCTCGGAATCTTCGTCACTGGCGCAAGCATAATCTACAAATGAGGTTGAGCCATCGCCATGGAAACGAGGTCTTCCTAAGTCACGAGCGAGAGAGAGAGAGAAATATGAGGATGGGGAGAAGGGGAGGAGGAGGGTTGCAGAGAGCAATATCCATTTAATATCATAAGAAGAAATATTAACGTTGCCTTAGAAATTAACCTCCTTCTTAGAAACACAAGAGACTTCCCTCTTAAGCAAAACTTTCTCGGCAAATATCGTCGTGGCACTTATGCTAATTGGCTGTTGCGTTGCCAGGAAAAGGGAAGTTGAATCTGGGACTTTTTTTTGCGTGTTCGATTTATGTATACCTACTTTTATTTCCTTTTCTTTCTTAAAAAAATAAACTGCTTTCCTTAAGGCGCGTTTGCTCTGTAGCGAGGATTTTGTTGTTCCGTTGTTAGGAGGGAAAACTTCTGGAGTTGTTCCACCCGCATCAATTTCTCGGGCCAAAATAAAAAAAAGGAGAGAAAAAATAAACAAACAGAGCGGCAAAGTCTTAAGCGCCTGATTAATCGAGGCGTTAAATCTCCTTTTTGCGAAGAATAATCTCCTTCCGCCAGCGTGCCAGGGATAACTAAGATATTAAGGGAATGTGTATATATTTTTTTATCAGTCAATTAACGAGCAACTTTTCGGTGGCCAAAAATCGCCAGAGGGATAAGCCCTGTGCGGATGTTTTTTTAATTGCAATTTCTGCCGCCATAAAAAAAAATATATAAAAAAATCGCGCAATCCGGGATCTTTGTTGATTTATATCCGACGTCCCATTTTCTTGCATTTGCGGCGGGGATAAAGAGGTGCTGGATGGTTGCAGAGAAAAGAATTGGGAATTTCAAAGGACGCGTGCATTTTTTGGAATTTTAATGATCTCTTCCCACGCTCTGACCACTTGGCATCTCCTTTTAGGCACAGTTCCTTTTTTTTGTTCGTTTTAATTAAACTGTAATTCGGATTGCCGCTTTGTTTGGCTGCAAACTTAACGCTATACAAGAACAAATATTTTGATGTTTTTTTTAGACTGAGGAATAAAGGCCATTTTTTCTGATTACGCGGAGCTCACATTCTAAGTCTATTATGCGTTAAAGAGATTTTTTTTAATAATGAAAAACTCAACCTTGATTGAATAAGTACAATAAAAACTATTGAAGTGTGTACGTATTATGTATACTTACGGAATGGCATTCATTAATTCATCGAAGAACTGACATTTATCACGAGACGTTTCAGGCAATGAATCGATCAAATGTTATCATTATTCCTGCCACTACTTATTCTAAATTATTTCAGTGCGCCTGCCGAATTTAATTCAGCAAGTGTGAGAAATTTAAAAGCTTCTTTTTATTTCATAAGAATTTTACCACTCGCTTCGAAGAAGATTTTATTACAATAGACCCCGAACGTCTTTTTTTTATTACTGGTTTTCTAAAGTTTCCGAAACCCATCAAACGACACGGACTTTTTAAATAATTTTTCCCCATTCTTGAAAAAAAAAGAGAGAAACCCTTTAAAAAATTTCCCCATTTCCTCCTCCCTCCCAGAGAGTTCCAGAGCAATGATGAATCGCGTACATCGCGCACGGCTGACGCCTGTTAACTCTTTCCATTTCCTATGGTCTGCGGACGCGTTTTCTCCATCTTTCACGCCCCATCTATATCGTTCCGGAATGCTTGCAGTCCAGCCGTGTCTTTCACGGAAGCCAAGCAACCCCACAGCCCATGTGTGTGTATATGTGTGAGAGAGAGAGAGCCTTTTTTCTGCTCTCTTTATCTGGAGCGCACACTAATACATATACATACTCTTGAACGAACGTCCATACGCACACGTCGACGTCCGTTCGTAAATCAAATTTGTCGGCGCCCTTTCGCTCTACCCCCCCCCCCCCCCCTCTCCCATCTCTCTCCTTTATCTCTCTCTCTCTCTGCCTGCCGAGTCGAAAAGGTTCGACCATACTGATGAAGACCGTGTCCCATCACGACGTCAAACGTTTCGTGACCGAAAGTTTATTTTCGAAAATTTGTCTTTAATTATCATTTTTACGTCACGCTTTAATTTTTTTAAGTTCCCGTTGGCCTTATGGCGGCCGTAAATTTTGTCAACTCGACCAAACGTGTCTTCATTAGCTTGCATCAGGGGGTAAGCAACCTTTTCTTCGTGGAAACTGTGAATGCTTCTTCGAGATGGGTTAAAGTTAAATCGTAAGTTACTTAGAGATTATTAGCCATGATATGAGCGAAAATCATGTCAAAATTCGCTTAGTTAGGGTTTGACATTTCAGTGTTACAAATCTTTATGGAGTTCAATCTTAAAAATACATTTGAGAAAAGGTCAAATAGAACTCATTTGAATTGAGAAATGCTTGGGAAGGGGGCCAAATTTAGCATTATATACTTGAACAGATTTTGCTAACCAATTTTGGTGACTAAAACAATGAAATATTTTGAAATCTATGAAAAGGTGGCGGCGTGCCGGATGAAACTAACTAGTGGTTCGCAGGGTGGCACGCCTGCCTTACACCATGGATCCACAACCTTGTGCTGCGAGCGCAGCAATGCTCTTGCACTTTTAAGACGCTAAAAATCGACTTTCCTGGCTCCAGTAATTTAATTCGTTCTCTTGTTTCATTTCTAAACGTAGGAAAGGACATTTTAAAAATCACTTTGACGCTTTTTTGATTTTATTCATCATTTTATTATTTTCCAAATTTGTAAAAGTATATTGGAAAGGTTGAGGACTCCTTCCTTACACGTAAATGACGTGACAAAGTCCCGTCTCGACTTCACATCTCAGAATATCCATTTGAAGTAATTTTATGATTAACAGGAAGAAGAGAAATAGGATAAATATTTAGGTTGCTGTGTGCTTAACAAGAATTACTTGTAAGTATCGCTTTGCTACCTTATAGATATTCTATTTCGTTGCTTGGTTACCTCGACGACATAGCTTTTTAACAACAACGACCTCATCGCAGGCGAAATTTTAATTAACCGAGTTTGCCAGCCTTGTGTCTCCGCGACATAAACAAAATTGGAAACTTATCGACGAAAGAGTCTCTAGCAACACGTTTTTACAAGCGGAGTTTTAAGACTCAAAGCTTTTATTTTTTAGAAGAGCTTTGTCCTCGAGAGGAAACTTTTCCCTATTTCGCCTCAATTGTGTTTGGAATACTTTCTTTCTGAGCAGTTTAACGCCGCTTAAGGTCTAGTCGGTGGCCATAATATCGACCCTTGGGAAAATTCCCCTTTTGACACGGCGTGGACGAGCATTAGTCTAGTGCAGGGAAATTTCCATCATGAGAGAGAGAGAGAGAGATAGAAGGCTTTAATCCGAAAGGAAGACCTCCTTTGGGAAACTTCATACCAAGTAGGCTAATACTATGGAAGTGGCTCTAACATTTCGTATAGCGGCGAAACGAAGACTGCGACACGCAAAGTTAAAGGTGTTTGTTCTTCTGAGGAGGGGGGGCAACCATCCAATGCGGAATTTGAGAATTATTTTTATCCCGCGTTAGTATGCGAAATGTTCACTACAGGCGAATTTTTCGAAGAATTTATTAATCCGATTTACGCAATTATTAATTAGAAGCGTTTATCTGAATTAATTAACCATTTATTAGCCGCGAGGAAAATTAGAACACCATGAAACGGAGAGTCGCAAAAACTCATTTGACATGATTCTTGTTATAGATTCCCGTAGGAATTTCAAAAATCCTAATTTGATAAAGCCGTAATTTTATCTATATGATATAACTTTGAACGTAATACAAGTATAACATATGTTCGAAGAAATTAATTTAAAGAATCATTTTTCGAAGTAAATGCAACAAAGTTCATTAAAATACCGGTTCATTATCGGTCAGATACAGTAATTTCCAAGTGTTATAAAAGCAATATAGGTATATAACTTTGCTATATAAACTTTAATATGCAACTGTAAATCCTCCATGCTTATAAATATACAAAGGACGCAGATTTTTATTGTACATAGAAATGTGCATCTTATAAAAAAAATGTCGTTTCTGAAAAATGCACCCTTTTTAATGGACGCATTGAAAATAAAAATGTGGTACTGTATGGGATTTTAACGCGTATAACGGTCCGCTATAAAACAGTACTACTGCAACTGAAGAGCAAGACTTGATAATGGAAATCCGACATTCCGTAACAGTCTTCGTATTAGATAAAGCATTGAACGAAGATAAACGTGCGGTGGCGTACTAACTTATTCCACCCATGGCCGCGGAAATACAAACAGGCAAAAAAAAGTAGCGATCCATGTCGCGAATCCGTTTTATGGATAACGAATCAAACTGCACTTAAATGCCAATAATTCCGAAGCTTTCATCGCCGTCGTATAATAAAAAAAGAAATTTCCGGATCGAGTACATGCGCAGAATTAAAAATCGACGCCATTTTGCGGATGATTTTCAAGCGAGTTGCGGTCAATTACGCGTTGTTGCATTTTTTTTCTCACTCCCCAGACGATAGACTCTCTCATTCCCTATCGTTTTGGAGATAATTTAATAAGCCGGAGCTGAAAACGATATGAAAAAGGCGTTTTCCTGTTCTCCTCCCGTTATATTAACAAAAAAACGGAAGATAACCCCTTGTTGGTCTCCATTTTTTGTGTCGGAGTTTTTTTCCTACACCGTAAAAATAAACGGTGCATCGCATAAAGGATGTGGTTTTGCTTTTCCCTATGCCGAAGGAGCCTCCGCTAAAGTTCTATGTACGATATCCAATTTCAATATCGTAACTAGGTTAACTCTACTCGGCGGTGACATTTAATTAAAATTTAGACGTTGCTGCTCTCGATATTAAAAAAAATTAGAGGAAAAAGACGTGACGTAATACTTTGTTCAGCGATGAATGCTTTCTTTTGTGGCGGATATCGACTGCCTCCGAAGAAAATGGTACGAATTTCTAGTCGGAAAAGTTTATACGCATGCCTTTTCGTCCTTTATACACGTGGAAGCATGAATGCGAGATTATTCCTCTGGAAGGAAAAATACTTTATTTTAATTATTTAAGCATTCCACTACATCGTCAAATATATGAATACATAAATAATCGTTTCGGTGTATGCACTACGTCAAAGCAAATGTAATTATTTTCATTATCGTTGGAAATGAAAAACCGCTACAAATACGGCCAAAAAACTCAAATTACGCCGAAGGCGTACACGAAAAAAATTCTAAGCAGTAATTTTTAAAGAACACCTATAAAAATTTGAATGTATTGGATACCTGTATGCATGCACTCCCGGATACAACGCTGTCGATAAAACAGTTATCTCGTTCCTTAGCAGGAAATATCAAATTACACGAACGATTTCGCGTTCTGTGCACATAAGAAAGTTACACTGGATACAATTTTTTCAAAATAAATTCCAAAGCAAACACGTTTGCGGTAAACATTACAGTTTTTAAATAATCAGTATAAATAGTATGAATTCAACGGAGAATTTTCGAGCTCGTCTTATGGCAGAGATAATTCAAGAAATTTTTGAATCTATTTCCGGCGAATTACCACACTGAAGACGGCTCTTTTGAAACCGAAATGCGCGTCTGGTTTTTCGCAACCTTTTCGTCACTATTGGAGATGCCAGAGACTAGTACTTTTCTTAAATATATAGTATTGTCATGCAGTATTAAAAAAATCGCACATACTATAATCTAAAAATGGAGCCAATATATCGATGACTTTCTTGGTCAAGTAATGTGTATACTCTATCTCTCTCTCTCTATATATATATATATAGAGCCATGAGGCGTGTATCCACACACGCACACACAAAACCGAGCATTCGTGTCAATAAACACGTCACAACAAACCGAATCCATTCCTCCCTTGACCCTCTCTCTCTCTCAGTCTGAAGAAGCACTTCTTACCTATTCTCGACTCTCAAACTATCAATTCTTTCCCTTTTCCCCCCTCAACCCCCTTCTCTGCCTTCCAAAAAAAATCCCTTCGCTCCTTTAGCTTCCCTCTCCCATCTCCCTCCCTCTCCCCCTCTCTCTCTCCCACCCTTCATCCCCAGTTCTCAGACGGGTCCTCAAACCTGTCGTTTTTTCCTGTCTCTTTTTCCCGTGAGGCGGCTTGCTATGATGCCCATCCTCCACCCTTTCCCTCTCCTGACTCTTACCAAAAGAACAGCTTGTTGACCCTACAACCCGTCTCCCACTTCGCTTTCCCACTCTCCCACTTCTCTCTCTTCTTTCTTCTTTCCTTTCTTCCATCTCTTCCTCCTTTCTCTCTCTCTTTCTATGTTGTTCTCCCTGATTTTTACTTTCTCATACGAAATATCGAGAAAGTATTGTTTTCGCGAAAACATTCGACCTCGAGATTTTTACGGAAATACACGTTTTAGGTGCCGCTGAATCCGAAAAAGTGGTTTTCGCAATGCCGTCTGTATGTTACTGGCTCTGGAGCCTAGACGGTGGAACGAAAACGAATGAAATCTCGTACTTAGGCATTTTATCATACTGAGCAGAGTATACATAGAAATGATCAATAATTAAGAGTACTAGTTTATTCTACGCATTTTTAACAATAATTCGATTTTCTCGAAAACGGCTGTAACGATTTTGATCAAATTTCGTAGAGTTACTTGTGTTTACGTCTTAAATAATACTGTATAGTTCATATTTCTCAAAAAATAAATATAAGGCTAGTTTATTCTAGGCAACTTTAACAACAATTCGATTTTCTCAAAAACGGCTGTAACGATTTTGATCAAATATCGTACAGTTACTTGAGTATACATCTGCAATAATACTACATATTTCATTTTTCTCAATGAATGAATATAAGGCTAGTTTATTCTTGGGTAACTTTAACAAAAATTGGATTTTCTAAAAACAGGCTCATACGATTTTCATTTTCTAAAGATAACTAAACGACGCATTAGTACCCATATATGAGAAAGTTTGTACAATGTATGTTGTACCGATTTTCTTATATCCGTTCTGCTATCTGTAACGCATCCGATTGTTATTACGATTTACGAGGTGGACATCCTTTTCTAATACATGGCGGGCCGCATGGGTTTTGAAATATCCTTCTGACGGCCGCATTTGAAGTAGGTAATTCTTTGGTTGGCCGGATTAGAGTTTGCGTCGTAAGTTTCCTTGTGATTCTGAGATACCGTATAAGTAAAAATAAATTCTAAAATAAGGTTAATATTGCTACATTCTAGGCTTTACTGTAATAATTTTCATTAAAAAAGGTTTAATTTGTGTGTTAAATTTTTGCAGATCGATCGGGAGCCGCATAAGGCCGTAAATTGCCCAAACCTGATTTAGCTAGTTTATAAATTAACTTGTTTGCTGAGATGCCAAGCGTGCATATTAAAACAAATCCCAGCTATCCATTATCACATTTTTACAATGTTCAGTATTATGCACCGGTAGAATTTTTTAAATTAAAAAGGCTTTCGGTTAAAGTGCATAGTATACGCATACACGCAACCAAGCATCTAATTTTCGCAGTTCCATTTCTCTAATTTCTAATTGCTTGATGGAGATATTTCTTCGATTTAATATTCCCATGCGCTTAACCTCAAGTAGTTTGTGAGAGCCCACATGAGCATTTATACATATATAAAATTATATTCGTTCCCCCTTTTTGCGGTTCGAGATATCGATACTCTACTACACTTAGCTACGATTAGGGCTCCAAACACCACTCTCTCTCTCTCTTGCCCCTCCTTTCTCCGAACCTGTCTATTCTCTCCTCTCCCTCTCTCCACCTCATTTCCCTCGGCGTTTCTCTTGTGCGAAACGTTTTCTTATTCGCCGCCATCCACTTCGTCACCCATCACCGGAGTCGCCGCGACTCGCCCCTCTTACCATCTTAAAGAGGTCGCTGAACCATAATCGCAGCAGTTACGGGTGGCTGCTCAATACGGAATGCTCCCCTTTTGTTTAGCTCTCCCCCAACTCCTCTTTTACCGATTCCTCTTTTCCACTCGCCGTTTTTTTTTCCTTTTCCCATCAAACTTCTTCAATTTACCGTCGATTATTCTCGTTGAAAAAAAAAAAGAATCCGCAAAACCCCTCTCCTTATTTCCGCCATGTCGAGCTTCCTGGTTTTCTACTAGTTTTGCGCTTCTGTCCTAGACGTGAGCGGAGATTTCAATATCAGGCAGGCGGGTTAATCGCGTGTTTCCCGTCCTCCCCCCTCCCAAGCGTTCGGGAATCTATGATCCGCTGCTTTTTTTAAAAAAGGTTTTCATTGTTGTTTGCAGTGGTGAAACTAAGACCGGAAGGGCCCACGGCAAAATATGATCGAGGGCCTCTCTCTCTCTTTACCTCGTCCAACAATGTACATATATTCAGTTAAAATGAGACCCATTGTAAAAACTTACCAAGTTGCGCTCTTTTAATAATTGTCAGGAATATGCTGAGTAGGTTCGGACTTTTAAATTACTATTTCCAAAAATAATGATTAACTGGAAATTAAGACAAAAAAGAGGAATCGTTAAAAAAATATTAATTTTTTCTTCATCCGGAAAAATTCAAGGGCCAGTTGCATTTAACCACCCTATTGTAACGTCTCCGGCTGTTTTAAAGCGCGTTTCAAAAAACTGAGCGATATATATATATATATATATATATATATATATATATATATATATATATATATATATACATAGTTCTTTATTTAAATCTGTTAGCCAGAGCGGATTTCATCACATAGATCTCAATATAGAATTCGATGTATGCTGAAGTCGGTATAGAGTATATTCAGCAGTCCCTTTATATAAATATGTAGAAAGATAGAAAAATTATCGAAAATAAATTCAACCTATATATTCCGACGCGGCTACATTTCATGCGGAAAATTACACCGGAAAAACATTTTACACGCGCTTTCAAACAATTATCGGTTTTTCCTCCCTGACATATACGGTACGAGCATCGGAATCGTGGTTCAAACCAATAATTTCACCTACTGCAGGTGAACCCTTTATTCTTCTCGGGTGAGTTTCGTACGAGACGACATCCCTTTGCATCGAGACATCCTCGAGGCGAGCGAAAATATAATACCGCGTCGTCGCCCACTGCTAAGTCGACGAGGGATGATCAAAAAGGGCTTTAATATTATCGGTTCCTTGGAAGACGCGCACGCGATTTAAAAAAAATATATATATATATAATGCGAGATAATCCTCCTCTAACTGATGTGAGCTTCGAGGGTAAGGAGGAACGCCACCCGACTTTGCAAAGCCGCTGGGTAAGAAATTATCACACATAATGGAGGACAACGAATGAAATCGCGGGACATAAATTCGAGGTATTGAATCATTTGACCGCATCTCTTCCGTTCAGCCTAGAGTTTACGCGGGTTCCGATTTTAAGGATTAGTATTCCTCGAGAAGCTCCCGCGGGGAAAACTTTAAAAGGAAGGCGCAGACTGGAAAACTTTGAGCAAAAATGCCTTTAATCCTACGAAAAAGAGGGAGAGAGTGCTGTTCCAGCCGTTGCCGGATCAAAATGATTGGCTGTAAACACTGGCATTTGCGAAGTGTTAAACCGTGGAAAAAGCTTAATCTATTAATTAAAGCCTTTTATAAAAACATTTACACTCGCGTAACGAAGATAATACCTTTCGGTGAAACGTTATTACGCTTAATCCCATTATTTATGTGTTTCGTTACGATCGTATTAACCGTTTAAGGTTACGAAAAATTTCAATTTTATGTGGTAATACGGCAGTGATTGAATGTGATGTCACTTATTCACGTGCATCTGGGTATGTCACGTATTTGTTTTTAGATAATAAAATATTTACACGACAGGTATACACAACAGAAATGCTGGACAACCTTTTTTGATGGCGGGTCAATTAACTTTTTTTTTAAACTGATGTGCCGATTAAAAAATTTGAACGAAAATAAAAATGAAACCTGGACGTTTAAACAACATAAGCTACATGTATGAATGGAATAATAATTTCTTTTCCGAAACATAAACACAAGCCTTTGCGAGTTACCCAAATCGTGATGGCTCGTGGTCACTCATTCACCCGCGAATCATAGTTCGAAAAAATAAAAGGATCTTTTGCCGAGCCGCACACCCAGCTTAAATTTAGCGGAGGGCAGATCTTATACTTATATCTACGCCAAATTCGTGGCATGAAATCCAGAGACGGGAAATTATGTCCGAGACCGTCGCTAACACGGATGTAAATACGTCCGACACGACTCCTACCGGTTTGACCGAGGTGCTGACAAATAAATCGATAAATAATTCTCCCAAAGGAATCCTCGAAAGAAAAAAAAATTGAAACCAAAGCCCGCGAACCAAAGCGACTTATTGCCGACTTCCATCACGATCCGTGCACGTGCACGCGCGCGCGCACACGCACACACACACGCAAACACACACGTCGATTCCAGACATATATAATCCCTTTTCGAATCCGCAATCTCCGTTTAAGGTTGAATTGCGATATATGCCGAGTCGGGGGAAAAACACGCCAAAATTATTTTCTTTTGCGCCGCCGATGGAAGCGAGGCTATAAAGATGAGGAAAAAAATCGAAAAAAAAACGTTTCCTTTCGGAAATGATTCGCAATACAAAACAGCCCTGTCGCAATCGCCGCCCAGAACTCATGGCAACCAGTACGGAGAAAGGGAGAGAGAGAGGGAGGGAGGGAGAAAGGGAGGGAGAAAGGGAGGGGGGAGGATGGTTCTGCTGAGTTAAGAGGGGAGTAAAGAAAGAGAGAGAGAGAGGAGGGAGTAAGGAGAGAAATAAAACATAACCAGACGCCCATTGAAGCATATCATCGTAAATACCGTTGCTCGTCATTACATGTCTGACTCTTCCTATAAAACTCACTTTTTTCCCTTCTCTTCTCTCTCTCTCTCTCTCTTCGTTCGAATCCATCGAGGGAAAGAATAACGTCGGGTTTTTGCAAAGAGGAGACGACAGCGGGAGGACCGGAGTTAAAAAAAATAAAAGAAAAAAATTGAGAATCGGGCGCCGTGTCTGCGTCGCGCGGGATTCTCCCGAGGTAACATTCCAAAAAGGATATCCATCTCGACTTCTCACTCCAAAATAATCTCTCCCACTCTCTCCCTCCCATCCTTACCTTCCCCCATCTTATCTTTCTCGTGCACAATGGGCGCACGCCCGCCTCTCCATCTGACGGCGGTCCTATTTAACTATTATTATTCGTACGAAGGAATGGTGCCAATGACAGGAAAAAACTCATTAGTGAAGAGGTTCTGTAGCATGGGTGGCGAAAGAGAGAAAAAAAGACGAGATTATTATTTTACAGTTTTTAAGGGAAGAGAGCGATATCCATCCTCTCCCCATCCCCTTTTAAAGAGGGCGAGGAAGGTCGTCCAAAGGATTTTTTTTAATTCTAAGGTCGATATAACAGTGGGACGGGTTGAATGAAGTTTGGGGTGGAATGCATTTCGTCGCTTCGATTTTTTTATTTATTTTTAATTTTTAGCGCTTGGTATTAATTCGGACATGCGCCGACGAGATTATCAAACGGAAAAGGGAATGATTTATTGGCTCCAGTTCGAAGTTCATTTATAGTTCGTTCATTAGGTCGCGAGAGAGAGAGAGATAATGACAGAGGAGGGGGGGAGCAAATCTAAACGCATCGCAAACATGCATGTGCAGCATATGCACACGAAGACATCATTCTGTGAATGGAAAATAAAAACGAGGTTTCTTCATCGACTTGAGCCCTGCCGTTATAAATGTGCTGTAATAATTTAGCGCGATTTAAAGTTTAAGTATAGTAGAATTATACATGTGCGGATTAGCAGGAAGTTCTGGAGAGTTTGAATTTGCCCGCTTACTTGCTTTAGAAAAAAGGAGATACGGACTCCAACGATTTAATAAATAACCACCGATTTACCAGATCAATCGAGCCAAAGACGTTTCAGAAAAAGAAAGGAAGTTTAGAGTGTTCTTTGTCAAAAGATTTAATGTAAACAGATACACCTACCATTTTTATCCGAAATGTAGTTTTGCCTTTTATCTATTATAAACCAAGAACCATCTTAAATTCGTAACGATATTAAGTTACTCTATGGGCGAGTGAATGATTTATTTTCATTTGCATATTACCGTCGAATCTATTATATATGCACGCATAACGATTATTTGTTGGTCAGAAAGAATGGTCATCGCCTAAAGTAAATTTTAATTTGCTGATAATTTGTCCCATCCTATTTACAGTTTCTGGTTTAATTAACAGCTTTTTATTGATTTAATGCGAACTGTTTTAACGCGGATAAATTTGTACAGTACTTAAAAGAAATTAAACCGAACTTTGCCTTTACAATGCGGATTATTCGTGCATAACTAAGTCCAAATGAACGCGGATAATCGAGATTATACCGTATTTCACACGCGACTTTTTTTAACGAGAAAACCGGAAATTGAGAAAAATTTCCAGCGCGAGGCGTCTATTTCCGCATATAAGTAACGTTGAAACCTCGTGTTTTGAAGCGCTCAAAGGAAGAAAAATTCGTTATCAATTCAGGTGTATTTAATCACATTTCTACGGCAGAGCCGTGAATTTAGTCAAGGTGGATACACACTTCAATTCTAAAAGTTAACGCCACTCCACTCCGAATCTCGCCATTTCCGACGGTTAACTACGTGCTGGCCGACAAAAAAGACCTCCATTTCAATCTTCAACGGCCCAAAATTCCGCTGCCTTGAACTGAGCGGAAAGCCCTTTAAGACCGATATAAAGAAGGACCTGCTGGGACCGGATACGAAATTATATTCGGACATCGTTATTTTTATTTTAATGGACGACGAGAGGGCGAACCCGGTGTCGCCATTAGCACACTCGTTACGACGTGCGACGCATCGGGTCGATGGATGGAGTTCTGCTCTCGTGCACGCTCTTCATATCGTTATAAGTAGGATAACGGTACGAGCTCGTTTTAAAAAATAACCCACGGACGAGGGATTCGCCTTAAAAAAAACACCCTTCCCCTCTCCTCCTCGTAGTATCTTTCAGACTTGAAATTTAGCGAGTACTGAGGGATATTATTATTTTTGACGAAATCCGGGACCTGGCGCCTAAAAAAAATTAAGTGCCAGTGTATGCCTCGACGGAAAGTATCTGCGAGAAAATTTTACAAATTAATTTTTTGCGACAGGTTTTTTTCATCGCTCTGGCGAGTTAGCCGAGAACTGCAGCTTTATCAATAGCGTGACCAAACTGGGACGTCGATTTTTTGTGGCCATCTCGAGACCAGGTGTAGTTTTATATCTCTTCCTTCCTAAAATAATGTACGGCGTGCATTCGCGTAATTTAGGATACGAATGAAGATGTAAAGCACGTAGGGTTTTCCGAAAATAAAAAAGGAAAAAAAGATTTCGTCTTAACGGAGAATCGAACCTGAGTCTTCCACTTCCACTAAAATTACTGAGACAGACTACTTACACCGCTTCAGAATTAGTCTGCCTTGGTGGTTCAATGATTCGACCCCTGGTCCTTGCTTTTTCGGAAATCTACATGTCCAGCATGTATAAGGTGACCGTACAGTACAGTATTATACAGGACAGTCTTGTATTTTAGGACCTTGTCCTGCATATTTTCAATTATTATACAGGACACCCATTTCATTAACTGTCCCGTAACAATCCTTTACATTCTAACATGAAATAGTTTTAGCATATATATTGCAGTAAGACAAACATCGCAACATAGTTTCATATTACGTATATTATCAATTTTGTTCAAGATTCAATTTCTCGTTCCTATTTCGATAGAAATATATTGATTGCATACCGAGTTATTCTGATTGTTAAAAGTCTCAATGTTGATCGACATATAAGTACTTTTATTTACGTGAAAATTTAAAAAAATTCCCCCGAAGAGAAAATATGTTTTCAATAGCGACTTACAAAAGGAATATCCCTACATTAAGAAAACTATTACCAGCAAGTGATGTTAAATGTGAGAAATGTTTTTCATCGTTTTCAGCGGCTAATGATTTTGGTGTCCTGTATCTTCAAGTCAAACTAAACATAATTAAATATGTATGTCCTGTATTTTGTCTTTCAGGAAAATGTTCACCTTAAAGCATATGCCTGTCTGCATGAAAACTATTCTTTGTACGAAAGCGAACATTTAACCGAGATGACGGACATCTTTGAAACAGAGAGGGGGAGAGAAAATAAAAAACTTTTTTACGGTCAGTTGGTCGGAATTTCGTAGGTAACAATTTCAGTCGTTCCGTTTCCCGTGAGATTTGAGGGAACGCTGGCACGCACGACATCCGGCGCGTTGACAGCTGCGATCTTATCGGTTAGATGGTTCGGATGATGGTAACGAGATTACGGAATAGCGAGGGATGGCGTTTAAAAAATAAATAAATAAATTCGTCGGCAGAATTCAAAGCGACGTTTTTCCTCGCCATCTTTTTACTTTGCTTCGTTAAGTAATTTGGAGGATTTTAATTAAAATCGATCACGATTACGGCTCGAAACTGGGTGTCTATTAAGGTATAAAGTCAGCCTCACGCATCGCTGACTCAAAAATATCATCTGTCGCTGTTCGTAAAACTCCAGGAGGATTTTTAAACAGGCGCTTCGGCCTAAACAAATCTATATTCCTCGAAAAATTCGAGTTAATAAAGATATTACATTGTTAGGTAAAATATCCGCTACATTAATTACAAGAAAATCGGTGTGATATTATTCCACATCAGCTGCTAATGATGAGAGCATTGCTCTCGGAATACGTATCTAGTTTCCCGCTGAATATTTAGAGATTCCCGTTTGTTACTTGAGTGCGTATGTGAGTTAGTGTTCTTCTGACAGGATTTGTTCTTGTGTGGGTGAGTGAGTGTAAGAGCGATTGACATCAGGTCACTAGCGAGGAGTTATCCCCCTAAACCTGTAAGTGTAACAACTTCTTTTCTCTTCCTTTACCCTTTTTAACTTTTACCGGTTGTATTGTCTCTAAATATTCTGCCTTGTACGGTTAAGGGGTTTTTCTTAATTTAAAACATGCTATTAAAACGTTTTTGACAAAATTCAGTTAGGATATGATTTAAATAATAAGGCAGGATTCAATTCCAATAACCGATACGAGACGTTGGAAACCATAAGCATTCTTTTTACATGTATAATATAATAGGTATGACATAATAACAATGAACCGACTTTGACTTTGTGCCATTATTATTTATCAGTTGCAAGATAGGGATTATAGCAAAAATTTGCAATAACAGTGTTAATCGCGGTTGAGGTTAAGCGCCGACGAAACACGGATTGTCCGACGCAGTGACGAACACACTCGGGGGAGGAGGGGGGGGGGGGGGGGGGGTCGTCCACCGGGTCCGGAAAATTGTGGAAACACGTCGTTATTTTAAATCTGGGTTCATGGGCGGGGTCAGAGAGGAATAGGAGACTGTTTGCCCCTTTGTTTTTTTACCTTAAATATAAATAATATTGCAATGCGCGACATTAATATAACTTGCATACAACTTTTATGCTTGTCAAATAATTCTGACCCCCTCCCCTCCCCTTGAGAGAATCCTGTGTGCGCTACTGGCCCGAAAGATGAAGTTTTAAAGGCAAAATTCTTCAAGTTCTATGCAAATTTATATTCGTAAAATGAATAAAGTCATATACAGTATACACACCATAATTGTGAGATCATGTCTACGAAGAAAAAAATGTTACTTTATTAAATATTGGAATTCACGTTGTGTAGAATAAACCTGCAAACATGATATAGACGAGCCCATTTAATTGGGCCCGAAAAACTATTAGAAAAATAGGAAAATCTGAATAGATATTGGCAGAAAAAATTAACTTCTGAGCGTCTAGTCCCTCGGATAATTCGTAAACGAAAAATCGCGGCTTTTACGGAATATATTGCGAAGAGATTGTACCGTAGATAATGTTTTCCTCAATCTCCGAAATATTTTTATTTGAAGCTAAAGACATTTATTTCAACCGACGTTACAAACATATCTTTAGCAGTTAGGATCCGTCACAGCGTCGCTTACGCAATTTATTTAAGAGTTAAATCATTGGAAAAAAAGCAAATAATGGGTTGTTTGACGAACAGTTGTCTCCACGAGTGCGATGCTCATCTTCAGATGATATCCGTATATCCAACTGCATTAAACTGTCGGGCAAAAATGGAATTCTACCGTTGCGTAATTGATCCAAGGCGTTCGTAGAAACGACTTCTCGGAAAAAGTCTTCGCTGAGAGCTCTAGTGCCATGATCTTCGTCTCCAGTCGCATGACGCCGTGTAACAACACGCCTAAGGACCCTTTTGCGCATATTTTTATTTGCTCACGGACTCTCCTTTATTTGTAGAGCAAACTATTATCGAGCGATGGTTTAACTGCGCGAAGTCACATTCATCTGTTTGTTTCTCTGTTCAAATATGTCTTGGAATCGAGAACCTCTCCTCATTAGAGATATCTCATAAATGATATTATGTATGTGATGTGTGTGTGTGGTTGTGTTTACTTATAAATAGGCTTGGTAGGATTCGATTTAAATCGATAGATGTCGATAAATATTGAATTAAGAAAAGCTTTACATTTGGCGAAAATTGTCATAAATAAGTATATATAACTGCAATTGTCATAAATAAATAAGTATGTATCACTGAATTTCCTTCGAATTACGCGTCATGATCTTTAAATTCCTTATACCGCACTAAAACTAATTATATATTTCTGTAACAAACATGCAAAACGTCCCCGCGAATCCTCATACTGGTAGTTCAACATCACATTAGTGGACGCATCGTTAGTGCTGTCTTAAGTAATACTGTCATTTTCCTTGTTTCATGTGTTTAGGATAAATTCAGTCCGTTATAGTTGGTTATTTTACAGTGATACATAGGCCTTTTTGTTTCCAGAAAGCTAGGTAAGGATAAATAAATGTATTGAAATTTATTTCTGAAAAATTTGTCGTAAATTATATGTGAGCTCTATCGAGATGGTTATATTGCTATAGGGCAGAGGTTCCCACTCTGTGGTTCGCGGCAAAAAAAATCCATAAGGGCGAGCAAAGTTTTACGGCAAATCACTTAATTTGGTCCTTGTTGGCATTCGAGTTGTTAACAAGTTCTATATAACTACTTTTTTATTAAAATGGAAAATAATTCATTAGTAAAACAATATTTATATCAAACCTTTATTTGAAGCACGAAAAGAATGTGTCTGGAGCTAAACCTATTTTTCAGCCTTAGGAAGAAAAACCATCGCTCCCTTTTCGCTACGTAGAGGAGCCTTTCGTAACAACGGAACTGTATAGGCCTTCGTCTTTGTAAGCAATAAGTTGATAGAAGACCACTGTCTTCTTTAAACAATGCACAAATCTATATAATGGCGGATAATATAATTGTAATGCACCCTTAACGAAAGGACGAATGTTGAGACATAACATTGTACGCAAATTGTAAAATAAAAGTAAAATTTGTACTTCTGGGCTTTGTTTTAAATCTCAACTTTTCATGATAATTCTTCGTAATTTTAATATGCAAATAAAAATTACCCTGCTCCCCTTACTACTAACATGACCACAAGGTTACAAACACGCAAATAAGCAACGGAAAAGTATACATAAAAGGTGGAAATAATGTTATAATAAATATTGTATACTTAAGTTAATAAATATAAAAAACTGTTTACAATATATATACTTTAATAATTTATACTGAGGTAAGAAAGATAATCCTTAATTTTTTAACTTTTTAGGAGGGGGTTCGCGATATTTGGATCATTATAAAAAGGGGTTCGCGCGGTCAAAAAGTTTGGGAAACTCAGTTATAGGGACTACCAACATAAGCAGAAAAATCGCGTATGCGAATCCATAGTAACCGGATATATAAACAAAAAATCGTAAAACAAAGACCAATGCTTTTTCTAAATGGTTTTGGAAGCTAGTTCCATAAATAGAGATCAATTATTTGGCGAAAAAATACATAGTATCTCTAAATCTACTTATTTTCTGGCGATCATTATAGAGATCGATTAAAAGCCGCAAACGAGTTATTTTTGCTCGAATAACGGGCATTTTTATTTCGTCTCTTTTATTCACGACGCCATATATTTTAGAATTCGCCGCAGGAAGAATTGTTGTACCTTCTCCGAGGCTGTCCAACGTTCCTGGCATTACGCAGTGGTTTGCGTATTCAACGCGCGCAATTCATTCCCGTCGATACATCCTTCATTGATCCTCTCTCGCATCTAAAATAGGTTTCCCCTCGTTTAAATAAACACTCGTATTAACTCTCGCGACTCCAACGCATTTTTCATCCCTTAATTGGAATCCGAACCACCCCGAGCAAAGAGAATCGCAGACGCGCGCGCGCCCATCAGGGAGCAGCCGATCCTCGCGGTTTCTGAAAAAAAATAATATATATATATACACACACACTAGCAGAATTTTCCGTTGAATTTCAACGGATTTAGTGGAGCTACTACAGCATAAGATACAAACTCTTCAAAATACCTATATAGTAGATACTTTTAAAATTACAATTAGCTTTTCTTAACAATTATTCATATTTGCTTGTAACAATCCGTTTCCGAGCCTATTGCATTCAAATATAACGATAATTTTATTTCCTATCATATTACTTTCGTCAAATCCAACTTCATTTCTTGTGTAATTATGCCTCGCTGAAATACAAGTATTTACTTTTATGTCTTATAAGCAATAAAACCGTGAAAAAGCAACGTACAGTTGTCCATGATTGAACACTGACTAGTAAATGTACACCGGATACGTGAGCCTATTTACCTTAATAAACATTATAATGTAAAATATAATGATTTTACTTACAAAAAATGTAAGATTCCAGTATTCAATAGACGAAAGAAGGTTCAATTACTTTCATCAATAAACGCTTCCTGAATAATAATCACTATCTATTTACGTTGCTATCCATAAACATCGATCGTTTCGTTGCTTCTTTGAAGCTAATTGAATCGGAGGTAACAATGGCTATGCCCTGAAAGAGTACGAAAAATCCACAAAATTTCAAAACAAATTGCGTATTTCTGAAAACTTCGACCGTGTAACATGTAAACTTCGCAGGAATAATATAGTGTAGAGTTTTATTCGTCGAATAAAGTAAAAACGAAAAAAATCGGTACATATTTATGTATTTTGATGCTTGAAGGAAGAATACCTTGCAAGTCAAGAAATGGATTTATACGTGTTATCTTATGGAAAAATGTTAATCTCCTATATTGGCAGCAATGATTAATCCCGGTTGGCCAAACCTTGACCATTCACTAAGATAGGATATAGGGAAGAATTGTACCAAATTTGGTTATTCTAGCTTTTGTCGTTTAGGAGGAGTTCCATGAACAAACCAACAAACACACCCTTCAAAATATATTATAGTAGATATGGCAACTAGGTGTAAAAGGAAACCCAGTGAGCAGCGGACAGCCAAAATACATCTTTGCATTACATACTACATACAGGGTGGGCCAAAAATATGTACCCGATTTCAAAATAATAAAAATGAACCGTGGCATGAATTTGTAGCAAAAACCGATTAATAGAGGGACCTTTCAAATTTATTTACATTAATACAGATTTTCAAAATGTATTCCATCATTCTGAGCACAAATGCGAATCGGTGCAATACAGTTGCCGAGTACAACCCGCAAGATTACATGCGTAATATTGGCTGTAGCTGTTGTTATCAACTTATCTGAGACATTTTGAACTTACGAAAAAAAGCGTTACTTAGTGAAAACAATTTTCACTCTTTCTTAGTTAATCTGCATTATAATTCAATCTCTCATGGTTATCCTGTGATTTCATTTTGAAAGCGGGAATATTTTTTTTGGCCAACTATTTATATGATATATGATGATACGTAAAAATAACTTTCACGAGTCCTTCGCACGAGACATTCTCTTCGAAAAATACACGTTTTCCGTGGAATATCTATTTTCTTAGTAATTTGTCGCATAGCGAAGACGCATTCTGAGCAAACAGGACATACGCATTCATTTTTTCTTCTTCTTCTTCTCCTCCTCCTCCTCCGAGATGATGATCCCGAATGATTTACCCTGCCGTTTATTATTCGATTCGCTAATGATCGGTAACGAGTATAATGCGACCTCAGTAATGAAACGGCATAGGTAAGGTAAGACTTTGGGATCTTGCGTAATTAAACCGCTTTGAGGCTCTCAGCGGGACGATTACAACGGAGCAAAGAGTATCGTAAAGAAAGCAAGTTCCACTCCGCTATCACGCGGGAAAAATTCTCCCAACCGAGCCTTGCAATTTTCTCCGATTAAAAAAAAACCGGTGGAAATCTAAAGCTCGAAGTTATTAATCGAACGCTCTCCGAACGTTTTTTTTTTTTTTTTTTTAAACTTCGGTCGCGTAAATTCTTCGCGACAGTGCAGCAGATCGTAAAAAAAAAACAAAAAAAAAATACATCGCGAAAACCGGATCGAGAGGACTCCCAATTGTTTAGTGGCGCTCACCTGATAAAAGACATACGATATTTATTAACCGGCGCTTTTCTTCTATTTTTCCACTCGAGTCTGCTCTATCTCTCGAGAGAGAAAATGAAAGTTATCGGATCGTGCTTATCGAAAGAGAGAGATCGAATCATCGTAAATATAATTTCCAAGTGTAGCAAACGCAATCTCAACTATCCGAGAACCAGTTTTATTCTTTTAAATTTCTAAGTCCATGGTAGCATGCGCATGACTATAAACGTGACTTTGAGTAGATCAAGGCGTGCTACTACGTTCACTTCGCTCGATTTTTAATCTCGACGAAGGATAATCACAGGGCTGCTTTTTTCGGCCAATTCCGTTGTTATCTTTCGTGGATCATGACGAGGAGAAAATAACTCGCTAATGGCCAAAGTGGCAACCGTGTGGTGCATTAGGAACCTCGCACGAAAAAATAACGCCCCTCTCCATTGTTATGTGCCACTGTGCTCGCTCCTTTAAAATCCTCGTAGTTTTCTATATTTTTTTTAGAGTCCAGCAAAATCATCCCATATGAGTTTCATTTTGTAAAATTTGCTCATGCGTTATTCCATTGTTTTTCGAAGTCCGAATCGCGACCCTGTTCTGGATCGCGAGGCCGACTCAAGGCGAGTACGAAGGGCGCAAAAAACCTAAAGCAAAGTTTTGGAGACCAAAAGTGTAGTGTAGCGGAACGCTAAAATTATCAGTTCTTTCCATTAAAAAAAATTAAAAACCTGGAAAAATTAATACGGGCAAATTAATGAAAAAAATTGCCAGGTTAAATTATTTAAAGTGTCATTTTTAAAAAATAACTTCAGTTTATTAATGTATAACATAATATTCCATTTTATAATTTGAATTTACAAGAAAAAATTAAAATTCTGCTATAAAAAATAAATAAAAATTTAAATTTAGAAGAGAAGGACGCAGTTTTTCATCTTCTCACCCTCCTATGTTAAGAAGCCGAAATATATTGTAAATGGCATATAATGAAATTATCCTGTTAGATAAGTGCCAATATTTTTTTTAGTAAATATTGCTTTTTATTCAAGTCGGAATTTTTTCAGTTTGATTTCCCTTTCCATTGTGCCGCGAAACAAAACGCAGCGTTATACCAAGAATTCACAAAACGTGAAATTTCCGAAACTATTGGACTAACCTATGTAAAGGCTTCTCGCAAAAGAAAATTCTTCCATCGTCAGAACTTGCCTCTTAGCTGGGAAAGGCAAGAGGTTAGAAAAAGATATTCGTTGTAGAAAGCATGTTTTTCTAAGTAAAAACAATAAAAAATAAACGGTGAATATAATGTTTTTGCAACCTTTTTGCCCTTGAGTCCACTAAGGCGCGGGGAGAGAACAAGGCGGAAAAGCGAGCCTACAAAAAATTTATTTTTAAAACTCCTCGTGCGACAAACAAACGCTTTCTTCGAAGTGTCCGCCGTTGTTTGCATTCGGCAAACGACGGTCAACTCTCTTAAGTTTCCATGAAATATTTTTACTGCATATGGAACGCGGAGATTTTTCACGTTTCAAGGGAAGAGAAAGGAGAGAGAGAGAGAGAGAGAGAGAGATGCCGTACTCTGAAATATACGTTTAAGGAAAGAGCCAGATGCGCGAAAGAGAAAAAAAGACATGCGCCGTTCGTGACGCCCCGTGTGTCTACTAGTCAGCTTTATAAACAGCCGTAATAATAGAACGTCGAGACATATTTTTCCTCAATTATTTCGTACCGTTCTACCATTTGTTTACGCGAATAAAACAGTGTTGAGAAACGTGAGGTCATTTCCGCAGTTGAGGTAATGGGAGTGTGCGAATTGGGATACGGAAACACTACGCCTGAAATATGGAGATCAGAATTTATAATCCTAAGTCGATGGATTTTGATAATTTTTATGCGGAACATTATTGAAGCGTATTTTATATTAATTGCCCAATATTTGTCATCTCTTTTCATACAAATGTACTTAATTGTATAATGTCAGTTTTTTATAACGCTACTGTTTATGTAGACACGTACTGACGCCTGTAAATTGCCCACTTTATGATTTTTCATGCAAGTTAGATGATTGCAGTTAATTGTATTTAGTATTTTAAAATTAACCCTGGAAATTTTCAGTACGCAAGAGTAAAGCAATACGTCAACAAATTACAATAAATTCAGCACATGCACCAAAACTGATCAATAAAATTTATCTCTGCAAAAACATTTTAAATGTTTTGCTTAAAAACGTAGAGAAAAAAACATTTGTTCACGAATCGTATTATACGCAGAGTTAAAAAAAAAGTCTAAATAAAATATTCGGATCCGATATTATAAAAATGAGCGGTGCAATCGATATACAACCGACGGAAATTTACAAAAACATTGCGACCCTGCCAGGATTCGAACCTGGAATCTTCTGATCCGTAGTCAGACGCGTTATCCGTTGCGCCACAGGGCCCTGTTGAACAACCCTATCTGTGTATAAATTATATCTGTATCAGCTGGTGCAACAACGGAGAAAGCCGTTCGCATTTAAGTGGCACGCACACTTGCGAAAGTTTCTCCCCCCTCCCCCTTCCGTCTACCTGCTATTAAGGACTGTAGCATTCGCAAGCGGTCCATTGATCCACGAATCGTAACATAATCTCGCTTTCTATTGTTAATTTTTCGATTTTCTTACATATGTACGTTTTGAGCATAAAAGTAGTCATTAATAAATATAATTCTTTTTATATAGCTATTAACTTAAAGCGAATTTGGTGTCACTGCTTCAAACTAGAAGTTTTTGAAAGGTCTGGAATATCGTTAGTACCCTTAAAAATCAGAAGGTTAGGAATATCAAAGTAGTTATCAATGCACTTGCAACCTAACCCTGGGGATTATGCGAATTTCGCTGGGGATTTCACTGCAGAGAAATTTAATTTTAAATGAAATAATAAATTTAGATGAATAATTTGAAATTTTCTATAGACATATTTGCAATTAGAATAAGGTTCAAATGCTAAGCGCATACTAAATATTTTAGCGGAAAAATATTTTAATAAAAGAAGTCATTTTTTACAATTTTTCAAATATAAGCTTTCATCTTCACGTAACTATTAACGTCCTAACTAATAGAGCTGAAGAATTTTAATCAAATCCTTTGTAGCTATCAGATTCATACACGTTTTCAAGCACTTAAAACTTAGCAGTATCACATTGGAATAAGTAGAAGTCACAGAAAGAAGAATGTTAGGGAAAAGGCAAAGGTTTAAGAATAGGAAAGTTAAATTAGCTGCATTAAAGGAAGGAACTGGATAAGAGAACTTTAAGAGAAAGGCTTTGGGTAGCATATGTTTGGTAGGGTGTGCCTAAAACCTACCGAACTGTAGAATTATTATGTATTTCTGCATTGGTAGAAGGCACATAAAAACATGAGGCGTACTCATGAAAGCAGTTTTTTCGCATATGTCATTCTGCACATCATCAAAACAAAGCATACCCTTTCAAAGACAACGTTTTATGGAATTTGTGAGGCATTATGGCAAAAAAATAAGAGCATTCCACGAGTAAATACGACTTCTACCCCAAATCACACCCGAGCACTATATAAAAACGGGAGAGACGCGAAAATTGAAGGCTTCACGTGGCAATCAATAGGGCCACGCTTCAAGTAGCCATGCTTTTTTTTAAAGGTTCCTTTTCTCTCTCTCGGGCGAATACTCCGCGTTACGCCGTGATTGAAGGGTTTAAAAAACCTCTTAGCCATCTCTCCCCTTCATTTCTTCTCCCTGTCCTCAACCACTTCCGAGGAATTATCGGGACCAATAATCACCTCCCAAGAAGAATCATCGACCTCCCAGAAAGATCGCCGAATATAAAAAAAAGCTTGATTGGGTTGGGCCAGCGGCGAAAAATATTAACGGGAAAAGAATATACCTGTTCGATTTCCTCTCTAGCAAAAAAACGTAAGGTTTTTTTTATAACCAATTAATTCATCCGCGAGGATAAATAATTCTTCCTTGAACACTGCTGAAAACTCGTGAATTCATGTCTTATATGGTTCATAGTTTTAGCTTTTAAATTGGATTCACAGCGTTTGATGTATGATAGCGGCGAAAGTTATCCATCAGTGTAATATCCTAAATATTTATACCACTTATAGTAAACTATTAAGGGTGAAAAAGACTTTAATTAAAATTTAATTGAATGAAAAATTATTATTGCTTAAAAATTGACTATTAATGCTTGTTTCCTTCAATGTTTCCATCATCATATTTCATTACAATATAATCGCATTTTCCGCCATTATAAAGGATAATATCCATCAATAATTAAACCAGCGACTTTTCATTTATTCTGTTGACTTAATCATTTGAACATTTAAAAAAAATAATCGCAAATATCCGAGTATATTTGAAGATGGAAATGAATTGAACAATGCTTTCATAGATGTTTGCAAACATAAATAATGTGATATGAATTCACTTTCTTGTGGGTTTACTCGAGAGGAACTTGAAGAGTTTTAATTAACTCTTTGCTAAAGCCGACGTCTTTGAAGAGATACTAGCAAATGCCGAAATGAATCCTTTAATTCCAACATCCTTTTGTCCATTAATATTGTCCCAACTACGTATCAAGATATTATTCGTAATTGTGACTTCAAAGCATTCCGAAATCACGAATGAAAGTGGAAGCTAATACACAAATTATTTTTTTCCTTATCCTTAAAAATCCACGCTCACCCTCGCATGATAACTAAAGCAAACAACTCTTGAACGTAAAGAAAAATAAAGAAGGTTTTTAAAATATCTATAACAAGAAATGTCGCCAATGTTAACGCGTTTAAAATCGTTTCTCTACAGCTCGGGAGGCTTGTTTCATCAACAGCTATGACGAATCTGACGCACCTTCAGTTTAAAAATAGGCCAACACATAAAAAAAAGACCAAAAACGTCATTTAAGTCGAGACCGGACTCTTTCCCCGAATTTTGGCAAAAATTACAGGAAATTGGATAACTCTCCTGTTCACCTCACCCGAAATCCTCCAAGGTAAAACCCCTTCCGTATCATCCGGAAAATATCCTCCTGGGATATACGGACGGGTTTAGGACAGTTCGGCACGACCTGTTCGGCGACGGGACCATTCGGCGATGGGACTATTCGGCACAGGACAGTTCGGCACGGCACAGTTTCAATATATTTAGGAGGGAATGGCGTCATGATAATATTAATATTACAACAGTTATCTTAACATGGCTGACCTGAATTCACCGAATCTATGACGTTTAAATAAAAATGATTATATTTAAACAAAAATAGATTTAAGTTAACTTTCGTGAGAAAAAGTACACGATAAAAATTATACGATGAAAAATCACCAGATGATATGAACAATGATTTGCACAATTAATTATATTAATGCTAATTTAATACAAATATTACTGTTAAGTTAAATTAGCTGACTTAAATTCATCAAACCAATATATAGATACTGTTTAAATAGAAATTATCATTTTTTTAAACGTAAAAGTGTGCCACAATTTTTCATCATGATCGAAAGGAAAGTAAAACGACAAGCTGCTACTATATCCTTTTGATTAGAAACGATATAAAATAACGAGTGAAAATAAGGAAATTATTAAATATGTTTCACTAATTCAAAAGGAATAAGTTTTAAGAGGGTAAATGTATACAAATACGCATTATATTTTATTTTGAAGCGGATTCATGATTATATACTTTAGAGTAATCTTGCGTGATAACTTACAAAGGAAATGTAATGGACGGGTATTTCCACGACTATTGAAGCTATAAGAAGCTGTTACTAAACTTATTTTTAAAGTTTAAGTTCCTATTTTTTATTGTTGATTTGGTAAATGGAATATCGAAATGATTAGGAACTAAATAATATATCGAGTGAAATCGGAAAAATATTCATTTATTGCTCAATATTGTGGAAGTTGATTTTTACGGAAATATACGTTTTAGGTGTCGCTGAATCCGAAAAAGTGGTCTACGCAATGCTGTGTTACTGGCTCTGGAGCCTAAACGGTAAAGCAAAAATGAATGAAATCTCGTACTTACGCATTTTATTATACTGAGCAGAGTATACATAGAAATGGTTGACATTGATCAATAATTAAGAGTAGTTTATTCTATGCATTTTTAACAACGATCCGGTTTTCTCGAAAACGGCTATAACGATTTTGATCAAATTTCGTACAGTTACTTGAGTTTACGTCTTCAATAATACTGTATGATTCATTTTTCTCAAAAAATGAATATAACGCTAGTTTATTCTTGGACAACTTGAACAAATATTGGATTTTCTAAAAACCGTCTGATACGATTTTCATTTTCTAAAGATAACTAAACGACGCATTATTATATGAGAAAGTTTGTGCAATGTATGTTGTACCGATTTTTTTTCTTGCCTTCATGGTAATCCCCGAAGGAGAGTTTACTCTTCGCATGGTCGCGGCGGCGAGATAAGAGATTGGCATCGCGCATAACATATGGTCGGATTTTTAACAACGCCTTTTCCTTTTCTCACCTGAGGGATGGCTGCGCCTAGCCTTCCTCACGCCAACTCCAAAAAATCCTCCTTTCGCGTTCGACGTGTATGGATGGATGGATGGTTCCTTCAGCACCCTTTCTCATTCGCAATCCCACTCCCCTACCATCATTCTTCCTCCCCCTCATCCCCGACTCCATTTTCTCATTTCGGTCCCGGTATCCTGGAAAACGTTCGTCTATTCTCAACTATCTCTCTCCCTCGTTATCCCGCTTCCCTTTTCCCTCATCAACCCTCTTTATTTTTTTTATAAAAAAAACACCCTTATCCAACCCTTCTAGAACGTCCCTTATTTTCCTACCGAGGGGTTGAGCTTAGATTTATTACCAGCTCCTTTTCCTCACTACTCTTTTCTTTCGTCTTCCAACCCCTTAACCCTACAGGAGAGTTCTCCCTCTCGTCTTCCCTCCTCTCCCTTCCCCCTCTCTCCCTCCCCCCCTCCCCCCTCCTCCCCATTCTTCTCTAACGCTAAAGTCTACCTTATATATATATTCTTCAGTTTTTATTTGTTAAGTTAAAATTTGAAATTATAAACAAGCGTTTATGCACAAAAGTTTAAAATGAATTTCAACCCTTCTACTTGCTTAATTAAAAAGTAACTGCTTCAGTAGTACATACTTATCCATACATGTATATGTACGTGAATGTATAAATAAGTTTACATAGATAAGCATTTCCCCCATGGTAAATATTTCTCTGTGAATTAATATTGTACATCTTGAAGAAATGTTTGTTAAATGTACATATTTCAAATATTTGTATCCCTGATTAATAATTCTGTTATCGCTTTATGCTATGTAATTGAATTTCTGTAATCACCGAATCCACATAATCTAAATGTAAAGAAATTGTTATGGTTAGGTGGAAGAGGTGGTTACTTAACCTAAACCTCGCCAACGAAGACATTTTCTTTTCTTTATTTCTTTTCCTCCCCCCCTCCCCTTTCTCTCTCTATCCTTCCCCCTCTCTTTATCCCCTCTCTTCTTTACCCCTATTTCCTTTTCCCCCCTCTCTCATTTCCCCCTCTCATTTCTCCTCTACTGAGCTGTATCTCCCCTCTTCTTCTTCCTCCCCAACACCAGTACCCAACCCTTTTCAACTAAAAATCCCCACTTTCATTTTTCACCCCCCCCCCTCCCCGGAACACCCTTTTTTACCTCATTATATATAATATAATATCCCCGTCATTACACCCCCTTCGTCGGGATCTGCTGTGTAATTAGACTCATTTCAAGCGTTTAAGAGTTTTTCTTTGAGAAAAATTCATCGCCCGAGTAATGAGAATACTTTTTGTATTTAGCGCTGGTTGGGGATAATCAAGTGGTTTGTTTTACTGCTTGTTTTTTTGCCTTTTTTCCCTCGACAAATCTCCGAGCAATAGGTATAGGGGGCGATATTACCCTCCTCTAATTTTTCGTTAAATTAGCAGTCTAGTTGAGAAAAACGGATACAAAACTGGGGCAGCAAATTAAAAAAATAACTAACTAAACCATATGACTGTTCTCTTTTTTTGTCTGCCAGGGATAACATCTAGGCTCTGACGTCACGCCATTTTAACCTCCATTAAAAATTTTACGAGCCCGAAAATTTCTTCTGTATCTCCGTTTATATCGCTCCGTACCCCCGAAAACTCGCGGAATTTTCCCGAGGCCGCATTTTATCCAATCAATTTTTTCGGGACATTACTCCGAATCCGGCCGGAAAACGTGTAACAAAAAAATTGAATTTCGAATTCGCTTAGTTATTATTTTTTTTAAAACGGGTTTCCCAGATGCAACCGCTGAGCGCTAAATTAATTGCGACGGTTGTGTTTCGACCTGTACGCTGCAAAATTTAAGCGACATTTTTACTCCGTTTTTCTCCCACGTTCGGAGAATGTTTCATTGGAAAAAGTTAATGGAACTAACAAAAAAAGTATAAATTCTGTCAGGACAATGCGATTTCAAATGAAAAACATATAAAAATTTACGTTGCGTCACCTTGTCCGGGAAAAAACCAAGCGGCTGTGGCACAGCGTGAATTGTAGGTTGATAGTTGCGCGTAGAATTTCTATCCTTCACAAATTATGCTTCTTGTTTTTTAGATTGGTCATAGAAAAAATTTTTAAAAAGCAAATCTTTTACTAACAACGGTGACAAGGATTAACAAATAATAGCTATATCGTAAAGATGAATTAGTAAACTTCTCAGTTTTATACAAAACTAACAATAACCAGGCGGAAAAATATTATATTGTGATTCATCGAGAGAGGAGCCTAAAAATTAATAGTCTACCTTTATTCTTTTGTTTATTTCCAAAACAAGCCGATATTTAAATTTATTCTTCGCTTAACCGTTACTATACTCCGTATTTGATAGGTGGACATCTAGGCTGAGCGTGATGTCTAAATTCAATGGTACCTAAAGTACGAATTTACGATCACTCGAATTTACCTTTTACTTATTGTTAGTTGATATTCACAAATAATTCCATCCAAAGTGAGATTGTGAGATTAAAAAGAAAACGGTGTATTTTTAGACAGAGTGCAATGTAAAAATAAATTTCTTTGTAACTTGTGGATATTTTGGCATCAACCATTGGCATAACCTGCAGAAAAAGCCAAATCATTTGCAAGGAGATGACCAGAGACGGAGGCATGTTTGCGTTATGCACGCATTCTACATCAATTCTACCTCATTTAAGTTTTGTGCGCTTGAACTGATAAACCTCATAAATATTTTACATCCATTACTTTTCATTAGTTATGAAGACACGTGCGCGTTGCCAAGTTTCATAAAACACACGATGAAAAATAATAAAAATGCGTTTACAAACTTTCCAACCCTTAAAAAAGTTTTCCCGAGGATGGATAAGTTTTTAGAAATTAGTGAATTATAAATTAAGCGAAATAAGAACGGGATACTTAGCTCACGATTTTTAAGAACTCGTCCTGCATTTCAGCCTGAAAAATTGTCGCAATGAATTTCTGCGCTTGAAAAAATGACACATTCTAGTTTCTTCAGACAGGCGGAAGACGTATCGGGTTCGACAAATGAAGGACTTAATTTCGAAGAAGCGGCTAGATCGCCAAATCAGCCTCAACGTAAACGTCCGAATCTAGCGCAGGTTTCTAATTTCCCCACTTCCTCCGTAATTATTTCCTTAAAAACGATACATCTACGTCAATCACTAAAAAAAAAAAGGAAAAAGGGTTTCGGGTGACCATCTTGATTCATCGACCCTTTTAATTTTGCTCGTTAGCCATTTGATATCAGCGCCATCCCAATTATGAAATCGAGGAGACTTTAGATCACATTAATTTTGAGAATCCACCGAAGATGAGAGAGGTAGGAAATTTTTTTTCTGAAAAAAACTTTTATTTCGTAAACTAAAAAGAGTTAAAACACGACACGTTTCTGAGATTGATATGGCTTATGAATGTGAAAAGGATTTTTCATTTCCAAGCAATTTGTAAGAGCCTTTGTTGTAACTGTAGTAGCTCAGTTCTTACCGAGAGTTGACCAATAGTTAAAATTTTCTAAGCACTTGAACAATGTTCTCGTTTGGACTGTTTCTAAGCGATATATTATTAATTATGGAATAACTAACAAAGGTAAAAGGACTACCGAGAATATTGGCTTTTTCAAGTTCCGTAAATTATCAAGGTAGGTAAAAGTAAATTGCCTCGAGGTAATTAAGTTGGAGTTAATTTTATTGTTAACTCAATATTCAGAAATCCTATTGGCTTCTACATTCAATCTTGGATTTCCACTTCGCTGTTTCAATCTTTCCACGGACGTGAATACTCAGGCTACTATGGTTAATAAAATAATCTGCACAATTTCATTAAAATTCCTTTTACATCAAAGTTAATGGCCTGACATAAACATGGGAGTTCGCGTCATTAGCAGTAAACACAATGGGATAATATACCTAGGATAAACTCAGCCGTAACGGTAGACAGATTTATAAATCGTAGCAATTCAAATTAACTGTATTTAATTTTTCATTAAATCTAAGCTGTTTCCTAAGAAAATGGATTTAAGAAAATGAAATCTCAGCCGATTTATTTTTAAAGTGAAGCGTAGCGATTAGAATCGCTTGAGGACATTGCAAAGAGCGGCGGACGAACTAATATTTTTTGTGGGAAACTTCGAAAATAATACAAAATGAGCAACATTCATGTATACAACATAGTAAAAGATAATGTTGCAGTCAAGCATATGAATCTTATAATGATAAAAGGGAAGTGAAATATTACTTTAAATTATTTTTGCCTTTATGTTTGTCTTTATGCGGGGTCTTCCAATAAAAAGGAGACCCTATACTATATACTAATACATATCGTTGTGGAATGATTCTGATTTAATTTATACACGTTAAAATCAGTTCAATTATAATTCTTATGTGCTAATTTGAAACGCATTTAAGGATATCATGAAAAAATGAAAACGCGTGATACAATTTTTGTTTACATGGCCATTTTACTCCAATACAAATTAATGCAATCTCATCATCAAAATCATAAATTCAAGAAAAACTATTTATTTCCTGTCTACTATACATTTAACAAGATGAAACTAAATTACAACAGTTTTACAACTATACTTTTTATAGCATATGGCGTAGGGCAGGGATGGCAAATGATTTTTGAGTCACGTGCCAAAAAAGTAGTGTGAACCATCAGAATTTTTTTTTTCACGTGCCGCTAGTTTACTCTTTCTCCAAGAAACTTCATGTTTAATACAGAAAATGCAAGCTTGCGCGTGACAAGTAAAATCGCCTGCGTGCCATTCCTGGCACGCGTGCCAAGTATTTGCCATCCCTGGCGTAGGTTCTCATTTTTTTATTGGCAGACCATGTACAGGCCGTTCCCGACTTACGACTTACTAATGCGTTCCTGAAAATCGCGTCTTAAGTCGAATATCAATTTCTCATTGACTTACATGTTAAAAAATGAGACACGTTCCAGGACCATGGAAAAAATATGTACCAAGCCGTATTTAGTTTAAGAACCAATGAGTTTTATATATTATATAAATAAATATATTTAAGGCTTAAAACAATCAATAAATTAATACCTATAATGCGGACGAATCGAATCGTCCAACTGAATATCGGTCGAGGAAAGTAAACTCGGAACGTATAAGATATCGAATATCTTATGTCTATTTCGAGGCATCAATATATTAATGTCCTAAGTCCGGGTTTACCGTAAATCGAAACCTCGTAAGTCGGGAACCGCCTGTATTTTAATCTTTTTACGTTTTCATTATTATGATATTTTACCCATGTTGCCAGAATATTTTTCTTAGTTTAATTTAAGCCGTATTCTGACATTTTAAGCTAATAGATAAAGCAATTAACTCGTCCAGGAAGAAAAAAGCAAAACAATCGATAAACAATATCCTCAGGGGATGATCTTCGCTCGTAATAGAGGGAAGATGAAATAAGTTGCCCGAGAGACTTATCTTACCCTTCACGAAGAATGTTAATTTACTTAAAAATAAAGTCGTTAAAGTTACAGGGAGGAAAAAAAGTTGAACATCGTATGAGGAGAGATCAATCGATCGTTCAAAAATAGATTTCCTCGAACCTCGATAACGCTCTAGATTACGGTTCAACGGCTCACTTTCAGTACCCTGGCTGCAAAACCATATTGCTCCCAAATTCTAACGCTTTATGATAAATACAAGCGACTCCCGAGTCTCGTTGGGGATGCGTTTCTGAAAACGTGTTCGCATCTCGAATATTCGAGTGTCGAACGCCGTTTTTCCATGTACTTGCATGTTATAATCGGGGGATACGTTCCCGCATCTCGGAAAAAAGTATCCCATCACGTTCTATAAAGATAAAATAACATTACTAATATGTTAATACAACAATATTAAATTATGAATAAATTATATAATAAATATTTTAAATGTATACCTTATTTTTTGCACTAAAAAGGAAAAAATAAATTTGTGTTTCAAACTTCAAAGATAGATGTATAGAATTTTTTGTTACAAACGACTAGCGCGAGCTGGATAACATAACTGCGTACATCTATCTATACATACAACTATTTATCGCAGCGAAATTAATATAAAAGTTATTAAAAATATACAAAATAACTAAAGAATAAAGAAACAAAAAAATTAAAAATATTTTCATAGCTTTTTCAACCGCGATTACTGGACTTGGTTTATTAATTGAGAAGTTGGAAGATTTTAGTTGGAAGAAGACGAGCTATTGGGTGGGGAACTGTTTATTGTTTTTATCAAATTACCTGAACTTATCACTTTCTCGAATTTTTCTCTTCTGTTTCACATAAGTGCTAATAGTTGACACATTCCCAACGATCGTACGATTTCAGTATGGCTTTCAGTATGTTTCTGACACTGATCATCTGCCCAAAGTTTTAAAAGTTTTTCCATTTTAGGAATCACAACACCGCGCCTAGGACTGTTTATTTTTGTTACCAAATTACGTGAATTTATCACATCTTCTAGAATTTTTTCCTTCTGTTTCACATAAGTGCTAATAGTTGAAGGACACATTCCCAACGATCGTGCGATTTCAGCTTGGCTTTCACCTTTCTCAACGTGCTTTAAAATTTCTAATTTCAATTAATAACTATGAATCTTATGCCCTCTTTTATTTGATTCCCTTACATTATCACTATTACATTTCCTTTTAGATGCCATGTCAAGTGATAAATTTATAAATAAATCAATAAAATAAATAAATTTAAATTAAAGATTAACAGAAAAAAGTGAAATCAGCACAAATTCAAACAATTAGAGCAGATATAACTACGTCTACACAAAAACTAAACCTAGCGTTTGGTCGGAACCAATAACTTCGCGAAGTTTATTACGCGTATATTATCGATCGGCGGGATCGAAATCTCGAATTAATCGAGACTCGAAAAATCGAGACTCGGGAGTAGCCTGTACTTTAATTTCTTTACATATTACCTATTTTCTGGAATTCCAAAACTTCGCAGCGTATACAGATATTCGAAAGAAAATATTTCTCTTCTGGGAATAGTACCGGAATCTCTTCCAAGATCCGATTTTCGGTGTTTTATGGGTAGAAAAAATTAAGAAAATGGGGTGGAAGAAGCATGAGGAGAAAATAAAAGGAACAGAGAGCAAGAGAGAGAGAGGGAGAGAGAGAGAGGAAAAGGAAGAAGGTGGAGGAAGGAGGGAGAGGGGTTAGAGAGTGAGTGGGCGGGTGGTGCGTTATCTCATCTGTTCCCGATTCCTTCGCTGGCTCCAATTTTCCTAATTTTTCATCATTAGGCGTTCCGACGGGAGAGACGTTGTCAGTGGCCCGGAAAATATTCCCCCAGGGAAATCGTCTTCTCCTTCTTGGAGGCCACGAGAGAGAGAGAGGTTTAAGGCATAGCCTCCTTTGTTTTCCCGGTCGCCCCGCAACGCAGTATGTAGTAATGCGCCATAGTCTCGGAAATAGCCCTAGCGGCAGCAAGGAGATAAAGGGACACAGAGAGGTTTCCTATGAGATGGCAAGAGAGGTGACCGCTTAAAAATAAAGGCTCTCTTTCCGAAATTTCGGGTCACGCGGGGACCTTCTTATTGGAACCACTTCGTGAGACTGCGTCTTAATCTCTCTCTCTCTCTCGTCCTCTCTCGTGCTTTAAAACTGAAGTACATAATCTCCTAGGGTAACAGATGAACAAGTTAGGAAAGTGTACAACAACGTATCACAAAATGGGCGCATGCAATGGAGTATTAGAAAGAAAGGTACTTACGTATTATCCCCATACCACACTTACGTATTATCCCCATACGACACTTACGTATTATCCTCATGCCATAAAAATATTAACAAAATATAGAGAGGATTTGGGGATCAGCGAAATGGCAAAACAAAAAAAAACATCGAGGAACTTCTCGAAACCATTTAGAATCATATTTAGCCGAATTCCTCTGGCGTAAAACGCTAAAAGATAAAGATGCATTCTACGCCATTTTGGATGTAATAAGAGGTAATTGGCGCCCAAAGTCAATGTTTAATTATTAATTTATTTATATGAAATTTTGTCATATATTATTTATAATAATAATAAATAAAAATATATACGAAACTGATAATAAAATATCGTAAGTTCAACAATACGTTTTTATTCTGTTAATATTTTTATCTCGTTTGACAATATTACATGCACACGTAAGGAAATTAAACGTTTGTTGGTGAGATTGTTTATGTTAGCAACAATGAGTTCAACTCGAATTAAGACATTTTTGTTTGATTTTCTCGATAACGGCTACTCCTACGGTAAAAATGTATAGCAAAAGAAATTCTCTTCTTAACCAGTTCTACAAGTTTTATTTGAAAAATATTTTGATGTGACCAATACGTTACGAGATATGACGAACATTTAATTTTTTGTCCTGTCAAGTGGGTACCCCTGAATGGCGTACGTGATACATTTTTGCGATTTTTAAATTATATTTTATTGTAAGTCCTTAATATCAAATTTCATTAAAATCCGTTCGGTAGAAGACGAGAACGAACATGCGGACGGACGGACGGACAGGAAGGACAGACGGACGGACGGACAGACCGACGATAATAGGCGCTCACGCTGGAAGCGAAACGCGCCTAAAAAGGCGAAAAATCGTTTTTCTGCATTAAAGGTTTATATATAAGACCCTTAAATTAGCCAGGTGACCTTAAACTTTATTTCTAAATAAAGAACAATTACTAGCCGAAAGATGTGGACCAAAAGGTCCATTCTCTCTAGTTCATTCGCAATTGACAAAATTACACGGGGAATAGGACAGCGCTAAATTAAAAAGACGAAGGAGTCACATGATCAGCCCGAAGGTTCTATTTCCCGAAAATGGCTAAGCCATCTGAGCTGTCGTGTAGCAGTAGTTATATAAAAAAAGAAACTTCGGTAAAATATTTTTTACGCGAAAAATAATACACCGAGGAAAGAAAAGGAATTGAAAAAATCGATCAAAATAGGATCGTCGCGTTTCATCTGTCTTATTATGTATGTTGTAAGATTTTTTAAGAGGCGTGAATTGAAACTAGCAACATGACGGGATTCGTTTGCGAAGCCTAATAATAAGAAATGCTTTTTGAGAATAGTAAACAGTCGATTCCGGAAGGACGACGTGCCTGGCGAGCGTTTCTGAGGGAATAATATGAGCCTAAGGTGTTATCAATTAATGTACCGTAATTTTCCGTGAATAATGTGCAATTTTTTTTCGCGAGGAAAGACCTTAAAAAGTTAGGGTGCGTATTATACATGTTAAAGAACAGGAGTAATTTTTCAGACATTCAATAATAGTCACTTCCCGATACAATTGTTATTGATAAAGCACAGTTATTATTGTTGCGCTTCAATGGGATTTCATTTCTAATTTTTATTTCAAAGGAAAAATGATTACTATCATTTACTTTCAGCATTTATAGTATATTTTCAGACGCGATAATGAAGCTAAATTTAATAAATTTTATTTATTTATTACACGTATGCAGTAAAATTGTGAAGATTAAAAAAATAAAGTGAAATTCATTATAGAAATTAGTAGTCATAATCACAAATAACTGTAAAATTCCCGTTATGCACCACCGTACTCGAATAGCTCATAATACGTAAAAAGATACCCTCCCAAAATTCCCACGGCTAATAATTTCTCTCCTCAACGTCGCTCAGTTCCACTGTGAAAGGCTGAATAGATCTTATAACTACAAAATTTTAGTGATGATATAATTTCGACATTTCCATCATGCATACCGAGGTGTGTATGATACGCGGATAACTACGGTACTTGTCGAAATGACAGCAGCCTTCTAATATGACCGCAAAAATAAACGTACACACAAATCATATACAGCTATGACAGTCAAATAGAGGGAATGCTACCAAGAAAAATCGGTACAACATACATTGTCCTAATTTTCTCATATACTAATGCGTCGTTTAGTTATTTTTCGAAAATGAAAATCGTACGAACCGGTTTTTAGAAAATCCAATTTTTGTTAAAGTTGCCCAATAATAAAATAGTCTTATAGATAGTCATTCAATGAGAAAAATGAAATATATAGTATTATTTCAGACGTATACTCCAGTAACTGTATGAAATTTTATCCAAATAATTGAGAAAATCAAATTATTGTTAAAGTTGTCTAGAATAAACTAGCCTTATTTAATTTTTTGAGAAATATGAACTATTTGGCATTATGGAAGACGTAAACTCAAGTAACTACGAAATCCGATCAAAATCGTTAGAGCCGTTTTCGAGAAAATCAAATTGTTGATAAAAATGCGTAGAGTAAACTTCCCTTAATTATTCAGCAATATCAACCGATTCTTCATAACTTCTGCTCTGTATGATAAAATGCCTAAGTAGGTGATTTCATTCATTTTCCCTCTACCGTTTAGGCTCTTGAGTCATTAACAGACAGACAAACAGTATTGCGAAAACCACTTTTTCGGACGCAGCTACACCCAAAACGTATATTTCTGTAAAAATCTCGAGGTCGAGTTTTTTCGCGATTACTGGACTTTCTCAGTATACTTCGTATATGAGAAAGTAACAAATCCACTCTCTCGGCAGCTGCATATAATTTATTCCTACATTGCGAATGAAATTGAGCTGCAAATTCAAATTGCAGAATAAATTTATTCCTACGGTTTGATTGCGTATAGAGGACATGGATTCATACTGAATCGTCACTAATTATAGTACAATGCAGCTTAGACATGCCATTTTTAAATGAAAGAGTTCGTCTACAAACTGCGATTTGATTGCAAATTGGCGAGCCCTAAGCGTAATCATGATACGTCACAAAGTTTGAAAGCCGGTTCCACGTTATAATACAGGGACTACGTGAGAAGAAAGATAGGACAAATATCAATGATCAGCGGCCAAGCGGTCAGAAGGTGAAATTCATAAATTCCGACCGATAACAAAATCAATTCCTCCCACGAATCAGTAATTAGAAAGTAGGCAGTAAAAATTACTTTCGATCGAATGCCTCGACTTCGGAAAATTTCACATCACATGGTGCTTTAAAAAAATCGATAAAACCAGACGTCTTCCTACCTTTTGCTTTTTGCTTCATCTCCAGCGGTGAAAGGTCTTCGATCGCCTAAGGTGACCGCAGTGTCGACGATGAGGTCCTCTTGATAACACGCGCAAACAGGCCGCACGGAATCACTTCACTATTGAGGGACATGTTGAAGTCTGTAGTGTGGTGAAATGCAGCGGTTCCCGAACTTTATACTACATTTGCGATCCCCTTGTAACGCAGCCGAACTTATCGCGACCCCTCTTAAAGCAGCTGAACTTAATACTGACCCCCTTAACTCTATCCATCTACCAATAAATGTGAAATATGAAATTAATATAAATATATTATTTCTATTTTATCTGCGCAAAATTTAATTTCATTCTAAATGGACCAGTAAATAAGACTAATAGAATGGAATAAGAATAGAATTAGAATTGGTAAAATAAAACAAAAAATTTAGGCTTTCGCGACCCTCCTGCCCCCGGATTAGGAAGCTCTGAATTGAGGAGGAAAACTGAGAGCATAGAAATAGCGGGAATTACTCGAAGACGATAAAAAAGTGAAACCTCTCATTAACTTAAGGAATAAACAATCGCGAGAAAAGAAATGAAGACAAGCGGAGGGTCTAGGGAGTGGCGGGAGAATGAGGTGTATGGTGTTGGAATAATTGTGTGATAATTTTCACTTCACTGGTGCACTGCGTCTAGATTAGAAAAAGGAAATTTCGATATAAGAAAATCTTCGGTATTAAACACATACAGGATTAAAATAACTGTTGAAATATTAAGCACAAGCGATCGTTAAAAACCGTAGGTCGGCGGGTCACACACAGCGGTGGATAGATTCATTTCGCTTTAACTATGAAATTGGTCACAAATTTAGTAGGACGATTTTAAGGCAGAAATCTATTTGTAACTTTTAAATATTAAATATGTCAAGTAGTCTAAATTTAATATTAATTAATAAAATACTGACTGATTCCAGAGCACTGTTCGTTCTATCTTCGTAAGGAAAAAGGCACTTAATCGGCTTCCACCACATCCGAAACGATCGGCTTACGGAAAATTCATCGACCACAATTCACCGAACCACAATTCATCGAATGTATTATTCATCGACATTTCTAATACACCTTATGGAGATGGGGTGAGAGCGGAAGTAATATAAACGGAATGTTGGCAACATGAACGTCTTTCGATTGATTATAACAATTGGAAAATTAATATGTAAGAATAAACCATTAGGTACCGTTTAAGGAGGCGTTGGTATGGGGAGGAAAGAAGGAATGTTAAATAAAACAACGAAAAACTGGCATCATGGATGTCTTTCTACTGCAAATAACTCGTATACTTGAATAATAAATAAACAAATTAAGCTCACGGGGGTGGGGATTGGGGGGAATAAGTAAAGGTCAAACATTTCAAAACGAAATACTGGCATCGTGGGTGTCTTTCGAATGCAAAAGCTCGTAGATAAATAATAAACAATAAATAAACAAATTAAACACTAATGGGTTAGGTAGTGGTTGAAAGGATTAAGGTTACTTTTTCGATGAATTGTGATTCGGTGAATTGTGGTCGGTGAATTTTCCTAGACCCGAACCGGTGACACTCACATCTCAAACTAAACTGAGAACGGCGGCGAAAAACTGGCGCATTTATAAATTCGGAAGACATACGTCACGAATTATCTAGAGAGAACGAAGTGAAGGGGAGGACGTGGGGGGGGGGGAGGGGGGGGGGAGTAGGAGGTTGAGGAAAACGTTTAAATGTTTGTCTCACCATTTGCCACGTCTAAATACTGTCGAATGGGGGCGAAACCGACCTGAAAACGGTGGCCGAGTGAATTCTTAAATACCATGTATCATCTAGAATTCCGATCGGATTTGACCCAAATTTCCCCGGGCAACGCCGAGTATTTCTGCTATAGTCGATCCCCCATCTGAAGTCTCTTGGCCTACTTAGAGCAAGTAGCCAATCACGAACGTTTCCCCTTCCATCGCCCCTCTTAACTTTCGTGCGGGAGAGCAGATACCGGTGCGCGCTGCCAGCTCTTGCTCAGCTGATATACTACGCAGTTTCTAAATAAAATACTTCCCATCCAACGTAGGATATTCACCCCTCTGAAAGAAGCTTAACAACTTGCGGCGAATGGCTTCCTTATCGAAGTCATCAATTTTGTCGATGAACTTTCTTTTCTTGATATGCTTCTGAGGAGACCGAAATTTTGAATACCCGCAGACTTCCAGGCTCTTCTGTCCTTCCCTCACTATCCGCTGTATTGTCTTCGCAGAAATTAAGCAGGCCTCTGCTACTCTCACCTGCACTTTCGCCACATCGGTGATCGGCCCCTTATTCTCTGCCTCGCGCTTAAAATATTCATATACATTATGAATAATTTTTCGCGCTTGGCGGTGCACAACTTCCCTCCTGTTAGCCATTGCAGATCACGAACTCAGCAGGGTAACAAAAACAACGAAACATAACAAAAATAATAACAAACAATAACAGTAACAATAACTTAAATTCCACAGCAAGGAAACGGCGGTAGATACGGCAACGCAGTCCGATGCGATCTCTTCGAGAGCAGGAGTGAGACTGGTTTCCTCCCCACTATCTTCCCAAACAAACAGTCTCCTATTGGCTGCTGCTAACTCGTGCACGCCCAGTTTTCGAGGCCATCAGACTTCCGATGATGGACCGACTATAGTTTCGGTATATTTTCCATCAGTATAATTCATTGAACGAATAGAATAGACAACAACATGATGATCAACAGAAAAATATTACATATACATAAGGGGTGGCCAAACCTATTGAACCTCCAAACCGCATATGAAACTCTACCCAAGTTCGGGAGCCGCAATCGGGCTAAGTGATCAGGGGCTGAAAATGGTAAATAAGGACAATTGAGAAAAGTGAGGAGCAAAATATCGTTTTCTTTTAATTTTATTAATCTCAACAAGGTTCCCTTAATAACACAAAATAATGAAAATTATACAAGAATACGATAATAATTATAGTTCTATAGTTCGGTGAATTGTGGTCGATGAATTTTCGTTAAGCCGATCATTTCGGATGTGGGGGAAGCCGATTAAGTCTTTTTTCTTACGAAGATAGAACGAACAGTGTTCTGGAATCAGCCAGTATTTTATTAATTAATATTAAATTTAGACTACTTGACATATTTAATATTTAAAAGTTACAAATAGAATTCTGCCTTAAAATCGTCCTACTGAATTTGTGACCAATTTCATAGTTAAAGCGAAATGAATCTATCCACCGCTGTGTGACCCGCCGACCTTCCGTTTTTAACGATCGCTTGTGCTTAATATTTCAACAGTTATTTTAATCCTGTATGTGTGTAATACCGAAGATTTTCTTATATCGAAATTTTCTTTTTCTAATCTAGACGCAGTGCACCAGTGAAGTGAAAATTATCACACAATTATTCCAACACCATACACCTCATTCTCCCGCCACTCCCTAGACCCTCCGCTTGTCTTCATTTCTTTTCTCGCGAATGTTTATTCCTTAAGTTAATGAGAGGTTTCACTTTTTTATCGTCTTCGAGTAATTCCCGCTATTTCTATGCTCTCAGTTTTCCTCCTCAATTCAGAGCTTCCTAATCCGGGGGCAGGAGGGTCGAGAAAACCTAAAATTTTTGTTTTATTTTACCAATTTTAATTCTATTCTTATTCCATTCTATTAGTCTTATTTATTGGTCCTTTTAGAATGAAATTAAATTTTGCGCAGATAAAATAGAAATAATATATTTATATTAATTTCATATTTCACATTTATTGGTAGATGGATAGAGTTAAGGGGGTCAGTATTAAGTTCAGCTGCTTTAAGAGGGGTCGCGATAAGTTCGGCTGCGTTACAAGGGGATCGTAAATGTAGTATAAAGTTCGGGAACCGCTGCATTTCACCACACTACAGACTTCAACATGTCCCTCAATAGTGAAGTGATTCCGTGCGGCCTGTTTGCGCGTGTTATCAAGAGGACCTCATCGTCGACGCTGCGGTCACCTTAGGCGATCGAAGACCTTCCACCGCTGGAGATGAAGCAAAAAAAGCAAAAGGTAGGAAGACGACTGGTTTTATCGATTTTTTTAAAGCACCATGTGATGTGAAATTTTCCGAAGTCGAGGCATTCGATCGAAAGTAATTTTTACTGCCTACTTTCTAATTAGCGATTCGTGGGAGGAATTGATTTTGTTATCGTTCGGTATTTATGAATTTCACCTTCTGACCGCTTGGCCGTTTATCATTGATGTTTGTCATTTCTTTCTTCTCATGTAGTCCCTGTATTATAACGTGGAACCGGCTTTCAAACTTTGTGACGTATCATGATTACGCTTAGGGCTCGCCAATTTGCAATCAAATCGCAGTTTGTAGACGAACTCTTTCATTTAAAAATGGCATGTCTAAGCTGCATTGTACTATAATTAGTGACGATTCAGTATGAATCCATGTCCTCTATACGCAATCAAACCGTAGGAATAAATTTATTCTGCAATTTGAATTTGCAGCTCAATTTCATTCGCAATGTAGGAATAAATGATATGCAGCTGCCGAGAGAGTGGATTTGTTACTTTCTCATATACGAAGTATACTGAGAAAGTTCAGTAATCGCGAAAAAACTCGACCTCGAGATTTTTACAGAAATATACGTTTTGGGTGTAGCTGCGTCCGAAAAAGTCGTATTCGTAATACCGTTTGTCTGTCTGTTACCGGCTCAAGAGCCTAAACGGTAGAGGGAAAATGAATGAAATCACCTACTTAGGCATTTTATCATACAGAGCAGAAGTTATGAAGATTCGGTTGATATTGCTGAATAATTAAGGGAAGTTTACTCTACGCATTTTTATCAACAATTTGATTTTCTCGAAAACGGCTCTAACGATTTTGATCAGATTTCGTAGTTACTTGAGTTTACGTCTTCCATAATACCACACAGTTGATATTTCTCAAAAAATTAATAAAAGGCTAGTTTATTCTAGACAACTTTAAAAATAATTTGATTTTCTCAAATATTTTGGTAAAATTTCATACAGTTACTTGAGTATATGTCTGAAATAATACTATATATTTCATTTTCCTCATTGAATGACCATCAACTTTTTGAGTGAAACCGGTACAAAACATATTTAAAAGGAAAAAATCCGGGACAAAGCGAGAATTCCAAAAAAAGAAAAACCGGGACACATTGAAAATTCGTGTCTATTTAATTACTTGTAATTACGCGGGCCGGAAACCGTTCAGTCGCGACCCGCGATACGTCGCGACGTAGTGCGGAGACTTTGTAACACTTTTAATTGATGTTCTGTACACTTGTAAAAGGTATTACTCATTTCCATTCTTCTTCAATGTTACAAAGCGTGACCAAATTCATCAGTGAGAATAATCTTATTAAAAAGAGTTAAGCCTTCACAAGTGGATCAAGTAAATAATAGGTAAATACATTTTAATGGCCAATATTTGCTCTGCGGGTGGCTGAAAGAAGGCTCGCAGACTGCCAGGCGCCCATAGGCTGCCGATTGGTTTAGCTGGTTCAGTGTGTGATTGCGTAATAGACAGTAGTGCTGAGTGGCCAGATCTTGCAAAGCGCTGTATGTAATTTATTTATTCCATATTTCTTCTTTCCGTAATATTCTAAACTTGTGAATAAATGTATTATAAATTAACTCGGAAGCCTGAAATTTCTCAGGATGTCAGTGTTAATTAATCTCTATGTAATACTAAAAATAATTAAAAAATAATTTAGTTGTAATAAAAATAATTTTTAACCGGGACATATACTAAACCGGACGGGAGGCCGGGACAACATCTCAAATCCGGGACTGTCCCGGCGAAACGGGGACGTATGGTCACCCTATGTATAAGACTAGTTTATTCTTGGGCAACTTTAACAAAAATTGGATTTTCTAAAAACCGGCTCGTACGATTTTCATTTTCGAAAGATAACTAAATGACGCATTAATATATGAGAAAATTCGGAAAATGTATGTTGTATCGATTTTTCTAGGTAGCAATCGCTCTGTTTGACTCTCATAGCTGCATATGAATCGTGTGTACGTTTATTTTTGTGGTCATATTAGAAGGCTGCTGTCATTTCGACAAGTACCGTAGTTATCCGCGTATCATACGCACCACAGTATACGCGATGGAAATGTCGAAATTATATCATCACAATGTATAATACGTGACTAAAATTTTGTAGTAATAAGATCTATTCAGCCTTTCACAGTGGAACTGAGCGACGTTGAGGAGAGAAATTATTAGCCGTGGGAATTTTGGGAGGGTATCTTTTTACGTATTATGAGCTATTCGAGTACGGTGGTGCATAACGGGTATTTTACAGTTATTTGTGATTATGACTACTAATTTCTATAATGAATTTCACTTTATTTTTTTAGTCTTAACAATTTTACTGCATACGTTTAATAAATTAAAATTTTTTTTAAATTTAGCGTCATTATTGCTTCTAAAAAACATTATAAATGCTGAAAGTAAATGATAATAATCATTTTTCCTTTGAAATAAAAATTAGAAATGAAATCCTATTGAAGCGCAACAATAATAACTGTGCTTTATCAATAACAATTGTATCGGGAAGTGACTATTATTGAATGGCTGAAAAAATTACTCGTGTTCTTTAACATGTATAATACGCACCCTAACTTTTTAAGGTCTTTCTTCGCGAAAAAAATTGCACATTATTCACGGAAAATTACGGTACATTAATTGATAACACCTTAGGCTCATATTATTCCCTCAGAAACGCTCGCCAGGCACGTCGTCCTTCCGGAATCGACTGTTTACTATTCTCAAAAAGCATTTCTTATTATTAGGCTTCGCAAAAGAATCCCGTCATGTTGCTAGTTTCAATTCACGCTCCGTAAAAAATCTTACAACATAATAAGACATGAAACGCGATGATCCTATTTTGATCGATTTTTCAATATATAAAACATTTCTTTTTCAGGCAAACAGAGGCTCTATATATTTTCTATATAATTTCAAATTTTGAATCTACATCATCAAGGAACACACAGAAGATTACGAAGGACAACATTATCGTCACTATTTTTAAGGTTAATCAAAAAATAAGAAGAACATAGTAATTGGCACACATGTCTAGAGTTATCGGCATATTAAGCTACAGTTTTTTGGCACCCAGTTAATTTATTCCTTAAATAACATGGAGACATTTGTAGCATACATATGAACTAGACTCTACCTCATTACTTCTTTTTCTTTTATGTAAAAAATCAATACTTAAAAATAAAAAATAAAAATTTGATAAGATAAGTGATAGGTGAGCATATTTTAACCAGAGTAGTGAAAATCACTCTCACTCCAATTTCTTTCCCAACATTAAGACATGCTTGACAAACACGCATGCACACACGCGCACACGCACTCACACGCACGTACACACGCACGCACGCACACATATGTATATGAGTTTTAGGTACAAATTTATGGTGGAATTTTCTTTCGCCTGTGGAGTATTCTAACACAACTTTTTCGTTAATATTATTACCAAAAATGCAACATAAGGAAGTAAAGTGGTTTGCATGTTGTGTTGCATCGCATTCTGTTCTTTATATCTACTTAACCTGTGTACAATAGAAGATGGTAAGATGTTAAGGAGCCCATACACGTGCAACATTATTGTCTAAATATACTGAGCGCAATATATTGTCCAAATCCGGCCGCCACCAACGGCTCAATAATATTGTTCAATAATTCTCTGTGCCCCTGTCAGTCAGTCGGTCTACTTCAACCACTCACCAGTCACTTAATAACCATGTTTTTTGACAGCCAAACCGACAGTTGCATAGCTACTGCATTGGCCGTTTCTCTCTGCAAGAAGAAGAAAACGGTGCGCAAAGAGAAGTTGGATGGAGTGGCTGAAGAAGCGACACCACTACACCCACGAAAATCTCCTCTCCGGGTTGCGTTTCAATGAACCGAACGACTACAGAAACTTTCTGCGAAATATTGCGCAATATTATTGTAGCTTCCCACCTTCGGCACAATATTATTGAGGTCGCTACAATAAAATCAAACCGAATTTGATTGTTTCAATATATTGTGCAAACCTTCAATATCACCCACACACGGTCAATAATATTGACAATATCGAATATAGGCAGATAGGCAAATTATTGGCATGCCAATAACATAAAATCTTGATATTCAAACATAGGAGATAATATGGTAATTGGTACCGCCAATAGATAATGTCTTGATATGCCAAAAAGTAAAGACCTATGTGCCATTAACTATTAATGTACTATGAAAAGATGAATGTTTTTTTTTTCATGTAATGAGTTAATTACTGCGAGTACGTTTGAAAGGAAATACTCTATTTAAAAATAAAGACACTATGTCAAATATCTGATTTATTCATGTTTTGTTCGACAGTTATAGGGCATCCTTTTATAAATGTGATGTGATTTGTATAAAAGAAAGAATAAATAAATGTTTATATGAATAAATAACATTAAATAAAATATATAGCAAAACAGATAAAAAATTTCAATCGATTGTCGAAATTAACACCAATTACAAAAAGCGATCACAAGCATAACAGCGATTCGGCTTAACTGTCGAACATGATGCAATATTTTTATTTTTTTCAACGACATTCTGACATCTAGCTTGGAAAGTAATTAACTTAATTGAAGATTTGACATGTATCAATGGTTAAAACAGAAATTTACTTGACTTTTGTAAATGCGTCAGTTATGTTCTGCACTTTTTAATGAGGGTGCCAAATAACTGGGTACTGCCAATCAACTGTAGCCTTTCCCCTATTAAATGAAATTGTTTATCGTATCAAGGTCTCTCGAGTATCTAGTGAAGCCATATAGACTAATTAAAGGTTATCGGAAGTAAATACAAATATTTTAACGCGCTGCCAACGCCACACGCAACTGTGGACAGAATACCGCTTCAAAACAAGTTTGAGATCTTTTCCATCGCGCATCTTTAAAAAAATTAAGCAAATTGTATGTTCAAAATCGATCGGAACAAATCGGTTATTCGTTTAAAGAATAAAGACAGGATGAATACGGCAATAACTGTGTGGAGCTAACGGAAAACGAAATTTTTATTTTTTTAAAAACATTAATTAGAGCTACCACTTGAAAACATATCTGATCTTTCGAACCGAATCGGAATGCGAACGAAAAGCATCAGAATCGAATAAATTTCAATCAAACGGAGGCTTTTAATCCTTATTTATTTCGACAAACAATTCTCCGGACTCATTTCCTGCTTAAAATGAAAATAACGCCCCATAACAAATCCTCTCAGAAGGAGAATCCAAGCAATTAAAGGGGCGATGAATCTCAGGATAATCCTTAAGATAATAATTGGAAAATAACTTTTGTGGCGAGAAAAATATATAAAGATCTTAAAAGTATTTTTTTCTCGTCGTATCCTGAAAATGATTAGTAATAATTCCTTAACGCAGCGATCAACTTAAATCCATAAATTACCCTTAAAATTTATGAGTAGACCTTTAGGTATGACCTAAATCAGATACTAGTTAAATAATTAATTAAATGTATGGATATATAATAAGGAACAAACATTAATCTTTGTGAAAATATAACAAATATTTATAACATTAAGAAAAATAATGTTACATTTTTTATATTTATTAGTAGGATAAATGGGTTAAAGGAGGTCGCGATAAGGTCAGCAGCCTTAATAGGGGCTTGGTCGCGAGCGCATAAAGATTGGGAACGGTAACGATAGGTAACATTCTTAAAAAATCAGCCATATCTTGAAAACGATTATTAATAATTCCCTAACGACGACATTTAAAAAAAAGCAATAGGATCTTAACGAGATATTTGTTTTTTTAAACCAACTATAGAAAAATACATTAAGTAAGAAAGAGTAGCGGAGGGTAGAGAAGAGAGGTTTAAAAGAAAGATTTATAGTTTAGGATGGAACGCTGACCGCAAAGTAGGCGCTCCCGATGAGAGAAGGAGGCCTGCTCCTGAAGGCAAGAGTCCTGTCGGTAATCTGTTGGGTTCAGACGTCGAAGGAGCCTCTGGCGCTTCTGAAACGAACAGAGGGGGATGGAAAAAAAATAGAGGATATGACGAGTTTTATACGGGAGTAGGAAAGAGGAGTCGTGAAGATGTTAGGAATCTTGCGGCAGCGGCAGGATAAATGAGGTTTGAAAACGGAGGGAAGCGGTGGGCGTGCGCGTGTGTGTATGGATGGCGGTATATTTATTTCTGGAGCATTTTTCGGGACGGGCCATGTGCTAGCGTGTGGAGAGACGACTTGGGAAAGAGAGAGAGAGAGGGTATATCTCTCTGGTAGTTACGAAGGAAAAGGAGGAAGGGTTTAAGAGGGGGAAATTTTTAAGGGAGAGGTGGCGTAAAAAAAAAGAGGAGCTAGAGGCCAAGGAAGATAAGAATTTTCGGAGATATGTGCGGTTTTCGTGCGTTCAATTTTTTTTTACGAGAATCGTGAAGGAGGGGAAGTGTTTCCGCAGGGTCTTAACGCCGTATAAGGGCCGTCGTAAGTCGTACGGATGGTTTTCGCGCGCCTTTTTTCCGTCATATTTTTCCTCCTCTATCTCTCTCTCTCTATCTCTCTCGCACCCGGTGATTCGGGAGTTATATGAGAGTTCGCGGTGATCGCGCCAGCGACTGTCTTATTGTTTTTTTTTCGCTTATGTTTTTCCCGTCGTAAATCCGGGTGAGGAAGACGGATGCGTGCGAGTTGGACTTATATTACAAAGCGCTAGTTCCGACGTTCGAGGATTCCCATGTTCCGTCCCGTTTTTTTTTTTCTTTTTTTTTTGTTTTCCAGGAATTTTCAGAAGGCGGTTAATTTTAGACCCGAATTTCATCCGGTTGCGGTTCGGATTTGAGGGACTCTGTCCAGAAGTCTTTCGATTCCTGCGCCGGAAACAATCTAATCAAGAAATGCAAGGAATATATTAAAGTTTTTCCGCGAAATTTCAGTATCGTGTTGTTTGTTTTCCATGCCATGTTTTCAGCTCAGTTCGTGCCAATTACGGGTATGCACTGTTGTTTTTTTGCAAAAAAAAAAGTCCGATCAAGTAAATATGGTTATTTTCAATTTATTTGCGCAATTTTCCCGAAATCGGACGCATCATAAAATTTTTAAACGTTTCCCGATGAACGTTCCGGAGCAATTTATGGAATCGTAAATTCAATGTCGATCACAGATACCCTTTTGTCATCTAAAATTGCATGAAATGGCGGTTTAAAGGATCTGAAATGCGTATGACACAATTCCAATTATAAACGGAGGTAGGTTGCCATTTGATAACGATCGTCCTACTAACAATATCAAGCAGGAAATGATGAAAAATTAATTCTAAAATCAACACGGAGTTCGCATCCTCAAGGTCGAACGCTAAAACTCTTTAAATACTTAAAATTTTTGGATTTTTTAATAATCAGCTCGTACATTTAACGAGATGGGTCGAACGTTGGAAAACAATATTATTCTGTGTGCGCGACGATTTAATTCCGGAAGCTTCGTCAATCACTGGGAATTATCCTCGGCGACGTCAACGCATTCCTATCGATTTCTTCCCCCCTATCGATTTGCGTTCGATCTCCAAGTGGGACACTTACGAAAAAATCGAAAAAAAATTTCTCGGGCGCGAGGATGAAACGCGGGATTAAAAGGGATTAAACCAAAAGAAAAAAAAGAGTGCCCACCAAAGGGCACTTACTCCACATAGGTACGAATGAGGAAAAATTAGCTCGCTCCCGCGGACTTACGGTCACGGACGCATTACGGAGTCCGGTGAAGACCACTTCTATCCCTCACTCCCCTCCTCTTTCTCCTCCTTCCCCACCCGCTCTCTCCCTCCCCTTCCTCTTCCTTCGAAAAACATCCTCTCAGAACCTCTTTCCTATTCAAAAACCTCCGTCGTAAAAATGTGACGTTTAATTTCGGAGAAGTGCCTTCGCGTTAATCGGTAAGAGCCGAAGAAATTTTCGACTTTACGGAGATGAGGAGGAGAGTGAGAGAGAGAGAGAGAGTGTGTGTTTGTGTGTGTGTGTGTGAGAGAGAGAGAGAGAGAGAGGACGACCGCATGAAAAACAGAGTGAGAAGGGAAATTCTGATTGGGAAGAGAGGTTTTCTTCCGAGTCTTGGAAAAAAATAAGGGATGTTGGTTGTGCTAAAGGGAGGGAGGGTGAGTTTGGGAAGAGATGGAAAGAGGATATTTTTCTCAGGGGTTTGGGTTAAACCAGATGACGTACGGGGACGGAGAAAGGAGGAGGTAGGACGAAAACGGTTCAAGGAGTGAGAGAGAGATAGGGAATTAGAGAGACACATACAAAACGAGCAGAGAGTCAGAGAGATAAAAAAAGGACTTTTTTTTTAAACGAGAAGATATGGGGAAGTCTGCTAAAAGGGGAGGAATGGTATATTAGCAGGGAGGAGTTACGGACATTCGAAGCGGTCTTAAGAAGAAAAAACGGAGGCGACGTTTCTCTCATGGCGCTAAGGGGGGAAATGAGAAGGGGACAAGAATCCGCGTATTAAACAAAAATAACGTTATTTTCACGGATAAATGGAGCAGCGTTTTTTTTTTAAATTTATTTTACGCCTCCCCCCTTGAAGGGTTGCTCAGGAAAGGAAAGGGTGTGAAGAAGATCAACTCTTTAAAGAGGTAAGGATGAACGGGGGATGAAAAGAGAGGTGGCAGGAAGGAGGTGAGAGGGAAGAACACGGAGGTGGGAATGAGAAAAAGAGGGTTTCGAGTAGTTTTTTTTTTAGGGGGTTTGGAGCAAAGGTTTTGGGAGACGAGGATGAAAGCGAAGTCGAAGGTGGGAATCTTTTGAGTTGGGAGAGTTTTGAGGCGGGAGTTCCTGAAGGTTAAAAAAAAAAGGAAGGAGTTTCGGAGGAAGAGAGAGAGAGAGTGGAAAAGGGAAGAGATGGAAATAAGTCGAGAGATCAGTTGGTTTAAGAGGTATTTCTTTCTTCTTCTTTTTTTTTGGTGTTTCACAGAAACGAAGTAAGGGTTGGGATTGATGAGATTCGCCGCGTCAAAAATATCCTCGAAATTAAATCTAAATGGGGAGAGCTGTTATTTTTTTTGTAGCTGGTCTTAATTAATCGTAATCATGTGTGGTTTACGGATGAGGAGTGAAAAACGAAACAAATTTTCTTCCAGAGACATTTTTTTTGCGATAAGTAAAGACTGCTCCGCAATATAATTTTTTTTGTAATCGCGAATCGGCTAAATAGGCTGTTAATCAATAAGCTGCGTCATTTGCCTACCGCATACGCACTCCCTAATGGGGCCTAAAAGAAAAAAAATTGTAATTGTATTTTGTAATTTGAATTGACTCCGATAAATAATTTAGATAGACCCAATATACGTAAAATACTACCACAGAGTGCTAATGATTTTCTAGACGAAATTCCCGCATAGTTTTTCCCAACCGTTTTGCCTGAATTCCAATCAGTGCCAAGACAAGGGTGTGGAGATCCTCGGGCGCAAAATGATGGTGACCAGTAAAGGAATCGCTGTTTTCTCTATAAATTCAACCTATTATATGAATAATGATAATAAAGATAGGTAGTTATTAATTAAAATATAATTTAAGATGGAGCATGAGAGATTCATGTATCAAGCGCGAGACTCCCAGCCGGATGCGAAACTTGCGAGCTCTGAATTTTTCATACAATTGCAAGCTACTCATTTTCACCATGTCATTCAGACAGTGGCGTATCCAGGAATTTGTCAGGGGGGGGGGGTTTGAACACGCACTCGAGAGGGGAGATGGGGGTTGAAGCTCATGATACTTTTTTTTTTAGTGATTCACGAGCGTGAAGGAAATTTTTTAATCGAGTGGAGGGGGGGGGGGGGGTTATGACCCCCAAAACCCCCTCCTGGATACGCCACTGCATTCAGATACTGACGTAGCATTACGTATTTTTCTGAGGAGCAATGTCACTGTCGCGACTTGAAAAAAATGCTTTAGTAAACAGGCAAAAAAATATGTACCTGAGGGGGCATTGCGATAGCATTAATTGCGACAGTGTTCATATATTACATCAAGGCAAAAAAATACATAATTACAGTTATGATGCAATTCGTAATCCTTTGCATTATTTCATTGCATCTGTGTAAATTGCTTTTCTACCAGACCAGTATCCTGAAATTACGAGGTGCATTACAGACGGGAAACGTAATCTAGAAACTTCATCTTTTTGCGCAAAAAATACCTTCCAGCGGACCTGACTATAGGGAGCTATTGAAGACGGAATTACTGCATGACGGAGCCAGAGCCGCCTCCTGGTGGGAGGAAAGTCGACCGAAAATAAAAAGGATGAAAGGACAGCGGAAAAACGAAAAGATAAAGAGGGAGGAGACTGCGCTCGGTGTCCATGAGCGAGGATGATTGTCAATTGGGTTCGAGGTGGAATGAAATAATTGGAGTGAAAAAAGGGAGGAGAGAGAGAGAGAGGGGGTGAAACGTAGCGAGATGGAGGGGGAGAGTACATAGGATAGGGGGAGAGTTTGACTGCAAGTATACGTGGGACTCGTAGAGGAGACGGGGGAGCGGTGGAATGGAAGGAGGGAGTCGGTGAAGTTTTCGGATGGAGGATGGATGGATGGATGGACGGACGAATGGAAAGGGAGGGAGAGGAAAAAGAGGAGAGATTGTTGACTGAGGTTCAGCTGCAAAGAAGAAGACGACTCAAGAGGGATCAAGAAGGGAAGTTAGTAAGACAAACATTGGTGGGAGATGGAGGAAAGAGGGTAAAAAAAAATCTTAAGAAAAGGTTAAGTGATGGAGAAGGAATGCAACTATGGGGAGGGAGGAGGGGAAGGGATAGGGGAGGAGGAGGGAGGGAGAAGGGCAGAGGAAAAGGGGAGGCAAAAACGCTAGCCCAAGTTTACGCCGGGATGTGAGAGGAATCGTAAGGAATCTGACTGGATCAGCGTAGGTTCAGTCCCTCTTCCAAAGTTTTGTCGCGGAATGCTTCCTAGGTAAAATGTGGTTATCATATTGTTCGAACGATCGATAAAGATTCGAAATAAGGCTAAAGATTGGCAAGTTTATGATAAAAACGGAAGTATTAACAGGAAACATTTTTATAGGAACTTCTTAAATTATTCACACAAAAAAATATACAGTTTTACACAGATATTATTATTAATTAATGTGGGAGAAGGTGGCATAAAATATTATTTGAACGGAAAACAAAACTTACAAGAAAATCGCGACAATAAGGCTTTTGGTTATCACACATTCAACCCACTCTTTTTCCTAATTTAAACTTAAACATAAGCGGAGAAAAGTCCATAAAAATAAAGTTAAATACCTCGAGACGGCATTGAGCACGAATATACATTTTCCTCTTAAAAATACGATAAGCTGTAGGTACATTTCGCCCTTACTTATGCTCCGAAACAACAAAAAATATATCAGACAAATAGCCGAACAAGCGCCGTTTAGTGTACGAAATTATTGCTTCGTTGAAAACATTTGAAACGCAATATCTCACGGGAAGAGCGGGTGTCGCCTTAAGGTCCGTTTGTCACTCGTAAATAACATCCGCAACGCGGAATGCATGATAAATGTCGAAACGCAGCTTTCCGACCCAAAATTCATACCCAGCTATCAAATGCGTAATTTTAGAAACCCCATCGCGACGTCTTTCGAGGAAGGTGGAAGGAGCACGGTTGAAAAAGAAAGAAAAAAGTATTATCCCTTACGAGACTGTGCGATGACGAAAGATAAGGAAAAATAAAACCCAAAAAAATCAGAGGTAAACCATTAGCAGCCAGCTTGAGAAAGCCGGCCGTAAATTAAACCGAAAATAAAGCAAGGAGAGGAAGTGACTGAAACCTGGACGAAACGTGTTGCCGGAGGACCCAAGTGTGGTGCAAAGAGGGAGTTGAAAGAAAGAACTAATGAGCAAAGGCGAGAAACACTGGAGGAAAGAGACCGAAAAGATTAAAAATGCACTAGTATGGGGCGCCATTTTGCATCCAAATACGATGCAGACGTACTGTGCACTACATTAAAGCAAGGAAAGCTCACGGAAGAGGTGGGTAGATATTTTATCTAAGTGGCGGCTTAAAGAAGAAAAATGCAGGATAAAATAAACGGCTGCAGTGGAGAGAAGAAGTGAGGAACGATATTAAATAAAAAAGTGCGAGAGCCATTTTGTTTCCAAAAATTACTCGAGAGTAGTGGGGGAAAAGGAATATGACACGGGTGGATATAAGGGATATCATAGAGAGCAATTTAAAGCGCCGTGTAAAAAGGCTCCCAGCTTCCATAAAAAGGAGAGAAAAACAATAACAATCAGGAAAAGAGAAAGGGAAAATTAAAATAAAAGACCTGGACTCCATGTTATATTTCAAATGAGGCGAGAGTTTCCGGAGAGAGAGAGAGCGGGAGGAGAAGGTAAAAAATTGTCATTTTTTTCGGAGGTTCCTAGGAAACAAAACATATTTTTTAATACCTCGCGATAAGTCTCCATTTCGCAAAAAAGCATTTTTTTTAATAACTAGAAAAACGAAAATAGATTGCGGCGGAAAGTAATTATGTTAGAGTAATTATGATGAGGAGAGTATATGACGAAACAAGAGGTTGAATAATATCGAGAAGCGAGTCTAAAAACGAACGCACAGAAAGCGCGCACCGTCTGGCGCTTCCTTTACCCTCCACGACCCTTTTCCTACTTCTTCCATGGCACAACTTCTGCCACGTTCCAGCTCCCTGGGGATGGATTGTGAGGGGAGAGGAGGGGGGGGGGGGGGACGAAGGGAGAGAACGATCCGGTGTAGAAGTTTCAAGACCGAGGAGTTCGTAGGAACAGCCGGGAGATTGAGAGAGGGAGGGAGAAGAACTATTTCCCAACACTTACACCAGGGAGGAGCAAGTATTTATTCCGAGGGAACGACTTTCACAAGGTTTTGCCACCGAGAGAATCTGCCACCAACTCGCCCCTCCTCCTCCACCCCTCCCCACCTCCTTCCCCTCCCTCCACCGATGAAAATTTAAAGTCCAATTAATCTGAATTTGTTTTGTTTTTCCTTCGAAACTAATCTCAAACGGTTTAAGGTTAAACGGTAATAGGAATAGAACTGCGGAAGTCATTAACTGACAATACACGGGGTTTTAGAATGCCAATAAACTCTATGAAAACGCAGGAAAAACAATACTCTACACAACTAAGGTGGTTTCTAAAAGTTTAAAAGCTCCGAATGAAGTCTGAAATTATTAATTTTTGATCTTTGCGAGTAAAAATAAAAAAACTGGGACCAAGTTTTACCGCATGTTGTAAAAACGTGAACTTATAGAAGCACTCGAATTTTCTCATTTCAAAGCGATATAGTGATTCAAAGGAAACTGCCTTAATATTTTCAGCCTATATCTGCGCCTTTACTAAATCATTTAAATTATGTCTGGTGCAAAACTCTCATATTTTGCGCAGATGAGACTTTTTTCATTTCGCATCTCCTGAAGATGTACTTTATCATCTTAGAAAAGCTCAACGGAAACGTTTACCATACCATGTTCCTATTTCTCCCAAACAAGAAAGTTCGAAATCCCGAGAAAATCATGAAACATACCAATGACAATGAAAACAGTCATATTTTCATCGTTTAATATTTTCTGGGCCCTGTAGACTATTTGAAAGGGATAGCTGAAAGGACAGAGTCACTGTACGTGTTGTAATTGGAAAAGTCAATGTCGATTTCAAATTTCCCTCCTAAAAAGCTAAAGACAAGCCGAAGCGCTTATGTTGGTACCTCATACTCTCCCTTCAGTTTCCTTCCTCCCCCACCATCTACCTCGCCCGTCTCCTAACTCCGTTGATATGAATCGTAGAATTTCGTTTAAAAAACTCCAATAATCAGCATTTTCACCGCAATGCAATTATGTAACTTTAATTCGTCTTATTTGCAAAAAGTATTGCAATTTGCAATGATATATCGGTAATTTCACCACCCGCTGTGAGGGTAGACTACACCGAGCTGGTATACTGTCAACTCGTCGGAGTCAATTCGTCGCTAGACAACTCGTCGCACGTCAATTCGTCGAACAACAATTCGTCGCATGACAAATTCGTCGCAACGTTAATTTAAATCACGAGTTCGAAACTTGACGGGAAATAATTTTAAAAAGCAAACTTAAAACCCCCTACGCCGATATACGGGCTTTCCCTAAGGGGCAATGCACGACGAGTTCGTCCTGCGACGAATTGACGTGCGACGGGTTTGTACTGCGTCGAATTGACGCGCGACGAGTTTGTCATGCGACGAATTGTCTTGCGACGAATTGACTGCGACGAGTTGTCTTACAACCCACCGAGCTAGGGGCCGGGACTCGAATCCGAGTGAGGGTCGCTAATCTTCACTAATGAGGGTCCAACGGAAAGAGCAGGTAGTCTTCCAAAACATGGCCCCGGATCTGCTACATAAACCAATAAATAAAATAAAATAAATAAAAAAGTCGTGCAGATTGTCACTGTTCGGTACTAAAGTACTTTGGAATGAGACAAAAAATGGCTCTTTTAATTTGAAAATTAATAATATAATAATATTAAACATAGTACCAAAATGGAAGACTATGAAGCGTTTATCATTCTTGGTGAATCATTATGGATAATAATTTTAGCACAAATTTTTATTATGTACCTTGAAAACGCTGGAATATATGTTTTTATAATGTCACAGTTGAAGAAACATTATCGTGCCGATACGACCACGTACCATAGAAAACTTTTCGACCCGTCTGCGTTAAATACGACTCCGATTTCTCGGATTTCACGCTGAATCCCTTTAAGGAACTACTATTCAGCCTTCTTCAACTATAATCCCGACTCAGCCTCTGTCGAGGACGTAAGAAATAAAAACATCCGTGAAGTAGGTCGCGCAGAAACACGCGTCGCCGTCATCTTTAAATTTTTTTTTCACGAGAACTATTATTCTAGTCTGCCGCGACAATAATAATGGCGCTGAGTCTTCTCGCGGGCCTTACGTGGAAAATTTTTGATAAAAAACTTATTTGGAGGCCGAGGATTAAATGAGCAGGAAAAGCACTCTAGTTACGGTTACCATAAAATGTAATTGTGTTTAAAAAAATTAATCAACCTGGGAAGTGCGTGTCATAATTTTCAATAAGCGAGCAAACACACGACGCAAAATACGAGCGATTATTTCTTATATGATTTTTGTATGAATTCTGCTTGCTTACAACATCTTACCCTTGTATTAAACTCTCCAAAATCAACGCGATAAAATTTGATTATTTATTTGGAGTAACAGCGGGGAAAACGCCTTGACATTTTGTCCTTAACAATACTTTTTTATAGCGGGCGTTCTTCGTTGCCCGAATAACACGGAGCAATAAAGTCGGCAACTTCGCTAGTTGATGTACAGTCGCGATCGTGCTACACTCTACCCTTCAATCCCGTAATTTCGCATTTAATTGACTCGGAGATTCAAAATGTTACGTACCCACAATGCTCGTGTTTGTGTGTTTTTAAAGGAAAAGAATAAGATTTTTTCCCCTGCCGTCCTGAAGTTTGCTTAATAAATAAGACGTTTTACGTTCCCAATGCCGGCATCTCCGAAAGTTTGTTCAAGATGGCTATCTCAATAGGAAATTTCGCTCGGCTACACTATCTGTCCACCGCACTAACTATAAATTCGCTTTCAATTTGAGATCAGGCAGTTATGAACCTGAGAGATACGTTTAAAGTTGGCAATAACAAACTTAATTAAGCACGAAACTCATCCGCCTGCAGGATGCAATTAAATACAGATGGCGCGTTCGCGGAAGGAAGGTACATACACGTCTCAATAACAAGAAAAGGAAACATAAGTATATTTCTGTTCCTCAATCTTCGAAAATTATGGCTTGTTACTTTAAGGGTTAATACAAACGGAAAGGATATTTATCGGCGGCAACCGTAATATTTGCTGTGTATAAAGCGCAAGAAACGTTCTTTAAAATGTGAAAAGTCATTCAACTCCTCTATATGAGGTAGAGATTGCACGATTTCTAATTCTTTGGTTACATTTCCTTAATTTAACCAAACGGGAAATTTTTCTTGGTCGTAACTGCAATATTGGATATATAGAAAACTCAAGAAATATTTTTTAGTATGAGAAAAACTCATAAAAATATTGTGATACAGAGGATATTATTTCAGCTTCTGCTGTTAACCTGTCATTAATTTACCGTTAGCTATCTCTGGCCATTTTGGCTTATGAAATGACACAAATATAAAGTAAAACTAATAGTGGTAGTTAGATAAAAACGAGTTTCAGGATACGATAAAATTATATCGAATTCATTGAATGTGTAAAATTTTAAAATAATTTCATTCGGTTAATATTTAATTCTTCAAAAGTGATTAATATTTAAAAGGCTATCACCATTCAAATAGAATGAAGAATACCAGTTATTTTTATTCGTAATTTTCCTCCTTAGTCAATCTAATAGCTGTGACTCATCCATGTACGAGTAACAATTCATCCGTTTACTTAGATACCCGCTGTTTTCCCTGATGAGTGTTCTTTACTTTTTTTTAAAAAACCTCTTCACCCTATTAAGCACCCAGTGCTCCTTTTAAATAGCTTCATCCTCCGTTCTATAACGATCTCTTTGACCAGTGGCGGGTTTAAGGGGAGGTCGCACGTGGCGCGCGCCAGGGGCCCCTTGAAATAAGGACCCCCGAAAAAATGTTTTTCTATATAAAATCAGAAGTATTAAATATCTCATTTTGAAAACGACGAAGAAAATTTCATTGTTTTTGATCTGCAATCCTTTATTTATTAATGACATAGTTAAGAGGGGCAAATAAAGGGGTAGTCGTTAAGTGAGGTTTCGCTATATATTTAGATTGTAGGGTCCCTAATTGTTTAGCTCCAGAGGCCCCAGAATGCCTAAATCCGCCACTCCATGTTGTCGTGCGCAACTCACGCCATATTAGATTACAGTAAAACAAACATCCGTCTTTCATATATATATATATATATATATATATATGTTTTTCATTTATTTCAATATCTACCAACGGCTCAATTATGCAACGTTTTTCTTTATTCCTTTTTGCCTCTGAATTAATTTCCTGTAGCTTACAACGTTCCTTTGTTTCTTTTCCAGGATCCGCAAAGGATGCTAGCGTTGCTCATGCATGTAAGCCATTTAATACGCCGAAGTTTTAAGATCCGCAGAAATACAGGCCGACGGAAGTTTGCTTTGTATATAAACATTTTAAACCATGCAATGAGTACGCCTCGGATGTTCGGTGCGGAACTCCCAAATTAAATTTTTTTTAAATAATGCAGAACTTTTAAAATATGCAGGATGAAAGAAACTTGGTGCGCTTTTGGTGCGATGCAAGGTTTACGCCCAAACGGAAATCTTCACGTGTATATTTCCGTCGCAAACCTGCATTATTTGGGAAAAGAACAGAAATCTCTAAGTTTTTTAATGAAACAGATGACCAGTGCATGCGTGAACAGATATTTGGAACAAATGGATTATTTTTTTATCGAAGAAATTAATACTCATAATTTGAAAGGGTAAATGATAATAGGTAAGTCTAATTACCATAAGTATTTCGTGACTATTAGCTTAAATGATTTCTTTAAATAGACTTCAAATTTATTGCTAAATTATGTGATATTTTGGGTCGTTAGATGCTTGAAAATTCGAAAATTGTGGTGCAGTTCATAAAATAATAATTGCAACCTCTCCGAAAATAAAACCTAAAAATCGACAATATTATAATTCTACTTTAAGAGTACGCATCTTTCAACACATTTTCCGATTGGAAAACAATTGTCGAGAGGCATAAAGATTCGCAAAATAAAAATAAGATGAGACTAAATACATTTCTCGGCGGCGGAGTTGGAGTATGATCAATTCCGCATCAGTAGATTCAAGTTTGAACAGAAAATGCCATTATATTAGCTGAAGAAAGCTAATAAATCACACTAAAAAACGCCGAGCATAGTTTGTTTTACTCTTATAGTCCGCATTGGTGCAGAAAGTAACAAAACTTTTATGTGATATTATTGACCTAAGCGCCATTAGACGGAAGAACTATATATGTTAATAACTGATATTACCAGCCATTTCACTCCCTGCTATTTTTTCACCAGAATTACGATTGGTAGCCATATAAAATTCTAGCTCATCGCAGCTTCGGGGAAAGTACCTCAACGCAATTTTTAATGAGATTTTCACTAATAGATGTGAACGAATTCGTTCCACTTTGTTTTTTCTTAAAATTGAAAGGTATAATTTGCTTATGCTGTAAAGAGGGCAGGTTATATAAGGTTTTTGGGTTCTAACACCATAAAAATCTCACCAATTCCGAATTGTTAAGCTTTGTACTTGTTGCGGAATAACACTATTATATTATGATTGATTTTTACTCGAGTTCATTTACCAAAAATTAATTTTAGATGAGACATACTCGGAGAATGCGAAAATATTTCGCGGATATGAAAAGTATTGCACTGACCTTTAGTACATGTCTAAATAATCGGGCGTCGTTCAGAGGAAACAAATTAAAACATAGCGTCATAGGAAATATAAATCCTTCTCGGTTTAAAATACGAGGTAACGAAGCAATACTAATAGCTGAAAACATACAGACGCCTTTAAGTTCACTTTTCATAAGCAGTTTCATAATGCCGGACGTATCGTGAGGAAAACCAGCGCGGTCCGCATTTCGGATCTTGTTTTCAAAGAGAAAATAAACGAACAAAAATGATACTTTACAGAAGAAAGGAAGGTTTTTAAAAAAATACAGTCAAGTCATTTGGAAGAGATCGCCTTGCCCTGATTCTAGAGGGGAACGAAGATGACGTCATTGGCCCGAGTAAAAGAAAAAGAACAGGAAGAAGAACCTCACGGTTAATAAGGATGACGGAAAGATTGATTGATTTAATGATTTGTGGTTAGGCCCCGTTTAGTCTCTTCTTAATATAAATAACAAAGATAAAGACGCGAACAAAAATTATAGATAAAGACAAAGAGAAACAAGTAAAAAAATAGGAAAAAAGCGAATGATTATACAGACTATAAGATAGAGGAAGGTAAACTGGATCGAACGTTATCTTAGGAGAGATACCACGATTATGGACGTATTAGAAGGAAAACCGGATGGAAAAAGAGAAAAAAGGTAGGAAAGGTTACAGCTGATGGACTACTTGAAAAGAAGAGAGAACTCTGAAGACATGAAGAAGACTGGGTAAAATAGGAGTACATATATGGAGGACCAGGTTTAATCACGAATAATCACGGACCTGTATACGGACAGACTACCTATGACGATGACGGATCTCTCACCGTTTCTTCATATAAAAAAAATGCTAAACTGGGTTAACCTCAGATTGTTACTCTACGGAATGTTTTAAGTCGTACACGAAAGAAAGACTGACTGTTCCCAACTCTTCGCCTCGTTAAGAGCATCCCTCTCGCTTTTGTGAAGCGCAGCTCGAGCCTTAATTTATCCTTCAACATCATTCCAGTGGCCGGGTCGCGTTCAAACATGTGGGAACCCATTCTTCAGACGAATTCAATACGGGGCATAATGGGATTGGTATTGGAGTGAGAGAGAGAGAGAGAAGGAGAGATATGGAGTGAGAGGAAGATAGAAGAGGGTGGGCGTGTCCGGGTGTTGAAAAAAAATTACAGCTATTGAAATCTCCACGAACCGATGACCGAATTCTCTCTCTGGGCACGTGCATAGCGGCGCTTGTCCTTGACCCGCTCTTTCCAATCCAATGTATCACCTCACCGCTTTAATCCACCACAACTCTCCCCGCCTCCCTCCCTCCCTACCTTCTAACCGAGCATATGTTTCTATGCACACGTATGATGCATCGGGCGACCGACGAATCGGTATGAACGCTAAAATTGGTTTCACTGCCTTCCGTGGCGCTCGCCCGCATATATTCCCAGGACTGCCGCCGAACAAGCCCTCGATTCCTCCTTGTTGGGTCGATTGCAATTCCCAGTTTGTCATTTCTGCCTCGTGCCCCGCTTTCGTCGTTCACCACCCCCCTCCCCCGCCAATCTCCATGCGTGGAATTAATCCATCGAATTGACAAAAAACCTGCAAATGGCAAATCCGACCGGCGATTAGGTCTGTTTTTGCGTCCGAGATACAAAACGCGACTAAAATCGATTTAGGACGTCCTTTTCCGTTAAAAAAAAAAACGTTCAATTTTCTCTGTTGATCGTTCGCGATAGAGCGTCCATCAAGCGCTCGCACTCGAATCGCGTGAAAAAAAAGTCGAAGAAAATTCAGGTCGGTATGCAATTTTAGAAGAGATAAAAGATTCGCCTCTCACTTTTACAGTCTTTTATATACTTGGAGAGAAGCTGTGGATATACTCGTATGTTGACGCTACTTTTGAAAGATATAACTTCAGAGATTTTTCCCTAATTTTCACCATTTTCTGATTCATACTCAGTCTAATCCTTAAGTAATTCACTTACCCTAGTAGAAATGAAATTATGCTATTTCTAAGATACTTAAGCTAAAGACGTTAATTCCCCTATTTCGCGCTAAGAAAACTACAAAATTGCCTTAAACGATAAGTTTAAGCTCAGGCAGGAACATAATTACCTATGGGATTGAAACCAAGGTCCCTGAGGTTCAAGGGGTCCCGGATAGACCGAACTCGACCTCTATAGACCCAACGATGAACTATATGGGAGGGACCCTTAGAGCAGGAATTTTCAAAGTACGGGCTGCGGCTCTTCGGTAGACCGCGAAGCGCTCAAAATAGGCTTTGATGCAGGGCCGGACCAGAACGTATGCGGCACTAGGCAAACTAATACTTTGCTTAGTTAATCGTAACTGAATAATGGGATTCTTTTTTGGGATATCAGATAGGTCTGTACTTAATTTTAAATACAAAATACTCTAAAAAATCTCATTTCTCATCCATGATATTGAATGAGATAAAATTTTGATGGGCCAAAAGCATTTTCTATTTTTACTGGACCGCAGCGGAAAAAGTTTAAAAATCGATGCTCTAGAGAACAGCCCTAGGGTCGTAAAATTCACATCTCGCCACTAAGGTCACGTAGAAGATATTCACCAATAAGAATAAATAAGTAATCGCTACAAAATCATACCTCTTTTATTCAAAAGATCATTTCAAAATATTATATGTAATATCAAAAAACTATGTACTCACAAATGCGAGAGTGAACATTTTAGATCGAAGTAATTTTTATCCCGTTGATAATATATACCCTATTTTGCCTACATTATACGCATCGTAAACATACGTTTTGACTGCGAGTTTTGAAACATACAGATGCATAACGAGATGGAGCATACAAGACAACAAATGTACATGAGTATGTTGTTTGATGACTAGTTATTACAATGAAAGGAAAAAAACGTTTTGTGACAGAAGTTGGTACACAAGAGCCCCCCTCTAAAAACCAATTCTTGTGAAACACAAATTAAATTGCGAATTACTTTCAGATAGTTAATAATAAAATTAGCTGAATTATGATAGTTTTTTTATTTTCAAGAATGCATGCATGCATTAATGTCTCCATATATTCGAACTAAAAATTAAAAAACAGGGAAAAATCACGCATGTAAAAAAACTGACGATTTTACTGCCTCCAGAATGTTCATCAAATTTTTCTGGATCCTACTGCATTGATAGGTCTTTTATAAATACCAAGAAAAACTTAAAAGCGCAAAAAAGAAAGCAAAGAAAAAATTAGGTCAACTTCACTGCAACTCTACAAATAGAAAAAAAAATTATGGCAGAAAATCACACCGTAGCAGAGGGCGAGTGTTCCTCACATCAACATCCGTTACTGTGGGAGTCGCTTTTTAAGAGCAACGCCGAGAGATCGAGACAAAGAGGGAGAAAAAAAGAGAAGAGAACATATTTCCGTCAACCTTCGGAAGAAATACTTCGCGAAATGTTTATTTTACTTTGGCCGTACGCGACTACCAGGGCGATATCCTTCGCCAGTCTCTTTTCCTTCACGTCTTTAAGGCAATCGCCCTTAGCATCTCTCTCTCTCTCTCTCTCTTTAAAGGACTCTCTAGTTTTACACCTCTTTTAACAAACCTTCTCCCTTTCCCCTCTTCTCTCGTCGCAACTCCTCAATGGCGACTCACTACTATACTACTCTCTCTCCTTACACCTACTGCCACGCACCCTTCCGAGAAATCTCTCTTTTTCTCTCCCTTTAAGCCTCCTCCCCCACTCGAGTTAAACCTACTCTTATATAGAAGCTAAGGGATGCTCTGCCCTCTTGTTTACTCTTCAGATAGCCGCCTCCGCTCACTTCTTCTGTCTCGTCCTCATCCGGACCCACCCTCCTCGACCATCAGTCGCACACGACTAAAAGGTGATGGCTGGCTGCTGCTACTTGTCCTTAACGGAAGGGGGTTGTTCCCAAGAAAAGAGTCAAGAGAGGGGGTGAGGTCCAAGGAAGTGAATGAACTAGCGAAGAGCATAGTGAGATTAAGAGAAAGGGAGGAAAAGCTAGAGGAAGGCAGGGTCCACTTGAGTCCATCATCAGTAGAAAAAAATTCTTCCTCGTTTTGTGAACGAGGTGTTCCGTTAAGGATCGGTTATATATAGAATCTTGTTTTTTTAACGTAAAATATATTTAGTATGTCGGTCGAAGACGTAGAAACTCCTCCTTATGTAGAGTCCGCACAGGAGTGACTGGAAACCGCAACGCAACTGTAACTCAAGCTTCTAAAAACATTACAGCGGTTCTCAAATTTTTGTAGTGGCGCTATAAAACAAAACTTTTAGCGGAATCCTAGAAAGAAAAATTCTTTCAAAATATGAGAAAATAAATTCAAACTTCTAACTAGTACCGTTTAAATTTAAATGTTTGTTATGTTGCCAAATAAATTTTATCCGGAATCTAACAACCAGATAACATCGGTATGCCTACAATTGTACTTATCCAATGAGCGGGATGAGATTATTTGCTATCTACGAGAGATTTAAATTTAGAGACAGCATCAGGCAGTCTGATGTCATTTCTCCATTTCACCTACAACGACGTTTTTTTTTACCGCATATCGATTAGTTATTAAGGCTGCAATGCTGCCGAATCACCTAGCCCACTGGCCTTGTGCCATCAAGGCGAATGGCGGAGCTTTGATGCTGAGAAGGTTATATTGGTGAGAAGGACTCTCTGACACTAATAAATTGCACAACGTTAACAAGATTTGGAAGGTTTCGATTGTTTAAAAACATTATATCAATAAATATAGGCAACTGGAGGATCATTAAAAGCTTTTTAACAATAAATAATTTGCCAACTGGTAACTATTTTGTCCGTCATTATCTATACTCATAGAGTTTGAGAACCTATGCAAACGCAATTCGACTTCAACGCAACTTGGATTTCAATCGAGAAAGTGAGTTTGCCAGACACTGAAAATGTTAGTTTACCAGTCGACTGCGAGACCGTGAAAGACGATTCGAAGATTTCATTTTTTTTACTTCGAGAAAAGCATAAAGTCACTCTCTCTGTTTACAAGATATTCCTGTGTCTATCTCATAAAAGACGATCCCGAATTTTGTGTAACCTTCTTATAAAACATTGAGCTACTCCGCTGTTTATACAACTCTCATGAATCATTCGGTAAAAAGCATAAAGCATTTCTGGATCTCAGCCAAGTACACGCGCTACAACTTACGGAACAAGTTCAACGCTAGAAAATGATAAATCTGATACTTTTTATGTCTATAGCGTCGGAGTTTCAATTACCAGTATACCAAGGGACTCAGGGAGACACTGTTACGTGTAAACATTTTAGTTGCTGACATCAATTGCTCCATTAAAACAAAGAAACTTCAACTACAGTTGCGTTTCAGCCGAAGTTGCGTTGCGGTTTAAAGTTGCTCCGCTCTTGCCCCTTATTCTTCCACTCTAATAAAGACGCGCGAGGAAAGGTAATATATAAACTCCTCTGCCCTATCTCCCGTTGGCCCTTGCTCCCATTCTGTCACAACTCCTTGCCATCTCTTTCTCCCCCCCCCCACTTACTCCCCCTTCCTCCTTTCGCTCTCATCGGGTGCGACGGTGTGTGGACGTGGTGGCGTGACCGCTTTTGCGGACCTGCGTCCGTCCGTCGGCTCGCGAGTCTTTCGGTGAGCACGCGACGCGACGTGTATGCCAAATACCTATGAACGTTAGCTTTCCGTGTGACGTGGACTCGAACGAAACCAAAACTGGAATAACTGACTATGAGAATGCCGCAACGTCGGTTTTGCTACAGTACGGGAGGTCGTTGCCACGACAGCATCAAAAAGCTTTTAATCCCTTTAAAATACATATTTTGTTCGTTATCGCGAATAAAATTATAATTTTTTAAACATGTAGGTGGAAAAAATACTCACGACCCTGCCAGGATTCGAACCTGGAATCTTCTGATCCGTAGTCAGACGCGTTATCCGTTGCGCCACAGGGCCTTATTGAATAAACCCCTTACATGAAGCACATATGCAAAGTACACGCACAGTATCATCATAAGTATGTTAATAATGGGGTGTAATTAAGAGATTAAAAAAGAGTTTAAAATCTGGAAATAGAGAAAAACTAATTTTCGACATTTAGCATAAGTGAAGGCACTGAATAAGGGCAAGTAGAAAGGAAATCCATAATATTATTTTATCACTGATAGGATCATTGCAAATAAGTGGTCCTTTATTTATCCCTAGATCCTTAAAAATATAACACTCATTCTAGTGTTCAACTTTAAATTAGCTACGATGTTCCACAGTCTCCGATTTTATTGCTTAATTTGTTAAAAACCGAATCCACATAAAATTCTTTCAATTTCCTATTTGTTTATTAGTGGGGTGCGGAGAACAAATTGCATTACAAAAATTATTGGAATTTTGGGGTTTGTGATCCCCAATCTCTGTAGTAGATAATCAAGAAAGATTACATGTTCGTTCTTAAGATGTAGGTACATATTGATAAACATACAGATTCGTTCAACAGAAAATTATCGAGCTCGTCTCATGACTGAAAAACTTGCGCTTAAAAAAATACTTGTCTCGGGTATCTGCATTAGCCACAACCAGATTATAAAAAAAACAAACAACAAACAAAGATTATGAAAAACGAGATGCGCATTTCGGTTGCAAAGCAGCCGTCTTCAGAGTCAATGCACCGAAAGTAGATTCTAAAATAATTTAAAACTACATTCGGTGAATTACCACTGTAGACGGCTGTTTCGTAGCGCAAATGCGCATCTGGTTTTTCAGAACCTATCCTGAGGCAATCATTTTTGAAAGTGCTTCGTCTTGAATATAGCTTTGTATCCATGAACTACATTTAATATTGGTATAGTTCACTTAAATTTACAGTTTAAACCACGGCTGCCCAAGTTGCGGCCAACTAAGCAATTTTATGCGGCCCACCGCCAGTCTTTCATAGTTTTCAAAACTTTTTCATTTAATTTAATGAAGTACCAAATACTATTTTCCGTGTAGAAAAATCTGTTAAAATATCTAACGTCAAACTGCGACTTCGTAAAAATTTCTCAATTCAAAAAATGTTCTTTTTAATGCTGTTTTTCATTTTTTTTTTCAACTATATTTCTAAGATTGAATTCCATCATGATTTTTAATATTAAAATTTTAACCCTTAAAAGATAATTCTAACTTGATTAACACGTATATGGTGCCTAAGAAACTCTAGGTAACTGAATTTTAATTATAATCCATTGGCCTTTTCCAATGCGACCCACCATGCAAAAAAGTTTGCCCACCAATAGTTTAAACGATTTAAAAAGCAACCTGAGCAAGTAGGCTTTGTAATTCAACGCAAATTTCGCTTAATCAAATGACGCAGACACTTTTCTCTCCCAGTTAACTCGCATAAATAAGATATTCTTCAAATATTCACGGTAAATAATATAAAATTCAATATGATCGTCTGTTAGAAAGCATTTACATTTAATCAAAATCACATTTCAGATTGATATTAAACCTCATGCATTTTCTGTCAAAATCGGAATAATAGCATGCCTCTTCCCCCCTCCCCCCCACCCACCCACCCACCCACCCACCCACGCACACACACAAAAAAGTGATTATTCCGAGTATCCAGTGAGAAAAGAGAGAAAGAGAGACCACGCGCACGTACGTGTTGGTGTTCGTGATAGAACTCCATTTCGCCTAAGCAGACCCATTGTTTTCTATCCCATTATTTTATCCTCCGAAAACCACCCTCCCCCCCTTCTCTCTCCCCCCCCCCCCCCCTCCCACCACTCTCCTTGAAAACGTCACAAAGCGGGCTCTCATCCCTTTGCGGACTTTCGCCAACTAAAGGATAACCTTTGAAAACCGCGTACACATCCCATGTAGTTAGTGACAACATCTGGCGCCCGGATTCTCGGTATAAGGGAGGAAGCGGACGGAGTGGGGGGGGGAGGGGGGGGGAGAGCAGAGGAGAGGCGAGAGAGAGAAAGGGAGGAGAGAGAGAGAGATGGATGAGAGACTGAGAGGAATGGACATGGGAAAAACTATCCTCCTCTTTTTCCCCCCCCCTCTCCCATTTATGAATCAAAGTTACCTCTCGATGAGGCAGTCGACGCCGGAGGCGAAATTAGAAGAGAGTGAGAGAAAGGAAAAATAGTTGGAAAGGTTATTGGTAGACGGAGCTACCTTTCCAAAAAAAAATCCCAAACTCCCACTGCTTACACTACCTCCTCCTCTCCACTCCCATCTCTCCCTCTCATACTTCTCTATAACCACGCTGAAACCAACCTTCCCCCCCTCTCTCTCTCTCTCACACACACACACACCCCCCTATCCAGTCTTTTGTTTTTTCGATGTTTTTTTCATTTTCTCCATGCGACCCATCTGCTGCCTCTATGTCTTCCAACAACCACCCCCTCCATTCTCCCTCTTTTGGTCGCCCGATAAACAGAGCCGCCAAAACCCCCCTTTTTCTCCTCCCTCCCCCCGCTCCTAAATACCACCCCCTTCTTCTTCTTCCTCCTCCCTATATCGTCCTCCACCCTCGCGCGTCCTATCCCTTCCCTCCCATCCCCCCTCCCCATTACCTACCTACTTCCCTTTCTTCCCCCTCTGCGTCGAAGCAGGCCAAGAGGCCATCGAGAACTCCTCATAAGTCTTTAGGCTAAATTAGTGACGTGCCCGGTCAGACAAGAACCAGACTGACGCGCTGCTCTGAAGGGTAAAGGGAAAAAGGTTTTCTGCTCCGTTTGCCACCCTTCCCCGTATCCTTATGCGACGTGTCCACCTCCTCCCCAGCTTTCTGTGCCCTTTCTCTCTCTATCTCTCTCTTTCCCCTCCTTCGTCATCATCCTTTTCCTCCGTCTTCACCACCAATTTTCTTCCATCCCTCCGTTCTCTCCACCTTTTCTCTGTGTTCATCCTCCCATCTTTTCATTGCCCTTTTCCTCTCTCTCTCTCACTTTCTCTCTCTACTATCTCCTTCCCATACTCGCCCAGCTTGGGGAAAGCAGAAGGAAACAACGGAAAACTCCGTCTTGTTCTCTTGCGTCCGACACCGCTTTTTAACTCACTCTACCTTTCAACTCCCTCATTCTCTCTCTCTCTCAACCTCCCTCTATCTTCCTTTCTCTCTCCGTTCCTCTCTCTCTCTCTCTTCCTCTCTCTCGTGTTTTTTTTGTATTATTCTTTTTTCGTTTGTTTAGTTTCAGGTATTTGTCTTCTGTTTGTATGTTTCCATCCATCCATAGTTTTCAACCCTATGGTTGGTTTGAAATGACTAGGGAATAAACACATATGATGTGGTGGTTTCCCGTTGCCTTCCACATCAGACACACACACGCATGATTGATGAAATATGAAATTATGAAAACGACACAAACATCCATGCCCTTGGCGGGATACGAACCCGCGACCTTAGTGATGGTAGGCCAATACGCTAGCCCTTCCACCACCGGGGCCGGCTTTGTATGTTTATATGTTATTATTTTTATTGCCATTTGTAATTCATAACGTAGGGTTAAATCTGAGAAGGGACTATGTAGCCTCAATTTCGCCCTAAATAAAGTCGTTTGTCTGCCTGTCTGTCTCTCCCTCTCTTCCTTCCTCTATGTTTATCTCTCCTTCTCTATCCATCTTTCTTCTCTCTTTCACCCTTACTCATTCTCTATCACACTCTCCAACTACCTCCCTATCTCTCTCTCTCTCTCTTTTCCTCTCCCTTTCGCATTCTCTATCACTCTCCCTCCTTACAACCCCATCTCTCTCTCCCTTTCCCTCCTTCCCTATATCTCTCCCTCCCTTATTCCCTCTCTCCTTCCCTCCCTCTTTCCCCTTTTTTCAAGGAGATGCGTCAACTTTTTTCGAGCCTTTTTCCCACACTGGTTTACCAATGGATGCTTTAAGAGCACACACGTGCTCGTCCTCCGCGGGGGAAAAACTTGAGGAAATAAAAGACGGACGAATATTCCTCGAGAGTTTTTTGTTCTTCCTTCTCCGGCTCCTTTCTTTCTTTCTTTCTTTCCCCCCGCCCCTCCGTCCCATCTCTTCCTTTTCTCTTTCTTTCTCCCCCTTACAATACCCCTCGCCTCTCTCTCTCCCCTTCCAAAATCCTCTTCATTCATGTGTCGTGTTGAATTTTTTGTTAAAGAGTCTTCGAAACTGGAGAAGTTTGTTTTGGACTCACTCGAACTGAAGAAGTTAATTACACAATCCACTTGAGAGGCGTTTTTCTTCTGTTTTCCCACTAATCTTTTCGGAGGATGAGGGAAGTGTCGCCATAACTCATGACAGACGCGCGTCTTAAAACACCAGACGCCCGTAAATTATTGCGATGGCGGAAAAATTCCATTAAAACAAAAGGACGTACTATTGCCTCTTTGCATATTAAACTTTGTTTGAATTTCGCCAGGTAATGGAAAATTCCTCTGCAAATATTTTCTTTATATCTCGATGAATTTCGTAAGCTCAACAAGTATCTTCCGAAAAATCTGGAGGTTTTTGGGTTTTACCGACAGTTATTACAGCAGACATTTAACTTTAAGTCTTTTAACATAATGGCCACATATCACGGGCACTGATTGACTGAAAATGTAAATAATTATCTAATTTAACTCGGCCCACGTAGGTTATTTTTTAATACTTGAATTTGTTATGCGTTATAAAAGTGGGCTTTAGAAATAAAAACTTCATAGCCAACGGAAAGAATCAAAAGTTGAATGCCAAACTATTGTCAACATAACAATAAGGAAGTTATAGAAGAGGAATCACCTGATACAAAACTTTGTTTCAAACTAATGAGGATTTTAGGTTTACAGTATTAATTTAAAAAATATTTTTCGCAGTTGTAATTTATGTAAAACAATCACGAAATTTCTAAGGATTTCTATGTATTTTCTTTTAAAATGCACTGTTTTAAAATGGTATTCAAGAATGTTATGACATAGACAGGTACAAAAGAAACTTTTAAATTCCATGAGATACAGAACAATCGCTAAATATTGGTAATCACACGCTGTTTCTTCTGATTTTTAAACCTCCCTCACATTCAAAAGTCAAAAATCTTTATGTAATATTATATAAATGTTAAATCACTTTTCGTTGTTGGATCAGTGGCGTAACAATGGTACGGCCAAATGTCACATACCCAGGGGCCCGGGAAGGTCGTCAGAGACCTCGAATTTTTCCGATCATAGAAAAAATACAGAATTTTTAAAGCGTTTATCTTTTTACCCTAATTTCTGAATGGATTTCCAGTTAATCATTATTTTTGGACAATAATTTGCCTAATCTTTTCAGCAAATTCTTGGCATTAGATCAACAAGTCCAACTTGGTAGGTTTTACAATGGATTCTAATTTCAAATTCACGTATGTATTACTGTGGTGAGGGGGGCCATCGATAATACTTTGCCGCGGGCCCTTCCGTTCCTATAGTCTGTTCACTATCTAAAGTCCCTTGACCTTGAAGACGCCACTTAGCAGCAGCCAATAGGAGACGTTTCGTTAGGAAAGGTAGTGGGCGGAACTCAGTGTTACTCTTGCTCTCGAAGCGTTCACATCGGCCTGCGTAGCCATTTCTACCGCCGTTTCCTTGCTGTTGCTGTTCGTGATTGGGTATCTGTCCTCCCGCGCGAAAGTTGTGAGGGGCGATGGAAGGGGAAACGTTCGTGATTGGCTACTTGCTCTATGAAGGTCAAGCGACTTAAGAAAGTGAACAGACTATAGTTACGCCACCGTGTCTGGTCCACTTGTATCGTGGTGACAGTGCTATAGGATTTTGACGCAGAGCGTGATACTCATGCACGAAAAATAAACATTTAAGCAAAGTTCCGCACAAATCAATATTGGAAAATTTTCCTTAGATACACGTAAGCACTAAAAAACACTGGAGAATCCTCATCTCCGACGTTTCCCTTTCGGACTCAACCTGCATCCCTCTTCATTTCTCTGCCACCTTTACACTTCTCTCTTTCTCTTTTATATCGACGCCTTCCCTTTGCCCTTCAGGACGGGGGGAAGGAACCTTTTCCTTCGCCCTTGCAGACCACATGCCCTGCCGTTTTCAGGATCTCCTTAGCGCAGGAAACCAATAGACCATTATCTTCCTCTCTTTAACCAGCCATCGCGATCCGTAACTGCTCCGTGCGGGTTCTGGCGCAAAAGGGGAGAAGGGGGGGGGGGGGGGGAGAAGGAGAAGGTGGATGAGGGGGAGCCATTTTAACGATCCAGTCTCCTGTTAAAGAGGGGGGGAGGGATGGAGATGCAAGAACGCGGCTTCTGGGCACTTTGCGCTGACCTAATCGTTACGACATCTGCGCAATGAAAAGAGAGGCCCTCGAGCAATCCAGGTAACAAAAACACGCGCCTAAGATTTAAAAAACCGAGGCATCGGAGGAAATCGGTTCTTGCATTATCTTTTACGGCCGTTGCTGTGACTACGCCGTTCCGGGCGCTTTTAAACGAAACGTTTTCTTTTGTTTTTTTTTAAACGTTTCTTCTTCCGATGGAAAGAAAGAAAAGCATCCTTTTTCTAAGCGGCGTGACGGACGATGACGTCGTTATCATTATCATTATTATTATTATTATCTAGATCCGTCCCTAAGTCGTGCCTCGGGACCAATTAGCGAGAAAGGGGTAAAGACGGGAGATTTTCTTATCTGCGGTATTTAAAAAAAATTCCACTGTTCCTTTAATTAGTTTCGCTCCTTTCACTCTATATTGGGAAGGGGACGTTCCAATCTGCGAGAGATTTGATTTTTTTCCTCGGTGCCTTTCCCCTTTCGCTCTCTATATCGGCGTGGAAGTGTCCGCAGATGCAATTCCATGTAATGGGAACGTCTTCGCGGAGGAATTTATTGCCTCGGTTACCTTTTTGGTGAGTTATTAAAAAAATGGTAATCTCTCCTTTGGAGCGGCGTGTTATGGACGAGTTCTGGCGGAAAATAAAAAGAGTCGTTTACTGCTCCTTGTATTGCTTTGTTATTTCTATTCGGCTGGGGTTAACCTTCCGTATAGTATGTATGTATGTATGTATGAATGTATGAATGTATGTATGTGTGTGTGTATGTATATGTGTGTGTGTGTCTGTATGTACGTATGTATGTACGTACGTACGTACGTATGTATGTATGTATGTATATGAAGATGCTCTCTGGGAAAAATTTTAAAGGCGATTTCTCGGAAAGGATGTATGTAGGTATGTATATTTTGATGCGAGTGTGTGATGCGTGTTTCTCAAAGAAATAATCATAAAATCCATCAACATTTCTCTCTATCTCTCTCCGCCAGATGTGGCGTTGATTTGGCGTCAAATGAAAATATTCCATCTTCCTCCCAGCGTGCAGGTGAGAGAAGGGTCTAAATAATAGAAATGGAGTTGTGAAATAGGAAAAGGTTGTACGATAGTGCTCGCTTCGAGGAAGAGAAACTTATTTCGATCGCAATTACACAAACGTAAACCGATTTAAAGAGAAGTGCGAGCACGTTGGTGGTGGTAATAGTGCAAGAGTGGAAATGTATACTTCGTGTTAGAGAATACGGTTTCGAAAAAAAGGTTCTTTTCGGTCGGCCGACTCTGAATGGCCCGCGTTGTTGTTCTATAACAAATTTTTATTTACAGCCATTAATTGGTTTAGGAAATGTAACTTCATATATTCTTCCATCAACTCCTCGAAAGCGGGTAACGATACGATAAAAAATATACAGAATAAAATATTTCTCTTTCTTTGTTTTAAATTTTTCGTTGAAAATTTATTTTTTTTAAATGGGAACTGCGATTTAGTTTTACACGACATTTCATGATAAACAGATTGGTATTTAATCGAATATAAACAAATTATGACTCTGTAAATAAACAACATTTAAAATGAAAACAAAATCATAATGAGAGCTATGCGAAAAGTGATAATTTTACTCATCGTTCGACTGCGGCTGTAGTTAACGAGATGCACGCAAGCAAGGGAAGAGTTCTGATTGCCCAATATGGACCAAAGAGTTACACGTTCGACAAATGATGGTGTAGTTAACCGACACCAAATCTCATAAAAGTCAATCAAGTGTTTTATGAGATGAGGGCGGAAAGACATACAAGCACTCGACCTCCAATATGTGCGTTCGCTTCGTTTACTTCGGTCAAATAACGCATAAATAATGTTATATATTACCCTGCACTTTCAATTTGCATCTGTATCACTCCTTCACTTAATTGTATAATTAATATACGTTTCAATAGATAGGTAAAGTTAGTGGTTAAATAATTTTTTGCGATAACCCATTTGCGGTAGTACCCAATTATTATGCTGTCATTCGTATTGCCTTATCGTGTATGACGCTGTACACGCTAGGGATTAATTTTCAGATGGATTACAATAAAGTTTCGTATGGCACGACTGCACCGTAGAAATCTTATGGAAAAGTTGCTCACGACTAAGAATACTCGTACGTATTATAATCTTAGCCGCAGATGAAAGGTGTAAAAGAAGTCGTTCTTCTGCAAGGGACATTTCTCTAATTAACTCGGAACTAAGGCGAGACACTTCCAAACAAGTTTTCTTACCCTCAAAACAAACAAACAAAAATAACAACAAATATTGTCGGCGCTAAATTATGCACGTGTGTCAAATTTCTGAGAAATTTATGCGAACAAGAAGTACTAAAGCCGCGTCTGTAAGGTTTGGAAACTAAACGAATGATTTTTTTTCCTCGACAATACCGGATCTCTTAGCAACTCAGAATAAGGAGTTTCCATTTTGAATAGCTTGTTTAACGTTCGGTATGTTTGGTGATCATCCTAAACCTTGACTGTTAGTGATAGATGATAAGAGAATCTTTGTGTAATTTCAACTACGGAAGTCGTGCGAGCAAGAGTTGGTCAAAAGTGAAATAAATTTCACACCAAATATGTACATAATTTGAAATGTTTTAATGTAGCAATTTTTCACTGTTACTTCCAAAAGACAATGTCATAGTCTTGGTATAGATATAATATGGAGAATAAAAGAAAGTTATATTTAAAGTTAACAATAGCCTGAGTATACCAGATGCGCATTTTAGCCACAGATTGGACATCCTCAGTAGAAATTCTCTTATTTTTTAACCAAAGGCCTGGGAGTTACCGCTGACGACATTTACTTAGCTGTTGAATTACGCATTTTGTTTATTAAATAAATCCTTTTATGGCTGTGGGATACAGGTCGGCAAGCTTTTCCGCATGGAGGGCCACATTCGTACTCGTGAATGCTTCGGAGGGCAGCACTGGAAGTCACGAAAGCTCCGACGGGCATGATAAGCGTTTACATAAGAAGTTACCTAAAGATTCTGTGACCTCATATTAGCGAAATGAAGCCTAAGTAATTTATTAGTGTTAAGACATCATCAGAAAAGATTTTGAGGCCATAATTTTACTAATTTGAAATAATCTATATTAAATTTTAATGACCACTTTACATCACAGCTTCGCGGGCCCCGCATGCGACCCACGGGCCTTAGGTTGCCGACCTATGCTGTAGGATATATTTTGGTCATCTATTTCGCAGTAATATAGGCAAAATTGCACATATAAGCTTTCAGCAACTTGTCAAGTATTTACTGAAATTTGTCTTCCTATATATAGTTACATAGATATTTTACACAACATAAAACTCTTCGAGTCTAAATGAGCAATGTGTTAACTCATTTTGAGGTGACGAATTGTTTTAATCATTAAAAAAATTGAGATGAGAAACACGAATGAGAGAGAATGAGTTTCATCATCATCATCATAGGTAGTCTGTCCGTAGACAGTTCGGTGATTATTCATGCTTCTGGCTGTACTCTATTGCCCTTACTGATATGATTCTTACTACACCGATAACATCTCTGGTTCCTCGTTCTTTTCTGAAGCCGAATTGATCTTCGCCTAGCATTTCGTCGGCCTTTTTCTATCTATCCTTTTATTAAGAATTCTCTTGATGATCTTCGAAGTGTGTGACAGTAGGCTTACAGTTCTGTAGTCTTACACTGCATTGCCTTTGGCTTCTACTTTAGAGGGATCATTGTTACCTCTAAGAAATCCTGAGGCCACTCTCCTGAGTCGTAAATCTTGTTAATTAGTTTCGTATTCACTTTTAGTCCTTCCGATCCCATGACTTTAAGTACCTCTGCCGATATTCCATCGCTGCCTGTAGCTTTTCCTTTCTTCAGTTCCAGTATCGCCTTTTCTACTTCGCTTTTCATAATACTTGGTCCCAAGTTGTCTTCTTAAATGTTATCCTCTTCTTCCAGTTCTATTTGTGCCGATCCTGCCTGTTTTTTCTATAATTCCTTAATGTATCCTTTCCATGCCTGTGCTACATCCTTCGGTCTGCGACTATTTTTCCATCTGTATTCATCATTCCTTTACCACGAATTCCATTACGCTTCTTATCTTCTAACTCCAGTGTCCTAGCGTACATCATATCGTACCGTCCTAACTTCTCCATCTGTTGTATCTCCTCACATTTTTCTTTTATCCAAATTTCTCTATATTTATCTGTTACTCTTCTCAAACTCATTGTTTATGCGTCTGTAGTTGGCTCTACCTTCTTCACTGTTACCGTTTTTCCATTTTATTCTCTCATCCATTTTCTCCAGCATTGCCTTAGTGGTCCATGGTTTTCTGATTTTCTTCTCTTGTTTTCCAATCTCTTTATTCAAGGTATCTTTGATACTCTTTTTTAATTTCCTCCCATTCTGTCTCCATTAATGAGTTTAGAGTCCTTTATTAGAATAAACCATTCCTCTTTTTTTTTGTGAGAGTGGGAGGTGAAAGAATAGAGGACGTCCGGACGGGGTGGTGGGGGGGGGGGGGAGGGGGGCGTGCGAATGGGGATGGGGGAGGAGGAAAGGGGAGGAGAACAGTACTTCGATCGGATGGCGTGGGAGGATCGGACAAATTGTCGGGAGTGTGCGGGGGCCGGCTCCAACTGGCGAGACCGCAAACGTAGGGCTTGCCTGGCGCCCTGACCGTCGCATTTCCCTGTGGAGGACAAAAGGAAAGTAAGCGGAGCAGTCGGGAAACGAGAGAGAGAGAGAGAGGATAAAGAGTCCAGCCCTTTCTGCGGAGACAGAATTAACGGAGCTCATCTAAGCGAATGGCTCCTGTAAATGAGATTGGATGGGACGGAAGAGAGGGTTGGGGGAGGGGAGGGGGAGATCCCTTCGCCGCCTCCAACCTCCCCCTCCTCTCTCTCTCTGCTCCCCCCCCTTCCCCCCCCCACACTCCTCTTCTTCATCGCCGCTTCCGACGTGAAAACGAGAGGGAACGGACCGAAATACGATGTCCCGGAGGCAATTCTTATTATTCTAATTGCACAGTCGCGTATCAAACTTGCGGACTATTCTTGCTCAAGTCTGTCATATTTTTCCTTGTCTAGAATTTCTCCAGTCATAAACGAAATAATAAGAAATCGATATTTTTTTACGCGATGGAAAATATGGCGAATAAGGAAAGTTATAAAAACTTCCCAGGTTAGCAAATTAGAATGGTCGAAATTGTAGGGTTTTCAAATGACGTGTAAGGCAAAAGAGTCAACAGCAATTTCTATGGGATTCATTGCTGTACAACGGTTATAATGTAATGTTTTCATCTTAGGAATTCCAACACGACTTTCTCCATAAGTAAGTTCCGCGCCTCACTGCCAACAACGAGGGTAAATTCACCTTTGCCGTCACTACCACGCGCGCGATCTCCCCACTAACCGTCAATTTCGAAGAAAATTGAATATCTCTTGAAATATTCCTCACATGAAAATATATTTCAGAGTTGTAGAAAACAATAATATCTACGATGATATATATATATATATATATATATATGTTAACAAAAATTCAGTTTTAAGTGAAATATTTAAGAAAAACGAAAATTTTACGGGAGTAAACAGCTACTTCCGGCTTACCGATTGTTATCAAAATCTTATGAATATATATGAAATCACAAATATAGAATTTCATGCTGATCTGATGAACAGTTTTTGAGTTAGAGCGCACGCAAAATTTCTGTCACACACATACCGACATACAGACACACGAACACGCAGACATCATCGAGAAAACGGTCAAAACGTGTTCACGGGACCTGAAAACGTGTATTTCCGTTGATATCTCGAATTGGAATTTTTTCATGAAAACAATACTTTCTATATTTGGAGAAAGTAACAAGGTCAATTTTCGTTAAGGAACGATGCTACAGATTAATGGTTTATGCTGAAGATATTCTATTACAATAAGAATTAAATTATGTTCGTTTCTTAACATGCCCGCCATGAGAAAATCAATTTCGTAATTCAACATAATAAGGGTAGAAACATTTTGACTTTTATATAAATTAGAAGATCAAAACGATGCTAAATAAAGTCAGTTTTGAAGTGGAAAATAAGGATAATACAGTAAAAAGTCCCAAACCCGACAATCTTTGGTCATGCCGGTTTTTAGATCATACGGAGATACATGCGTATGGCCTAACAATGAATTATCAATACAAAGTCCACACGTAATAAAGAAAACTAAAAAAATATATGAAATATAGATTAAATGTTTTATTGATTTATTTTGCGGTAAAATATATATGCAATGACAGCGCGATCATAATTTATTTCTCGGCGTTGAAGGTGGAAATTTGATCCGATTTTGCATAAAGGAAAGTTTTCTTCGTCTAACCTTCGGTAGGTTTTTTTGAAAATTTTACGTAATATTAGTTGTTTCACATAATTATGTTTTTATGATATGTTTGTTGCATTTATACAATTTTCTGTTCGGTAATGAAGCTTGTTTGTTCAAGTCACTCAATTTAGCTACCAGAAATGCTCATTAAATCGTATATGGAAAGTTTTTCTTGAACATAAAATCGTTATCATCATCACGATCAATGCCTTCTTTATCCGTGTTCAGGATTCAACGCCATCTCACAAAACAAGTCCGGTGTCGAATTAAAGTAAATTTTTATTGCCGCAACTCGCACATAATTTTTTCAATGGAAAATTCTAATTTTTGATTTTGTTCCCTTCGTGGAATTGTAATTTAGCCACAAAAACGGCGTTGCTTTTAAACAAGTAAGGAAAGAACTTGACGGATCATAGTATATTAAGGGCGGGTTTTCTTTTTTTATTATCCTCCAGCACACCCCTTAGACTGCCACTTGAGTCTCCAAACTTCAACTGCAGGAAGAACTTATAGCCACGAACAATCCCTCAAAATTTGGTTCCTCTAACTTGAACGGTTTAGAAATAGTTCACAGGACGCGAAAGTGTGACAGACGGAGTGACGGAGAAAAAATGATTATAATAGCGGATTAAAATAAAACACTAAAAGTGACTGCCTTCATTTATTTTATCGAAGAATAAATTAAACGAGAGCGTTTACGCAACAAGTGCGTCGCAATATGTAACACAAAACAATTGCCGGGAGAGAAATGTTATGTGGGCGACGGTGTAAGATTTCTAGTTTGACATCCCGTGCTAAAAAGGATGCTCCGTTAATCTTAATGCTCCTGTCAGCTTAAATATAGAAATGTGTTCTCCTTGTCACTATACGTGTCATTTTGTTCACCACAACTGTCTGTAGGCGCTTGGGTGACGCACGATCAAAAAAGGCGCTCGCCATGGCAACTGCACGTGTGAATAAATAAGACAATGAATTTAAAGTGATATCCTTCTCTGATTTATGGTAATTGCCCGTTGCATTTCCCGTTGCATGATTAATTGGCGGCGACGGAACTCTTTGTCTCTCTTTTTTTTTAACGAATCTGCTCTACATAACAAATTAGTAGAATTGTCCGTTAAAATTCAACGAGAGAATTACGTTCATTCGAACGTTCAGAAAGCGAAACGCTTCAAATACATATAATAAATCCTGCACGGCGAAAAATTGATTTTTACGTGTTATCTCATTGGAAATGGAAATTATCCCCTGGAGTCGAGCCCGAATCTTTGATCCCGAGTTCAATGCATTAAAACGTTTTGTTATTATATCGTAATGCTATCCTAAAAATTTCATCAAATTCGGGTCAGTCGTTTGCGAGATATTAAGCTTCAAAAAGCATTACACACAATGTGACAAAGTGACACTGTCTTTTGTATAATTTAGACGATTCGGACTCGGCTATTACAGAAAAAAACTATGTCAATCCTTAGTAAAGTGCTTAAGCAGTTTGACTGCGACTTTTAGAAAGCTAAGAAATCACAGTTTTAAATACCGTTGCTCGTCAAAATAAATTTTTGATTAAATCAGAGCCTTTGCATTTCCAATATTCGTTTAAATGCTTCAAAAGTGTTACCGTCAAATATTGCTGTTTTATGTAGCAAAATAAAATAATGAAATTGAGGCACAATTTGATTTTACAAAATTACTTCCTTAATTACTATGAAATTACGAACATTTTGAAATCTGTTCATATTACGAGTTTAGATCGAACATTTGTAGCGATCGAAATTTTTACTTATCACAAAAACCTATAAAACTTACGCTGAGCAATTCTGAGGGAATTTTACGGCGACGTGGACGAGATAAGCACATCCAAACCTTCCGAACTCCTCCGTCGGCAACCCGACAAAAAAAAACAAAAAAAAACAAAGCAAAAACGGACGGCGAGAACGATCATACGCGAAACATCGATCTTCGAGATGCTACCGAAAAGGGCATGGCGGGCGTTTTTTTTTTTTTTTAATCTTCAGGAAAATCTCAACTTACGAGCGGGCTTTCGGAAGGCGAAAGAAATAAAAGAGAGAAACAAACGAAACAACTCACCGCGGCCTGGGTCGCGGACACAGCCGAGTAAACACGGATATTTTTTTAAAAAATTGCGAAGGGGGGCGTTGAGGTGGGCAGGGTTTTTCGATGGGCTGAAACGGAACGTTGCGTCAAGAAGAGAGGAAGAGGGAAGATGGAGATTATCGCATCCACACCTGACCCTCCCGATTCCCGCAGTTTTCTAGCACCTGCAGTTTTTACGGCTCGGCAAAAGAAAACAGCCGCTATCGGACGAGAAACTTATTGGGGTAGAGATTTTTATAAGCGGAACGGAACATAAAACCGTGGGAGGAGGAACGAATTCTCAAGTTTTTCTCCTTTCTTACGCTTACGTCCATCCTCCCGCGAGGTAGGCGTATGAAAGTAAGTGATGCGTGCTCGCGAGCCAGGGAGCGACGCTCAATGGAATTCCATGCAGGATATCCGGGTTCGCATCTTGTTCGTCGAACAAAACAAAAGATCCGGAGGGTAATTTATTTCGAAATATTTACGGCGGGTATTTTAGGTGACCATGACAAAAAAAATCAGCGCGTAAAAAATTATGTTCGCGGCAAGAGTTGGTTGATTCCAATTCTGTCATTAAAAAGAAATAATGAAATACTCTTAAATTTTTTCCAGGGAAATTTTGCACCCGACTTGAATTGTAAAAAAATCGTAAGACTGTTAATATAATTAAAGCTGCAATAAAAATTGACATATCACGAAGCGGAAAATTTTGGCTAACAAAGTTATAGTTTTGTTATTTTATCGCATGCAAGATGGCTGAATTGGAATCATAAAAATATCAAGGGTTATATGCGTCAATTATTTTATTCATGGGGTTTCTTTCTGAAAAATAATAATTAACCTCAAACACTTAATCCTTTATCCAGTCAATCGCATTTAATAAAATAGAAGATCATTTCAATAGACATGCAAAATTTAGACTATAACAACTACATTTTTGCATCGTAAAATTTTATCGTCCTTATATTTCTAAACGATGGTGAAAAACCAAAAAAAGTTAACATTATAGCATGTAATACGTGAGGCCAAATACTTATTTTAGTAATCACAGATTGTAGAAATTTAAAAATGTGCCCTTAAACTCTTTTTCTTTAAATGAAGATGTATCGAGAGTTAGCAATAAATTTGAAAGGATTTTTGAGTGTTAAACCACAATTATCTACTTATTAAACGAACGCCACATTTTAAATTTATCTGGCCGAACGTTTGTTCGTAATGAACATACGGATATGAATACTTACTGAATAAATGGTTCTCAAATTTTGGCAGTTTTTCGGAATAGTTCGTAACATTTTAAGCGTGGTTTCATTTATTTCCAAATAGACTGTCTTGTCATTAAAATTTTAAATATGGGAATTTTAATTGTTTATTATTGGTATTGTTATTATTATTTCTGCTTATGCTGCTAGGAAAAGACTGTGTTCAACTTAACAAATCAGAGAAGTGAAAGTTACACTATTTAGCGAATAAAATTAAGGCCCTGTGGCGCAACGGATAACGCGTCTGACTACGGATCAGAAGATTCCAGGTTCGAATCCTGGCAGGGTCGCGATTATATTTTTAGTAATAGTTTTTTTATAAAACGATTTTTTACTTGCTAGCACTTGCACAAGTTTTTGGAGGCATTTCAAAACAAACAATTTTGAGGCATCAATTTCGTGAAAAATACTTTAAAATTTGATGTGTTCTATCTCGGAGAATTATCTTTGCGGAAAGTGTGTTTAAAACGAGACGCAAATGTATGAAACCGATTTTTTTACGCCATTTAATTTCCCCTCCGAATTTGTGGCCTCTTTTACCACTAAAAAAATCCAATTTCATAAAATACAGTACTACAACGCAGTCATCCGGGCTTTTTGATTTCAAAAATAACACTTTTTACCGTTTTATCACATCCATCGCTTTTTTTTTACCCTCGGGAAGCAGAAGGTTAAAGCTTCCGTGCTCGGAAGAATCGAAAAACCGCATTTCCTATTCCACTTAATCCATGGAATCGACCTCACCGAAATTATCCCCCGAGATTCTTTCCCCGACGAGATTCAAGATCACTCCCCGGAATCCGAACGCTTCATTTTATTTCGCAACGATCGAATCCGTTAGCCGACAAACGAAACGAAATATATAAAAAAAGAAAGCGACAAAGTAATCGCCTCCTCCTCCCTCCTACTTGCAGCGGGTATCGAAAGCGTCCATCACGTATAGGTTTCAGCGGTTCTCGCTGCGTGATCGCTCCCCATGTTCCAACCAACCGTTATGCTCCGAGATCCACCAAAGAGAGAGAGAGAGAGAGACACACCCTCACTTCTCTCCCGACTTTAAAACACGTGACAAGCGAACCGCTCATCCGACGGACCGTGTAATCGCGAGAGCCTTTGCCGTACTAACACGTGGCCTTTCGAAGGCGGCGTACGCGTCGGTACGCGGGTGGAGGAAAGAACGGATGGTGGATGCGTCGTGCAGGACGCACGCACGCACGAGTGCCTTCAACTCCCGTCCCTTTCCTCGCGCACAAAAAAAAGGAATACCGCAATTCGCAACAGCAATCCAAACTTTCTTTTCCGGGAAAGGTTTGCGGGGGTGAGGAGGGTTGGAGTGGTGTTTGGGTGGAAGTCGTGGGTAGGTGTTAGGGGTGGAGGTTGGCGTGGAGGATGGTGGTGGAGGTTGGGGAGGAGGGTGGGGCGTAAGCTGAGAGTGGAGCCTTGGGGTGTAAGCTTGGGGTGTAGGCTTGGAGTGGAGGCTTGTGGTGGAGGCTGACATTGAGACTGTGTTGGGGGTGGAGTTTGTGGGTGGATGTTTGGGTGGAAGTTGGGGGTAGCTGTTAGGGGTGGAGGTTGGGGAGGAGGGTGGGGTGTAAGCTGGGAGTGGAGGCTGGGGATGGATGCTGGGGCTGGAGGCTGAGAGTGGAGGCTTGAGGTGGAAGGTGGGATAGAGGTTGGGGATGGAGGCTGGGAGTGGAGTTTTGGGGTGGAAGGTGTGGGTGAAGGCTGGGGGTGGAGACTGGGGTTGGAGGCTGGGGTTGGAGGCTGGGGTTGGAGGCTGGGGTTGGAGGCTGGGGTTGGAGGCTGGGGTTGGAGGCTGGGGTTGGAGGCTGGGGTTGGAGGTTGGGGGTGGAGGCTGGGGGTGGAGGCTGGGGGTAGAGGCTGTGAGTGAAGGCTTGGGGTGGAAGGTGGAGGCTTGGGTTGGAAGGTGGGTGTGGAGGCTGGGGGTTGGGTGTTAGGGTTGGGGTGGCTGTTGAGGTTGGAGGTTTGGAAGTTGGGGGATGAGAGTTGGGAGGTACTCTTTAAAAATGTTTTTTCAAAAGGACGGGAATTTATTTATTTATTTCCGGGGATAGGTTTCCGCGAACCGCGAACTGGAATTATGAAACCCGCTATCCAAAGAAAACGTTCGCACGTGGGAAAAAAACGCGCGGAAGATGAAGAGATTTTTTTCTCCTCTCCTGCACAGATGGTTTTCTTCTACCGCCTGTTTCGTGGGAGGATACAAGGGAAAAGGGGCCGTGGTACGTTTGACGAAGACGGTAAAAAAGAAAAGGGGATATGAGAATGTACAAGGTGGCAGAGGTGAGCACATATTCTGTTTTCTCCCGTGGTAGGAAATCGCGAGGGCGTGTGCATGCGTGCGATGGTTCCGAGAAAAAGGAAGATGTCGACCCGGCGGAAGAAAGGAAGAGGGTTCGTTATAGAGGCGTAAACGGCCGATTGTCACATCGTAATTTTCGTAACGTGCCATATTTTCCTATAGAATATCCATTGTCTGTATTTTGTCCATAACGCTTTAAAATATAACAGTCGACTTTTCGACGTACAGGCTTTTATTCTTTTTGGGATTAAAATTAGAAAAAATTAACCTACGCCCTTCGGATTTGAACAGTTTTGAAGAATAAATTATAAAGTTTCTTATTCTGTTCATCGTTTTGCGCCTACAGTTCGAAATCGCACATGTAAAAAAGTTAAATTCGCATATTTTGGGAAAATTTTGTCATTTTTAACGGGATGTTGCCTTGCCAACCAATCACATTGTTAAGTCTCGAAATCCTGTTGTTATTTCAATCCTTATGGGTGTAAGCATGCTTTGAATACGTTTATTACGAGAGATGTAAGGAGAGTGAAATGATTTTCATAGCAACCAAAGTAAACAACATTCGTAAATTATTATATTTATTCATTCATTAATTCTAACGAGGAATTCGAAAAATATTTTTACCCTCTTAAGTGAAGTGAAGAACGACGTTATGAAACGGCAATACAATAGGAACTTTACCCAACGGAAAATTTCCGATTTCTTCAAAAAAAAAAAGACCATACGATTGGGGATAGACCGTCGACATTTGTTTAAATTTGTAGTCATTAACTTTTAACACATTAATTAAAGTTTATTGTTTAAAAATCGTATTCTTTGTGTTGGAATTCATTGCACATATTCAATTATTTTCGTGCAATAAAGTAACCCATTTTCTATTAAAAACAGCAAGGTAATGTAACATTTGTTCGTGTTAAGAAATAAAATATGATATGTGGTTAACCTTCGTATAAGAAAATGTATCAGCATACGTTGCTGGATTGTGAATAAATTTTCTTGTTTTTATGAACTACGACTTGAAAATACATAATTATGTTCTATAATTCGGACTTTCACTGATTCGGACTACCCCTGCCCCCTATTATTCCGAATTAATGAGGCTTTACCATGTGTGTGTGTGTGTGTGTATATATACTACGGAAGAGGAAAGGTAAGTAAGGATATTTAGGGCAACTAGGTGTTGAAGGAAACCCAGTGAACACTTACCGGAAGTAGAGCCGCTGGGGTGTTGGAGAGACACATTTGTATAGATTAGAGCTTTCGGGATGATCCCTTCGTCAGCACCTAGTTGCCCTAAATAAATAAATAAATATGTATATATATGCTTAAAAAAAGGAAAGGTAATAATAATGGTGGCAGCAAGGTGTTGGAGGAAACCCAGTGGACACTTACCTAGATTGGAGAGTACATGTCTCTCCGTCGCTGAAGAAGGGCGTCAGCCCGAAAGCTCCATATTTGTGTTGTTTTTTGTGTTTTTCATGCTTCTTCAGCACCCACAGCGGCTCTCCAATCTAGTTAAGTGTCCACTGGGCTTCCTCCAACACCTTGTTGCCACCTTTATATATATATATATATATATATATATAATCTCGATCGACAGACACGCTCGTTTTCCGACAAACTCTTCCTTTTGAGACGTTCGTTTTTTTTATCCCCCTTGGGTCCATTGTGTGTTGCGGAGCCCCGCTCGGGGGTTTTGACCTCGCCCATCTCCTCTTCAACCTCCTCCTTACCTCTCTCTCTCTCTCTCACTCCCTCTCTCATTCTCACTCTTTTTACTCCCTTGATTCGTGACGCAGTTATAAACTCCCGTTAAGATTTTCGATTCATCTCATTTCGAGATCCTACCTTACAATAGCGCGGCTATTTTTTTTTTTTTACATTCGATCAGAGCGAAAGGAGGCTGGGATCGAAAAGTGGACGAGGAAGGCGATAGTGAAAACGATTCCGTTTTTTTTGTTGTTGTTGTGCATCCAGTTAGTCATTTTTTTTGGAAAAAATACGAGGAATTTCTCGCGGGCTTAAAGGCTGGGTAACTTCGGGAGTCAAGGCGTCTTCTTCTGTTTCAGGCATCTCTCGATGAGATGAGGAGCGCTTAGATTATAAAACTTGCGCGAGATAATGGGGATTGTTAAAAAGAAAACTTTTTTTTTTGGCGAGTGATTTCTCGAACGTCGGCGAAAAAGAAAAATATATATATACGAGATTATACGCGTTTCGGGAGGAAGATCACACCACCGATTAATACGTAAAAAAAAATGACGAAGTAAGGGAACTTGATCTGCGAACGCGAAAAGATAACGCGAAAATCATCGTGTTTATTGAGGACGGGAGGAAAAGGGAGACAAATGTTTGGGCATCGCGAGGCGTGTTCTTTTTTTTTCGTGGTCTTTTTATTTTTTCGCGGCCTTTTTTTTTCGCGGGAGTCGAGAACGGAGGAGTTTCCGCATGCCGGAGGCGGACACGTTTTTATGACGCCTTTTATGTTTCGGCCTCCGGTCTCCACCCTTCCACTCAATTACACTCCTTTTTTCTCTCTCTCTCTCTCCCTCCGCATGGGCCGATATGAAGGACTCGGTCGTAATAAACTCTTAACGGCGCACTCTATAAAAATGTTCTTTCGTTCGTTTCACTTTACTTCGCATGGTTTTGAAATAACAGGAAGCTGTACGCGGAGTCGAATCTTATTTCTTTTTTTTTTGGATGGCCCGCTGCATGATTTCGTTAAAAAAATTTTTTTAATGACTTTTAACTTGCAGAAAATTTGCGGACGTTTCTCTGAATCATAGACGGTGGCAATTAGGGCTGCCACCTCTCCGGTTTTCGTCCGGAGACTCCGGTTTTCGCAGTTCATCTCCGGTCTCCGGTTTTAATAGCCGGTCTCCACTTACGGCCAATTTTCCTCAAATGTCCATTATCCTCTGTGAAACCAATACAGGACAGACTTTGTGCAAAGTGCGTCCCGTATTATTACATTATGACTTCTTCTAAATTTCGCTCATCTATAAGTCGTTCCAATGAATCTTTTTGTGAGTATCTTGAAGACAATTTGATCAACTCGGACTCCGCGTTGGATTTCACAAGCCACCGAGAACAGATGTGCGATGCAATGGTATATATTCTTGTAACATCATTGAAGAACCATACATTGTCGCATGAGTATTTTTTTCATGTAAATACTTAACATAATTTTTTTGCTCATATCTCCGGTTTTGGAATCCTCGAATTGTGGCAGCCCTAGTGACAATAGGGTGGCGTGGGTGGCATAAATGACACTGGTCCAAGGATCCGAGGCATCCTTGGAAGGCCCTCGAACTTTTCCGAACCGTTAATAAATTATTCATAAATTAATTATTATAACCAATGAATAAATTAAGATGCTTAGCGATTTTTCGTTTTTATCCTAATTTCTGAATAACTTTCCAGTTAATAATTATTTACGGGCAGAGTAAGTTAAAAGGCCTAACATTTTCAGAATATTTGTTGGGTGGGAAGGGGGGAAAGCGTAATATTATAAGAATAAGTTTGCTCACTTCTCGAGAATTTATGCAAAAAATTACAGGCCTGGGAAAATAGATAGAAAAGTATATGCTCATGTCTCGTAATTCATACGAATCTAAATCGCTTAATCGCATTAGAATAAGAGGATTTTAGGAAGTGAATTAAAATAAAATACAAATTCGATAGCTCGAACTTTAAGAACACAAAAAAATGTAGTTATCGTAGAAATCCACTTCAATATGCATAAAGAGAAAAATCGTCCAGTTCGACTAATCGAAAATTCGAGTTATAGACATTCGAGTTATTTAGATTTGGTTACTAGCTCTTGTAGTAACTCATGTACGGAAATATACAGGACGAGTCAAAATTATGTATAAAAACTTTATATAGCAATATTTTGTTGACATTATGACCAATTTTAATAAGATGTTGTACATTTTAAAAATAAAATAAACAATTAGCTTTTCAAGTATTGTTTATTTGTTTATTGTAATAAATTAACAAAATAACAATAGCTTAACAATATCCTGAAGATTAAGTGGTGACCCATTGATATGGAGTGTTTATACATCATTTTGACTCACCCTGTGTTTGCTTTTTGTTAAATGTATAAAAAAAGGCATATCGTATACAGATTACAATACAGGTATCGAGTTCAGTGCATTGAAAAATCATTGAACTTATATGTTTGCGTATGAAATAAGTTATGCCTACGTTGAATCACGTTAAAGGCACCAAAAGAAACGTGGGAAATCTTGAATTTCCGTTAACGATCTCACTCTCTTTTGGTCTATCTTGGGTTAAAGAGTTATAAGATCCATAATATTAATATGTGCTAACTGATTGAATATTTGGCTGAAGATACTTAGAGAAAAAATTCAAAGGCAAACTTTAGAAAAAGCAAAAACGCAATTTCTGTGAAACATACACTAATCATAACCATTGTGAGCGAGTCTGCATTTTTAACTGCTGTAAACGAACACTTGAGGAATTCGCAAAAAAATGAGCAATATAAAAATTTAAACCGCATATCATCGGATCTCCTCTTTATGAAAAAAAATTAAAGCTATTCCATATCGAGTAAAGTCTATTGATTATACATCCGAGACTTCTATCGGTAAAAAAATCCGCGAAAATTTTTTACCTCTCCGGCAAGCGATGCTAAAGTATCTAAATTTACCAGTTTATCGACTGACATTTTCAGGAGTTGATTCTATCGTTGCGTCAGCTGATCAAAATTCAAAGTAAAATATTTTATCATTCCAATACGAGTCGATGAGTAACAGCTAATTTACGACTTAGATTGCGGAGTCAACACAAGCGATTTGAATAAAGATTCGCGACGGAAAATAAAACCTGCGTTCATATGCAAGGCGTGCCGCGTTAATTCGTGCTCAGCACCACTTTGAATACGAGAGGCATATGTTAGCCACCTATGACGTGGGAGTACCTTTAATAATATGCACCTCCGAGACATACTGGCGCACTCATGAATATACATACATATGTTTATGTTGCGGGTTATCAATTATAATAATAGGGTGAACTTTGATCGATTCACTTGTGTTTGGCTTCATAGAAACAATAGCAAGGAACTACATCAATACCCATACGCTTTATCTGTTTACTCAAGCGGGTCAATGCGCTGTTACGTTCACTTTGAAGCATCGATGCAAGTTATCCAGGTTGGAAAAGTTTTCACAGATAATTTTATGACTTTTAATTTAAAAGTAGTACCTAGATTCAAAAACCTACTCTTTTCACAGCCTGTAAACTCAATCTGTAATATTTAATTTACCAATTATCTAACTTAGTTTGGTACGTGCTGAACTTTATAAGGAGCCTGGAAACGAGCGTCGGACTAAAGAGAAGCACCTTGGAAAGGCTCGAGGCTACTTAGAAGACCTGGTGCGATAAAATCGAACTCATCGAGTTTTATCGATACCGTTACATTTACCTCCTTCCGCATTTTCTCCTTCAGAATACATTTAGAAGCTTTATTGCTTGAAAAATATGTAATAAAGTTACGGACTAGGCAAGATAATGTTAAAATATTCTCTGGACAGCAACGCATGGAATAGAATCCGAAGGGAAAGCGTTCCCTACACGAATTATCCCTTCGGAAGGGGCCCTCCCCCTTTCTGCCGCCTTCTACCGCTGCAAGTTATTAACATCTTTCACATTAACCAAAAAATAAATAAACCTTTCAGACATATATCTGGACAAATATTTATAAACTGTAGGCTGGCGCCATGCCGTAAACAATACAGGCAAATAAATATGAACTGATAGCCATGTTTCAAATAAACGATATAAAAACATTGCCAGTTAAACAACTCCGTCCAAAAATAAGTTCCAAAGAAGGAAAAAGGAACTTATACCAACTCGGCAATAATTTTGAAAAATTCAAGTCAATTTCGATCACATGCGTTGTTATTCCCATCTACGACTCATGGAATTACGTCATATTATAAAACATTACAAATATTTCGAATGTAGACGGAAGTCATCATTAAAAGATTCGAAGCAATTCATATAATTTGATTTCACAAATCCAAATTATTTACACTTAATAGTATTATATAAAATGTATAAGATGCATCTTTATCTCTATTGGAAAAATCAATAAATTTAAACAGGTACGAACAACGGTAACGAGCCGACATTTTCTACAGGAATCGTTGATTAATGGGGGTGAAGCCAGTATAATTGCTATTATAAATTGTAGGAATGCGAATGATGTTTTAAATTTCATCCTGATTTTTGTATTCATTTTGTATTTATCTAAGGACATCGTACCTGTGTGTCCATAATCGCCGTAAGAAATACGCCGTGGCTATTTAAAATTTCACGTTAAATTATGGTTTAAATTAAGATGAAAACTCGAAAATATGACAAACTACCGGCTTCGAGAACGTCTTAACTGATGTGAAAATTTGCATCCGATATTTACAATCTCCATTACGAACTGCAATACAAAGACGCGCAACTTTAAGATTCCTAAAAATGACAAACTTTATTTCAAAATCTTAAATAACTAATTGATTTCCCATATTAGTTCTTCGAGAAACGCTCTTTCCTACTATAAATCGATAATGCAACAAAATTTACACGCCTGAAATACGTCCGTACATTAAAACATTCAATACACCAGCACTGGTGGCGCTGCGAAGGTAATGCAGCTTAGTATTTGCCCCCATTATCGCAAATAATATAAGCTACTACCGCGTTCGAATTCATTTCAACATTTACTTGAAAATAAATCTATTTATAAAATTATTTTTATGATTTTCTAAAATGCATGTTTACGAGTTATTATTGAAAATCATTAAAGAAAAATAAAATGAATTCTATTATTTGCCACCACTCTAAGCAAATTCATGGCAGCGGCACTGGTCCAGCACATGCCGTACCAGACATATAATTCAACAGAATTCCAAGTAAGAGATTAGGGAGCAAGCTAGAATTTATCCATTTTATTGCGACAATTAATTTCATAAAAGGACCGCTGATGCAGAAGGCTAAGGCGACAGTATGGCATCGCAACAGTCCTCGTGTTTATCGACTACGGCGTTGCAGGAATAAACGGGACGCGAAGGCCGTCATCGTTCCTTAAAGCGAAGAGACATCCAAAATCCATTTGAATCAAATGAGTCGCGCGGGACGAGACCCTCTTCAAGAGTCAAAAACAAGGATCAGCTCTCACACGCACGCACGAACACACCCACGCGCGCGCGCGCGCACACACATAAACATACGTGAATAAATGGGTCTCAGGTTAGTTTCTGGCTACGAACCACAGAAAAAAATCGAGCGATCTTTTACGATCCTACCCTCTGCCAAGAAGGCCACTCATGCCCTATCGTTTCTCGCCACTTATTCCCTCGCTCAACCCTAACATCTCTTCTCTTTCTTTCTCTCTCTCTCTCTCTTCCAAGAATCCTACGAAGAATATATAGCCTCTTTTTTTTTCTCCTAGAGCGGCGAGGAATAGGAAGAACCGACAATCCTCTTGGGAGTAGCTGAGGTAAAGGGAGGAAGGGATACTCCCTTTTCCATTATCTCTCGTCTATCCTCTCAGTCTTAAATGTAAGAAGGGACTTCACAGTCTCAATTTCGCCCTAAATAAAGTCGTTTGTCTGTCTGTCAGTCTTAACTCCTGCTACCTAACACTACACACCCTCCCAATTCTATTTCTAACTCTTCTTTTGGCGGAAATTTTATAACTCACTGAACGCCAAATAAAATCTGTTGATTTGTCTTTTTTTGTGTTTTAAATTCAATTTGATATTATCCTGAGTAATTTATGAAATATTTTAGTTTATCACAGTTATTTTTAAAAAAATGAATGACCCATAATTTCAACCAGGCGCGCACCCAGATTCTTCTCTTATTGTTAGTTAGAGGGAGGGCTCAATTCTAACAAAAAATATACAACCAAACATACGGACAATTTGGGTTCCCCTCTACTACAGGCAGGAGCAGAAGCTGTTCTAATAAATGAGAGACTTGGAACAATGGATCGTTTCCACGATATATTAGAAAACCCACATCTATTTCAAGATGCAAAATGAAGTAAACAGCGCGTAATTTAAGAGATATCTGTATAATTAAAAAGGGTTGGAGACTACGGCGAGATGGATGGTTCAGAATTAAGAAAAAACTCCTTAACCGTATAAAGCGAATATTTAGAGACAATACAAAACTAAAAGTTAAAAAGTGGGCAAGGGAAGAAAAAAAGGGACAAAAAAGGTAGGTACACTTAAAGGTTTACGGGGTATTAATCCACGCCAGAGACCTGTTGTCAATATGTGTACCTACCTTTTTTGTTCCTTTTTTTATTCAGTTGCCCAATTTTTAACTTTTACTGTTTGTATTGTCTCTAATTATCCGCCTTGTACGGTTAAGGAGTTCTTTTCTTAATTTTGAAACAAATATCTGTATAATGATTATAAAGTATTTGGTGAGAGAAATACGAAATCGAAACAGCAAACCTCCCGAGTACCTATATATCTGGTTAATGCAAACTCTTAGTGTTTAAGCTTCTTAAGCCAGAAAATTTAGCGTTTATCCCGTCAGCCCCCCTCTCCCCCCCCCTCCACCCTGCTGCGCCCCTGCTTTCAACCAATTGAGTACTTCAGAGAGAAGAACATTCCAGAAAATCTACTTGCGTTGATCACAACCGGCGTGATGCGTTATTTATGAATATTTTTAATATTCTTAACTGCGAATAATTCAGTGATTTGTATGTTGGCTGTCCATCAGCTCATTCATTGCTAATTCATTAAAATCAAATCCTATCATTTTCTGCGAGTTTTAAATTTGAGGCTTTATGATAATTCATGCCAGGAAAATACTAGGCTGTTTAAGTAAATTCTACTTTATCTTTTACAGAAATATCGCGACTGAAAAACTAAAGTAAGGAAAATCCATCTTCATAGAAATACATGTTTTAGAAACACTTTCATGGGTCGAAAAGCTGTCGGGGGACTCAACGCGACCCCTACGGTACACTAATGGGGTTAAAAACATCTACTTTGCTATTCGGTAATCGGTCTTAGTGAATGATACGGGAAGGAGGGGGAAGTGAAATTAGGAGTGGGAGTAGGAAGAGAGAGGGCATGCGTGGTGGTGGGACTTTAATATATGCTCCAGCGCCTCTCTCTCCATTGCGTAATGGGAGCCCTCCATTAAATAAAGGGCGAGCGAGGAGGAGTGGGTGCCTTAAAACGGAGGGTGGTCGGGTGATGGGAGGAGAGGAAAGGGAGGGGAGGGTGGGGTGTTTAAGGGGCGGATCTAGTCGGACGAAAAGCGGAGGAGGAAAAAGGCGTCTAGGCGGTGACGTCTATTTGTCTCTCGGAATTCGAAAGGGAGGCTTACTTTCTCTTTCACTTATTTCGTAAAGGAAAATTAATTGATGCGTCCGGAGTAATTAATATTAATTTAGTCTCTTATAAGGTCCATTTTCATCGAATTAAAATACTTCAAAAGTTATTGAGTGAATCGAGAGGAAATGAAATAATTTCATTACTCAAATAAATGGGTTGCGTATAAAAAAATCTCTCCTTAAAATTTTCACGTAAAGCTGGAATAAAAACAACGATATCGATTGAAACTTGTAATTAATTACATGTAATGTAGATAATTTGGGGAAAATGTAATCGGAAGTTGAAGTTGAATAGTAGAACCTTTCTCACCAACAAATCTTCCAGAAACTGTCATATTCAAAGTATGTGAATTCTTATTTCCTACTTCAATATCATTTCATGCGGATTAATGGACTATGACTTCTATGAAATTGTATTTAACAATAAATTATTATGACTGCATTTTATTTTAAAGGCATGAAATTGTTACGAAAGAATTTATTACTTTTTTGTATGAGTTGGCAAATTTTATTTTATGTTTTTATTTCCTGCAGTAATAACTCAGGCTCATGGTGGGTGTTGAATTTTGGCTACGTGTTTTAAATCAGCAATGAGCCTTGTAACTTTGTTAGATACAGATTTTCAATAAAAATGAAACATTGAACAGTATTAAATCATTAATTTCAGCAAATTTCAAGACGAACGCTTTAAATTGAATCTAAAATTAATTATATTTTATAATGGAATAATAGCTTAATCAGAAAAACATTCGACAAGATTTTGGATGCGCATTTTAAGAATAAAGCTCTATAAATTCGCGATTGTTGCATCGGCTTCATTATAACCTATCCTTTCCAGCAGTATAATTTATTTTTTCCCGGGATATACCAATTAGCATACACTCCAATTTTCCCATAAGCAAACGCAAAACAAAGTTGTATTTTAAACAACTCTCTTAAAACACTAATCCAAAACTAAAAGTTTTCAGGAGACATTTTGTCCATAAAATTCTCACAAGATCTCCGTCATTCGGGCGCCAAGATTCAACGTCATTCACTTATTAACGTTTTTATTCACTTAACCATTGAGAGAAAACATTCCTTCTCCTTGCCTTAAAATAAAAAAATGATAGAATGGGGTGCAAAAGGGCTTGCCAAGAGATAAAAATCACATTCGCATAAAAAATTGGTCCCTTCCCATGGGATTTTTTGGCCGCTTACCAGGACCAAAGCCATAACAGTAACGACTCGAAAATCATCTAGAAATTCTCTCGTACCCAATTACTCACGCCTGTCCTCTCCCTCTTTCTCCTCTTCTATCCTTATTCCCCTATTTTTCCCCCACCCAATTTCTTATGTGTAGTCTAGTGACTTCCTTCCTGTCTCCGCGTCTGGAGGTTCATAATTTGCGGCTCGTGATTTCATGGGGGTTGTTTTTCCCACAAAAAACCTTAAATAATAAGCTCGTCGAGAGCGTCTTATGCGACGGTTTGAAAGTCGACTCGGTTGTCGTGGAAAAAGGTTTTCTTACGCGTTGATGGACATTTTGCATGGGTACTTTCTGTGTAACTCGTCACGGTTATTATTTCAGCAAAGGAGGTTTACTTTGCTTGGTTAAATAGCTATATAGTAATAGTTTTAGGGTAAAATATAGGCGTTTAAAGGATTCTAACCCTCTTGAAATGTTTTCTAACGTCGAAATATAAGCGATGTTTAATTTGCGCGAAATTTATTGATGGCCGAGACGCGTTGTAGGAAACATAGGATTGTACATAAAAAGTTAATCGCTCTTGAAACGAATAAAATATATTATAGATTGGATTAATTTGTATGATGGTGTTTCGCCAAATATACACATTAATTTCGAAAGGCCAGTTTGCTATTACTCGGTTAGAACTTATTATAATTCAAAACCAAAGAAACTCTGCCAAACCATACTGGAGCAATATGAGAAAAAAATACGAATTAGCTTTCCTTCCTTTTTTTTTCTGAGTAAAGCAAGAAAGTCTCAATTGCGAGCCTTAAATAAAACAATAATGGCTGATAAATATATATTATTCTATGAAAATGTATTTTGACAAAATTCCTGTGATGAAACGTGACGATAAATAAAGTTCCAGCGATACACATTTTTACTTTCTCCGTACGTAGTGTAGGGAAAGTATTGTGATCACGAAAAACATCGATTTCGAGATTTCAACGGAAATAGACGTTTTGTGGGTCCTAGACCACGTTCAGACTATTTTCTGAATGATGTCTGTGCGTGTGTGCGCGAGTATGTGATTGTGGGCGCTCTAAATCAGAAAGTACATTACCGTATCGTTACCAAACTTCATATATAACACTTCAGCATGAGCACAAGGAACTGATTAGTTTTTGGATAATACCGGTTAACCGAAAGTCGAGGTTTATTCGAAATCCGATTCGGTTTTTGCGATATTTCTCCGTTAAAACCGTTATTTTATATACAATTCTATACAAAGGTTATAGATAATGTAATTTCCTACAACTTTTATTTGAAACAATTTTCCATATCAGTTATTGTTTAGGAATTATTTATAAATAATCGTTTTTTTCGGTTTCCGTCAAATATCTCCTTTAAATCTTCGTGAGGGCCAAAGTTGTAGAGAATAATATTTCTTCCAAGTTTTGTTTGAAACAAATTTTCGTAGAACCATCCATTTCGGAGATATTTAAATTTTTCGTAATTTCCTGTATACAGCGCCACAACCATGTAACGGTGAATTCTGTAAACATATTCAAAATATAATTTACGGCAAATAAGGAAGACTGTATTCTTTTACGATAGGAAATAATAATTTTGCCTTATAATGCTATTCATAATAATTTAAATATCTATACCCCAAATATGGAGAAAGTCGTGTTGGCCACATCAGATTTTTAATGTTTTGAAATTACCAACTGAATAATTCAACCTCATTATAGCTGAAAGAGTGATTTGCATCATCAAATGAAAGTTAATTTATCAACATACGAACAAATAATTTGAATTAAAATAATCATTCAATCATTCGATAAATGAATTAAGATAAAAATAAAATTTATAGAGTGTTAAACGAAAAAACTATTTCAAATGATTGCATAAAGGTCTTAGGGTTTTTCAAACGTTTGCTTACTGGTTTTTTCTGCATAGTCTCTCATTCTTATTTTAAGCTATTCTCATTACAAAATATCCTATCCATGACGAGATGTATGAGAGATGTCGCTTCAGATTCTCGGTTTTGTAAGTATAGAGCTACCCCGTTAGAGGGATTCTGATTTCACATGAAGCAATCGAAACAAAAGAGAGCGATTTAATGTAGTATAAAATCACATTTACTATTGATCTGCAAAACAAGCCGATTATTCTTTCAGAAAAAAAAAACTTATTTTTTTTAGAGACTCATGAATGAAAATTCAATTTTCTCAAATTAATAACACGGTTCGCCGAATTACACAGACATAAATAAAAGGGCTCCAATCCGTCAATTTCTTACATGCATTTTTTTCACGCGACGCCAGAAATCCTCCATGTCCGAAGAAAATTTCGTTGTTATTGCTCCACCCCGCGAAAAAATTCTTCCCTTTTGCAAAAGCCGTTTCAAAGAAAGGCGTCGTTTTTGTTCGGTCACCGCGTGAAGCACGGTCGCGCCCAAAAAAATTTGTCGTTATTATCCGATCATTCAATAGCAGGAAGCTGTTTTTTTTTTATATATACATCACCACGCTTCATCCACCACTCTTAGGTTAGGCATCAATTTAGTCGGAAATATAGAGGATTTGGGGGTGGGGGGGGGGAGGGGGGGGAGACACGTTGTAAAATGGAGGAGGCTCTGCGGAGAGGAAGAAGAGAGAGAGGGAGGAAAAGGGAAGTCTTGTCGGCAATAGTGAGAGGGAGAGAGAGGTATCTGGAGGCGCGATTCGCTCCCTCTACCTCTCTCTTCCTCCGGCTTTTGTTGTTGATCTGGAATTTATGTTCGAATTGTTGTTTCCGGAAGGGGAAGAAAAAAAACTCCGCGACCGAACGGACTCAACCTCCTGTCTCCAATTAATCGTCTTTTCCTGCCCCTCGCGGTAACCATGGGAGCGAGCGGAGGAGGCGAGTGCGTGGGAGGAGGAGGAGGAGGGGTGGTAGAAGGAGCGGAAAATGAGGGGGTGGGGGTGAGGGAGTTGGAGAATGTGACACGGATGGGGAGGGGGTGAGAGAAAGAGGAAGAAGAGAAGGAGAGTAGGATGCGACGTAGGAATGGTAGAGGGGTCGGGAAGAAAAGGAGGAGAGGGAGGGAAAGGGAGGGGGAGGGAAAGAGGGAGAAGTGAAGGTGTGGGAAACCTCTGAAACCAGGAGAAGCCGAGGACGCAGAAGGGAAGGAGGGGAGAAAGGATGGGAAGAAACGGGGGAGGAGGGGGAAAAAGTTAACAAATGAACAAGAGAAAATGTACAATAGGTTCACAAAGGGGGGACACAAAAAAATGGCGACACGCAAGAGAATTTTCTCTAATCCCGGGGAACGTCCTCTCCGTTCAGAATAATTGGACGAGCGGAGAAATGAATAAAATGAGAAATCCTGATTGTTATAGAGGAGGAAGAGTTTTTTATATACACTTATTTATGTCACTTAATGAGAAGAAAGAGAATGTTTTCAATCTTACGAAAGGAAGGCAGGCCTATTTCGAAAGTTGTTTGTTTTTTCTTCGTGTTCTAAAATACATAACTTGTTGCGCAGCCGACGGAAAACTGCCATTGGTTTTGTCTTTAGACTTTGACAGGACAGGTGATTCTGGACGTGGTGTGACGAAAACGTAAACTTTCGAGAAAAATGATAAAGAAATTATATTAAAAAGTTAAAATTCAATAGTGACCTAAGCTCTTAGATATTTTAAATAAAATAAGGAAATTAAAAAACTGTTCTATTAGGTACCAATGCTTAATGGACGCCAAAAAAAAAACTTTTTTATTCCATTATTTCACTGTTTAACCCTCAGACTACCAAGGGGGTAACGAGATTACCGCAGACACTAATTGTTTATATATCTTTCTTAAACGTTTTTTATGATTTTTGTCCTTCCAGGAATTTCTTGTATAATGTATTCTAAATATAATTACGAAAAAAATTCAGAACGTATCCAAAATATTTTGAGAAATATCGAAAATTTTCTTACCGGGTTATCCTCTTGGCATTATTCGAAACAATATTCCTAAAAAAAATCGAATTTTTCGTATTTCATTGTCTCAACCTGCGCCGATCTTCAAGTTTGTCTTTTTTTATTTCATCTTCATCTTTATGAGGTCATATAAGCCGCTGCATGTTTGTGGCAGAAGATGTGACAACATATTTCTTATAATAGGAAATAAAAAAAATTGTGGAGGCAATTCATTATTCACTTCACAGGCGTTGTTTACTTGCTATTACGTAATGCAAACAAAGGTTTTCATGGAAATATTTTTTTACAATATAAATTTCATGGGGTAATTCAGTTATCCCACTCGGTAGGATTGAGGTATAAGATACGTACCTTGGTAGTCTGAAGGTTAATATGGATTTGCACATATTTACGGCTGACTCGGTGGATTATATTCTAAGATAATGTTGTTAACTGCTCAACCTAAGTCCTTAACTCATTAGATCCATACTAAGCTATTACTTAAAAGTAACAAACTTTCTATTTGAACAGATTTCTGGTTTAAATATATTAAATATGGTTCGAACTGTACAAGAATGAGTACGGGATAAATACTTTCGGTATCTCTTCTCCTTTCAAACGAAGCCATTCTTATCATATTGAACGAGAGGCGAACTTACACTACAATCATTGTCAAAATATTTTCCTCGCTTCTAATATTCATGAGTCTATAGTATATTTGATCGACAACTCATATAAATCACGAAATTAGTTTAAGGATGCATTGCCAAGTATTAGATCTGTCAAATTAACTTTTAACGCTACAATAATACCTTATTTATGCTGTTTCGTATAAATCAAAAGAAGAGTACAATATATTCAGCAATCTAACTACTCGTTTAGCAGTTCGGTAAAAAAATGGTTATATTTCACGCCAGCGGTCAGACGCATTAAACTTGTAACACGTCCCACGAGAAGTTTTGCGAGTTAAAAATGGATTCCTCGCTCAATGCGCGCACATATCATTTGCCTCCCGACTCGCATCCGAAGGCAATTTCAACTTTAAAAATAACGCGTTTGGCACACGTGCATCCAAAGGAGCGAACGAGGAAGAGAGAGAGAGAATAAGAGAGATGGGAGAAACAAATGAAACTAAATAAGGGCGCGACGGAGGTCGAACGAAATGTGCCTCTTCACTCCCTTCTCGCTTCTCTCTCTCTCACTCTCTCTCTAACGCCGGGAAAAGTGGCCAAGAGCGCAAGAGTATGCCTCGCGGGTGTTATGAAGGATGAGGTAGTAAGCCAATGCGCCGGCCGATCTTTTTTGTTTGATTTTCCGGTTAAAAAGGGAGGAGAGGGGAATCGAGGGAAGTAGTATAGTAGGGGAAGGTGGAAAAAGCTTGAGAGACATGGTTTGGGGTTCTGGTTCTCGAAAAAAAAACACGTACGTAAAAAAAAACTCAAAGAGGATGGTAATGATGATGAGGTGGGTGTGTAATACGGGGAATTACGACCACCTCCTCCCCATACCACTCTTTTTTCCTCTCTCTCTCTCTCCCTCCCTCCCCCCCCGCCCAACACCCCTTTTACCTCCCGTAATACGTGCGGATAAAAACCGTTGATGACTCCGTGACAGACAACACAATGACATTAGCGGCGGAAATCATGGTAATAAATGAAAATTTGACGGGTTTAATGAGTTTTTTTTTCGCCTTACTTCTCCTCCTCGTCTGCCACCTCCCGCCCATACCATTCCTTCCTCCTCCTGCGTGGAGTTTCTCGCAATTTGGGGTGCGTGTGCGCGCACGTTAGAGAGAGGGAGAGAGAAGGGGAAGAAGAGCGGCGTTTCTCAAAAAGGTGCCAAAATGAATTGATTATCGCGCGCGTTAACTCGATTCGTAATTACGGTCTCCTCTCCGAGATGGTTTTCCTTAATCTCGCGATAAAACTTTCGAATAATTCCACGGAATGGTGGATTTCGATGCTATCGAGTTAGGCAAATGCGAAAAAAAACGAAGGGTAGGTTAATGAACCGTTGGTTTTTCACTAGATGGAGTAGTAAGGAGGAGGATGGATTTTTTTTTGATGGGTGGGAGAGAGAGAGAGTAGTACGATTTTTCACCGCCGAAATGAATTATGGGTCGGAAGTCGCGTCATTACTCTCTCCACATCCATTGCTATCACACGAGGATGAGATGGAACCCTTGACCTTAAAGGAGGATGATGGACATACCTACTGCTCACGCATACACGTGCAACATTACTGGAATAAAATGTCTGTTTTGAGGAAATGTTTTAAGTCGATAGAGATTTCACAGTGCGCACTAAAAATATACAATGCATAAATAAATATCAATTACCGAATGACTTTTTATCTGTTATCTGTTTACCTTCGTAATAGAAATTGTATAGTCATTACATATAAAATAAATAGAAAAATCTCTATAAAATTACCTACAAAGATGTGTAAGAAATCAAATCGTTAACATGCAACCTACAAGTTAAACGAAAAACTTCTCGTAAGTTAGCAATAATTTAATCCAGAAAAAACTACTTTTATTTTACAAAAACTTAAGAGACCGCTACATTAATAAGGTAAACTAATGAGTTTTACTTCCTATCTATCTCATCATTACAGAGATTATAGCAATTGCCAGTTTCCAGGAACTTTTATTAAGAAATAATTCAATCCGACCACTTATCTCTTAAGTTACCAATAAATTTACCCTGAAAACTATTTACGAAACAATAAATTGCCATTTTAGAAAGGTTAGACAACATCGACGCTTAAATTACGATAGTAATTTCTTTTCGAGTCATTATTCCATGAAAACACGTATACCGTGGCAATCACCATGGTTTCGAAGCGGATTTACCGAGAAATAATTTCGTTGGGATGATACGCGGTAGCTTTTTAAGAGTACAAGGCGCTCATTTCTGGCAAGGTTTGCTCAATCGAAAAGAAGAAGAAAAAAATGCGTGTATGATTGATGCGCCATCCGCTTCATTCCCTTAGGGATTTCGCCATTAGCGCGGAGGGATACATCTCCGGAGCTGCTGCTCAAGGGCTGCCACTTCTCTCTCTCTCTCTCCGGGAATCGAACTTAAAAAAAGAGGGCTATGATCGAGAAAGGACGGGAGCTGCCAAGAAATGAGGGATGGCTTAATTGACTCGAATTGCTAGACGTCTTCAATTACGTATCATTTACGTTTCCTTATTTAGCTTCTCCCATGGCGAATGTCCTGTCATTTGTTCGCTCCGATGCCACTCACACACGGAGGCACCCTCGAGGCGATCGCCGAAGGTGGCGGCCATTTTTATCTTTTATTTCGCTTCGCTTTTTTTCTCACTTTTTACCAGTGCGGCCAACCTTCAAAAGAGAGAGAAAGAAAGGAGTCCTATAAGTCGTTACCTCGCGTAGTTATTTATCCATCATTAGGCTACCGTTAAGTCGTCGGATTGTTTTTTTCTTTTCTTTCTCTCTAAGAACCATCCGGGCCGCTCTCTTGCGGTAAAAAAAAAATAATCGAGCTAGTATCATTTAAGGCGGAACTTTATTTCGGAAATGTTTAGGACGGATAAAAATGTTATACGGCTGATATAAAAATGGGTCTCTCTCTTTTTGCTTAAAAACCGCAGACACATTAAATCGGTAAAAAAGTATCCGTTTGGGTAATGAATCGGAAATGCCTTACAGTAAAAATTTAACGAAAGGACTCGGACTCTTCTAAAAGTCCCAGAGCGACTTAAGAAGTTCTAGTATAGCATTTACACCGCATAAATACATACGTTTGATATATATATATGTGTGTATCTATATCCTTTTCTAAAAACGACGAAGGAAGAGTTGATATTCGCCTTGGATACGAACCGTGGCAAAACCGATCGGAATCCTTTTCGTTGACCGACGCCATAACAGGAAGCTCCGGATCCGCCGCGTTGGGAAAAAACCCCTCGCAAAAAAAAGTCCGCTCGTAATTTATAAACGCCGACTGAAAATTTATTAACAAGTCCCCCTTCGTTTCGCCGCGTTAAAACGTATTAATGTATATTTATTTTCTTTTAAGGACGGCCGCGGTTCATTAATTCCCTCGCTTTCTCATATTTAATTCATAGAAAAATCATATATAAATTTCTTCGGGAAAGAGGAGAGGAAAATATAAGAATCCAAGGAAGAAAACCGCTTACGTATGCGCGCGCATGTTTTTTTTTTGTTAGTAAAATGCCGCCTGTTAACGAGAAGGAGTGAAAAGGGGTTATTAGCGAGGGGAAATAGAAAGGAGAGAGAGAGCGAGATGCAGCTTAAATTTCACCCCTATCCTGTAAGAGAGATGGAGAGAAGCAATGGGAGAGAGAGGGAGAAGAGTTTCCAGAAGCATTCGGAGAGGGGAATTTTTTTTATTTCCTCCTTCTGTGGTGTGACCTTTTGTCGGAAGAGAAATGACTTATTGCTCGTGTGTGGCGGATAATGGGCGTTTTGCTAGACGGCGGGAGGGCGCGTAAGGGAGAGAGAGAGAGGATATATCGATGGGGCCAGAATAAGGGGAGAAGGGAGGTGCGAGGATGGACATGCGGAGGCGAGAAGGGATGTCTGGCGAGACGTTAAAGGGGAAGGAGTTGTGGCGGAACCTCCTCAACACCCTCCCACCACCGAATATCCTCCTTCGCCCTTTACTCTAAGGGGTGCCAAACTTCCAGAATGCGGCGAGAGCATGTCGGAGGGGGTTTTCGGTACCCTTTCTTTTTTTTTCTTGAAAAAAAAATGAAATAAAAGACGTACGATTTCTCCGGTCGGAAGTGACTTACAAACCCATCTCTCTCATCCATCATCCTCCTTCCTTAGGAAGTTCGAGAGGTTTTGACTGCACGTCTTAGAGGGGGGGCGCGTTTTTAAACGTGCAGGAGCGGCAGCTGACCCGTCTCCGTCGCTAGGAAACACGCACACACACACCCCCACTGTTCCTCTTGCTAAGCCACCTCCCCCGCCTAACCATCCCCGCGGTGCCACCCTGCGGGTTAGGAGGAGCTAAGCTTGGGGAAGATGATGCTTTGGAAGGGGGTGTGTGTGTGTGGGAGCGTGGGTGAAGGCTGGTTAGGAGGAGGGAATGGTTACAGGATGTTGAGAGCGATGGTGGTTCTAACAGGCTTCCTCGCGACCTCGTGCGGACACCTGATGACTGGTGCTTCCGAAATGCGAAGTTTTAACGCCCACTACCTCGTCGACCTCAACAATCCCTCCCACTCCCACTTCCAAGCAGAATCCTCCCATTCCCTACACCAACTTCTCCTACACTAACTTCTCTCACAAGGGGGATACACACACCCACACAGGGTGACCATTAATTCACTATATCACAAGTATTGATTAAGCAATATAAAAACTATCTTCTACATTCAAATTGAGATAATTTACATCTGAAAAGTATATAGTATGTATATCATTATTGCGGTTACTGTATAGTGACTTACTGGCCACCCTGTTTATACGAGTAGACGATGCTTGCATTCCTCAGGCATTTCAGCCTATTTTGAAGGTACGCTGTGAATAAAAAACATTGCGCCCGTTGCCATTGTAGGATTTCCATTGTTGTAACTCTGAAAAATTCCCACTTTGTTCCGATAAAAACTAAACATTTCCATTAAACCTACACGGATTTGAATTCTTTATTCAAAAATAAGAAACAGTAATATTTTCTGCTTACGATAGTTCAAGTCTCGAGTTCGAATGTTGACGGAAAATAATTTATTTTTTTTAAATCTATAAACTTCTACACCGATTTACGTGCTTTTTTTGTGGGGCAATAATAATGGGGCAAAAAAAACAACCCCTAAAAATGGGAAATTTAACAATTTTGGAATATATATATATATATCTCATAGATATAATTGCGAAGGTGATGTGATCCGTTGACGTAGGTTTTGGTGAAGGAAGGAAGGATCTCTTATCGCCTACACCCCCTTCCCCCCCCTCTCTTTCTTTTGCCCTCCCTCTCTAAGTGTTCCTAATCGCGGTTCAATCTCTTTCTCTCTATCTATCTCTGGTTTGTTAGCAGAAGCGGGTGGTGTGACTGATGAAAGGGTTCCAAATATAATAAAATGGCAGCCTTCGTTCTTTCTTCTCTATAATGAGCTCCTCAAATAAGGGGTCCTCCTTTTCTGATCAGATACTAGGTTTATTAATTTTTTAAGAGCCGAACTTGAAATGGCGCTTTTTCATTAGGATGCTCCGAAGCGTTTTCTCAGTCATGTATTATGAATCATTATGGGCCAATTTTTTTATTTCTTAAACGAGTGCCGGAAATGTTAAGATTTCGAAGGGATTGATATGAGGTGGGATATTTGCTAACAGAGTATCTTTAAGTTTTTCCTCCCCATAAAACTAATATATAACGCCAATTAAACTACAGTAAATATTCATTATTCCATTATCTACGCCACGGGATAGCTAAATATTACACTAAAAGGTCCATAAATAATTTTAATACGGAAGGCATTATTCACAGAAATTAAAGAAAGGGAAGCATTACATCCGTTTACTGTAAGCTTCCCATTCAACATTCAATCATAACTGATAGTACTGACGTACAAAAACGGACAAGATAACAAGGCCGGATATGACATTAGGATAGGGCATTAGTTTTGGGACCTCCATAAAATATTAATAGCAATGGAAAGAAATGAAATAAATTTGCGTAAAAATGTAACATTTTTGTAGAAGTAAATATGCAATTGAGTTTCACCACTTATTATTTTAAAAATCATGCTAAACATTCTCTTTGGATGGATGTTATTTTATTTTGCGTTCATTTTGTACGAGTCGAATGTATGCAAAATAAGTTTTAAAACACATTTTTACTGAAGGCCCTTTTTAGTGTACCACAATGGTCAGTTTATACATTTTAATAACAGGAATATATTTAGATAACAATAGGGAGAATTTTAAACCATTTAAATCGACAGATTTTTTAATTCACGTTATATTTAATTACACTGACCGATTTAAATTTTGGGTAAATGTATTCGGTCTATGCAGAGCTTATATATCTTTGAAATATTGCTCTTACATAATGCATATAAACATATCCGACAGTTAAACAATTCATTATTATATTTAAATAAAATTATTATATGAAAAATTAATTACTCTATTTAATATTCGCATGTGACTTCAGTGGATTTTTGTTAACCACACATTTTTATCCTACAAATAATTAAAACATAAAATTGGAAAAAAGGCAATTCGCACAAAATTACTCTTATTATAAATTGCACGATGAACTTTTAATTCCTTCGTCTACATGGCGCACTCTGCCGTCCACCCCAAAGTTTGATTATTCGTATGATAAAATTTAAGTATTTGGCTGATATTTCCCGTCTGTGACGATACAAAATTATAACGAACACATTCCTCCGAATAGTAAACAATTATTTAAAGTAGCGTTTACTACTAGATACTTTTTCCAGTCAACAATAACGACGTCAAAGTTTATTTAACGCGTTTATATTATAAAAAAAGTATATTCAAATAAGAATTTCGTTGATTTTTCTAAGAACTGAAGAACTGCACAAATTACACCTATATTTTACCTTATTTCAATGAAGATTAGTTTATTTATTGTTGTTTTTGTTGAAAACCGTTTATCAGTGAAGATAAAATGTTACTATATTTTCTGAATTTCGAGCTCAAAACGGCCCTCACATACAACCTCATCTATTCCTATGGTATTAAACTACCCCACTCTGCACGGTTTCCCCAGGAACGCACGTACTGTGCAAATGCGAGGGAAAGGTGTATCAGAACCAGCAGCAGACTCAAATCACTCACAGCATTCTACATCAACATGGAGCTAAAATGAACTCGGCATTCTTATTAAATTATTTCAAAAGCCTCACAGAGCTCTTTTCCGCCAGAAGCTTAAGATAACCGACCCGATCATTTAACTCTGAGATCACAGGGGTAAAAAAACACAATATTAACGAAAGAAACCCCCATCTCGCGTCTTTTTGAAAGTTTCGAGGGTTGGAAAAAAAATAAAACTTGACTTTTATCTCTCTTCCTACGCCGAATGCTCTGACGAACACTCTTGAGAGGAAGCGACTTCTAAAGAAAAAAGAAAAACTCTTGGTTTTTCCAAAAAAAAAAATCCTCTCGAGGAAATGGCTTATTAGCCCCACATGTCATTGTCTTCCCGTATCTCCATAAAACTCGCGCTTCTGTCAATTAATTTTCTGGGTGTTAAGCCAAGTGAAAGAGAGAGGGAGGGGGAGAGAAGTATAGAGGAGGCAAGTTTAGATAGGAAAGGGGGCGTGGCCCTCTTCGTGAGCGATATCTTTCCCCCATCCTCTACAAGGGTGCCGCAAGGATGCGTTTGTGGTCTCGGTGGAGTAAAAGAGAGAGGAATGGGGAAGATAGAAAGGACGTTTATCGCAGGGTTGAGGGGTGGGGGGAGGGAGGGGGATAGGAAGGATATAATTCCCGGATTGCTTGGATAGTGAGAGGGTGAAGGAGAAGGAGGAGGGTTGGAAAGATGGGTTTGAGGGACATTAGCGTCTGAAACGATCCACAGCTGCTTCATCGTTTCCCGTTTTGGGAAGACCCGAACGTCTCGAGGAAAACCTTCCTCCACGTTCCTATGGAAACGGGCGGGAGGTTGGATCCGTTCTGCTCGGAAAGTTCAAGTGCATGTAGAAAGGGGGATACTACGATAGGAATTGAGGGATGGAGAGGAGAAATGGCGTGGGAAGAGGGATTTAAAGAGGAAATGGACGAAGTGAAGGAAGTGGAAAAAGGGAAAGGATGGTAGAAAATGGAATTATAGTCGTGAATAACAAAATGGATCACTTATAGGAGTGAGTTCACGAGTGTAAAAAAACCTTTATTAAAACCAAAAAATTAAAATAAATGATTTATCTGTATGCGTCATTTATTTACCAGTAATATAGTAATTTTAATAATCGGCAGTTCATGCTGTCGTGGGAGAATGAATGGTAAATCCTTTCATATTAACAATAATAGTAATTATTGTAACGCAAATATGTTTCCCTAGTTATATGTGTCATAATTAAAATAAATAATAGAGAAAAAAGGTAACCAGGGGAAAATAATCTATACCAGAGCTGTCGAACCTTTTTGCGAGGGGGGCCACATTTCAAATTTTTCCTCACCCTCGGGCCAGTGAGCAAATTTTGTAAAGGTAAGTAAAAATTGTCCAGATAAGGTATAGCATGGCGCAGTTTGAAGCATTAAGAGTGATTATAAATCATCCTTTTATCACATTAGGCCATGGAGACCTTTTTTATATAGTTAATGCGTTTATTATTTAAAGATATTTTTCATGATTTAAAAATACTGACAAATAAAAAACAATTAAAAAATATATTATTATTATTAGAAGAACATACAAAATAAAAATTATTATTACATACTAATGAGATTTTTGGCATTGTTTTTGCTTGCACAATGAATCAATGTCTGCCCGCCCACTTGATGTAGCAATACAGAGTATGCCGGATAGATGTTCGTCTGTCAGTTGTGATCTTGACTTCGACTTAATGTTTTTCATTAGTTAAAAAAGCTGTTCACAACAATATGTGCTGCCAAACAGCGCAATGAATCGAAGGGCGTGACTAGAGAGATTTAGATAAGACTCCGAAGTAACATATTTCCTACAAAATGTCTGTGAAAGCTCTCTTCATGTCGCTGTTATTTTGGACTTCAATTAATTCTAGTTGGAACATATCATGAACTTCAGCAGCATCAATTCCCAATGGATCTGCAAACATTTTAAGTTCGTCACAATGCATCCTGAAATCAGCAAATTTTTTCTTGAATTCATATTTCAGGCTTCCAATCATTGCAGCATATTTTTCATAGTCCACTGTCTTAGCACGTGTTGTTGATAGCGTTGTGAAATGGACAATGGACAATGTTAGATGCTAGCTCATTTACTCTTCTAGCAATGGTCTGATGTGAAAGGCTGATTTTTTGTACTAACGGCTTTTTGTCAGGACATGCAACAGATGCGAATATATCTAGGCCATCTTTCACAAATTCCCTATCAGACAACGGTTTTTATCTCTTGGAAATTGCTTAGGCTATCAAGAAACCGATTTTGTTTGCTTCTTCAGAGTTCTTCTTTGCAGCTTTGAAAAATGATTGCTGTCCAGTAATATTTTTTTGCAACGAGTTCACTAGGTCGATTCTCAACTGACCCACGAGTGTGTCAAACTTGCTGGAGTGTTTCGCAGAATAATGTCGTTTGATATTGTATTCCTTGAAAAGAGCTATTTCCTCTTGGCATATCAGACATAATATGACACCGTTGTACTCAATATCAAAATAGTCATGGATCCAAGAGTTTTTGAAAGCGCGACATTCACTATCAACTTTTCTTTTCTTGCTTGTATTCATGGATGCTGCCATAATAAATTAAATGATTAAAAAAAGGGTTACTTACGCGACACATTGAAGCGACGCAATACCTCAGATTGAAACTCAAAAAATAAAATTTCTGGTGGACACCAAAACAGATAATATGACAGTAAGCCTGGACATAAAAGGAAATGTAATTATTACATGTAGCTGTTATAATTGCCACTTATGTAGGTATTCTACAAGCATGGCACAAAGAGTTAACCGTTAAACATGCGTAAAAGAAGGAAACAGTTATATACTCACAGGGAACTCTTTTGAATCTCTCATGGAGCTGCGTGTAAGTCACGATATCAATTGCTGCCTATGCTACAAATGATTGTTCTACGACTTGTTTATGAGTTCTGTAATAATGGTCGTGGCGCTCACAACCTAAGTTGATTGTGATTGGCTTATGTACACATGGATTCTGGTAGGTGACCTAAAATCATTCTCAGGGTGTGATCAAATATGAAACAGCTAATATCATTCTCACTGTACACTCAAATTTATACCCACTTGGTCTTCAATTTTCCCCCGGATTTTGTTGAGCCTTTAAAGCAGGAATAAATATCTGATTCACCGAAACAACTGATTGAAATCAGTCTCCCATCGAAACGTAAACAAGTATCATGGATGCAGTTTGAATTGCCTATTAAAGTTTGATTAATTTCCAAATGATACTCTGTTTGTTTGTCAATTTGGATGACTGCAAAGGAGGGGTTGCGTCACAGGTCAAAGACACCGGATTATTTTCGTGTGTATTAACCGAAAAAAAATAATGGTACACATTTCAAGTCTCATGCTTCTGCTCGAGAGAGTTTGTCGTGCGGAAAACAAGTTGATATTTTCGAAAACAAAAGATCAACTATCAACCCACTTGTGCTTTTGTGGGTCCATTCAATTAAGATGGAATCTAAGAATTTTTAAATAGGTTATAACACTCAGACTTAAAAATTTGAAACAATACACACGTCCTCCCTCCCATTAAATTCCTTTGTTATCACTGCCTCTCGACTCCCTGTCTATCGAAGTAGAGAAGATATACGAGGTTTGATAATGTCAGTACGCACCTGCTTTAAATATTGGTATATTAAAAGGGATATTATGGTTTTATTTGTGAAAGCTGATTTTATCTGAACAAGTTATGAAAGGGGGGGGGGGGGGCTGGATAAAAACGTTTGGCGGGCCGGATTCTGGCCAGCGGTCCGTATGTTGGCCAATCCTAATCTTTACTACTCATACAATTACGGTATATTCCGTAAATTGGTTTTTGAGGTTTTTTTTCTGATTGCACGCAACGTTACCTTAAAAAAAATCCTTCATTAAAAAATAACAACCCATATCTATGTCCATGGGAGAACATTTTCCAGAACAAAACATTTAAAAATAATTACAAATTGGTAAACTCTACAGTTTTTTTTAATGTCCGTCCATCCCGTTGGAGTCTGTCAAACCTGAGTATCTGTAACGTATTTTATAGAAAAAAAGAGGCACGAGATATTTATTATTTTAGAGAGGGAAAGACTTTATGTCGCCCGTGCTCATCCCAACTATTATCCACCATAAAATCCTCAGCGAATATGAGGCGACCTGACGGGTGGCATTTTCGTTCGACCGACGAAACAAGGCGAAATTTGTCCATCACTTGGTTATATAACCATCGATGAAGTCATCGCCAAAGCGTTTGTTGTGATTCCCGTTAGCTCGAAATATACGATAGAGACAGGATGATGGCTTACTGCAAATAAAAAGACGGGGGAACTGCGTAGAGAGGATGAAGGATGGATAAAGACGGCCGGAAAAATCCTTAATTTATCGCCGAAATCCGCCAGGAAATTTTATTATTTTTAATACCGTTGAGGCCGAGGTAAAATATCACGGAAAATTATTTTTCAAATCAGGCTTACAGTTACTCATTAATTTTCCAACCCAATTATCAGCCGGTAGCGGCGGGACCAAGGTAAAGAGAGAGAAAGAGCGCCTCTTCCCCCTAAACGGCCGATTTCGGAAACACGCTTCGCTAAACAAACAAAATGTCTCGGGGAAAGAGGAGGACGGAGCAACGAGTTCCGAGAACGACGCACGGATTCAATTGCCGCTTTTTATTTTTAATTGACGGGTATAAATTACGCCATTTTTTATACGTCGTCGGATCCGACGGGAAAAAAAATTCACGCTGACGGAAATCCTAAAAGGAAAGAGACGGAGGAGGGAAAGTGAACGGAGGAAGATCCCCGTCGAAAAGGGATTAATGGAGGAAGGGAAAGCATAAAAGGACGGAGAATTAGAGGGCAGGGAGTTGCGTGTGTCTTAAGAGTTTCGAAACATCGCCCGAAAAACCCGCATTAGACGTACCATGTAATTAGTTATTTTTATAAGGACCGTGAAAGGGCGCCACGAGAGCATTTGGACGGATCCGAAGCACAATAACCGTCTTTATAGATGAGATATGTTATTATTAAAGCCTATGAGCTGTCCTTATTCAAACTGTTGCTTCGCGCGACGCCTTATTATTTTTACAACTGATTAAAAGCCATCTCTTTCACATGTTCGTTTTCAATAAGAACGACTTTTCGAATAGTTTATAGACTCCTCTTTTGCATCGGAATGACTTGAGAAATGGGAACGAGATCGTTTTAATGAATTTCTAAGTATAATCAAACTTCAGGTCTCGGTTTTTTTTCAGATGGCATTTCTCCGTAAGTTAATTCTATTAAGTGAGTATGAATTACGATCGTTCAAAGTTGGAGGTATGAGAGAACGACTACTGAAACGCAGTGGCGTAACCAGGAATGGAAAGGGACAGCGCCCACCCAACAAATAATTATGTTCAAGTAAAAATGAAACGAACTGTAGAGCATACCAAGTCGCACTTATTAATCATTTTCCAGGAATACCATGGAAAGGTTAAGTATTATAAATCTATGTCAAAATATACTGTTTAATTGGAAAGTCGTTCAGAAATTAGGATAAAAAATATTTATTTTTTCTATATTATTCGGAAAAATTCGAGTGCCCACGGGACCCCCTCAGGGCCTCTGGTCCCGTGGAATTTGGCCACACATGCCACCTCATTGTTACGCCACTGTTGATAAAACGCAAGAAGAGAGAGAGAGAACTAAAATAAAAAAACTAAATCGATAATTAAAATAAATAGATTAAAATAAACAAAAATAAATAAAACTAGTTAAAATAAAAGTAAATAAAAAATTATAAATAAATAAATAAAAATAAACACTATATAAAATAAATAAAATTAAATCAAAAATAAAAATAATTAAAAATAAATAAAAATAAAAAATAAAAACAAATAGAACATAAAACTGAAACAGGAGTGGACGTGAACAAAGATAGAAAAAAGAAAGAAAAGAGAAGTAAAAATAACAAACACACGGAGGAGAAGCGAAGAACAAAATGGAGAGGGGAAGATCAAGAGAGAGAGAGAGAGAGATAGATAGAAACGTAGAGAAACCTTCGATACGCGCAGGTTTAAAAGGAGGTTATAATAGTCGTACCCAAGATACAGAGATTGATGCACCCTTTCCACCTACAGTGAGTTATATACGCGCGGCGAGAATAAATCATTCGATGTTATGTCGGGCGATACCGTTAAACGTTCCTTCATCTCATCCATCCACCCACTCCCCCTCCGTCCCTCGCTACCTCAAACCCCTTCTATTATATCATTTCCCCTCCTTAACCCCACTTCCTCCACCTCCATTCTCCACTTCCCATTCTCTCTCTCTCTCTCTTTCTCTCGCACACAAAATTTCACGTACGGACGGAAATTTCGGCGGGAAACCGGTTCCTAAGAGATACCGAGCGGCAAACGCGAAGGTTGCGGGATGGAGGAGATCAGATCGAGAGGAGGAAATGGAATGGGGAAGGCGGTTTGGCGGGGGGGGAGAGGGGGGGGGGGGTCGTAGAACCGTGAAAGTCTTCTTAGAGAGGGAGGTGGGTGGCATGGAGGACAGAAGGAAGGGCAAGATGAGAAGAAGCGGAGGGATCCAAAGAGAGAGAGAGATAGGAATGTATTTCGATAGGGTAGAATGAGGAAGTATCGGAGTACGGCTTGGATTTATGCGATCGGTTTTGTGAAAGGACGAAAGGTGGGGTGGGAGGGTGGAGGGGGGTGGAGGGGAGGAGGAGGAAAGATAATTCCGAATGTTTGACGACGGTTAAGTAGCGACATTAGTCACAGTGACAGAAGAACCGTCCGTTCGTCGCGATGCGCTTTTAAAACGGGTGGTCCACATGTATTAAACTTCGGTCACGTTGCGTCGCAGGATGTTTCTCAAGGGTCTTCTCGAGCGACGGGATTTTTTTTTCTTTCGTGTTTGATCGTAATTGAGGCGGTCGTTTTTGGCGTGAGAGAGAATGGGGGAGGGAATAAGGGGGGGGGGGGTGGGAGAGGGAAAGGGGGAGGGGGATTTTGTTTTAGTGGGAGTTAGGTGGTTCCCATACTTGTCGAACTACCTGCCAGGACGGGTGCGACGGCACGACCGCGAACCGATTGGTGGTCATACTTTCGGCCAATGTACGTGTACTTATTATCTACAGATTGACATGAAAACTGAGTACCGGGCTCATACAATATTCATATTTCCAAATGATGAATTTGGATACATTTTTTATTTAAATACGAATTACGTAAATATTTACTTTGTGTATTGATGGATTAAATATCTAATTTAAATACAGATTACACAATTTTCTACTTTATTTGAGGGTTTGAGCCGATTTTCACTCGCATACAGACAACTACAAAAGAATATTATTCAGAATTCAGTCAACATTTGTTCTATGTTAAAGGAAATAATAATAATATTTTCACATATTGTGTAATTCAAACTGCATGAGTTAAAGCGCCCCCCCCCCCCTTCCCCTCCCGTTGTGGATATATAAATTTATAATTAATGGAATATTAGTATATATAATCTACGTAACTTTTTCTTTCTTTTAAATATACTAAGTTAAACTTTTATTCATTAAGTTGACTAATCTGACTAACCGTCACGAGTATTATTTTTTATGATTTAACAAATTTTTTCATGCCCCAAAATCTACGACAAAAAAACTAACAACCTTACAGTGCAAAATTTTTATCAAGGAAAAATAAGGAGCGGAAAAAGACCTTTAATCCAGTGAAGCTTATTAAGTATGTATTTACTAGAGGATAAATATTTTATAAGATCGGATTTAAGCGAATATCAAATAGATCATCCGTATCAATAAAACACGTGCGTAAAGCACAGGGATTAATTTATTTACTGAATCTTTTGAGCAATGGTTAACGCATATAAATACAGATAAGAAAATTCCATGTTCGAATTCTGGCACAGACGCTATTGCATTTTTGTAGCGTGTGTGAAGAGTAAAAGCAGAATTAAGGCGACATTTAAAGTACAGTTTAACATAAAGTTGATTTGCTTTTTAGTTTATTACTTTTTATTGCAACTGAAGGTTGAAATAACATTCTGTGCATTTCATTTGTTTATATATATATAATATACTTATGAAGACACGTGCCTGGCCTAATTTTATGTTTAGGCATTTATCACATTAGGGCAAATACTAATCCGACACCGGTCAAGTCCCAATGCTGCTGATTTTGAGACGCTCGACCATATTGTATTAATTCCTTTTTTCAACGCTTGTGGAGCCAATTGCAAACCAAGGCCCTGTGGCGCAACGGATAACGCATCTGACTACGGATCAGAAGATTCCAGGTTCGAATCCTGGCAGGGTCGTTTGTTTTCTACAACTTTTACATTGTAACTTTTTCGCTCGCTATTTAACCCCTCTACGACGGAGGAGTTTTTAAGTATTCCCTCCTCAGCGGACGAAGGATTTTTTTGAAAAAGTTGCGAAAAATTGTAAAAATCGTAACTTTTGTTGTTTTCAATGTCTTTTGATGACATTTTTTATTTAGTTACATAAAAGATGACATTTTTAAACAGTCTCATTTAAAATATCATATGTCACACACAAAAATTGCTACATAGAAGCGAATGAACAGTAATCGCTTAATGTTACGGTACGAGTTCGCGGTTTATATAACTTTCAGCATAGCGTGAACTATGAAAGATATTGACATGAAGTCTTACTCAAAGAAACATTTAAACATTACTAAACATCATTCGCTGAATTTACCTATCTAAACCAATTAGGTAAGAAGTTTGTCGCATGTCAACTTTTCCATGTCTTGGCTGAATATTTTTAACTAAGCGTTATATTTATGATTTTTTTAAAGGCGTTTCATTAACAATATAAACGTTTTAGTTACACAGTCATCATTCTTAATCATTACATAAGTCAAATAGAAAAATTGGGTACATTTCTTTCATTATAAGCGAAGATATGGGATTGTATTTATCATGAGATATCAGACAGAATACGGAAAACTTTTTACATATTAGCTCACAAGTCCTTTCCCGATTGCTTTAGAAAATGTGCACATGCGTAATTGGATTCAGCATGAAATTTACATTATAGCATCGTAAACATATCTCTTGTAAGCGAAGTCTTTGAAAAGATACCGTGAATCATATCCGAGCGTGACCGTTTTCTCGTCGACACGCACTATATGGGTCAACTTGAGAAATCGAAACTGCGTAGGTCCGGGGAATACGAAAGACAAAAACCGTGTATTATTATTATTATTATAGATTGTCCATAAATTGCATTTATTATTATTGTAATCAATAAAAAATGTATATTAATGTCAAAAATTGATTTTAATGCGCTGTTTTATTTAGTTTTTCCTAATGTTACCAATCGATAAAGCATACTTATTGATTCACTAAAATATCAGTCATGTTATGGTTTTGAGTTAGCCTTTCATTTTAACGCGCCGTTTCGTGCGCCTGGGGGAATGAAGGATTTGCTAGGTAAACACAGCAAACAATACAAATAGAGGAACAAACCGGTCGTTGAAGGTCTTTGAAGGATCGCCGAAGAGGAAAAAGCATTCTTGGTGAATTGAAAGCGATTTTTAGAAGCATCTGAAGTGGGCTGTGTGTATTTAGTATATGGGAGACATTTCTTTCTCAAGCGGACGAACACTTTTCTCACAAAGCTTCACAAAGATACAAGAGAAAAGATTATATTTCTTCTTCGAGAAAGTGAAAAGAGGAATCGTAATTTCGTGGGAAAATGAGAATTTCATCGCAAACTTTCACGTTGATTATAAAATGTTAGAACAATAGCAAAATTGCAAATCATGCATTACTGAAAAGGCCAAAGCCTCCTCTATCAAAGTACGTATAGCTTATTCAGATCGACGAATATGCCTTGCGTATTTAGACAAGAGTATGTGGTTGCGCTCCAACTTTTCAGCGCAGAAACTAAAATTTCACCGCAAACTTTCACGTTGAATATAAAATGTTAGAACAACAGTGAAATTACAGGTCGTGCATTAATTGAAAGGTCAAGCTTCCTCTTTCAACATATGTAAAGGTTATTAAGATTTACGAATATCCCTTGCGTCAATAGACAATAAAAGGTGGTGGCGCTCCGTATTTTCTGCGCAAAAATGAAAATTTCATCGCAAATTTTGACGTAGATTATAAAATATAGAAACAATAATAAAATTATTTCTACTAGACGATTCTTTTTCTAAAACTGAATTGAAACGGCCGATGAAAATGGATTGACGAAAACAAGAGCAAGAGGTGTATAAAAGTAAAAATTTATCGCTAAAAATCGAAACGAATTTGTGTTCCAAAAAAAAACGAATCTAGGCTGTTGGCATTATTTCCGACGACTTGAGATAAATAATTAAATGACCTGCAGATACGACACGTACGAATAAACCATACACGAAATCCAGCTTTCCTAAGCTGCAAATTTTCCGATGTTCAGTTCTGAAAACTTCAGTCACAAAAGAAGGATTAAATTACTGCGAAGTAATCTCAGCTACACATCGAGATTTTTCACATGCAGAGTTGCCTCCGCGTTCCGTGTACCGAAGCGCGACCAACGACAAAATATTCTAAACGCCTTCAACCCCCAACACACCTTTCAATTTTCGCATGTCACCGCCAAAGCTGTATTTGCCACGGTGTTTCCATTGACTTCGGTTATTTTTTTTTCAAGATGCCACCGAAAAATTTCCACCCTGGCTCTACAGTATAGTCTACCTGCGTTAAAATGCTCCATTATTTACGGGGCAGTGAACTCCTAACGGCATCAAAATTTAACGTTTCCGAAATTAAAAAGGATGAAAACAAGAATTCGAGAATAAGGAATGCAAAATTTAAAAAACTCAAGGAAATGACGAGAAAGTGCTTTCTTCTGTAAGATGTAACGATTATGCGAAAAATAACGGAATTTATGGCTAAAAGTTTCCGGTGGGAAAAAAATTTGCGAAAAGGAGCTTTAAACTTCTTGTTTGTTTTTTTTATTCCTACACCAAACTCGTAACTTTAAAAAATAGTATTCTATAGAAATGAAATATGTGCATCATATTCCCGTACATAAACGAGTTTCATTTGTCACGCGTGCTTCTAAACCGCCGTGCATATCGCTATTCCCGGAGTTCAGATAATGCATTCGTACCCAAAAATGAATTAATCTCCATCCGTCACCTGCATGCGCCCGATGGAAATTGTACCAGCGTTTTTTATTTCTTTTTATTTTCAATGGTCTCGCGAGGAAAAAAAAAGAGAGAACGATGGTTTCGCGTACTTCGCCATGAAATCGGAGTATAATCGTTTAAAAAGCGCAATGCGGCCGATATAAGCCGACCCGAAAACCGGAGATCCGAGCATTTAAAATCTGGGTCAATGTCGAATCGATACCAGATGGTCTCGAAACCAGATGTAAAAACGTGTGCACGGGTTTAAATGGGCCCCGTTAGGATTTCGTATTGCTCCCAATAGTAATCGAGGTAATGAACAACATGGAAAAGCAATTTAATGATTAAGCGGACGGATTGCTCCGTAGAGAGAGTATTTCAATATGTTTAGATGAGTGTGTTCGAAAGTATTTACTGCAGATTACTGCCTTCATTAGAGCATAAATAAAAAAAGGAATAGCATGTTATCCATTTAGGTTCTTGCGAACTTGGACATTTGTTCTGTTCGAATGATTTTATTTCACTATAAAATAAAGCAAGTGGTAACAGGCTGATATCTACAAAAGACGAATTTAGCTATAGCTGTATAGTCGAAGATCATCACGAGAATTCTTAATAAAAGGATAGAGAAAAAAGCCGAAGAAATGCTAGGGGAAGATCAATCCGGCTTTAGAAAAGAACGAGGAGCCAGAGATGATATCGGTGTAGCGAGAATCATATCAGAAAGGGCAATAGAGTACAGTCAAGATTGCTGCGTATGTTTCGTCGACTGGCAGAAGGCCTTTGATAGAGTAAATTGGGTACTGCTGATGAGGATATTAAAGGATATAGGTGTAGACTGGAAAGACAGGAGACTGATAAGGAATCTATATCTGAATCAAGTTGTAAAGGTCAGGTTGGAGAATGCGGACACCAGCGGAGTACATATCGGTAGAGGAGTAAGACAGAGCTGTTGTCTATCGCCGATTCTATTCAATATATATGGAGAGAGGCTGATGCAGGAAGCGTTAGAAGGCACGGGAGATTTCAAAATCGGAGGAAGGATTATAAGAAAGTGAAATACGCGGATGATCAAGTACTTCTAGCAAGAAAGGAAAAGGAACTCCATAAAATGATAAATAGACTAGTGATAACAGGTAGAAAATACGGTATGGAAATTAATACGGAAAAATCCAAGGTTATGCGAATATCAAGTAAAGAAGAAGAAAATTTGAACATAAGTATTGGAGGAAAGCCATTAGAACAAGTTTCAGATTATAAATACCTTGGGAGCATCATAGCGAGAGAAGAAAAATGTACCGATGAAATCAGGACTAGAATAACAAAAGCAAAAGCCGCTTTCAGAAGAAAGAAACTACTACTAACGGGGAATATGAAGGAGGAAATCCGCAAGAGGTTGATAAAATGCTATGTATGGAGTATAGCTTTGTATGGGGCAGAAACATGGACGCTAAGGAAAAATTATATAAAAGACTTGGAAAGCTTCGGAATGTGGACATGGACAGATAGGGTGAAAAATGAGGAAGTACTACGAAGAATAGGAGAGAAGCGAACGATTATACAGACTATCAGAAAGAGGAAGGCGAACTGGATTGGGCATTACCTGAGGGGAGAGTGCATGATTAAAGAAGTGCTAGAAGGAAAACTGGATGGAAAAAGAGAAAGAGGTGGGAAAAGGTTTCAGCTAGTAGACGACTTGAAAGGGAAAGAGAGCTATCAAGACACGAAGAAAACTGCGGAAAATAGGAGTGTATGGAGAACCAAGTTTAACCATGAATAATCACCGACCTGTCAACGGACAGACAACCTATGATGATGACATATATGTGTATACACATCAAGCGTATGAGAAAATTCGTTAATCGCTTATGTTAATGTTAACGCCGTCTAAAATTTCCCTTCTCCAGAATCCAACTTTGAGTGATTATGGATAAAGACCCTATTGCAGTTAATTTTCAGTTTCCTGGCAAGAGAGAAAAACAGGCTTCTTTGTTTCCAACGTAATTGGTCAAAACATAAATGACTCATTTATTCCCATATACTTTAAAAATTAATCGTGGATTACACCATTTTACGATTTTAATTAACGATAACGAGTCAATCCTCGCACGAGATTTTAATCTGTTCCGTAAAAAATAACCATTTGCATAATTTCGAGGCATCGTTATTATACGCATATCAACATGATAATAGCCGCGATTTGTTTGGTAAAAAATGACCATCACGAGTATATTTAAAAAATTTACACACAAATTCTACAATTTTCCGATTGCCATCAGACCACCGTCAAAATTTAATTAATTCGTCAAAAACCCCCTCAATTTGTGTTCACCTTCTATGAAATCGAACGAGACTTAAGCGAAAAACGTAAAATAAATAAACGCCAAGAGATTGGAACGGATAAATATTTATCTGTTCTTAACACGAAACCTATTCCGTAAGAAGAATATATATATATATATATATAAACTTACGACATCCTGTCGGTCGATATCCGCCGGGTAAAGTTCTTACCGAAAAAATCGCGTCCTCAGAACGAGCGAGGGCGGGAGAATCATTAGCTTTTTTCCCCCTTTAATAGTAAAGGAAAAAACGAAATGAAAATTTTTGAAAATCTCCTCCGAACTGAATCGCCGGCGTCACCTAAGTCGTCCTTACTTTTTTCTCTCTCTTTCCCGCCTGCGGCGAAACGGCCCGAGAAAAATCCTTCCGCGAATCTGACATCCTCCTAAAGTCTCCGAGAGCACTGGCTCGAAAAAGACGTCCGCGATTTGAAAAATCGGAATTTCAAGGTTGGCAACGGTCACCACACTTGGAGTGGAAAATTCTCTCTCTCTCTCTCTCCTCGAGGGGATGGAGGAAAATAAAAAAAAGATTACGACTTGCTCTTTTCTTTGTGTCCCCCACTTTTTGCCTTCTCTCTCTGATCCTCGGCGAAAAGAAGCGGAGTTCAGAGACATCTATTGAGGGGGAGAAGAAGGGAAAAGGAGAAAATGAACTGGAGTGGAAAATTGGAGACGCATTTTGGTTTCCTGGACCGAAAATGACCGATCCCTTGAAGAAAAGAGGCGACGAATCCTTACTGTTCGGAACGGGAGAACAATTTTAAAACGGAGATAGAGAAGGAAAAAGAGAGAGAGAGAGAGATAAAGAGAAACGGACAAAATAAAAAGATCCGACGCGTGCTTTTCCTCCATAGTTCTCACTCTGGACACACACACACACGGAGTCACGACCTTAATCCCACAATCGAAGATTCGAGTCCGGGGACAAAGGATTTTTCTTTAAAAAATAAAAAAAGTAATGAAAGAGAGAAACGGTTACGTTGCGGACCGAGAGAGACAGAAAGAGACCTCGTTCCTCTGACGGACATACACGAAACTAATCAAATAAGCGGGTCTTCTCTCGTCCACCGCACGCGTTTTATGACTACGAAAATGGCTGATACAGTTACTCTCGTTTGTCGATTTTTGACCGAGCAATGCGGATTCTAGGCCACGAGGAATACTCGCCATTGGTTTATTGGAGCAGATGTAATGGAGGTGTAGCGAAGTTGATTGGAGGGTTGTGTGTAGAGAAGAAATCTTGGGACGAAGGAAGCGACATCTTTAAAGATAAAAACAAAACAAAAGAAAAACCGAATTTCGTCGCTCTTTTTTTTTGTCCGATCGCCTTTATTTTTAGCGACGAGACTCGTTTCACCGGAGTCTCCGTCGGTTTTTTTTTTCCTTCCCGGTCCTGGTTAAAACGTCCGAGGGAGAAGAAACGAATATTTTTTTCCCCCTTCCTTCCTTCCTTCTCTCCGAAGTAAATACTTTCGGAGGGAAACAATAAATGATCCAGCTCGTAGCTACAAGCAACGGGGCGATGTGACGGAATACCTCCAGCTGTGCGCGGTTGCGACCGCGGCAAGCAGGGGGTTAGGAGGAAGAAAAAAAAGATGGGAGAGACGAGGGATGAAATGTCGCGGCGGAAACGTAATGAATCGACCGTCTTTTGTCTTCATCCCGAGAGAGAGAGAGAGAGCTTTGGGAACTAAAAATAGACGGGATGGGGAAGGTGGAAGGAAAAGTTAAAAAAAAAGAAAAAATTAAGAAAAAAGAACACCCGTGAGGCGACCAGGTCTCCATGGAAGAACGGTCGCAAAAGACGTGAATAGTTGCTCGGTAGATCGGCTCCAATGGGTTTCGATCGTTGGAGCGGAGAATAAAAAAAAAGGGGGGAGAGAGAGAGGAGCGCGAGAGACCGTGATGGCCAAAAAGAAGTGTTCTATGAGAGGAAGTAGGAGGAGAAAACGAGAGAATTCCGATTCGGGTAGATCGGTAAGGTTCGAAGGAAGGAAAATGGCTGGGGCGCAAAAAAAAAATGTCATTAACTCGGCGAACAAAAAAAAATACGAAGTTTCAGACGAATTGAATTTTTCCCAGCCCAGGACCCTTTCTTTCTCTTCCTCTCTCTCTCTCTCTCTATCTATCTCTATCTCTTTATCTCTGTCAGCTGCTCCAGAGTTTTAAGATGGTTTCCTTAAAACGGTGGAATGTAATCTTATGGGAATAGGCGTTTCACGGAATCGATATTGATTCTTGACCTGGTAGGTTGAAGACTTTATTTTTTCTTGCTCTCTCGTTAACTCTTGTAAGGATCTAAGGAAAAATGTGACGTCCGAAAGGGTTTGGAATCTGCTCTAGGATGAACGGAAAAAGATGATCCTCAAGTTCTTTGGCAAGGATAAAGTAACACCGCGTAATTACAAGTTTCGTGCGAATGTAGTAAGTGATCAATGAAAAAAAGAGTAACAATAAAAAATCTCCATGAATTAAGTTTTGAAATCTAAATGAAAAATTCAGTAGCTATATACACAAATAAACTAACTACGAAAGCTATAAAAAATTATGAAGAGTTTGCAATAAATAATCAGAAATAATATTATACATAATACATACTAAAATACCTATATGATAAATTGTATGAATGTAATTTATAATCATTATAACCATTTAGAATTTCTGCTACGAAAATTCGAAAAAAGTAAAAATCACTACCTGTACAATGTAGTATTCGCTCATCAGAACTATAGTGTAATATTTTATTTACTTTTTGCAAGTTCATAATTGCCTCGAATAGGTGGAAGCATAAAACTGTGGAAATTCCATCATTATTAATTATTTCAAAATAGTCTGCAAATTATACCAACTAACCATAAAATGGATCTGACAAAATTTATTTTCTATAATTCAAGGAAGAGACTGTGATTAACGAAAACAATAATGAATGAGAAACATTTCAATCACTCAAATATTAGATCTATGAGAAAGTTCTGGAATGCATTTTATATTGAGCATGTTATTCCACATAAAACTGTATTCTACTCTATTCCAATCGACCTATAACGCGAACTAGTTAATGAGAAGCATATCACCCCAAATACCAAGAAAGGATTTTTAAAAAACTCAAAGGGGAAAATCATCTGTTTAACGACGATCTCTCATGCTCAAACGGATAGAAATATTTCCCTGAAAACACGGTTGAAATATTAACGAAACATTGGAGTCGGGATTGCGAAGGAAATCAAACGTCAAGTCAATCTCCTCTGTGAGACGAAAACCTCCGTCGGAAATAATGCGATAATTGGCATCGTGAGTGGAATAAGAAATCAAAACCTCGATCGTGAAATGGAGCTTTAACGTAGTAAAACCGCGAAGGAGAGTGGTTTCCTTTTGTTTGCCTTAATTTGATTTTCCCGGTCCGTCCATTTAAGGGAGGAAGAGGACAATCGATCGCGACTCTCACTACTTCCGCGTGAAAACCAACCGGTTACTAAGAAGAAGGGTGTCGACGGATAGCGGAGTAATAACAATAGACTGAGGATGGGCGCGCGTGATCCGAGGGAAAAAAATTATCGAACCGAAAGTGCCATCGACTCAGGGCGGATTAGAGAGAGAGAGAGAGACAGAAAAAAAGTACGCGAGAACCTATCGCACACGATTTTTTCCTTCCTCACCTCCTACACATCACTAAACGAAGTTTCAAGGTGCATCACGTCTTTAACCCTTTTCACACGACTCTTTAAGAAGACCGGTAAGGGTGTCGGGAGGGAGAGAGAGAGAGAAAAAAACATGGGAAATACATGTGAGGAAGTAGGAAGAGATAGTTAACGAAGTGAAGGTGAGGAGAGGGTAAAATGCGCTGGTAACCATGAGAACGGAAGGGGTCGGGTGATCTCTTACAGGAGGGATTGCAGAAGGTAAGAAACAAGCGAGGAATTTAATGGGAACTAAAAGAGGAGACGGAGGGGGGAGGGGGATGATAGGAGACACCCTCCCCTCCTCGCGATGTAGGGAAGATCGAAGGGTGTTTCCATCACCAGCATTCCTCTTTCTTGCTTTAGGTGACGGATTCGTCACGGTTAAGCTAGGGTTAGGAGATTTACCAGAAGAGGAGGAAAGGTTCGCGTGATTGGGTGTAGCGTTAGGGAGAGAGATATTTATAGAATTTTATTTCAGGCTCAACTGAGTACGTGTCGTTATTGTTTACAAGAAGAGCCGAAGATTCAAGAACATTCACTTAAAAATATGAGTCCTTCATTTTGCTGACGCATCATGAAAAAGGGCACTTTATTTATTGAGGGTTATTTATAAATATAAACTTAAATTATTTATAAATTTAATTATATAATTACACGATAGAGTAATTTATTCAATAATTAATGCACAATTTTTAACTTTATATCTATAAACATTAGCTCAAAAGTTTAAGTTGAAAATTTGGAAGGCACTCCCTGCCGCCCACCGATTTCTCCAAATATTTTTTGGAAGCGTGATAAATGGTATCATGGATCACACATACCCTTCAGTATTATACGTGTAGGTTAAGGCGAAGCGTTCTTAAATTTTTCCAATCACAGGTTCTCTATTAATTGAAAAGGCAAATTACTTTTATCAGCAAATGGGCTAAGCTTCAAAATTACCTGGAAAACTTCCCCGATGCGATTTTCGATCTTCTTTTGTTTTTTTTTTGCTGAGCTAGCATAAAAAAATTCGTTTTTCAAAATATCCCATGCAAAATCGGACAAGATATACAAAAGGAAATCAACAAATTGTTCCCATTATAACATTTCAAATCCTAGCAATAAACAACAAAAGAAGATCGGGGGTTTGGGCAGGACAATTCGCAAGCTGTTCCAACAAATTAATTAAAAATTCGTGAATTTACGAACTGTCGATATTTACTTTCAATGAAAGAAGCAAAACAATCTTTTAATTGTGAATATAAATTATGGTAGTAGTAGTAGTAGTAACGCAATTTTCGATGGGCCCTTATTTGGTTCCCAGAATAAGGATTACAAAAATTATAAGTTACACCGTGATAATTCCGACAAAATATAGTGCATCAGATAACGAATAACAACATGTACAATATATTATAGGGAAGAAGATCCTTGAAAGATAGGATATATGCCCTCAATGTAATTGGAATGTGATTTTGCGGCCCCATTCGTTATATCGGCATATTCACTTTAGCGGCACGAATTTGGCCCCATGGGTGCCGTTAGAATGGGCTTTTACTGTACTTATCTCAGGTATCTCCAATAGCCACAAGATGGTTATGCGAGTATTGGAGATAAATGTGATAAGTATTTTTTCATGACCTTATATTTTCAAGTGCTTCTCGATATTTTTTCAGCCATAAGACGGACTCGATAATTCTCGGTTGAAGTAGAGAGAGGAACTAAAACTACTTCTCGCAAATAATAAGAGTCATGCGATTCACAAAACGACCAAATCTAATGATATTGAAAAGTAGACTATTCAGGACGTTACTCAGCGATGTTTTATTTATTTTTTTGACAGTTGACAACGTTTCGCCGACGTTACAATTGGGTTCTTCATGTCGAAGTCTTTTAGTCACCTTTCGCTCTCCTATTTGTCCTATTTCCAGTATTCGTCGCCTCTTTTCTTCTCACTCCGCCGTTTTCCATCTTACTCGCCAGCCGTTAGTAGCTGTTGCTATGTGCAGCCATCTTCCCTCTTCAAATTCTACGGTCTTTTTTTTTGTCATTTCGATGCCTCTCTTACTATCCTGAAGAAGGAAGCCGGTTCTTTTCGAGATGACGAGACTCGATGTAATGCTCCGGTTCGGGTGATATTATAATAATGTAATTGATTATAATGTTTTTGCTCCACTTGAAATATTTTTCCGATTATAAAAATTCTTTTAAAAAATACCTCCTTAGAATTTTGTTGCGATGACAAAGTTTTTGGAAGCAAACTCCATTAAATCGTCCCGAATAATATACGAATTCAGTCCAGTGAACGCAAAAGTATTATAAGCACACAAGAACTTATTTTAATGGTAAATATTTTATAGGCATATCGGTTTAGTAGACTCATGACCTGGAAGTATTTCAGAGTTATTTTTTATTATTATTGAGAAAATTACGAGAAGAGAAATACGACCAAGTTTCTGTCTAAACAAATTATTTCAATTTTCTTCCAATTTTTTTCAATTATCATTTGTTATATTAACGTCTAATTGATTACAGAAAAGCAGCCTTTTCTTTTCATTTTTTAAGTTATATTTTTTGAATTACGATTGAGTATGAAAGAGAAATGTAATAGCATGGGATAGCTTAAGGCTGTGCAGAAAAATAATGAGAACATTTCTATCAGAAAGTCATTTGGAAAAATGAAAGATGAAAGTTTATAACTTTGCCTAAAGAGTGTCCAACAAAATTATAATATAAATTATATTAGGTTTCAATATTTCGGCATCGAGTAAGATTTTAAAATAATTATTTTTAAAAACTTCCTCAAATGATGGATACCCAGAAAATGAAATACCTATACAAAGAAAGTTTTTTTTTGAGTCGTGTGGTTATTAATTGGAAAGGATCCATAACATATCCAGAAAAATTGAACCGCTACATCGAATCAAACCCTTTAAAAAAAATCAACTTTTTGCTACAGATAACGTAATTTTAGACATAATGGCGCTCTTAGAAGTCGTTGCATTCGTGAAAGAAAAGCCAAATTCCATCACAATATCATTTCATACCTCCGACTGCGATAATAGACTTTTTTTAACGGTACACCCGCCGACGAAAATGAAAAAAACTCGAAAAGTACGTCGTAGTAACAACCGAAGTCCGTTCCCTCCTTAAAGAGACGAACTTAGATTCGCCATAATAAGATCCATTCTCCTCGAGATGTTAGGAGGGTGTTTATGGCACCGTGGCGTGCGGGAGGAGCGATATAAAAGAAACAAAAGACGAAACAAAAAAAAACAACTAAGAGAGTTCAACGGGAGAGAGGAAGAATAAGCACTCTACCATTTCCTTTTTTCCCTCTCCTGACAGACAACTCTTCCTCCACGCTCCTTTTATTTCTCTTCCTCCCTTCTTTCCTAGCCTCTAAAAAAGACAATGAGATGGAAGAGTGGGCGATTTGGGTGGGTCTTGTATGGGGGGGGGGGGGGGGGGGGGGAGGTGCGACAGGGGTTGGGAGGTGCCAAAGAGAGGAGGTTGGGGTGGGCGCCGAAGTGGGGATGAAGGCCGTGTGTGGATCCTATTAAAGGAGGGTGGAAGACTGATGCGGTGTGTTGCGAGGGTGGTATCCAACGGGACTCCTCAGAGAGGCTCTTGGTGTTCGCATGGAGCCTCCCTCCCTCTCTCTCTCTATCCTCACGTCGAGGTCGGGACCCCTGCTGCCTCACCCCAGCCCCCTCAGCCTCCCTCTCCCTCAAAAACCCTCCGCCCACTCTCTTGCTCTCGCCTCTATTTCTCCCCATCGACACCTCCCAACACTTCTACTTTCTTTTTTACTCCGGCATTTATTTTTTCGTTCTCTCGTCGTGGATGGGGTCAAATGGATTGATTTCAAAAAGGTTTAGGGTCCAATGATCTCTGTAAGGTGCGGACGTGCTACTTGCTTGAATGTTCTCCCGTGACGAGTAAGAATCTTGCATTCTCGAGTCTATAGGTTTGGAGGTAACAAGGGCTATAAAAAGCAGTACATTCACGCAATTCCTTGAATAACAATCGGTACAACATACATTGTACAAACTTTCTCATATACCTACTAATGCGTCGTTTAGTTATCTTTAGAAAATGAAAATCGTATCAGACGGTCTTTAGAAAATCCAATTTTTGTTCAAGTTGCCCAAGAATAAACTAGCCTTATATTCATTCATTGAGAAAAATGAAATATGTAGTAGGTATTATTGCAGACGTAAACTCAAGTAACTGTACGAAATTTGATCAGAATCGTTAAAGCAGTTTTTGAGAAAATCAAATTGTTGTTAAGAATGCGTAGAATAAACTTCCCTTAATTACTGAGCAATGTCAACCATTTCTTCATATCCTCTGTATGATAGAATGCCTAAGTACGAGATTTCATTTATTTTCGCTCTACCGTTTAGGCTCTAGAGCCAGTAAAAGACAGACAGACAGACGGCATTGCGAAAACCACTTTTTCGGATTCAGAGACACCTCAAACGTATATTTCCGTCAAAATCTCCAGGTCGAATTTTTACGCGATTACAATACTTTCTCAATCTACTTCGTATATGATAAAGTAAAAATTTCTGTATGTGAATTTTTAAAAGATTGATACGGGAATTCCAGTGGTTTACGTCGTGGTTGCGTTTACAGGGAACATTGCGTTTAACGAATCGACGTATGTAGAAACCTATTTTCCCGTTGGATTAATGATAATGCACCCAAGATACGTTCATGGCAGATATTTTTTGCCGTCATTAGCCGAAAGTTTCCTTAACACGTACCAAAAACACTGCTTAATATGAAAATAACAATAATTAAGGAAATAAAAGTGACCACTATATTCATGAATTATAATATGTGAGATAGCGTGGGATTACTTACGCAGAGAATCATAACTCTGCCTCTCACCTAATCGGTAAAGGGTTTAAGATAAATATGGGGTTTAAAATTGAACTCAACGTATACGGGGGAACGTACCTCTAGCCTGTTCAGAAAACATTGGCGTACGCGTGATTCAAGTGGGGAAAAGGTAATTGCACATTAACTAATTCTTGATCGCTATTTTAAATAAATGAAATTTAATCATAGAACGAATAATAAAAGTGAAAGAAAAAAACTTTTGCTCGTGAGAGATTGTATAACCTCCAGCCCTACCCCTTACCGAAGATACGCCAGTGTATGAATAATTCCATAATTTTTATAGGAACGTTCATGTATTATGAATTTCCTAATACCCCAATTCAGCGCATTGAAGCATAAAAGATCAAATAACGAAATTTATATTTATTGCTAAGAAAATTTAAATCCATTAACAATTAAGTTCAAAGATAAATTTGAATCCGGAAAATCTGACTTTCCTATGATTAATTATAAATTAGAAATTTTAATTAAATATTTCTGGATAATTTGTACGTTATTATCAATGCTTACCGACCTTACAGTAATAATGGATGAATTGGAATTATTTCAAAGTTTACACTTGACTTATTAGAACTTCTCCAGAATACTTTGCACATAGTTATGTTTTACGCTTAGAAGTACTTTACTGAAATGAAATGAATATGAAATTCTATACAATTTCCCATCTCTAAAATCCTGCCATTATAAGACTGGCAATTACATTAATTTATCTGTCGAAGGATATAGAAAGTAGTTGATGGAGTTTAGAAAATATGATAATTAAAAAGGTTCTCATTCTAAAGTAATTATCTATCGGTAATGAATACGTTACAGGTATACCCCGATTTACGTCGGGGATGCGTTCCTCGAAAGTACGGCGTAAATCGAAGGATTTTTTCTAATAAGAATCAACGATATGAGGGGGGATAGGTGCAGGAATTAAGTGTCCGAATAAACGGAAGTGCTACGTAACAGGGTCACGCGCAATAGGATGGCAATACTGCTGAGTTTCTAATACGAATTTCGGACATTGCCGCCTAGCCGCAACGGCGTTGTTTTTTTTATAAGGAAACATGTACTTCTTATTTGCAGAGAAATATTAATGAATGAAGTGTATATTCTTTAGGATAATTATGTTTAAGAATGTAGAATCAGAATTAATAAAGTGAATTAAAATTATTAATATTGTTATCGTCCCGATATTTTTAGTTTCTTTAATACTAAATACCTTTATAGAATTTTTAGAAAATTATAATATACCTAATCAGATTCAATGTGAAATTTACTACGATTGAGCGTCATAATTTCATTTAAATGACGTATACACCATAATAACGACAAATTTTAGAGGGAGAGGCTAGTAGTTGGACGTCGTACGACTCTCCGGTCAGATCGGACGTGAAAAAAATCCCTCCTGTGCCCGGTTGATCCATAATTACGTGGACCAGCTTTTCCGGTAAAAAATTTATACCAACTTAGGTCGACTTTCTGAAGAAGTTATTATGCGTAACGTTATCAGCGTATACCCTATGTTTTGTGCTTGAGAAAGTTGTTAAGAAGTTCTTACACACCGTATAATTCCATGCCTCCTTAACTACAGTCCTGATTTCCTGTCCGAAATCATAAATTTTTTCGGAGGTTCACTCGTTACAAAACCCCTCAAAGGTTATTAAGCAGTCACCTGGAGAGCATTGGCCTGAGTTTGAAGTGAAGCAATATTTGTAAGATTGTTGTATTTTTTTTTAGATATTATCTTACGGGGTAGATATTTAAATCGCAATATGTGATTTTTGTTTAATATTTCTATCAGATAACAACTTCAGGAAGGTGGAAACAAAAATTTAAAAGTACCTTAGACCTACGTAACTTCGATTCAAAACGACGTAAATCGGTACACAGGTATCAGTTGATCAGCGTAAATCGAGACGACGTAAATCTGGATATACCTGTATACCCAGCTCAAAAACTTTAATTAAGTTAAACGAAATTAAAAAATATCGCACATCTCATTATTTGTGGATCATTATAATTTCCCCGTAATTCGTCTTATCCGCTTCGATAAAACACCTCAAACCAAAATCACGATCTATGGCGGAAATACGACAAGTAGTGGAGGAGATAATTTATCGATTCATAACCTTCAATTTCAGCCGAAAATTCCCAGCATTAGAGCCATCAAAGAGAGAGATCCTACTAGTGGATTTTCCAAAAGATAAAAGCAAAACAACAAAGAGGTTTTCCGGCGATGGCAATAGAGACTATACAGGAATTACTCCTCTCTTGCCTACAAAAAAAAGCTCATCCAACTCGACCGTAGCAACAGTTTCAGGAGTTATTTACGGCCCAAATAATCCCGCAATTCTAGCCGAGGTTTATTGGATGGCAATCGCGTAAAGTTCCGATCTCGAATGCGATGGTTTGATGAGCGCAGCCACTCCTCCAATCATTGGAACTCCATCTGCAGTGACGATTCTCCACTGGGAGAAAGATGGATAGAGAGAGAGAGAAAAAGAAGTATTAATAGCAGCCTAGAGGGTGACTCATCATCTGAAACACCCCTTATAAATCCCGATTAAAATGATGCGGACGATTCCAGACTCACAAAAAAAAAACGCTCGCTAAATGGAGAAACTTCGCGTTTTCGCATTTAATTGGAGTTCCCAATAAAAGTCAAGACGTGATGGGCGTATCGTTACCGGGAATAGATTAGATTTAATCTTTTGACGAAGACTGAAGTGTATTCGATCATACTATGACGGTATGTTCACCAGTCTATTCGAAATGAAACTTTGCTGAAGGATAAAACTGATGAATTTATGATGCACAAAGGTTATTAATAAATCTTCCAGCGATAGTCTTGGATATTTGGCTCCTAAATATTGACAAAAAATTTGATCCTATAGTAATAGAAATCTTTAATTTTCTTTAAATGTTGGTTAATAAACCACCGATCTCGATTCTCTAGAAATAAGCTATTGGAAACAATTTTATCACCAATGTGGACAAGTGCTCTGTGACCAATATGCAAACCGGTTTCCCCAACCATAGTTTGGTTATTGGAATTATTTTCTGTAATCCAGCTGAGTATATAATTTGTGGAGACGTTTAACTGTTCCGATTTATATATGAAATATAAATGACATAAATACGTTAATTTCGCAAATATCTTCGTATTTATTTATATATTCATATAAGACTTTTCAGTCGGATGTCTGCCTTACATATAGGAATGCATATAAATATGTAAATCCATACAATTTTTCGGACACGGTCCCATTTCCCCATTTCAATCAAAGCCCTTTCCACTCAGAAAAAAAAGACAAAGAAAGATCGCTTATAAATATCCCTTCGGAAAACTCTCTCATCTTTGCATAACCTCATAGAAACTTTCAAAACGGGAAAAAATTGAAAACTTTTTCTCCGCGTGTCTCACGTCTAAAAAGCAAAGGGTGTTTTTTTTTTTTTAGAAGGGAAGTAAGTAAAGTAAACCGACGTCCTTCTCATATCTCGCATACAGGACCCTCTCTCAGGCGCTATCTCGCTTATCTGGAACTGAGATCTGCTCTGATTTCTTGCCTCTTTCACCCGCCGCTCATCAGGAGGAACCCCTCTTATCCTCCTCCTCACCACCTCTTAGCCTATCCTAGCTCTTTCCTGTGTGTGTGTGTGTACCTGGGTGGTAGACAGGACTTTACTTACTTCCTCCCCGCATCAATTTTTGAGCGCAGGTCGAAATAAAGGAGGGAGAAGATGGCTCAGGGTTTCGGATGGAGAGAAAGAGAGGTATAGGGAGAAAGAGGGAGAGAGAGAGAGAGTCGCATCTTTTCGCCAATCAACGTCCCTTCCTTACAACCGCCCTCCTTTTTCCTCTCTCTCTCTTTTCCAAGACCTTTTCCCCACTGCCCCTGAATGGCTACCAAACCTTTTGACGTTACCTCTAAAACCACTCCTCTCTCTCTCTCTCTTCATCTCTTTCTCCCTCAATCTCTCCTCTTCATCCCTCACTACTCATGCCCACAGCGACTCTAGAAAGAGAGAGAGAGAGAGAGAGAGAGAGAGAGAGAGAGAGAGAGAGAGAGAGAGAGAGAGAGAGAGAGAGAGAGACCCCAATGGAAGGTTTTGCTGGGGAAGATGTGGGCCCGTCTGAGTGAGAGGTCCCGAAAAAACAGTCGGGAGGGATGGGGATGGACTCGGAGAGAACCTTTTTGATTCCCTACCCCCCCACACTCACCCGCACCCCGACCACTTCTTCATCCTTGTAAAATGTGCGCGTCTGTGTGTTCTCGCTGATCAAGATAAGGACTCGAAGCGACCCCTTCAGGAAAAAGCTCCGGTTCCTTGCTGCTTGGATGTTCCTGTGTGTGTGTGTTAAAGGGGGTTGGAGGAGGAGGAAAATGACTGCGGTCTTTCTTCCCTCGGCTTCATCCTTCTCTCATATATGTATATATAGGTATATATCAATGGAGGTGAGGTAGAAAATGGCGGTTTGAAGGGAATGGCAAATGGGCGGGAAAAAAGGGTTTTTTTTTGGGAGGGAGGAGGAGGAGATCGCAGGTCAAGGGGGTTTTTTTTTATTCCTTCCTTACTGGAGATGTTGAGGGAGACTGACGTTAAGACCTACGTTGATGCCTTCTTCCGTGTGAAAGGGCGGAGGTTGTGTGTGGGTCGGACGTGGTTGGTTTTTGGGGCGCATTTATCGCGAAGCAGTCCTTTTTTTCGCGTCTAGGGCTTTCATATTGCGATGGATTCTAGGCCACGTCGGCAAAGGCAGTGGATTTATTGTGTTTATTTTTTTGCCTCGTTATTTCTCTTTTAAACGGGGGATGGACTTAAGGTGCTCTGCAAGGGTTTCGGCATCGATGGATACCTCCAATTTGTTGCTAGTTATTCCTTGCTCTGGATCATTACGGTTGGCTTTGGGAAATATCTTATTCCCCTATGAGGTAACCAGAGAGATGAAAGGGGGCCGATCCTACTTTGGATAACCCAATTACATAATCGGGGAAGAAATAAAGTAGGAATAAGTGAAATTTGTAGCGTATCTTCACGCGCAATCACGCATAAAATGCTTTGCTTTGGACTTGCAACTCGTATTATAAGAATATTATAGAAATTGTAACCCTTCCTCATTTCCTATCATTAAGATCGATAAGTAGGTTCATTCATTTCATTTCACAGTTGAGCTTGCGACTCAAATGCGAACGACTTTCTCCATTCTTTTGCCATTGCAGATACAGATTTGAATGTAAATAATTTGAAATCCTTTAACAAGACCTTGTGACGTAACAGAAAACAAGTCTAATTGTAAGCTCGAATCTTGGCGAAGCCAAAATCATTTTTCTTTATCCCAAATAAAATAAGCTTTTGATTTCATCTATACTATGTAAGGGTAATACGCCACAAAGGCCCTGTGGCGCAACGGATAACGCGTCTGACTACGGATCAGAAGATTCCAGGTTCGAATCCTGGCAGGGTCGCACTTGCTTTTTATTTTTATTCTGTTTTAATAGTAATCCTTTAAATTTTGAATGCTTTGTTGGCGCAACGAATAACGCGTCCCACTAAAACTCAAAAGATTCTAACTCCTAATCCTGCCAGGATCATATAAGATTCTGCCGTTGTTCGTCCTATTATAATTTTAATATAGCATGTTTGTGAAAACGGAACATATTCAAAAGTCCGATTTTGCAATGAGTCCGACTATGGATCAAAATATTCCAACCTCGAAGCCTTTTTGATAATTAATTTTTGCATTACATTTTATTTCCATTATGTTTATTTTTCAATAACGATAAAGACATGCATCCAACCTTAAAATTTATCGTTTTGCATACAAGGAAAAGAAACTTCAAAACAAATTTCAATCAGTTCATAACGATTTCGCTTTTCCTGTGATATGGGTACTAATTGTTTCGTATTTATTGGAAAATCACATGGCTCCGAATAAGACACGCACGCCATGTTTTTCAGAAAGCCGAATGGAAAATCTTTGCAAAATTTTACCCTTGATGAAATCAGAGCAAGAGAGACTTGACTCTTAAAGAGTGTCGTTCTTCATGATACATTCTCTTTTATTCCGTTGAATTTGCTACTAAATGGCGATTGCCTTCTTTTAATATGATTTTGATTTGACATTTTCGTGTAAGACAAACATTTCGACTTTTGAAAGAAAAATTTGGCAAAAAGGTGAACGTGATATTCAAGTAAATTGAGTTCGAATAAACCTTCGCATTTTTAAATATGCGGATTAATTCCAAACACAACATTTAAATTTTAAAGAAATTGAGGCTACGTTAGTCTTTACATTACAAAGTCGTATTCCCAGTGTCGTATCATATCTTAGTCAGTAATAGAGATCCTAGAATGCTGCCATAATTAAATACTAATACAGAAATAAAACTTTCAACTCGAAAAAGCAGTTTAATTCATCGCGGGAGCACTTCTTTTATCGCAGGAATACCAGCAATGGAATCATTCTCTCTCTTTGTCGCTGCAAAGTATTAAATTCTTAAATTCCGATCTTATTTTCAGCAGAAATTACCCAAAATTTTGCAAACGCGAAGGCTGAGCCAAATAATTCTCCCATTAAAAATCATTCCGAACATATTCTCCGTTCCTCAAAGCCATTTGGAGTTTTTTTAAATATTCAAATGTCGGAATGCCAAAAAAAGAGGGAAGGCTGTGTTGAATTACACCACTTGCAAAGCGTTGATATCAGGTCACGGTCTCCGGAGAGGGCCATTGACCCGATTCCCCAAAAAGAGCTGGTGGACAAGTTTGAAACAAAGTTGAGCTGACCCAGTCATTTGAGTGTAAAGAAGGTAGTATATAATTCTACTTGACCCTTTCTCTGGAGAGGATAATTAAATGCAACCTTGCGAACCGATAAGACCACTTCCTCCTCCTCTTTTTTTTTAAGATAAAGTCTACGTTTGATGATTAAGAATTCAGATGAGAGATCCGGAAGAAGGTTGAAAGGTTGAACTCGGGGGTGTTAAGGGATTTAGAGATCCGGGGATTTTCCTTCCATGGAAAAGAAAAAAAATCGAGGGATAAACGAATATCGTGTAAAGGGAGAAGGAAATGTAAATTGAAGGTTGTCGATTGGTTTCGGGACGACTTAAATCTTGCTCGGTTCGCGTTATTTCGTCCAAATGGGAAACGAGAGGAAATATTCGGAAATCGATTCCTTACAAATACTTTCAAGGACCGAGGGGAAATATGAATCTATATCTTAATGGAGAAAAATATTCAGTTTAGAATTTAATCAAGTTCTCGAGCATTTTTGCAACGGTAGAAGAAAAACTGAGCATTGGGATTAGGTAAAGTTGAAAGATGTGTCATTTATTGCGCGTAAAAAAATGTTGAAGTTTTTTGTGTCGGTGGATGGTTAGCCAGTTATAACTTGTGCAGATTACATCCTTAAAAAATCTGATGTGGTCAACACATAACTTTCTCCATATTTGGGGTATAGATATTTAAATTATTATGAATAGCATTATGAGGCAAAATTATCATTTCGTATCGTAAAAGAATACAGTCGTCCTTATTGCCGTAAATTATATTTTGAATATGTTTACAGAATTCACCGCTACATGGTGGTGGTGCTGTACACTGAAAATTTACGAATAAGATAAATATCTCCGAAATGGATGGTTCTACGAAAATTTGTTTCAAACAAAACTTGGAAAAAATATTATTTTCTACAACTTTGGTCCTCACGAAGATTACCAATGACGTTTTTAATGAGATATTTAACGGAAACCGAAAACACCGATTATTTATAAATAATTCCTAAACAACAACTGCTATGGAAAATTGTTTCAAATGAAAGTTATAGGAAATTACATTCTCTATAACCTTTCCATAGAATTGTATATACAATAATGATGTTTTAACGGAGAAATATCGGAAAAACCGAATCGGGTTTCGAATAAACCTCGACTTTCGGTTAACCGGTATTGTCCAAAAACTAATCAGTTCTTTATGCTCATGCTGAAGTCTTATATATGACATTTGGTATTAATATGACAAGTAATTTTTGAGTTAGAGCGCACATAATCACATACATCCACACAGACACAGACACACACAGACACACACAGACACACACAGACACACACATCATTCCGAAAATAGTCTAAACGTGTTCTAGGGACCTCAAAAAGTGTATTTCCGTTGAAATCTCTAAGTCGATTTTTTTCTGTGATCACAATACTTTCCCATTACTACGTATGGAGAAAGAAAAAATAAAAACATTTGGGTCCACTGATTTTATTTAGGAGCTACCGGTGTCGACGTAGTGCATTGTCATTCCATTTCTTAGATGTCGTAGACGACCTATTCACACGCTTATATTTTGTGAATACATTTCCATATTTATATGTTTCATGTTAATTGAAAACGGCACCAATTGATATTTTAAAATGCCAACTACTACTAGAATAACATTCGGTACTGAATCTCTAGGAAATTGTTAAACGGGTTAACTTTTGTCAGCACAAATTTGACCTAGTAGGTGAAAACAGTCGGTATTGCGTAATTATAAAACATCGGAGAATTTGTTATGCAGTTCTGGACAAATAAGTCCTAAAACTAAGTCGATTTAAATTTAAGACGAAACTTATGAAGTCGCGGTTAAAAATATTGCGTTCTATGACATGCCAGCGACGAAAAGTTCAAGCGGAGTGTACGGTATTAGTTAATGGCATGTTTGAGTTTATATGCAGAGAAAATAATAAAAGAGACAATTGCAGTAACAAGTACTAATGTAGAGGTAATGCAGAATGACTTAGCGGTATCTGTGAACGAAGAATTCCGTGATATCCGACAATTTTTTTTCACAATTCGATTTATAATGTTAGCTCATAACGTCGGTATTTATATTTTCCAGAAGACAGGAGATTTTCTGCCATAACACGGATGTGCTCATAATTGGATAAGTTGGTTAGTTGATAGGTTTCAGCTGTTTATAGTATACATGGGTGGATAGGGGGAATTAGTGAAGAGGGTGGAGCAAACATGGGCCAAAAGGTGGACAGTTTCTATGCTACGGGGAAAAAGACTTCCTACTGGAAGCCCTTTATGCGTCGTGCCTTACACATGAACCATATTTGATACATCGGGTGCAACGCTCTCCGGAAAAAAATAATCCACTCGTAACGCTACGAAAAATTGCTGGAACTCAATCTGGTTAATTAAAATAACATCCATTTAACTTTTTATTATAACATTCGAGTCCTTTACTCACGGCCCGATTTAAGGTCTTATGAAACGCAGCTTTAATGAAATTAAAGTAAGAATCCAACTTAAAACAACTCAACAATTAAAAACATAGACTGTCAAATAAAAGATCGTGCCATTTCATAATCCAATCAATATGTGACGTAAGTCATGATAGCATGTGTGAATGGGTGAAATATAGATTTATCTTTGTTCTACATTATCATTGGTGGCATTTATTTGAAAGAGAAAACACGCCAGTGAGCATTGGTATTACGCACGCATGTCCGGTAAATTACTTTTATTTTCGGAATCAGCCATTTTATTAAACAAGAAACAGCCAAGCGAACACAGAAACTGCTTATTTATTATCTATTTACATTTCCACGTATACAATTTTGACGTATTGATATATGAATTTAGTATTTTTACTGAATAATACTGCAAAAAAAAACACGTAAAAGAGAGAAAAATGCTTGTTCAGCTCAGCGAATGTAAGCCTTTCATGGATGGACCATTGAGAGCAGGAGCGGCGAAGGAAAAAATATGTGCTTATAATCCTCTAGTTACGAATTATGGCCGTCATACACACGCGTGATAAAAATATGCACAGAGTTCTAGATGTTCTAAAAAAATCTGAATCTTTTTGGCGGGTTGTATTTTTAGAAGGCGCTCATGTTTTCGTTCTGTTTATTTGTCTGTATAATCATTTAAATTAAAATAGCAAATAAACGGAAATAGATATGACTGACATTTTCAGGGTGTATGATGCCATTTATTACTATGTCAAAGAATTTGTTTTGGAGACATGCGTTGGGCGGCAGGGAGTGTCCTCAAAATTTTCAAATTAAGATTCTGAAATGGAACGGTTATATATCGGAAGTTAAAATTTTCCAGTATTTGCGTGACCGTTAATGCCATCAATAACGCCGCAGAAGAATGTTTTCTGAAAAATCGGCGGTCTTCAGGGGGCGCCTTCAAAATTTATCTTGGTTGTATTCTCTCGGGAACTTAAAAAAAAATACCTCTCCGAGGACGTCTTAGCGACCTTAGGGCATTCGTTCGGCTGCCGCTAGTTTAAGATTGTACCAAAGCGTATAATATAGTTAGAAAGAACCGGGGCGATATATCTTACTCGCTACTACTCCCTCGTATTCGGTGTAAAGATACGGTAAAAGAAATCCTCACAGTTCACCTGGCCTCCTAGGTGATGTGCTGCGTCACCGCCGAGAGACCCCCAAGTCCATTCCACCACTCTGGCGGCGGAATGCCGCAATTGAGCTCTCTCTCGGACCATTCAACTGACTCCGATCGTTCCCAGAGAAAGAGAGGACGGAATGGCTTTATCAAATAATGGCCTCACTCATTTCCCGCGGTCAGAGAAATGGTAGTTTCGCTTCTCTCTTTCTCCCTCTTCCTTCTTCTCCTACCTCCCTCTGCAAAAGTCCTTTGAACGCCGCCGCCTCGCGGAGAATGAAGGAACCTCCCTATCAGTGCTTTTGGGAAGTAGTCCCTCCATGGTCCGCGTGATTTTAGATGTTTTTATTACGGTACGTGTCCGTTGTCTCTATACCACTGAATTCTTTCGAGTGTGTGTGTGTGTGCGCGCGCGCGCCCCTGAGCGAGCCCCCACAAGTGGGTGGTATTAACGCATTTTTCTATCCCCTAAAAAAAAAGGGAGCTAACGGTTCTCTAGTTGAGGGACACAAAGAGGGATGGCGGGTTAAAAATGATGAGATGGAATTGGATGGGGTCAGATGGAATGGGAATGTTATGAGAAAAGCTCTCTACCACATTCTACCATTCGTATCTCGTTCGTTTGGGTGCCCATTGTTTCTTTTTTGTTCCGCGCTATCTACTCCCTACGCTTCTGTTATATTGCGTCTATTCTACACACATCTTTTCAAGTTTCCCTCTCTCTCTCTCTCTTTGTGTCCCAAACTTTGTTTTCGTCCTCCCTTTCCTCTCTACTTCGCTCTCCTCCCTATCTCTCTCTCTCTTCCCTCTTTGTTATGATATTTTTATTTGCATTTAATTATTTTCATTGTGCTCTATGTAATGTTTGTTATTACAATTTCTATTACACATATCATCGAAGGGTTAAATGTAAGAGGGGACCTTTTGGTCAAAATTTCGCCCGAATAAAGACGATTGTCTATCTATCTATCTTCTACCCCCAAATTCCTTCTTCCTCCATCTTCCTCTTTTCTTACACATCTCTGTCTCTCAATCTCCTCTCCATCTTTTTAATATCTTTTATATTAACCTCACTCGATATATATATATAGGTATATATAGCAGTTTGTAACCACTTTGGCAAGATACAAAATTGAGGCACTTCCAGATGTGCTAGCAACTTGAAATTTGGTAGGATTACAGGTTTTTGGTCACAGCCGAAGGAAAAAATCCGAAACTTTCGGAATTCCCCATTTTGAGGGGCTATTTTCGCACCTTTTCGCTCCATTTTTGGCCTATAAGAAAACATGTAAATTGGTGTAGAGGTTTTTATATTTGCACTTTCAAATTATTTCCCGTCAAGATACGAACTCGAGACTTAAACTATCGGATAGGGTATAAATTGTAGTTTCTTATTTTTGCAGACAGAATTTCAATCCTATTAGAATTAGCGTAAATTTATAGTTTTTATCGGAAAAAAGTGGTAATTTTTCTGGGTCCAACAATCAGCTACCTAGGCAACAGGCTTAATGCTTTCATATGGGTAAGCTTTTAATGGGAATCAGAGTCTTATATTTCTCCTTTAAAACCTTACTAGCGTAATGCCCGTTGAAATATCAACGGGAGTAAAGATTCGATCGTTCAAGCTATTTATGGAGATCAAATTGGCATCAGAAACATTAATTGTATTGAAAGTCATTTCCCTCTCTCACCCTCCCTCCCTTTGTCCCCTCCCTCCCTCTCTCTCGTATTAAAAGCATTCAGAGCACGTTTATATACACCCATAATGATTGTGTAATAGTACAGATTACTTACTTTTGATATTACTCGTGTTGCGCTTCGTTGATTTGTATACAACAAGAAATGTCTTCAGCCTTGATATCCAGTTTAATTGAATATAGCACCGCCTCCACCAGTAAAAGGTAAATTATGCAGGTAATTTCACCAAATTTGAAGTAAGGAGTATAATAAATGTTAAAATATAAAAGTTATTTATAAAAATTTATTTTTATATCCATTACTTGTTCATTTCTTCTCTCCTGTTCTCCTTCCTCACTTCCCTCTCTCTTTCTTTCACTCCCCTTCTATTATTTTCTTTCTACCCTATTTCCCGCCTATTTCTCTATCTTTCTAATCACCCTCCAGTTCTCAGCCATCTCCTCTCTCTACCCACCCCCTCCCATCCTATATCCTCGTCATTTCCTCCCATTCTTAGTCAAGTTCCTCTTCTACGTCCTCTCCATCCCTCAATTCCACCCTCTCACTTTTGAGAGATACTACATTCAGAGAACGGGTATTACGCGAAGCTTTTAAGTTTCGGACTGCCGGTGTTTCTTGAGTGGTCGTAGTTAGATACCCTCGAGGCGTATAATTTTCCTAACTTCTTTCGTGTATTTCTCTCTCGTTCCCTCTCTCTCTCTCTCACTGGAGCTGAATCAGGTGTCAAGGTGAGTGAACTGATAAATGTAACACGAATGTATTTCTTTTTCTTTCCTTTTTTTTTTTACGCGACTCCGCTGGGAATTTTTGTTAAAGTTGTACTATTCCACACTTCTCCCGCCTCACACCCTTCTCCATTCCGTTCCATTCGGGACGAAAAAGATTGCGGTTAGGACGGAACTTTTTTTAAGTTTTCCCCCCGCACATAAGAAGCTTATTAACGGAGTTATATATATATATATATATAATATATATATATATATAGAATATATATATATAGAAAAAAATATATATATAGAAAAAAAAAATATATATATACTATATACACACACACACACACAAAACCCCCAGAGGGAGAGCAATCTACAATTTTCGGAGATGGACGAGACCGTAGCGCCTGGTACATTTTTTCTTTCTCTTCCGCGTAATATGTCTCGTGCATCCAATCCTCTGACGGGTTTGAGAAATGATATTTTTTCACTTTTAAGTTTTTTTCCCGCGAGCTTTTGATGAAGCGTCGCATCCGTGCAAGAAGAGGAAGCAAAAGTTTTCGATTCCTTCGTAAAAGAAGGTTACTCAGAAAAAACAGTTTTCTTTTTTTTTATCTCTCTCTCACACACACACTCCGTTATGAACTTTTCTCCTCAAAACAAATGACCTATGATGAATTTTTTTCGGGATATTTTTTTATTTACGGAGTAATGAGAGGAAAGCACGCCACGTCCGTTTTGGGGGGGCCGTTATCGCGTTTTTATACGACGGAAACGTATTTGTAACAGCGATATCCGGATTTAGCTTAATAAGCTCTGTTAGATCCGAGGTTCTTCCTGCGAAACTGCATGGATTCCTAATGGAATTTGTCCCAATCGAGTAGAAAATATAATCCCTAAATATCGCGAACGGAAGTTCATGAGTGCTGTAGGGAAATAGAGGAGCTCCGTTCCCGTAAATTGCCTTACAAATGCAAAAGTTATTATGTTAAAAAAAACGTGACACATTTTGCGAAGACAAATGGTCTTGCGAGGAAGTCATGCAAAATAAAACTATTTGGTTGCAAAGATTAACTACGTCGCCGTGGCGTCCGTAATTCTGATCTTTATTAGACGCAGTGTTAGTATGCCTCATTCAACTTTTATCTGGCTTACTTTAAGCCTTCTAAATTTTCGTATAAAAATAAGTTAATCACTTTAGTCTAATGATCACTTGCAACATTACCCGATTCTGATCAGTAATTGGGAAATTTCGCAGTTGTTAAATCGGTTTAGTGTAACGTTTCCAACTGATTATTATAGGGCTCTGGGGTGAAATTCTGCCGTGGATATCGTCGTATGTACCTACTCTTTGTCACTGTTGACGATGTTCTCATTTTTAAAGGCGGTCATGTGACGTATATGAGCTGTTACTTCAAACAAATCCTACAAATGACTGACTTTTAGGATTCGAGTTTATCGCACTGCAGTGAAAAAAATTGCGACTATTAAACTTCAGAATAAACAAATCTGAAAAAGACAAAGTAAAAAATATAATTATGAATAGTTTTCACAAAATTATTTCTATAACACTCTCCCTTTCATGGAATAAATTAAGTGGAAGAGCCACCTGAAAAGTTTATGATTCTACGACCAGGAAGAGTATATTTTTTCTCACAACAACCATTACTCCCAAGCGCCTTAGAGACACGAGAGACGGTTTCTCTAGCGCTTAAGGCTTCCAATCGCCGTCGAATCAGGATCGCCACTTGCTTAATGTTATTTATTCCTTCCTGTTCTGAAATTGCAATTTCCTTCCTTCCTTCATTTCCGAAAAGGCTGTTCACCACGTTTTTCCAAGGGTGCAGTTTACGACAGGAAACTCATCTTGAAGCAGATTCACGCACGTGTGAATTTTGTAATTCAGAAATGATGCGGGAAAAGGTGAACTGTGATTACCTATTCCCATAACAACTTCACTCGTGGTATTCTTTCCTCTATTTCCCTAGCATCGCAGCAGAAGTTCCTGTGCTCTAGGTGAAGCATTACAGTGAACATTTTTTCCACAGTATTCAGGCTCATGTCGGCGATGTTGCCGATGACACGACATTTTTTTTAAATACTGCAGTAGATAAGCGGCATATTAGAAATTGTACTAATAAATATAAGAGCAGCAAATTTCCCATTAATTTTTTAAAAAAATATTCAAGAAGATAAAGGTAATATGCAGAGGTTACCTAAGGAATATGGCGCCTATGTCAACATTTTAAGAAACATCTTGGCTATGTAGGATATAATTTTTCCTGCGTTTTACTACAGAATAATAGAGTTTTTATGACACATAAATTAACATTTTAGTATTAAAATAATACTTATTTATGGAAAAATGAACTTTTAGCACTTTTTTTCGGGAACATTTGGCGCCTTTTGCAAAGGGCGCTTATGATAAATGCCACCTTCGCCATACCCTAGTTACGGCACTGGTAATATGTGTTGTTCTATCGTTATCCTCCCTTGTAAATAAAATTTTCTAAACATTTATGAGCATAAATACCATTGGTTAAATTTCAGAGGACTGAATATAAAGGAAGTCTCTAGACAGGCTTAACATATTCGGAAGCCTATCTAATGCGTGCGAATAATAAAAAAAAAATACACGCCTCGAGTTTCGCAGGATTTTCACTCAGGATTGGAAAAGGTTGAAATTAATCGATTACTCGCTGCGATCGCGTCATCCCGAGCTCTTTACCTCTGCACTCTCTCTCTCTCTCTCTCTCCCACGAAGATGAATGCCCGTGAATGCTTGAGCGCTAGTCTTCCATTCATTTGGGCCCAAAAGATCCCTTCCGATGAGGCTAATGAAGTCCCCGACCAATTGGGAGATGAAGGACCAAAATTAATTATCGGATCTAGCACCCTCTCTCCCTCCCTCCTCTCTCTCTCCCTCCCCCCCTTCTCTACCCCCACACTCCCGCTTATCTAGCTTAAATTATCTCGCACGGCGTTAATTGGAAGCTTAAGTTAACCAAAGGAATCGGAGAAGACGACTGGAGGCGGAGGAAGATGGATGGAGGGAAGGGAGGAAGAGGAGTGGTAAGGAGTGAGAGAGAGAGGGAGAGAGAGGATGACAAGGAAAGAGGAGAGAGAGTAATGAAGAAGGTGCGAGAGGGAGAGGTAATAGGGAAGGAGAGGAAGAAAAGAAGCGAAAAAATGAAGCGAATGAGTAGATAATAGACGTTAGAAGGAAAATAAAGAGGAGAAATGGAAGAAAAGAAAGGTAATTATGAGGAAGTTACGGAAAAGGGGAAGAAATAGAGAAGGGGGATGGAGAAAGTTTGGTAAGAAACCGAGTTAACATGAGAAATTAGGTGGAAATGGTGGAATGAGACCACAACTTGAGAAAGGAATACAAATAATACGAGGGAAAGTCAGAAAGTTAGGTTCCCTATTTTTTTATTTTGAATGTAAACAAGTTACAATGCGGAACACATGGAACAGATATTCAGCCTATTTTTCGACATAGTCGCCTTGTCAGTTGAGGCACTTATCATAGCGGTAGATCAAGCAATCGAAGCCTTGGTGGTAGAAAGATGCGTCCTGCAGAGGTAGCCAACGTCTGACCTCTTCTTGGACGTCTTCATCAGACTGGAAGCGTAGGCCTCGAAGGTGCTGCTTCAGTTTGGGGAACAGGTGGAAGCCCGATGGTGCCAAATCAGGACTATAGGCAGGATGGGGCAGAATTTCCCAGTGCCAAGTGTTCAAGAGATTCACTGTGGCATGAGCAGTGTGCGGCCGGGAATTATCGCGCAACAGCAGCACTCACTCCCTTTGACAGCAAGCCGGACCTCTTGCGACGGACAGCCTCCTTAAGTTTCGTGAGGGTGGCCTGATGACCAGCTGCATTGATTGTCTGCAGGACGCATCTTTCTACCACCAAGGCTTCGATTCCTTGATCTACCGCTATGATAAGTGCCTCAACAGACAAAGGCGACTATGCCGAAAAATAGTTTGAATATGTGCCTATATCTGCTCCATGTGTTCTGCATTGTAACTTGTTTAAATTCAAAATAAAAAAATAGGGAACCTTACTTCCTGACTTACCCTCGTATGTATGGGAAGAAGGACAAGAATACCACTAAAACGGAACGAAAAGTGTGAGTACAAGGGGAAGTAACGTTCGGAGAAAGAAATAGCAGAGGGGTAGAAAAGCAGAAGAGGGAGGAAGGCACAATGGAAAAAGGAAAGGGCGGGAGAGAGAGAGAGAGAAAATCAGCGGGATGCACAGGACAAGCAGAGCGAAGACAACCCATGGAAGAGTAATACCAGGAATGCGGGTCCGCGATAGGAAAAAAAAAGAAAAGCAGAAACAAAAAAAAAAGGGAGCAGCAGCAAAAATTACCACAAAAGGGATGCGTAGAATGAGCGAGCGAGTATAACTCTCAGGAAAGAAGGTTAGAGAAAACTACTCCGAGAGAGAGAGGAAAAGGGAGTACATAAGATTGGATGCGATAGGGAGCAGCGTAAAGAGGGTCGGAGAGGAGGTGAAGTAAATGGGTGAGATCGTTAAAAGGGGAGAAAGAGGAATGGGAGCGAGCGAGCTAGAGAGACAGAGACAGAGAGAGCAAGAGAGAGAGAGATGGAAAATTGGAGAGGAAAAAGAACAAGAGAATATTCAGTGAACAAGTGGTCTGGAGAGCAGAGAGAAGAGAGATAGGATAGGCGAGAAGGAGACGGAGGTTTGGAGAGGAGAAAGAGAAACCTGAAAATTAGCATGCCGCGGAAGGGTGAGGATGAAGAGGGTCCGCGGGACGAGTCTAACAGCATATCAAGTTCAATGGGTATTAGTTAAACAGGTTTTCGAGGGTGGGGACTCTTAGAAGATGATGACAGGCTAAAGAGGAAAAGGGGTGTGCAGTGGGATAAAGTTTCTTGAATATATACACATCCGGAATTATTATGCCCGCGTAAATCATTGCCGGAGGATTTTCTCGGTTGGAATGCAAGAGGCAGCCATCAAAGATGTGTGTCAATAATGGGACCGCGAGCTCAAGACGTTTATTCATGGTTCATAATAACCGATGTGCGTTGAAATGGCATGGGAATTTGCAAAGGAAAATGATCCTCCGCGAGCAACAGAAGTAATTACTAGGAAGGTGTTGAATGGCTGCTAATAGTTTTTTGCGTGGTTAAAAAACAATCAATCTTAAAGAATACCGGAATAGTTTCATGAAACCTGCAGTTATCATCCAGGTCTTTATGAAAGCTTGAGAAATCAAATTAAATCCATTTAATGGAATAAATATAGAGCTAAAGATAATCGAAGACTGATTTTTTAACGGAATAGTTCAAGGAGTTTTTTTTTGTTAAAGCTACAGGCAGACTGGAAGTTATTAACTAATTTTTATTATTTAAAAAATCTATTTTCTTAAAGATATTCTTTAAAAGGAGTGCGAATCATTAGAAATTCTGATTTAATTGCTTGTGTTTGTGTGTGTAACCTTTTTTGAATTTTTTTCCTTTCACGGATTATACTACATGAAGTTATTAAGGAGAGGTGGTTTGAGGGGAGAAAGAATAAAATGTGGCTATGGCGGTAGTGAATTAATTGGACGACCTTCGCCTTGAGAAAGGTCCTTGTCCTCGTATCTCCTCTTAACGCCGATGTCCCATGCTGCAGAAGGGAACATGAACCTGAGATATTAGATTCTCCCATTAGAGATCCATAAATCGCCGTCTTCTGCTAATAATTGAACGGGCGCGCAAAAAAATAAACCAACCGCCAGGCGGTTGAAACGATCGCAAGAAACGGTTTATATACGGCTTAACGAAAGGGAAAAATTATTGCCTGGAATCATCCCTCTCAATAGGTGCCTGTACGTAAATTAATCGTATCGTATATTTTTGAATTTGTAATCGGTTCGGTAGAAAAAAATACGGGATTCAGACACGTTTATTCCAAGAATTTAACGCGCGGTGCTCCTGGGTGCATTGATAGAACGGATCTAATCGTAGTTATGAGATTATTTACAGATTATTTACGACAAACGCTTACGGATTACGCGTTAAAAAGTTATAGACTAAGGTTTAGAAATTTTCGCTGCGGTTATGCTCGGTAAACGTAAAATTGAGAGGATTCAGGTTGTCAGACGGCTCGAATGAACTTTTGAGTTTGAGTGCCTCGAGGGTACAGGTCGAAGCGATTTTCGATTTGGTGTGGAATGACCCAGTTTAGGACGCGATCGAGGCAACGTATTTCAACCAGGCCGATTAGAGAGAGAGAGAGGCACGTGGAAATTTGGTTCCTAAAATAAAGATCAACTTGAAAAAAATGGCATTAAATTTATTATGTTGTTTTGGTTTGTTATGCCGCTTTTTACCACTATGTCTATTCTACATTCTGATTATGAAAATTATAACGTACAGACTTTAGCTCTAACGTTTATACTTTCTGTACAGATAACTTTAAAATATCCAAATAATACACATGGAACACTTCGAATAATTCAGTTATGCACACAGTTTCGATGTATTCAAATTTGAATTTGCAGGCTCGGTATATGGCCCTGAGCGTCACAGGCAATTTCCTGCGGTATAACCATAAAATGTTTTAGTAAACAAAACGAGCATCGCTGATGGGGAGTGTCATTCGTTATTGGTTATTATGTGATGGTCTTTGTTATAGTTAACATCAGAAATTATAAAAAACATGTTCCTTAGTTCTCTACTCAGAATCTCGGTGAGTGAATAGTTATATTTTTTCTCAAAACTGCTGTTCGTCTTGGCAATAAATATCTTATCGTTCATAAAAAATTTCGACCAAAGAGGAATATGTGCGCTAAAGAATATATATTGTTTATATTTTATATATCTACATTATTTTCGCAGATAATGCACAAGGAAAAATTGATAATGAAGAAGGTCTTCTCGTTGTCGCGGAAAACAAAAGTGTCACATATGAAGGCTGAAGGAAGCCGCAGAATAAATTAGATGGGCTAATTAAAGTTCTTCGATGTCACGGATGACAAATAGAAATAAAAACGTTGCTAGAGAGACGACCACTACAAAGAACTTGGCATAATGACTAGGAAACGCACTGTGGAAAAGACACAACCATAGAAAAGAAATTGCTACTTGATTTAGGGGACCTCCAAAGTTGCACTTTTGAAGCAAAACGACTGACCGTTAAGATGCACTTCATTGCATCGAAGTTTGTGATTCGCCAACCGTTCCCACAAGGGTTGATCATCATTCAATCAGTTCAATGCTTTACCGGCAAAATATTAGCGATTTCTTCAATGAGGCGGAATCAAAATCATCTCAGCTGAGATCGAAAGAAAAAAAACACATGCGGGATTTTTCAGAGGATATATCACGTAAATCGAATCCAAATCGAACGGTATCGCCGGACGCACGAACGGAAACCATAAGGTTAATTCTGCGCTTCGTTGGCTGCAAAAAAAAAAACATTTGAATCCAGTTGATCAACTGCGATGAACGCAATGGAGATCATTATTCTCTCGGATGCCAACCGGAACATCTATCCATGCAACGGCGAACGTCTATCTACCAGAAGGAACAGCGGCGAGACGAGTCTAATAAAAACATTCAGAGTGGCAAAAGAGAGATTGTTTAAAAAAAAAGGTCGAAACCGTGAGAAAAACTGGGGACAAAAGACGACGATTCAAGGTTGAACCAGAGTCTATTTTATAGACAAGATTACTGTATCAGAAACTGAAATGAACAGAACCCTTACAACTTCAGAAGGAAAAGTACAACGCAATGCGATACCATTCCATCAGAAAACTACTCCTGTACAGATGACAATAGATGTTGCCATTTATGGTCTACTTAAGAAGCACTATCACGACTTTTAGATTTCGAAAGGGATAATTTAATCCGGTTAATTAAATTGATATTAATTAAAAGTCAACGGGAAAATCAAGCGCGGCGTTTATTTAAAAAAATGTATTACACATCGATTTATTCAATGATTCCGCGGGGCGTCTCATCCCTCCTTAAAAGGAAGGATTTCGTACTAATATCCGAAATCTGAAATCGCGAATAACACGTCTTACGGAGACAGAACAATAGCTATCGGAAACAGCACATCATAATTAGGCACCATCGCAAGAATTTCCCCATAAAACGACAAGTAAAAAAAAAAAAATAGAGATAAGGAGCTTAGGTAAACCATAGGGCTCATGCTCGTGCGTCAAAAAAGGGAACCCAAAGCATGATCCGGCATTAGCTGCGCAGGAATAAGAAAAAAAGATAAATTCCGCCGTTTCATCTTTATGGAAGACGGCAAAGGTTTTTTTTTTTTGAGGAAAACGATAAGAAGGGATGACGCGGATGGCATAGAGGAAGGAAAGACGGTGGAGACAGAGACAGGGACAATTACGTAAGGATGATAAGTGAACGGAGGTTTTTTTTCTTTTTTTTTGAGGGAACGGGAGCGGATGGAAAGGGAGACGGAGATGGAGGATGGAAAGAAAGAAAAGGCTCTGGTAAAGAGCCAGAGGACATGACGCAAGAGAGAGAGAGAGAAGAAGAGAGGGCGAGCAATCAAGGGAAGTGAAGGGAGCGGAAGACAAGCTCTCACAAAGAAAAGACACAGTAGGTAAAGCCGAAGATTTTTTGAAGTGGAGAGGAAAGAGACGGAATGAGATGAGGAGAAACGGGAGGAAAAAACAGACGGGAGAGGGAAGAAGGGAAAGACATGGCCAATATGTGATTAATCAGGTAACAAGTAAGAATTTAAAAAAAAATTTTGCTTTATAAAAATAGGCGGACTTAAAGTAAAACAAGAAAATTTTCAGATTATTTGTTCGTTATAAAAGATTTTGGTATCATATTCTTTTCATTATACTGTTGCTTTACATATCATTTACGTAATAATTACGCTTTGATAGGTTTTCAAGGTTGTGCTTCGTTAAAAAATGTTTTGTTATTAACTTTATATTCAAAATCAATTTACTCCAGCTTCTGTAATGAGATCATTACATAAATGATATGTAAAGTTATAGTAGTAATGACAAGTACATGACACCAAAATATTTTATAACTAACAAATAATCTGAAATTTTTCTTATTTTATTCCTTTAAGGCCGCCTATTTTATAAAGCAAAAAGATTTTATTTTTTAATTCTTACTTGTTTTAAAAAATTAATAATATTCCATCAAAAATAACGAACATAAATAATTTAACTCACTCGCTTTCTTACAGTGATTGATGTCAAAGTTCTTGATTTGTGGAACTTTGTGACTTCGTACGATTCTGGCGCCAGTAGGCTCGTCAGTTTAAATCACAAAGCTAATAAGAAGAGAAGCCCGGTACCGGCATTAGCCTACTCTTTTCGAAAAGCACCAAGGAGGACCAACGGCTTTATGTCCCTTCCGACGGATGAAGCGTTGATTCGCGTGCTCTCCTCTAAACATGCAAATAGGGGCCTCAAGATCTATTGAAAAAGTGCAACTCTCGCAGGTTTTCAATAATTGGCGTACCAGGTCAACGCGCTCGCCACTACGCCACGGCTCTCCATTTCGCAAGTTTTGAAATTTAGAAGATACTTTTCTACCCAAAAGCCATCTACCGCAGCGTGAGAAATAAAAACACATTCCCAAATGAACCATCTTCTGCAGTGGTTCTCAACCGGTGCGCCGCGAGGAAGGGACAAGTGCGCCGCACACTCCGAATATATTTAATTTTTAAATTATGTATGTATTTAATGTACAATAAAATTATACAATTATTGCTTTGCCAATAGTAACTATCTAATATAACTGCGACTTTTACTTGTTACGCTAGTTTAAAAATGAGTATTTACGCAGTGAAATTAATTAGGGGTGGTTTGGTGTGTCGCGATGATCTTAAGCATGCATGAAGGCGTGCCGTGGAGCAAAAAAGGTTGAGAAGGACTGATCTACTGATTACGAGTTGTTAATTGTTTTATGAAAAAGTTCCAAGTTTTTAAACCAATAGCGAATATTATTGAGGTATAAAATGGCATAATAGAAATAAGCTAAACTTTTCGTACAATTAAGCGTTATAACTTCTCCCTCCATATATAGTCAAAATGACAACTCCGTTGAAATCCGTATTTTCCGCTATCGTTTCTAACTTTGGGGCAAATAATGCTGTGCCTATGTAGTAGTACAATTTCTTGCTACTAAAACGCCCCCAATCACGCGTGCAGAGCCATCGCATCGAGAGAGATTTTGAAAAGCTTGAACATTCACAGTTTAACATGTAAATGAGGTACAACATTGTTTATAGGCTAAAAACCATCTTCAAACCATAAACTTTCAAACGATGTAACATTCTTTACTATCCTATCATTCGTTCAGGAGATATGAGGGAACAAATATGGTCTACCCCAAAAAATATATATACGTATATAAATACTACGGAAGAGGAAAGGTAAATGAGGATATTTGGGGCAACTAGGTGTTGAAGGAAACCCAGTGAGCCCTTACCGGAAGGAGAGTCGCTGGGGTGTTGGAGAGACACATTTGTAGAAGTTATTGGAGCTTTCGAGATGATCCCTTCGTCAGCACAAGAGAGAGACAACTCATATATATATATATATGCTCACTGGGTTTCCTTCAACACCTAGTTGCCCTAAATATCCTCATTTACCTTTCCTCTTCCGTTAGTTTATATATATATATATATATATATATATATATATATATATGTGTGTGTGTGTGTATAAATGTCGGACGAGCGCATATAAAAGATTTTATAAAAAGGGAATGAAGATTCGGGTGTACGGAGAGTGAATTAGGGATGACTATTCAAAGATTTAGAGGAATGTAATTGGTTTACAAAGAGAATAAAAAGCTGCTTTCGTCTTATTACGACGCTGTACATATGTCAAGGGTGGGAATGCGAAGCAAATAGTCATTTCGGATACGAATTACAAAAAATGTATTTCTAAATAAATTTTACTTTAACTTCAATTGCATTTCGCGTTTCAATGAAGTCAAATTATATGAACGACGCCTTATAACATAATAATCATTTTTTGTATCTGTTATGTACAAAATAAATTTAAGGTTGGCACGCGTGGAGGGTCACAGATCATGATTATCGATAAAGAGTGGCACCCAAGAGGAAAACGTTAGCCGACACCTGCTCTATATCCCTGTTATTATCAAACATGCTCCCCTTTATACCCGTAAAATCATCACAGTATTGCCTTTTCCCTATAATTTAAAAATTAATCCTGAAGTGGAGAATGTTTTGAGTGCAGGAAAAAAGGTTTTCCATCTAAGGAGACTTTGGGTTCCAGTGGTAAAAAATTTTGAATCGATTGTAAAGCCGTTGAAGTATATCTTTTTTTATATTATAATTGCCTGTTTTAGCTTATATGCTGGATAGATAGCCATAAAAATGGAGACTTTAAAAATTCTAACTCATTAAATAATTTTTCATGCAAATTAATTATGCAGCAAGTTCCCACTATTCGTTGGAGACGTACTCTTAAAAACTTCAAGGTAAAAACTTATAGCGAAACCTTCTTTTTCCTACACAAAAGTGGGGATTATGTTTCAGAGAGAAATGTATACTTTTCACCCCAAATAAAAGATGACACACAAGACGTGTTCTGATGGTTTAACTACTGTGTTTCCAAGGATAGTTGGTCTAAATTAAGTTTAAATATAAAGTGGACTACGTTAATAATTGTCACCTCTGACCTAGGTTATTATCAACTTCAGATTTATTGGAATGTCTTTTTGAATTGTAAGAAGTCATGCGCATTAACAATAGTCTCACTTGGTTAAAAAAACTATCAGGCTTCTTAATTATAACACAAGATGTAAACATGTTTTAAAATATAGGAACATGTAGCGTCGTATAGAGATTTAGAAAAAATTGAAGTAACTTCGTCTAAAACTACGTATACTCACGTAAAATAATGAATTCTTTCAGTTTGCATTCGCATTCAAATGCATATTTTTCACGTACCGCGCATTTTATCCATATTATGCAAATTAAGCCGTTCAATAAATTAAAAATAATGAAATAAAAATAAAACTTTTGTTTAAAGATTTCGTCATGGTAGAAATACGTGAACCCGAAATAAATCGAGCAATCGAAAATTAACTAGGTTAAGATTGCTCTTGCTCACTCCTTATGTTTATCTTATGTTACCGAGAGCATAGTTTTCTGCGAACTTACACATACAGACAATCCATCGAGACGTGCATTTTAAATTGTTATGGATTCGCTAATGGTTTGTAGAACGGTGGACCTGATGCGAACTCTTAAACATAGAACATATATCAGAAAACACTTTGGACGGGTAAGAAATTAGCTATGGTAATGTAACGTACATAAAACTGTTACAGGGCATAGTGTATACGGATAATATTTCAAGTAGAAAGTAATAATTAAAAGAGCGAGGCAGAGAGAGGGAGAGGATGAGGCAGAAGGCAAAAAAATAAAGAGACGAAAAGCTGAAAGTGCTGGAGAAAGAGCGAAAGAGGGGGAGAGAGAGAGGTAGGGAAGGTGGAGCTGGAAGAAATAAGAGCCAGTCGCTTCGGTCTCGGAGTACAAAACAAACACCGAACGTAATTATCGGTTGCCATAGCTCCGCATTTTTTTCGCACTTCCTTCCGGTCTCTCGCCTTCATTCGCAATTGCAGCCACGTCTTGCTAAATACTGTACAACCACGATTCCTTTCCCCATCCTTCCCTTCTCCCCTCCCATTCCAATTTAAATTTCTCTCTCTCTCTCTCTCTTCCTTCCATCCAGCTCCCATTTTCATCACCATGTTCCATTACTCAATTTCCCTCCAGTTCCCTTTCCCCAATTTCTCCATTTGCACACCCTCGCCATTTTATTTACTTTCCACCTCGTCTTTTTTCCTCCCTCCCGGGAAAATTCATTATCCAATTCTCATTTGTCTTTCCATAAAAAATGTGCTCCCCCCCTCCTCCCTTTTCACTATGCCTTCCTTTGAATGTCCTTGTTCTAACTCCTATTTTGGAGAGTTTTCAACGATTCAGGTTTGTGATTTTTGTTTTGTTTTTTTTTTGCTTATTATTAGCAACTAGGCATAGTTATTTTCCGGCTCGTGTTTTTTTTCGCCTGATAACTAATTCGTAGAAAAATTGGAAAGTCTTAATTAGAAATGAACGTTCTATGTAAACCCTACTACCATAAATGTTTTAAGGCGTGCATTTTAGACTACGGAATTGAACAACTATAGTTTATCAATTTTATTATGGTAGTAAGGCAAACTTAATAATTTTCTTTGGATCTAAAATGGCAATGCACCACTCACTGTGCAATGTTTCTAATACTACGAAATATTGCTAAAAGCTTGGATAAGATATTTAAATAAGATAACATTTCAGCCATATGAGCTAGCAATCACAGCAATAAAAATATCGTGGGAAGCCGGCAAGTAATTCAAAACTTGGAGCAATTCGATAAAAACAACATCAACTGCGCGCAACGCGTTAAGTGCAATGAAAGACAAGATAAAACACGATTCGAAGAATACATAGCAAAATGTTATTAAAAAAACAACAACGACGTAATGATCGTGGATGACCACAAAATTACGCCAGACTAGGTAAACTATTAAATGCATAGAACATTTTTTAAATGACAATTTTATTGAAACATTCTATGTCTGCAGGAGTTATTTAGGTCAAACTGTAGTTTGAAGTAATTAAGTGATTTCGCGAATTCATTCGTGAATTTTCGAGTACAAAATAGTTTTACGACAAATCTTTTAATGGTAGAGTACTCTATTTTAGAGGGATGGTAATGCTTACTAGGTCTATAAAATTGTTTGACATTCCTTTCCCCCAAGGAATAGGAAAAAAAGCTCAATCTATAATAGAGTTTATAATTTTTCGAAATTTCTTTTATGACACGTCTAGGATGATAATTTTCCCACCAAAATGTATTGGTCCATCATTGCTTTCTTCCATTTTTTCCTGATGCTTTCGGATATTGACGATATCATAAATTTATTCATATTATTCCTCGATTGAAATCTTTCCAATTCCTACTTTTTTCCTCTCTCCCTATTCATCCATCGATTCCTTTCCTTAGCCATTATGCATTTTCTCCCTCTTCCGCTGAAAATTGTCCCCTTATCACGCTTACCTCCCCCTCCCACCACAACATACATCCTTCCTCAGCGCCTCTTCCGAGAGACTTCTTTCATATTCATGCGCGTGACGTATTCCTAGCGTTCCTCCTTCCGTTCGGCCCTTCTTATCAACCACTTCAGACCATCCAAGAAAACCCTTCTTTATGCCTTTTAAACCCCCTCCCTCCCCCCTACTGTTTTATCCCCATTCCCCCCCCCCCCTTTCCTAACTTACCCCATGTTTATGACCTTTACAGATTTTTTTTTTTTAGCGATTCCTATTTTTCCCATCCATCTTTCTCTTTCCCTCCTTTTCGGACCATTTTTTTTTAAACCCGCCTTACTACCTTCGTCTCTTCCTCCTTCTAGCTCCTTTGCCATCTCCTCCTCCCCTTCTTCTTCTTTTTTTTAACCCCTCAAAGAGCGCTCTCTCTCTCTTTTATCGAGACCAATCTCTCTCGGCTACCTTCCCAAATCCACCACAGGCGCACATACACACGCTGCGGGTCGCCTTCCTTCAGTAACTTCCTCATCCCCCTCTGCTCCTCTTCTACTCCTCACCTCTTCTCCCCCTCGCCGTCATCCGCCACCTTCCCTCTCTCTCTCTCTCTCTTCAACGCTCCCTTCTACTTAATCTCTTCCTCTCCATCTCTTCATTCGCTCCCTTCCTCTCCTCATTCCTTACATTACTCTAGACCTCTTCCTCATCTCGTTCACACCCCTCCCCCCCTCCCCCCACATTCCCTCCTTTTCAGGCGTTCTTCTTTTTTTAAAAAAATTTCCTCCTCCTTCCAACTAGCTTTCTCTCTTCTCTTACAATCCATCTATTTCTTGCATTACTATATCCCTTTCTGCACTATTCCTAGACTTCGGTGTCATTCCCCTCTTCCTCGCTCTCTCTCCATCTCTTCATACAGAACCCCCCTCTTTACACGTTCTCTTCTCCTGCGTCTCCCCTCTCTCTCTTTTCATTTATTGCCTCTTTCCATTTCTCGATCTCATTAACTCTTCCATCCATCCATCTTCCTCTCCTTAGCTCCATCTTCTCCTTCCTTCTATTTTGATATCTTTGCCTCTTTTCCTCTCTTTTCACCCTCCTAGATTTTTTCCCAATTCTCTCTTTCTAACTCTTTCTAACTCTCTACCTGTCTCCGTCCATATTTCACTCTCATCATCTCTTTCCCATTTTCTCACCCCTATCTTCCTCTACTTACTTCCATCATCTCTTTCTAATTACAGCTTTTCCTCTCTCTTTCTCTCTCTTTTTCATCTTCCTCTTATCTCTTCTCCATTCCCTCCCCTTCCTCTCTTTCTACCACCATCCCTCTCTCATATCTGTCTAGTTCTCCTTCAATCTTCCATCCTTTCTCCCGCTTTCGTCCGATTCTCACACACACACACACACACACACTCCCTCTCTCTCTCTCTCTCTCCGGCCCGTCTATAACCTTCCCCCTTCTGCGCCCTCTCCTCCGCTTTTCCTCACTCTCCATCTAACTCTCTCCACCCTATCTCTTACATTCCCTCTTCATACATATGCAAGAGGTTGCTGCTCTCCTCTGGTACGTCTCCTGTGCAGGCTCTGCCTCCGCCGCCGTCACCGCTGCTGCCTCCGCCGCCGCCGCCACGGCCCCATCTACCAACGATCCATCCCGGCATGCCGTGGCAACCGACAACCTCCCCCTTCCTCCCTCCACTCCGCTCCCGCGCGCCCCCTTCCCCTCTGCGACTCTTGCCGCGGAGAGATACGGGTGTGGAAAATAAAGAAAAATCGGTACAACATACATTGTACAAACTTTCTCCTATATATTAATGCGTCGTTTAGTCATCTTTAGATAATGAAAATCGTATGAGCCGGTTTTTAGAAAATCCGATTTTTGTTTAAGTTGCCCAAGAATAAACTAGCCTTATATTAATTCATTGCCAAAATTTTAATATTTAGTATTAATGTAGACGTATGCTCAAGTAACGGTAATAAATTTTATCAAGATCGCTAGAGCCGTTTCTGAGAAAATCAAATTATTGTTAAAGTTTCCTAGAATAAACTAGCCTTATATTCATTTCTGAGAAATATGAACAATTCGGAAATATTGAAGACGTAAATTCAAGTAACTGTATGAAATTTGATCAAAATCGTTATAGCCGTTTTTGAGAAAATGGAATTATTGTTAAAAATGCGTAGAATAAACTTCCCTTAATTATTGAGCAATGTCAAACATTTCATCAGCCTCTTCTCTGTATGATAAAATACCTAAGTACGAGATTTCATCCATTTTTGCTCTACCATTTAGGTTCTACTAGAGCCAGTAACAGGCAGACAGACAGAAAGCATCGCGAAAACCACTTTTTCGGACTGAGAAAACGTATATTTCCCTCAAAATCTCGAGATCGAATTTTTTCGCGATTACAATACTTTCTTAATATACTTCGTATATGAGAAATTAAAAAGAATTGGCTATCTCTCTCTCTCTCTCTATCTCTCTAGAGTAAGAATTTTTGCGATCATAGTCTTGGGGATAAATATTCCAAGAGCATCTCCGTGCTCGCGTTGAATATCGACTGTTATGCCGCGTAATTCTCTTTCCGTAGCGAATGAATGCGCATGTACTTATCCGAGTTGCATATGGGATCTCTCTCTCTCTTCCTCTCTCTCTCCTCCCGGGGATACTATATGACCGAACCGGGCCGAAATTTTATTTCCGCGCTCTCCGTTGTGTTTACGAGCGACGCGAGCAAATGGGTTTTTTGGGAGCACTTCACGGCGGCGAATGCATCTGGAGTCTCGAAGCGTTCTTTTTTTTTTTACCCGTCGCGTCGCGGAGGGCGTAAGGCAAGAAAATGACGGGATGGATTTCCACCGAAATTCGCGAACTGCGAGAATTTCGGCGAGCGGTGGGTATCATGCGCAATTTGCTTTCTGTTTAAGTAAAGACACCTTTTTTTATGGATAATTACACTTCTATACGTTTTCGTACATGCGCAAAGACATACGCCTTAGGTAAGTACGCCAAAACGTGCTATCCTCTCTAATTAATCTGACGGAATTGGAAGTTTTTATCACGAAGATGCAAGGTTTCAATTTTAATTTAATTTCGGTATCACACGTGCTCTTACACTCTTAAGGTCCTGCACATGCTCCTGTTAAGGATATGATTTCAAATAAAGAATATCTTATTTGCTACATATATTTTAAAATCGACAATTCATATCGATATTTTTAATTAAACATTTGTTTTTCTACTTATTTTTAATTATCTACAGAACAGTATTCGTTTAGATTTTTAAATAGAACTTGTAAACTGTAACAAATTAAATCACAGACATTCATGCCCACTTCGGTATTCGAACCTAATTGGTTTAGGGAAGAAAACACGCTCACCACCCTTTCTATCTAGGCTGATAACATCATAGAAAATTATGAATATATATTATTAATGTATTTTTTGCATTGTTTGCAGAAGGAAAATTATAAATATATATTGTTAATATCTTGTGTTGCATTTTTTATAGAAGGAAAATTTCGCGAAGGGATCCTTTTTTATTTACTACTCCAATACATCCTACCAAACCCGTCTCTAAGCCTAATCATTCGCCTTTGAAACCTTCCTTCGCTGCCCATAACTCTTTCGTCGCTGAGTATCGTGGATCAGGAACGAGCGAGGTCGGTCAGGGCGCATTAAGAGGGGGACGAAAAGGGTTGAAGTTTCTAAGGGAGAGCGTTTCGTGCGTCCGGTTTCCCGTATCGCCTTCGTAGTCTTCTCCCCTCTCTTAAGCGAGGGAGAGAGAGAGGGATGTTCTTTACGGACGCGCCGGTTCATTTGTTTCGTTTACATCTCCCCGAGGTGTTTAATTATTTCTCGGTTTGGCGTTTAACATTTCCCCAGGAGGGTAGATCTGTTTAACGATTCCTTTCTTTATTTACAGCTTCTAAAAAAAAGGGGGGGTGGAGAGGGGGAAGAGGGAGGAGGAGACGAGAGGACTCAACGGCCCCTTCTTCACACGCATCTAATCACGCTCTCTCTCTCTCTCTTCTCTTCTTCTCTCCCTATGAAACCCATTAGCGTGGAGATACGGTGTCGCGGTTATTCTCGGCGTGTTACAAGCGGAACGCTAGCGTGCGTCTGTGTTTTTTTTTTGGTGTTTCTCCTCTCGTATCAGTTCGCGACGCATATTTCATCGGCGAAACGCAAGAGGGGCAGGGTTTCGATAAGTTATTGAGAATGGGTTGGGATTCATATCCACGAGGTGATTCTTACTGTCCAGATGTGGAATGGGGAAAGACAAGGACAAGGAATGGGTTGCCACGCGTGATAGAAGGACGTATAGAGATTAGATACATTCCGGTAACTATCTTCTTTTTTTTTGCCGTCATAAAGCTCGAATTTCACGACGCTTCGCTGTTCTTAATGTGTCGAGCAAAGAGAAAACTATTTACCTTTTCCCGGGTTCTTTATAAGAGGCATTGGCGGAGTTATTAAATCTTCGGTTATCGGCAACATGGACTGTAGGCGAGAAAAAGCTGCATATAAATGTTTCGTAATTCCGATCAATATTTAAAGGAATAATAATAACTTTGAAGGATAGCAAGGAACGGATTCCGGAATGCAGTTCGATTATTCTTTAGACAGGGCAAAATGTAAAAGAAAAACACCTGCAGGAGTGTTTTAATGTTTGAACTCGATCAACATCCGTCGGAAAATCAACGCAAAAAGTCATAATTTGAGTTCATTCAAAAGGGAATGCAACATTTTGTGGTATTCTCGGGAATAGCAAGTAATGAAAAATACGAGAAAAAACTGACGAATTCCGGAATTAGGTCAATTTTAACTGGTCGTTATGGTAAATATGGAAAATTAAGAAAATATGTGGATTTATTAAAATACAGCTTTCATGTTTTGAGTAGTTCAAGTTGTGAAAATTCAATTTCTTTTTAGATGACATTTTATTTATTAGCAATTAATTAACAGTGCATATAATTAATTTACGTCAGTTTTCACTGAAGAATCCGAATCTTTGATCTCGGTATAGAGATTTAGGCAAAATATCCTGTCTCTCTTGAAGCGTCGTTTTGATGTTAAAATTACATTTAAATTTCTTTTTCACTTACCCTAAAGCGGTCGTAATTACCTTTATATACTCAATAAATGCGAAATCCTGAAAAATTAACAAATGTATTCTTTAAAATTACGTTATGTGAATAACAGGTAATATTTTTAGATTTGTGTTTCTTTCAATCCACAGAATAACTTGAAATATTAACGAATATTAATGGAATTTGGTCCTGAAAAGTCCAAGTTCCTGGACATTAAAGCAACACAAATAAAAACATGTATTATTACAAAACTTCTTGAACTAAAAAATTCACGAGTGCGAAGGTAATACAAGATATGCATAACAAAAAGACAATGGGCACCGGTTTCACACACGCTCTTCACATATTCTAGATCTTCACACAAGATGAGAGGAAAAAAATATTACACCGGTGATTTCTGTCCATATCGATCTTGCAGCGGATGATTATCGCCTAGGACCTGACCCGGTTCTTTCTTAGCGGCGCAAGAATTACCATTCTAATTCGCGATGTGGCCGCGCGCGCAGACGCATTGGGGGGGCGGGGAGGGAGGGGGTAGGAGGGGGATGAAACAAAAGGACGTCGAGACGTTAGAAGATGAACGAGCGTGCTCGCAAATGCATCTTACGTTTTCCCTTTAATAATTGCATTTCTGGATTGAATAAAAAGGAGGGATTACATATATTTTTTCTTCTTTCCGCGAGGGAGAACCCGATTTCTCCATGCGAGGAGTTTTGTAGGATAGGGAAAAAACGTCGAGGATTCGCGGCCATGAATCACCGGCGTGCTTTATCTCCGCGAGAAGCTAACTTTAAACGAATTCTTTTTCCCCGTTAAAACGAAAAATAATGTCCATACTTCCTCTCTCTAGGCGATGTTCGATTTTTACACGTAAGGCGATTTAAAAAAGTAACCGAGTACATTTTTTAGATTTTGAACTTAATGTTGAATCGTAATTTGTGTGTGAAAACAAGTTATGTATCTTCAAGAAATCTAATTGGAAAAGGATGTGCTTCCATATATATATATACACATATATACACTAGACAATACTGCTAGAACATATCATTGAAATTCAGGGAACGTGTTGTAAACATTTGCGAAGGTTAGACATTCTCAAATCGGTTCACTCTACAATTAAAGTGGAATTCACAGAAGAGAATATTATACTGAGAAACAGCGCATCAAAACCGTGATAAAAACACCTAATTCAGAATGTAAGAGAATGAATTTAACGTAACTCAAAATACACGCTTCAAAACTTGCATCAAATCACTGAAACGTGAATGTATTAAATGCAACACGCTCGTATAAATTTTTTAAATAAAAATAAGAAAATATGATGTATTTAAATTGTAAAATAAATCGCAAAAATCGATTCCAGGTAATTAAAAAAAGCCCTCTCCATTTAGCATAAGGATTGCCCAACGCTATACTAAAAATTTAAATGCTAAGACAAATAAAAAATACCATCAAATCGTCTATTTTAATGATTCCTCGAGAAATTATATAACATTTAAAAATATCCTAGATTTCTCGATCACAGGAGGATATATGTCAGCCATTGGGAAAGTTCTTGCAAGAAAAACTATTAATTTTTCAGATATATCTAGAAATTTTTAAACAAACCCGAAAAGACATATTGAGACTCTTTCTTATGAAACAAGTTTTTGAAACTTCAGGAGTAGCTGCATTGTCCCAATTACCCCAAAACTTCCCAGTTATTTTCATCAGATAGCAATTTAAACTCATACTTTGATAGAAAATCAATTCATTGATTAAGCAAAAATGATTAACCACAAAAATATTTTATGAAAAAAAAACTCAATTCGAGTGTAAACATTCCTGTATTTTAATGCAGGTCCTTTAATATATATTTATAAATCGCGGTTCACCGCAAAAAAAATCCACACTTAAAAAAATAAAACAGAAAAGGGATTGCACCGACTTCCAGCTTTTCCAAAAATAAAAAAATAAAAACGCTAGTAAAGCTTCGCGTGAAGATATCCTTTTAACCAATGCCTCATCCATCCTTTTGAGGAAGGTTTTAAAGAAAAAGAATAATCCCTTCCGGGAAGGCTATTTTTTTTTACTTCGATTCGCCGCCCCTTGAGCGATTGTTGGAACTTCTTCCGTCGGCCCGCGAAAGCCGTCAAACCGAATCTATCCACAGATAACGCCTCGGAGCCTCGGGGAAAAGGGACTCCGAAGAAAGAGTCATCCCTTTTTTCGATGGCTTTCGGTGAAATGTGTTTGTATGTACGTCGGCAGGAAAATATTTTTCTTTCAAGGGGTTACCGATTGGAGAAAAGGAAGGGAAAAAAAAGGAGTCTCAGAAGTCGAGAAGAAGAAGAGGCTGGTAGGAAAAGGATCGAGGAGCATCCAGGGAATAATAGGACGCGTCAAAAGAATCAGAGATACTGCGAGTGTGGGGCTTTTTGGCGCCTCACCAGAAGCGACAGAGTACGCGGTTAAGAGCTGAGGAAGGGAGGAGATAATAGAACTGGGGAAGCGGGAAGAGTCACCCACACACGTAACTATGTTTTGGTTACAAAATAGGAATTTTTTTTATCTCCTGAAACCCATCGACTCATGCATTTTTAACGTACTCTGGTTTCAGGAGCAATTTTCCAACGTCCTGACAATCTATTTTACATTAACGTCAAGGAAGTGTGATTTTTATTTTTTTTCTCCGTGTCGTCGCTCCGGTTTTAGAGGCAACGTTTTCGTATAGCCAATAAAATAGGTGTTATAACGATGGAACACGGTTACAGTAATTTGAATTGCTAATTTCCGTTTGCATTTTAGTGATAAAACGAATGAGTTTTATTTTTTTTAGGCAGTTAATGCATTTTTAAGTCTTGTAATTGAAGAAAAATAACCTTACTTTTTAGAAACTGAATTAACAACTGCATGGACAGGAATCGTAAACAAGGGTATTGACAGGCAATTCTGGCATCAACGTTAAGTTTCGTGGTGATAAGGAAAATTAACGGTAGTTTGTCTCTGTTAATTTCCTGAAGCTCGTTTTCGTACAGATTACAAACATGCTCACCCATATGCACATCCATGCCCGCATACACATAATTATATTTATTTCCAAGAGAATAATATTATCTTTCATGTAGAAAATTCAAATTGTACACGAGATTTACTAAACTCGTAATTAATCCAATTAAAAATAAATTACCGCGTGTTTTTTCATAAAAATAACCTAACGACATCAAACAACTGCAAAAAAGGAAATACAAACTTTTTTCAGAAGACCTAGAGGATAATTAAGACTATATAATTTTTGATGTTTTGCGTCGATAGGAGAGAGAGAGAAAAACAAAATGTCGCGAATCTTTCCCGCATCGCGTTTTGTTTCCCGGTTTAAAACATTTTCCCTCGCGCGCTCGACATCCGCGCGATTATACACCTCTCCCATTTCTTTAAACGGTCACACGCCGTGACGTCATTTCCACTCCAGACTTTTTTGTTTATCGCCGGGGAGGTTTTTCTTTTTTAAAAGAAAAGAGGAGCGAAATGACGCGAAACAACAACTACAAAAACACTCCACGGCGCAGTTTTCCTCTCACAGGTAACGATGCAGTTTAGCGTTCGCCTATACTTTTATAGAGAGAGAGAGAGGATGAGAGAATATCCTCGGTACACAGCACGATCCTGAACGGTTCCGTGAGGACAAAAGGGGTGAAGGGTTAAGCGGAGGAGGGGAGGGAGGAGGGAGAGAAGGGGGAAGAAAAAAGGGTGAAAAGGGGACAAATGCGCCGAAAAAGGGGGGGAGGAAAAGGGGGTGTAGGAGGAGGAGGAAGGAGTTGAGGATGGGACCGTAGAGGAAGCCTCATCGCAAACGGGAAACATGGCGGGTGCGCCGTGTGATACGCAGGAGCACAAAAAACACATACCCCCTCCGTACACCACCTCTTTTTCCACCCCCTCTCCACCCCTCCCTCCGTAACCCTTTCTCTCTATCTCTCACTCCCTCCCTTCCTCCTTCTTCACCCCCCCCCATTCCCCCCTCCCCATCTAGATTCATTTTTCAAGGTGTAGTCATTTTTTCCCCTCCTCCATCCATCCTCCGTATAAGTCGTTTCATTTTTCCATTTCAGGAAAGAAGTAGCACGTTGGTTAAGGACGAGCGAAGATCTTTATCTCGTTAATGTACCTCCTTTATGTTACTCCACCCCGCAAACTCTTTTGGGTTTTTTTTTAAAGAGGAAGGAAGGAGAAAGGGGTGAAAGAGAGCATGGATAGGTTAGAGAGAGAGAGAGAGAGAAAAAGAGAGATGACGAAGGAAAAAAGAGGAGTGGGAGGAGAAATGGTAAATATAGGGAAGAGATAGACAAAGGAGGAATGGAGTTCGGAGAAAGGGAGAGAGAGAGAGAGGTGGAATAAAGGAGGATTTTTTTAATTTTTCCACGGCAATGGACTGGTTAAAGGGAAGTTACAGCAGTGGGTGAAAGGGGAGAAAAAAGAGAGAGGGAGGGAAAGCAGAGAGAGAGAGGGGGGAGGAGAGAGAGAGAGAGGGAGAGAGAGAGATAGGAGGGCGCTGGGGTACCGAAGCAGAGCACAAAGGGAACCTTTACGATCGGGCTGCAACTGACTGATTACCTTTTCCTGTTCTCTCGACCCTACCAACCTCTATTTTGTTCCGACTTCTTTTTTTATTTAACCTTCCTCAAACACCTTTCTCGTTAGCATGCACTCTCGGCCTCTCTTACACCTCCCTCTCTCTTTCTCTCCTTCCCTTCCCTCTTTGCGTCCTTCTACCATTTTACCTCCCAACACCCCATATGCACCCTTTCCGACTAGTCACCCCGTATCTGACTATATTCCCCCTCCGCTCTCTGTCTTTATCTATGCATACCGTGTCCTAGAGCCCATGCACATCCTATCAAACCTATACCCGAGCCATAGCGATGCAAGCCGTCCTATCCGAGGGCCTATTCCATCTCTTGCGTGGAAGTTCCCAGCGCCGCCGCATCGCCAAGATGTACTCTACCCATCCCTACTCCTCCGCATACACTATAATGCCGTCATAGCAAATTAATAACTCTTCTTCTCCGTGACCTAACTCCAGAGAATACTTTTTAAAAAATTCCCTCGTCTTCTTCTTTTATTTCCCAATTTCAACTCATTGTTACGGCGGTGGAAAATTTTTTTTGTCATATTTTTTATTTGGCGGGAAAATTTCTTTGCGACTTTTATGTGTTTTTGTCTTCACTGCTTCTCTATCTCTCTAGTTTCTGTATCGACCTACATTTTTAGACTGGCATTTTGTTTCTTCTATGCCCATTTAAGAGCTGCCCCTTTTGTCTGAACTTTTTAATACGTCGGGGGAATCATTTTTTCCTTCTCTTCTCCTCCCCTTTACATGTAGCGTTGGTTCAACTCTGTGTGTGTCCCGTTATTTTTTCTCGCGAAACGTCGTAATAAAAAAGGAAAAGAAAACGTTTCAAGGAGATGTCTTATTCATGACTCGAGGGAAGAAATAATGGAGTTTTTCGTAGATATCTCTTTGAAAATGGCTGAATATCGACGGGAATGGGATGTTAGTTTAGGTGCATCAACGTGTTATTCGTTTAACTGGGGGTTCATAGTTATAAAAAAACATGAGACGATAATAGTATCGTAGAGAATTTATATAAGATTCACTTGTATAATATTCGAATTTTCTAAATTAATTGTGGGTATAAACTTCGCTAAGTAAAAATAAAATAAAGAGAGAAGTTATAATTGCATATCGATACAATCAGAGAAATTTGGGAGCACTATATCTATTCATGCAAATGTAAGATTTAATATCATTCTCATGAAAGATGAGATTTTATTTTTTGTATAAATTGAAAATATAAATTAAATCAGAAGCTCTTATTTAAAGGCTTTAGTATTTCATCCTGAATGATCATAATGGTCCCAAAATACGTTATAATAACGACACATATTGCATTTTGGCAAATTTAATGATGTCGAAATCCTCATATATTAGTTTTTATCCTCATTACAAGTTTAAGTTAAGAATTTTCTCGTACATTTTGGGTTGAGCGTTATTATCAATTTTCAATCATATTAAATAGTATTAGTAATGATAATTTTATTAAAAAAAGGCAAACGAAATAAAATGGTAATAAAATAAAACTACAGAGCAATTACTAACGAATGAATTACATGATAAATACTAGCTAGTTCTAACGGAAAATGATTTATTATTAACATTTAGTGGAGTTTCCCAACAATTGAAAATTAATTATTTTCACGACTGATACGATTTTGAAAGACTAGTTTAAAAAACTTTTATATAGAGATACACGACTGTATCCACATCAATATCGAACCTTTTAAGGGACTAAACACATCTGTAGGTATATGTGCATATGAAAAAGAATCAGAATTACTTTACCTGTTGCAAAAAATGCATGCACCTCTGTATAAATACAAATTCATCGGATCAGAATGAGAAAAAAACAGTGCAACGCAACGAGAAGTATACAAACGAAAAAGGAAACGAAAACATGTATGCGATCGAGAGTTCAAACAGAAGGCAGCTATTAACACAAAAAAATAACAAAATAAACATTCGTCTACCGATGACGAAAATGAAAAATAAAAAAATCATAACCGTTGTGGCGTGGCGGAAACGGTTTGCTTTTAAACAAAAAGAACATCGACGAAAAATGTGAAAATATTAACAAAATTTTTTCCTCGACGATTTCATCTCATTGCCGGGAAACGGGGCATATACCAGTTTGAGCACACATTATTGTAAACCTATCCTATCTCTCCGTTTCTACCTAAGAATTTTCTATATTGCTCTCTTTTGGTTAAACGTCAAGATTTCGCTTTCCACGAGAGAGAGAGAGGGGGTGAGATAGGATAGGGAGGAGATGCCACAAAATAAAATCACCCCAACATACACTCATTTCACCTTATCTGAACCTTCGACCGTCAAAATTTTGAAAACTCGAGAGAGTTTCGAAACTCCGGCAAAACAAACAAACAAACAAAAAACATACGCACAAAGCAACAGCGCAAAAACCGACTTTCTCTCTTTCCTCCTAAAATAAAAAAAAGGAATGATAAAAACCTTATTTTTTTATTCCCAACACGCGCACGCTTATCCACATCCTTTTTTGCGAGCCAATCAGAACAATGCATATGCACGGCATGCAAAAAGAAAAGGCAAAACAACGGAAAATCGAGGTTTAAAAAAAGCGCATTCTACCGGAAAAAATTTCTCCATTTTTCTTCTGTGTGTGTGTGTTTGCGTATGCTCGTATAAACTGCGCACACACATACAGATTCGTTCGACCAATCGTTCGGAGTGGCGATACGTGTGAAAGAAAGGAAGGTCCGCTCACACAAGAGAAAAATGGGGAGAGGGTAGAGTCGACAAAACAAATGAAACGAGAAATGCAACGCAAAAAAGAGAGGAGAGATGGTAGCGGAGTTAGTTTGGGCGGGGCAAAACGGAGGAGGGAATTGGTCTGGGAGTTTGTAAGGGGGTGGGAGAGTGGGAGAAGGGGGAGGGGGAGAAAAGAGTGGAGGGGGGGTTGTAAAGTCAGTCTGGAAGGGGCGAGAGGGAGGAGGTGGTGTAGGTTGAACCGCGCTCACCAGAATGAAAATGAGGAGTGCTTCGTAGATGTGAGAACACACACACATTCCCCCTCTTACGCTTTTATCCTCCTCTCCCCCTCCCCTTCCCACTAGCTCTCTGCGCTACCCCACCCGCGGGCATGTTAATTCCGCCCATGGCCGACTCGTCCGTCCCTTGATTAGCATGCGTCCTTGGAGGCGGCGCTGATGTCTCAGGGATTCTTCTTAGGGGTGCACCAAGGCTCGTAGTCTGGCACTCGAAATTTCATTTGGAGTGGAGGGCAGGAGAGGGCGCCTCTCTTCCAGAGGGCGTGGAAGGAGATAGGATGCGAGGTGGAGAGGGGAGGAGGAAGTTTTTTTTAGAGCACGTGGCATCTCAAAGTCCTCGACCGATGGTTTTTTTCGGACTGTGCTAGTGTCTTGTCTCCGGGAGAGGGTTTTGGGTGATTAAAAGGCATTTCGACCAAATTGTCTCCTTAAGCGAGCTAATTCCGGATATCATAACATGAGGCGGTGCAATGAGTAATTGTTAAACAAGACAACGAAGTTCAACGAAGAAGTATGATACACACATCGCAAGAAATTCCTACAATTGAACGAAGTTTTTTGGGTCAACTACACCTTGAGCGAAATTAGTTACCGAGATCGCCCTATGTCTGAAATTCGTTTTATAATTTAGGTAGCTACAATTTTCACAAGAAAGTTAAAAAGAAAACCATATACTTGTTTTGACTATAGAGCCTTCACCAGTGGTCTCATCGATAATGGACAATGAATAAGCAGATCAGTTCTTAGAATATAGTAATGCTATAGCACCACTGCTAACGGTAGCTTTTTTCTTCTCAATGTGCCTATGATTTTCTATAGATTTTCGTGGCTCTTGGAGCTACCTAGTCCATCAACTAGTCTAAATTTAATATAAAATAGGAAATCTGATTAATACTTCTTATTTTTTGAAACACGATAGAAGTTAATATCTATAAGCTTCTAAAGACGTATTTTAGTTGGCTAGCATCACATCGACACACAAATCACACACACTAAAGTTTAAACGTTAGACATTTTGACTTTTTATTAGTAATTAAAGCCGCAGCAATTTCCGTAACGGAGTTATGGAGGTCACTTTTCTCATACTTAAAGTTAGCAGGTAAGCTCGCTCCGACGAAAATGTTTAACCTGCCATACGACGTCTCCCTGGCACAGTTGTTCTACTAACTCTTGAGTCATGAATAAGTTTCCGTCGGAGAGTTGAACCAGCTGATAAGCATGGACGCCATGTTTGCGTTCTAATCAAGTTATAAGTTTTAGGCCTTTGGTACCCGAAAAGTCAAGCCGTTTGAGTCAAGGGTCTCTATCTAGCTTAACTTTCACGGTTTGTAATATCCAGCCATCAAAGAAGGGTGATGTATCCATTAAATATGAGATGATAGTAATTTTAAAATATTTTTATGCTTTAGTTAGTGATGGTCGCTATATAAAAATGTAGGCCATTCGAAGTTTTTTTAAGGACACCTTTGACAACTTTCGATCTTTTATAGTTGATGTACATGAAAAACGAAATTGTTGTAAAAACCGTGAAATCGTTAAATAAATACTATATGTGATAGCATGAAATTCTATCGAATAAAGTGATCAAGTTGAAATCTGGCGAGATAATTTCACTTCCATTTTGATAGCTTGTATATGTTCCATACAAGTGGTGTGTATTCTTTTGTTTCTCAAGTTCTTTTTACGAATTATCTCCAAAACATCATTGTATGGGGTGGTGTGTGCAACTTTTAAATAAACAGATGTCATTAAATATGGCTTGAAGGTATTTAATATGAATTTTTACATTATACATGCTCTGCGGCTCATCTTATGTTGAATTCTATAAAAATTTGGAAAAAAATGGCTATTCTTAGCAAAAAGGTTGCCGACCGCTGGTATAGGTTCTGGTGAGTGCCGAATAACTTCTTCAGAGTTTAAAAATCTCCATCTACAGATTATTATAAAAAATACAGTCCATTTTACTTTATGGAGGTGTTACGTTTGAAAAAAAGCTGTAAATACGCCTAATATCAGTTACAATTTTTCAAGTTCGTGGTAAAAATGTTACACTTTCCCTACGCCCTGAAAATTTCTTATATTCTGGAAAACGAAAATTGTAAATAATAAGAAAAAACACTCCAAATCTTTCCCTTCGATCACCCTTTAAAAACCGATACGGGAAAAATAACGACATTAACAGTTATAAAAGACAGGCGATCGATGTGTGTTTCTTCTGGTATAGAGAGAGAGAGGGAGAGAAAGGGGAGAACAGGGGCCAATTCCGTCCTCTTGCGTAATAAAAGGGGATCGCGAGAGCGTCATTTAGTTTATACGACGACGAAAAGCCTCCCTTACCCTCTAGCCATCACCCTCCCGCACAATCAGTCATCCCGCTCTTTCCCCTTACCTACAGGCAACCCGTACTACTTCATGGCGAAGAGGAGGAATTGGGTCGTCGGCTTCGGATTTTAAACTCCGTCCTAACCTACGGTTTCGCTCTAGTAGTACCATCTCGTGCGGAGGAATACTGCTTCCTTCGTCTTCCTCCCTCCCTGACCCTCTTCCCCGTTCGTCAAACGCATGCACATGGCGCATCCTGGCGGGATCTCGTGTAGTTAAAGCAGTAGACCGAGAGATCAGTCCCTCACTCTCGAGAGAAACGAGCAAGAACGCAAGTGTGTGTGTGTGTGTGCTGCGTCTGTAATCCATCGACTTCCGTTAACATGGAAATGGTCGCGTGTTTTCTTCCGGTTTAGTATGAAGGATGGCATTAAAAAAAGGCTCATAAAAGCGAGCCTTCGAAATCTAGCGGTCGAAATCGATTCCAACTCCGATTCAAACTCTATGTGACGTGACCAAATAAAATCGATCCTTCGACAGAGGGAGCCAATAATAAAATACGGGGATTACTTGTCTATGGAAAGGGATGCATTGTTCGTTAAGGGAAAACTACTTTTACTTTGATTTAAAGTCAATAAATAGAAATGTGTCCTGGTAAACCGAACTAACCAATAGCGGATTTATTCAAGGCAGAGGTAGGCAGTGCGTAAGGGGGATGGGGGCGAATATTTTTTATTATGTAACACTTTATATTTACTTAGTGAATTGTTCTCGGGTTTCACACCGGGTGATGTCTTGAATAGAATTCGACGTTTCGGCGTATGTCACATCCGCTATCTTCAGGAAAAACTGAGTTCACTCAGTTTTTCCTGAAGATGGCGGATGTGACATACGCCGAAACGTCGAATTCTATTCAAGACATCACCCAGTGTGAAACCCGAGAACAATTCACTAATAATATTCGCCGAGAAAGTTTTAAATCCTTTTTTATATTTACTGTTTGAATATAGTCGAGAAATCTGATGTAAAACTGTTCATGTGGTGTTTATTTTGAAACATTAGAATGAAAATGAATAAAAACGCGTGGGAGGGGCGTAATCTCTAAATGCCTAAGGGTACAAGATTTGTAAATCCATCGCTATAACTAACGCATATTATAATACACACTTATACTACATAAATTATAATATAACAAACCATACAAATATATATCATAGTGAGCAATCATTGAGAATAAATGATGAAAAATTGCTTGTCCGGTTAACTACCTAGTTACGTTATGAAAATGTGCTGGGCATCCGAGTTCAAAGTACGTGTCTAGTAAAATTTTCAGTGATATTACTGGCTTTGAGGTTCAGTTACTTCTTGTTACGAAAATACGAGAGTCTTTAAGAATACATAAGAGAGATATTAAAAGTTAGATATCGAAATTCAGCTCTAACTGGGTCCGTGCTGAAAGTCCGTCCTTAACTAAACGAATTAATAAAGAATCGCGTATTCTGGTATCCATGAAAACCTGTCGTTAATATATGATTCAAAGCAGTTATCCTTGGTTACCTACAAGTCGGTTGCACGACATTTCATTTTGAGTTTCGGATGCAACAACAGAAGATGGATGTGTACATCTAGAAAAGTGCATATGTATTTGAAGAAGTATCAAGAAAATGAAGGCTAAACAAAATAGAACTGAAATATCGGAAGACAGTTGCAATATAAAATAGCTATGCCTAAATTGATCTACGCGGATAGCAATCGGAGATGGCTTATGTATAAAGATTAAATTACGTTAATTAAATGTTACAGAATAGAGTGATTGAAATAAAAAAGCCAGTGATGGGAAAATTTGGGAAATGGACAGGCTAATTGGATGGATCTATAGGACTAGGCATTACTTTAATTTAGTGAATATAAGATAAGGACACTTTCTCAAACTATTCCCAAATGCACAAGAAAAGAAGATATCCAATGAAATGCTCACATGGAAGAAGTTTTATTACGATAATGAAAGGAAATTAATTCAGTAAGACATATATTGATGGACGCAGGAATTTTGAAAACGTTCAAATTTTTCCAAGTAGTAACTTCATTTGAGATTATACTTCAAGGTTTTCAGTAAAGACCATCATCATGACCGTTTCTTATTTAAAAAAGAACTGTTCTTATGGGGATTGGAATACTATTTCTACAAAATAACTTCGTTAAAGAATTATTTTAAAATAGCCATGACTATTCTTTTAAAAGGAGACATCGAAACATTTCGGACCTTAAAAATCCAGTAAAAGAATTGAAAATACACTTCGCTGAAACAATTCTCCTTTAATTTTTTTAACGGCATTACTTAAGAAAATTGGAAATTTCCTTGGCCGCAATTTGCATTGAGAACACAGCTTAGGCTAGGTATCCGAAATGAGAAGCAATTTGGCCAACACTCAATTTTAATTGGGCCATCTAAATAATTGATAAGGCGAGCGCTGCGTTTGAATAGGGCCAGACACTAAAATAACTGCGAGGTATATTTCAGAATTGTAGATGAGAACTTTACATATTTAAAGATAAAACATCTGCATAACAAAATACAGGATGCGTGGAAATAATTGATATGTCTCGTTCGTCAATGAACTTCTTTCTGTTTAACTTTTGGATTTTTCTCTCAAAAGTTTCGGCGACGTTACAATTATTTTAGAAAATAATCGGAGGTTATGACAAATAAATCGTTACAATTACAATGTGAAAAAGTATCGCATCCGTAAGTAACGTGGACAATTTATGCAAACAGTTGTAGACTTGATTAAATACCATTCAAGGCATTAAAATTTCAAAGGTCAGGGAGTGGCCTTTCATCTTTTTGATTAAGTATTTTTTTAAAAAATAAGCGCCAGAAATTAATAGAGGAATTATGCCTCGATGAATAAATCATACGTTTCGCGTTCGGACATACTAATCCACAACTACGCATGCTACAGTGAAAATAAAAAGCTCGCCCGCGTAACCATAGTGATAACTATATAATAAAAAAATAGAAATAATAATATTCGTAGTAAGATAAAGAGGAGAATTGCCCAAACCTTCCGTTTTTTGTGCTCTCATAATCGAATGATATCGTTCGACCGTAGAATCAGAAAGGATTTCGAATTCAATAATAGGATATGGCAAATCGTGTACTGCCGAGTTTTCCGATTGTGCATCTAGATGCGCTCTATTACCGGCTTATTAAGGTCAGGGTATTAATCAATCCGACAGTTAATACGCCGGTATTAACAAATGATAGAGATGATGACCAATTACTCTTCGTTTTTATAGTCGGGAAATCGTAGATTACAATTACACGTTATAGTCTTTTACCAGCCACCGTCAATCACACGGATTTATTCGGCAATTTGCGCGCTTATTTAGGACATTTGGGAAAAAATTCGATGGATTTACCAGAAAAAATACAGTCGTGGCGAAGAAAAAATCTTTCTCCTTAATTCAGGGATACATTGAAAAAAATTTCGCATAGCCGCCGGATATATCACTTTTGAACGCTGATATATTCGTTGTAAATATTTTGCATTCAGATTGGAAAGATAAGGAACCAAATCCGCCATGCTGTGTTTATACTGCTTAAAGAATTTCATTTGTTTTTCCCACTTAGCCTAATCCATCAAGTGGAACACTTCATTAATCTCTAAGACACAATCGCCAAGGAGGAGTGGGAAACAGTTTGTTGTCCAAGAAATAAGTATTAAGTTCGCAAACTCACATAACTTATTACTTTCTCCATATACGTGTATAGAGAAAGTATTGTTTTCATGAATTTCAACGGAAATACATGTTTTGAGGTCCCTAGAACAGTTTTAGACTATTTTCGGAATGATGTCTGTGTATGTGTGTGTATGTGATTGTGGGCGCTCTAACTCGAAAAGTACTTGCCATATAACACTTTGGTATGAGCACAAAGAGCTGATTAGTTTTTGGACAATACCGGTTAACCGAAAGTCGAGGTTTATTCGATTCGGTTTTTGCGATATTTCTCCGATAATACGTCCTTATTGTATACATTGACCATTACAAAAAATGTGAAAAATATAATTTCCTACGTCTTTTATTTCAAACAATTTTCCATAGCAGTTATTGTTTAGGAATTATTTATAAATAATCGGCGTTTTTGGTTTCCGTCAAATATCTCCTTAAAAACGTCTTTATTGGTAATATTCGTGAGGACCAAAGTTGTAGAGAATAATATTCCTTCCAAGTTTTGTTTGAAACAAATATTCGTAGACCCTTCCATTTTGTAGATTAATAATTTATTCGTAAATTTCCAGTATATAGCGCCACCAGATAGCGGTGAATTCTGCAAACATATTCAAAATATAATTTACGGCAATAAGGACGACTGTATTCTTTTACCATACGAAATAATAATTTTGCCTTATAATGCTATTCATAATAATTAAAAATATCTAGACCAGTGGTTCTCAACCGGTGTGCCGCGAGGAAGGGACTAGTGGGCCGCACACTCCGAAGATATTTAATTTTTAAATTATGTATGTATTTAATGTACAATAAAATTATACAATTATTACTTTACCAATCGTAACAATGTAATATAACTGCGACTTTTACTTGTTACGCTAGTTTTTATCTTTAAAAATGAGTATTTAAGCAGTGAAATTATTTAGGGTTGGTTCGGTGTGTCGCGACTCGCGATGTTCTTAAGCATGCCTGAAGGTGTGCCGTGGAGCAAAAAAGGTTGAGAAGCACTGATCTATACCCAAATATGGAGAAAGTCATGTGCTGGCCACATCACATTTTTTTTTTAATTTAAACAACTGCTGTAAAATGGCGTTGGAAATAGGCTGTTAATATGTCTGTGTGCGCGTGGAATCGACTCGCTTTTTCTAATTCTAAGGCGTCGTGCGTCAAGTCCTTTGAAAGATATTTAAATTAATATAATTTTCAGAGGTTGACGATGAAATAATTAGATGAAAATTCGGTGTTTTCATAGAGATTTTGATTTCATAAATTGAACGAAAAATCACATTTTCAAAATATAAAATTTTAAATTGTCATTAAAATTTACCTATGTTATAGGGAAGTTTCAATGTCAAACAAAAAAAAAGAATATGTATAATTAAGCATTCTAATAGCGATTTGACGATATATCACCTATTAGAAATGCTCCCAACTACCTTCAAAAGAAAGCCATAATTTACTTAAGATTGCGTAAAATAAAACAAAAATTAATTTAATTTCTTGAAACTGATATCATCGTAAAAGACAACTGGAAACGAGACTTTTTCTTTTAAAAATAATAATTACAACGAGAATCTTCCGTTGCTACACGTCGCGTCGCGATAAGAAAAGAGGAGGAGAGAGACGCAGCGGTTCACATGGAAAACCGAGAAAAGCTATGGGAAAAAGAGAGAGAGATAGGAGAGAGAGAGAGAGAGAGAGAGAGAGAGAGAGAGAGAGAGAGAGAGAGAGAGAGAGAGAGAGAGAGAGAGAGAGAGAGAGAGAGAGAGAGAGAGAGAGAGAAGAGAGAGAGAGAGAGAGAGGAGAGAGAGAGGAGAGAGAGAGAGAGAGAGAGAGAGAGAGAGAGAGAGAGAGAGAGAGAGAGAGAGAGAGAGAGAGAGAGAGAGGAAGGGAGAGAGAGAGAAAAGGGAGCGAGAGGGAAAATAAATTTTTATTTTTCTATTAACGGTAAAATGTCGGGAGATAAAGAGAAAAAAAGAGAGTGTGGTGTTAAGAGGGCGAAGGAGGAAAATGGAAGAATGCGTGATGAAGTAGGAGAAGGAGGGAGCGAGATAACGTGCGATAGGAGGGAAATGGAGGGAAAGGGAGGAGACGAGCAGAGGAGATGGGTCCGTGAGGGAGTGCACACGGAGATGCTTCTGGTGCTTCGAGGAGTCATTAGGGATTTCGTGGTGGTGGGAAGGAAGAGAGGGAGGGGGGGGAAAGAGCGAGAGAGAGAGAGACCCAGAGGGATGGGGGGAGGGAGAGGTTGTAGGTCTTCTACGGCCGGGAACTGCCGAGCGATAGAGGAAGGAGGTAGGGGGTGGTGAGGGAGCAAAAAAAAATAAATATATAAAAGAGATTCACCCCTTTCCCGTTTCTCAGCCACACACAGCCATCCTTTCATCCACCTCTTCCTCCATTCCCCGCAATTCCCGCTCGTGTGCTCTATCACCTCCTACCTCTCTCCCTCCCCCTCTTCCCTCCCTCTGCACCAACGCCGCCTACTGTATAAATTATGGGAGTTTTCGGGGTAGGAGAGAGAGAGAGAGAGAGAAGGGTTGAGGAGGAGGAAGAAGAAGAAGGGGGCTGTTCACTAGAATTGAGAATTAAAGGGTAAATACTACTGCTTCTCGTGCAAAACCCTATTTATACCGTCCTACATCCCCCTGCCAAAACCCCCCCCATCTTCAACTCTACCTCCTCCCTTTCTCCAATGCACTTGTTTCGCTCTCACGCCGTTTCCCTTCGCTCTCGTGCGGGAAGGGTTTTTTGAAATAATAATTTTTTATTTCGTATCCACGGGGATACTTTCGACATGAACTTTTTTTCCTCCCATCGAAAGAAGCGAAATACATTCGAGGACTTGGAAGAGATGCGTTAACAAGTCACGAGAAGAACTGAGCCGAATGAAGTGGGGCTTGGAGCATATCGGGGTCGTAATTATCGATTCGCTAAGTTACGAATAATCCGTTAAAAAGTCTCGAAACGTTATAGAAGAATTACAAATGAAGGTGGAATCTTTTTTTTTTTTAGGCGTTCGGAAATAACTTTATATATGCTAACTTGTCTGTGATACTTTTTAGGAATTTGCGTCTGGATTATTGCTTGGTATATTTCTGTATTCAATATCTTAACCCTTTCAGTTCAGATTTTTTTAAGTAAAAACATTTTCAAGTGTTGATTCTTTCTTTATTAAGTCAGAATCTTACGCGAATACGTAACGTTCATTAAATTTTTTAAATTGGTTTATATTTTTAAGATTGTGCATGATCGTATACATTTCCGCCCAGAGATTATAATCAGAGGAAGTTTTAAAATGAAATAATTCTACTCCAGCGCCAAAAGCGTCGAAATGCTAACAAATACAACTAAACTCGAAAAATGGCTAGCAAAAACAAGTGATCGTGTGCCATAGGTCTCAAAGGGTCGAGGAAGCAAGAAATTACGTAAAAAATAAGAAAACTGGATATTTGAGCAATATCAAAGAAAATTCGTGTGTGGGAATATCGGAGTATGATTGCAGAAGAAAAAAGAGTAACGAAAAGAAAACAGAAAAATTGATAAACATTCTGGACAATGTAGGATAATATAGAAAAGGACAGGGGCAAAGAAAAATGATAAAAAATGCAGCAAAAATAGTTAAGAGAAAGAATGCGACGGAACTAGATTAAAAGGGAGAATAATTAAGAGCGGAACTCGAGAGAGAGAGTCAAAGAGAGAAAGTGAGAAAAATCTTATAATAATTAAATAACATCAGATGAAGCTATTATCAGAGAGCGTTTTTTTTAAAAGTCAATTCGATGAAATATTTCATCGCCGGATATTCTCCGAACATTAAAAATTTTTACAGTGCCTGAAAAAGTAAAACATTCCTCCTTATAACCTCCGTTTTGGATTGGATTGCTCTCAATATCCCGGATACATTCCTAAAAGCGTTTCGCCGCAAACCATCCCTCTTCCCATTTCTCTTCCCTCTCTTTTCTCTCCTCTCTTCCGCACCACTCCCATCTCCTCTTCCGCAAACCCGGGAACAAAGATAAAAACGTCCATGAACAAGAATTTTTGTACTCTGAACTCAGCGGCCATTAATTTTAACTCTACTTTCCGTCGTTTCCTATTAAAGAATTGAATGCGGGGGTAAAGGAATAGAATTTTTATTGCATAATTTCACTTCTTTCCATTTAGTGTGTGTGTGTGTACACATATATATAATTCTATAAGCACTCTTCTTACAGATGAGGATATAGGATATATATATATAGGCTATAGGAGGATACTAATGTCTGGCCCAAACTACAATAGTTGGAGTGCGAAATTTAATAAATACGTGAATATAAAAGAATAATCGGAGGAGAAATTACAAAATTGGAACAATGTTTATTTTCTTGGCCGTTACAAATTATAAACTATTTCACTAACATTTCATGGTTTAGGTACTTCTAAATGTGTTATGAAGCTGAAATTGTTTATAGTGGTAGAATTTGCCAAATAATGAAAACGGGATTAGAGAAATTTGAAAATTTTTATTTGTTCGGCCGTAATAAATTTTAAAATGTTAAACAAATTGATTAATGTTTATGTACTTTCGGAAGATCCAGGGAGCTAAAGATTTTAACAAACTTAGGAAATACTGTTCCGGTGGTAAACAACATTAACAATTTCATAAAAGGTTAATATTGTGGCCGTTAAAAATTCATAAAGTTTAAACAATGAAATTCGTATAAATGCACTTCTAGAGGTGATATATCGATGAAATTTTGCATAAATGTGAGGTATTCGTAACAAATGCTAAAAACCTATAAATGTTTTATAATTATAAATTTTAGGGGTTGTTTTTACACCAATATTGACCATAAGGAAAAACACGTAAATCGGCAAGTTGTTGCGTTTAAAAATCATTTGTCGGCTCATACTCTTTACTTTAGGGTGAGAGAAAATGCTTGCAGAATGCAAGCACACCTTCAATAATATATATATATATAATAAAATCGTAATGGTCATCATAATGGGCAACGCTCTAATTTTGTGAATAATTCGATTAGAAATAAACTTAGAAGCCTGAAATTTCTCAGGGTTCCAGTGTTGATGAATCTTTACGTTATGACTAAAAAAGATTTCGAAAGGGTTCGACTGCAGAGGATGAATGTCGTTTTCCATAAGATAACACGTAAAAATCACCTTTTTGGTTTGAAGGCTTTCATTCTTTTACTCTTTAAAATATCTTAAAATTAAGTTATCGACACGAAATTCGCGTTAAAACACGTCAAAATTAATGAGGATTCTTATTCTTACCGTCGAATACTCAATTCGCCCATATTTTGAATTTATACTCGAGTTTTGGTAAATTTATTAACAATTCGATAATAAGATTCCATAAGATTAAAACTTGCTCGAAATGTCCGAAGATATGAATTTAATGCAAATAAATCGAACGCAGTATTCATGCTATTTATGTTTTTTTATCTATATTACTGAAATCCTATTTCTGGTTGTTTCTCTTTCTCTCTCTCTCTTTAACGCTCTCTACCTCAGCCATTTTAATATCCGGAAAATTCAGGCCTCTAAATTTATTTTTTATCGATTTATTCAACTAATTATCTTAATTTTTTATTAAAAACCAAATATACATTCCCGTTAAACTAATCTAAATCTAATAGGTACATGGTGGGAACGAAGAAACAGCGAGCAAATGGGGGGGGGGGGGGGGGGTTGGCGTCAGATAGCGGAGGGCTTGCCCCCTAATATATATATATATATTGGAGAGAGCGCTTTAAATTATTAATGTCGAGTGTGTCCTTTTTACGAAGGACCGGTTTTTTGATTCTTTTTATGTATTTCTATCTGAAAATTACTTGAGTTAGTTTCGTCCAATAAGAGGTACTAAAAACAAGCGACGTCTTCCAAAATTTTTATTTCGTATTAGCTTAATTGGGTCGTAAAAACCTCAAATGAAAATTGCGAAGCGAAGAACACAATTTCTTAATGCGCCTTATGGAATGGTCGCCTCTTCTTATTATAGGTCCGAATAAAAATAAAAGATAACAGGGCAGAATTAAAATGCGTTTTGTATTCGTTGAAATTATATTACTTAAAGCTGCTAATTTTTTTCCCCGACTGTTACGAAAGCTTTATTTTCGTATCAGGGCGCATTTCGAATAAATATATTTTTTAATCGAAAGTGACACGGCGGGGAAAATTTTTAGGCAGTTACTTTTTAAGGCAATTATTAGGACGTAGTAACTCTCAAGAAATCGTTTAAACACGTTTAAACTAATGGTATGAGATAGAAACGGACAAGTGTCACAACAGAGAGGACAAGTGTCACAACAGAGATATATCAGCATATGCTACATATTTGGTCTTGTCGAAAAGATTTGCTGAAAATTCATTATAATTGTCTGTGCTAGGACAGTACCTTTATTTAAAATAAAACTGTGCTCTCCATATATTTTTATCCTGGGCAATACCCTTCAATTGTTGGTAACTTATTCCTTATTTTAATTCATCAATAATTCCTTCTCCTGCCTCTTCCTTTTTTCCCCTTCTGCTTTCCCTTCAATTACTTCCTCAAACAAACTATCTCTTCTATAAATTTAAATTACAAAAAGCAGTTACTCATACATTTTTATATGGTTCAAAATTACGTCAGAAAGGATTACTTTTAACCAGATTTTCTCAACTCAAACGCATCGGCACAATTTTTAAAAAGTTAAAATCTCAAACATTATTAACAAAAACATTAAGAATATTTAACGGCGCATTTATGAAAACGGCAACCAATGCTTAAGAAACTTATACTTTCTCGTGAACCAAATACGCCACGATTTTGAATAGAAATTGTGTCGCTTACTCGCGAGCAGCGACAAGCGCAAAATTCAGGCAGCGCTGAAAAAAAATAAATTCACGCGGATTTCTAGGAATCGGGATTGAAACATCCCTCCGGGGTCGTTTTAATGCATCATTTATTTTAATAACAACCGCGCCTATGTTAAACCCGAAACTGAACCCCGACAAGTGTTACGAAACGGGTTTTTTTTTCAAAATTCTCTCTTGTTTTTAGGGCGAAACCTACAAATGAGATGTAGCCCCTTGGGGGTTACGTGGTCTTGCTCGAGCATGGAGGAAGGATAAGTGACGCGAGTGCGGTGGAGGAAAGGAGACAGACAGACAGACAGACACAGGCTTCGGAGGCATTTCTTTTATTCTTCGTCGTCGCCCACGCCAGATCTCCTTTTAATGTTCGAATTTCGACTCGAACAAAGCGGCTCAGGCGGAAACCACACAGCGTATCCGGCAAAAACAAGTGCAGTAAAGAGAGGAAGTGCACACACTCATCATTCGACGCAGAGGCTTACCTAAGGAGGATCTGCCGTTAGTTTAATTACTTAAACATTATAGGGTGAGCGTGAATTCCGGCCGCGAAATAATCCTGTATCTAGCACGTTGATGATTTAAATTCCCCTTTTTCAGAATGGGGAAAAGGATAGCATCTTCATAAAAGATGATAAGATTATTTATAAAGGGAGTCGTTTTACCAAGAACACTGATTACACTAATTAGGACTATATATATATATATATATATATATATATATAATATTAATACTAATAATTAATAATTATAAATAATAATATAATAATTATAAGAAATTAACGCAAAAACACGGAAAATTCAACTGTGAACGCATATACGTGTAAGCATGGCTTGGTAAACCTACTTATTCACCACTTTGTACATAATCGCCATAATTTTCGGCGATTCCAGCCGGTGATAATAAGATAAGAACACTACGTGATGTAGTCAAGGTCTGAAAAAGGTCAGAACTAAAACTCCAGCTGGGAAAGAGTTGACTATAAATACTACTGCTGTTGGATGTGTGTAATTATCTTTCTCGATGAAAAAATATGCGAGTGGCCGTCTTCGATTTAATGGCGGTCCTTGATACAATTAGCTGCCTTCCCAGACCACGACTTCTCTTTATAAAATACGCATTTAACCGCTTTATATTGCCTAACATGCTGAAAATTATAAGACTTTGATGTAGATATTTAGCTTTAATCAAATCCCTGTTTAGCACTAATAGAAACAATCCTTTCCTAGTCTCCCTGTTGTAGTGTCGCTTTCAGTTTGGATGTAACGCCGAAAGAAGACAGGAAAATTCATTTTTCCAAACTAATTTAAAAGAGAAATAGGATAAGGAATTGAGGTTTGGACAGTTATACGGTCGAAAAAAAAAACAAATACATTTTTCTCGACTTACGTTTAGAAATTCGTTAGATGTTAGAGAAAACCGGAACATTTTCAAGATTTTAATTATGAGAAATACTGATACCGTGGGAAGGAAACCTATGATTTAAATGGTTTAATGCATTTAAATAGGGAGGCCAAGAGTAAAGTTTGTACACGCTTATGGCGTCTATCGAATTGGACGAAGTTTAGTATCGTGTTGTTTGTCCTCCTTTTTGGAGTTTTTCTCAGAATTTCTCAGATTTGAATAAATTTTTCCTCGACGAAATTTGCGTTTAAAACATTTCCCGGAATCTTAATTTTTTTCTTTGAAACGATGCATCTAATTTCGTGCTCTCGCCGACTATATTGCGGAGAGCATTGTCCTCTATCTGGTTAAAAATTTCAATCGATAACTCATGAATCATACAATAATTATGTAAATGAATTTTATAAAATCATTCTTCACCAAAACAACCTTTTTCGCAACCCATATAGACAAAACAGCAGTACTCCCGATTCGTTTTTGTAATAATATCAATAAGTCTCTGCCGCGTGCTTTTCTTTCCTTTCCTATTTGTCATACTTTCTACAGTAAAATTTCGATACAACGTATCTCTACGTAGCATGAATTTTTATACTTTATACTGAAAGTACGGTACACTGAAAATACCCATAAAGAGTACAGTATTTTCTCTGGTAGCATCAGTAGGGGCTCAGCATTCTCGCAGGTCCGGCGCGAACCGCAACCGGCCGGAATGAGAGTCTAACAAGAGATATAATTCGTAGAACTTAAGATTTTATCTCAGTGCTATTGTGAAAATACGAGAGGGATAACTGATTATCGGCTCTTAAATTTTTCAGTTTGGAAAATCCCTCCTATTGGGATTTTGGCAGGGTTCCGCAGATCTTTTCGTACTAAAGATAAAATATGCCTTCAAAATTGGTGTAAACGACTTGAATAAGCAAGAAGCCTTTGGCAACGAAGCTCCTATACGTATAACGAAGACGGAAATTCCTCGGTGAAAATTTGAAAAAAGTCGGAAATTTTGCAAGTAGCATACCCGTGTTATACGGTTCAGGTGGCCGAGACAGGAATTGATCCATTTCAAAGCTTCGCTAACATAGTATCATATGTCAGCAATATTGCAACTACTAAATTAGAATGTTACCATATTATCGATCCGATCTATTCTATAAATACATGAAGTAACATGAGAATGGGTTAGTTTGACTCTTTAACTTGACGTAGCCAATTCCGAGTGTATCTACTTCTTTAACTGACGCATACCTGTACTGAGTCATTTGCTGACGAAAGTATACGTTAAAACCACAAAAATCTTTTTTCGCGACCTCTTAATTTCATACGTAGTATTTAAAGTACATGCGTTATTTTGAAATATTTATACAGTATTTATACGGGAAAATTGACGGAAATTTTAAAAAATACGTTAATTTGAAACACGTAATTGTGAAGTACGTTTTAACGCAATTTCACTGTATCTGCTTCGTGCTCTCTTGTAAACGGAGCTGCAACTGGCAGACGCATAGCATAGGATTTTTCGAATTTCAATTTAGTATGCATTAAGTATCGCAATTTCAGATATATCAGATGATGCTATAATGTTTCATAAAAGTAACAAATCGGCATAAGATAACGGCGAGCAATGATTTGCTTAGGGGTGTTTTCCATGGCCTTTATATTCATCAACAACAACGATCTGTAATTAAGGTAAGCCTACGCCTGGTTTTTGGGCCAGTCCGGGAACCTATGTGTAGCACCTCGTATATGGATGAAGGACTGATACAGGTTCACTCTCACCCAGAGCCCTATCAATTACAGATTGCAAAAACAGGAGTCAGATCGTGAATACTATGACAGGCGAAAGGTTTGAGCAAAATGTATCGGATCGGGGACAACATCATAAAAATAAGCAAGTGACCAGACACATGAACTATGCGTTAACCGTAAAAAAAAACATGATTACAAATCCACTTGGTACTTAGCGTTCGATGTAGCCTTTATAACTCCTCGTTTTCTGTGTTTTTACCTTTCATTTTACATATGAAAATGTGTATGTGTACGTGTTCGTATATGTATCCAATGTAGGTATATATATATATTTATGTGTATACATAATCATAGAGATAAATATCTCCTCCTCTATCACCTTTCTGCCACTTCCCTGGGACATTAATACCCGAAATTATTCCATCTCAAAAGGACTGTGGGTGGGAGATGGAAATCAAAAGGATGTGTTTCTCGCTATCTCTCTATCTGTCTCTCTCTCTCTCTTAGTCGCCCTGAATCCCACTCCCTCCCACCTTCCTCCCCCCCCTCCCTCTCCCCCTCCCATCTTGCCCCTTCCACACCAACCCAACCCTTTCCCCACCCGATCGGTACTCTACACGCCTGTCATCCCGGCTCTCGCGCCATCTTCAAAGGTGGCATCCCTACCACGAATGTCTCTTTTAATCTCCCCGCCCTCTCCCCGAACAGAGAGGCTCTTACGCACCTTCGCCCAGCATCCACGGCTAGGAAACACATTAATATGTATGACGGAAGAGGGAGTGATATGGTATGGCGAAGGGGAGAAGGGAAGTGTGGGTAGGGAAAAAAAGGGAGGGAGGGAGGGTGTGCGCGTGTGTTAAGGTCGGGGCGGGGCGAGACTAGGAAGGCGCGAGAGAGAGGGAGAGGGAGAGAGAGGGATGTGGGGCGATGTAAGGATATGAAAAGGGAGGTGTGAGAAGGGCGGGGTCGAGTGCTAGGTCGGTATACTATGTATAAAGGGAGGAGGAAGGGGGAAATTGTAGGGAAATCGGAAAATATGAGAGGTGAAGTTATGGAGATGTTATGGAAACTTGAAGGTATGGGATACGACGGTGTAGAGAGAGAGAGAGAGAGAGATGGGACATCGTCGGCGTGGAATAATATTAAGGAAGATGATAAGGAGAGTGTTAGACAGGGAGAGGAGGAAGAGAGGATGGATTAGGAAAAGAGGCGGGTTTGGGATGGGAATGTTGGGATGTCAGTGAACAGCATTACACGTTCTGCTCCCCCCACCATAACATTCTTCCCTTCTTCCTGTCTTATCCCTCTTTCTCTCTCTCTCTCTCTCTCTATATATATATATCTTCCTTTCCTCATCTTAGCATCCTCTTTTAAACCACTTTTTCCTTCCCCCCGTCTCTCTCTCTCTCTCTCTCGACCTCGGTGTATCGCTATCCTCAGTCGCATCTTTCCTCCAAAGTCTTTCGTTATCTCGTCATCTGTCATTCACCTTGTCTCCTATCCCCTTCTCATCCTCTCCAACACGAACCGATCCCTTTTCGCCCTTACTTCAAATGCTCTCTCTCTCTCACTCCCTCTCTCTCTCCTCTCTTCCTTCCTTCCATTTCCCCCTCACCAAAGTCAGATCCTCTTCCTCCTAACCATCTCTCTTTCTCCTTCTCTCTCTCCCTATATATATATATATATATGTCTGTGTGTATGTGTGTGTATGTATATATCATAAAACATATAGAAGACAAGAGGTACTTTGTCCCTTTGCCATGTAATGGTTTTTGAAGCTTACTATCTCTCAAACGACTGAACCGAATTTGATGAAATTTTCAGGATAGCATTAAGATATAATAAAAAACGTTTTAATATATCGGTAATATATAAAAGCCATATTCTGTCCCTTTGTCCTTTTGTCACTCCCCCTGTCACGCTCTGAAAAAAATAGAAATATACCTGGCAAGAGGGGCAAGAGGGTCTAAGGTCAGCTTTTGAAGCACAATAGATACTCGCGGCGAGGGTTTCGAACTTTCGCTCGGATCGAAGGCAACTCCCTAAGCAGGAGGTATGATTTTCGGTCAAAGAAGACTGCCTCAATTTTATATCAGAATAATCGATCATCCCCGTCATTTTTGACGGGCACTTATGCTAGTGTGTGTGTGTGTGTATAATCTCCAATTCCTCTCCAAAGTTCAAATGTAATAAAAATTTTGTAACGCAAGTGTTACGCTTTCAATGCAATTCGTAAATAAAAAAGTCGCATAATTTTCTTTTATCATTTCAAAATAAATCATCACCTACTGCAGTCATTATTTCCGTGGAAAATATAATATTGTTAACCAGATTGCAAATAATTTAATTTGAATAGTCTGTATTATATAAGTTTTCTTTATAATCCCATATTATAACAGTTGTTTGGAGGTTATAAATGTAATTATTTAAATGGTGCTGTAAGTGTAATAAATAAATGAAATGCTTAGATGGTATAGGGGGTCATTTAGTCTCATCCTTGCACATAAAACACCTTTCTTCCTCTCCATCTCCCTTGGATGGGAGAAGAGACTCTTTTGTCCCTATCTCTCCTGTAGAAAGCAGTTTGTTTGTCTATCTATCTCTCTCCTAACATTTTCTACGTTCTCTTTTCCTCAATCTCTCTCACTTCCTACTCTTTAGTTTTCTCTCTTTTGCTCTCTCTCTCTCTCTTCATCATTTCTTTCGAACTGCCCATCCGAAACCTCCTCATTTTCCCCTATCCCTTTCCAAATTCTCTTCCTCTCGCCCACGAACACACCCGCCGTCGTCGTGGCGAGCGTTAACTTTTTTCTCACTCCATTTTACCCTTGATGTAACGCCTCGCTTGGTTTTGTCATAAAAGTTTTTCTCTCGTGATTTTGATCTCTTTTCATTCCTCGCTTCTCTCTCTCTCTACCGTTTTACGTTTATTTTTTCACGTGAGTGGAGAAAGAGGACAGGAAAATGAGAAGACAATTCTGACAGCGAGAATAAGTTATTTAAGCCGTTGAAAGATGTTCAACTGCGTTTGTCTCAACTGGCGACGTTAACTTGCTCTTCATGTTCCTCTTGAGCTCCCAATTGTGAGAAAATTCTCTTGCTCTTGCAGTAAAGTAAAAATTTTGTTCCGATGTCACTTGTTTTCGATTTTAAATTCATTCGAATTCGTAACGATTTGATTGTATAAATGCCAAAAAAAAAAGGTAACGTGAATTTCATTTTCCCAGAAATGTTCCATTGTTACCAATTAAATACAATATGAAGTCTCAACAAATCCGGAAATGAAGTTTTATATAGCCATGTTTAGCAGTCACAAATTGTTTTTTATATGTATATTGTGTTATAATGATTTTAAGGGAACAGAACCCTTTCTAGGTTTATGAATATATAAATTTATGAATATATCTAATTTGTAAACGTAACAAAGTGATTTCGGGTCTGTTGTAGTACGTACGGTCGTGGGAGAATCTCTCACGTGCCATGAGCGAATTGTAGCCGTCTACTGCTCACATTTTTGGTCTCTTGGCTATTTCCATTTCTTACTATGCGTGGGAAATAATATCTCTCCTTGAATAGGTTCCTCGTGTTCTCGCGATAGATGGGGGGATATGCAAGAAGCGGTCGGCAATGGACGATAAATTCCATTGCTTTTTAAGTTTGGTCCGGTTGTCTTCTTTTATTCGGCATGGGATGGAGAGTCCGCTCTGTCCGATGTAGCTTTTCCCACATCACTGCACGGCACTTGGTATATACATCTTCCGACATTTCTTCCGTTTGCTGATATTTTGCGGCGACGACGGACATAATTCGCAGTAAATTGAAAGTAAATTAACCGATTAATATGTCGTAATATTTAAAAATATATTTCAGAATTTCACCGCCCTCCGTCTAAAAGTTTTCTGAAGAAATATTTATATAAACACCTTGACAAAAATACCAAAGCCGTACTTCAGAATAATAAATTATTCCCTTTCGTGATGCTAGATGTAAAATTTCGATCCCTGATTTTAGGAAAGTGATTTACTCAGAAATTAATTTTAATGCATTTGATCGAGGAATACTCGAGAGATAACGAAAGAGGATCCGAGTTCAAATTATAATTTAATATAAAGAGGGACGCGCATAACTGTAATCATTAACTTTTCCCTTTTCTTTGACGTAGGAATGGGCACTTCATTTTATTTCGCCGGAGGAGATCAAAGCTTATCCTAAAATAAAAATAATGCGGGGAAACTCATTTTCCTTCGTTTTGGACGAGTTTTCTATTTTTTTTATATCCTGCATATTTTCCTTTTTTTCTCCAGCGAGCTCGAAATGCTATTTTTACGCGAAATTGTCGTCATGGAAATAGTCCCAAGGCGACCAACACATGACATCCGAAATACCATTGCGGGTTTCATATTTTTAGAATTTTTTCTAACTCTTCCGCTGGAAGGGCTCCGTAAAATGTTGCACAACGTCCGACTAAGGTCGGATGTCATGTATGTAACACCGTCAGCAATATTCTTTTATATATGAAAGGTTAGGTCGAAACGCGCTCTATCCGCAAAAAATTGCTGGTCGAGAGAAATAAATACCGAATATAATTCATTCGGTCGCGATAATTCGGATATGCATTCACGAAACGTTTCTAGGAGGAATATTTAACTTGGAAAGACATATTCACAGTATAACTCAAAGAATTATTTTTTATATTCGTTAAAATTAGTCAAGTAACGTTTTCATAAAATATGTGCATTACTTTCTTGCAAATTTAAACTCTATATTGAACGAATTTACGGTTGACATTGAGTTTTTATGACTTTAAATTTCAGATGAATGAAAGCATTATTTCATTCTTTATTCTGGAGACTTTAGTTTACAATTTTTATAATTGAAGGTGTTTCATGTTCTCTTAAGATCTGTCGAATCAGTTCCCCCCTTTAATTATCATAAATTGTCAATTCCTCTTCAAATTAGTAAAATTAAACGAAACGAATGGATTACAAATATAATAATGCTCAATTGATGATTTGAATCTGACAAATAATCAGTATAAATCCTGCTTATGGGCGAGTGATCCTGAAACTCATTCAGCTCCAGGGCTTACTTTATGGGTGGAAATTTCATCAATTATTTTTTCACAACCAGAACTTACTTTTATATATACATATATATATGTGAACCAACAACAACAAATTAAAAAGAAAAATTCTCACACGAAACACTTAACGCGCATATGGTTTACTCATCCATTTATGAAAGGAAGGAATTATATGAAAAACGTGATTCTCCAATGGCCAAAAGAACATATTTATAGATATTAGAGAAGTATAGCTAGTAAATTTGAGTTAAGCTATTGTTCAGCTTTATTGAAGAAATACCGGGGTCAGATATTTAGAAAACGGATTAACAAAATTGTGCTCTTGAAAATTTCGAGGAATACATGTTATGTATTAGGTAAACGGCATAAAACAACACCTGTTATAATTTGGCTATGCGGCAAAAAAAATCTAATTGAAACACACTAGAGTTCCATTTAATCCACTTAATAGAATTTAGACATTGAAACTTGCAAGAAAAAATAACACAGAAGAAAAAAAAAATAAATATATATATATATATATATATATATATATATATATATATATATATATATATATATATATATAAAAGAAAAAATATATATATAATAATTCACAATATATCTCATAAAAACCAGATATGACAAACGTCATCGATAAAAGTGTTTTCTCATATAGAACGTGCCAAAAACTGTTTTATAAAAAGTCGTAAATTCGAAGCAAAATTACATAAAAATACGTTCACTACATGAATGTTTACCTGCGCAGAACAACAGGACAGACTAACGGGATGAAACTATTTCCATGCAAACTGATAAAATATGCTACTTGCTTCGATGCATGTTTTTATCTATATAACACGCGAATACCGAAATATCCCATCTTTTCCTCCGTATGACTTTCTTGCCAAAGGGAGGGAATGTGTGAGTGAGATATATACATATATATATATATATAGGGAGAGAGAGAGAGGAGTATTTTTTCCCATCTCCAACATATCACTCCGAAAAATTTACATACCCATTCACAACGCGCTCATCTTTTCCAAAAAAAACTCGAAAATATTTTCTCCTTCTCCTTCCTACGGAAACATCTTCGATGCTCACCCATTTCTTCCTCTCACTCCTCCTCTCCTTTCAACCTCTCTCTCTCCATTTCTCCCTCCCTATATCTCTTTCTCGGTATGTCCCACCCTTTCTCCCTCTCTTCCCCTTTCTCCATCCCTCTCCCATCCTTTCCCTCTCCCCCTTCGTCCCATTTCCCCACAAGCCGAGCAGTCTTTCGTCGCGTCCCTTTTTCGTCGCAGGCTTTTTCTCTCAATCCTCACTCTCACCCTCTCTCCCATCCTCTTTCCCCCCCCCCTCCCTCCTCCTCCTGAAATAAATCATAAAAAAATCACCTCTCTCCTTATCTCTTCGCACGCGAACCCGTGAAAATCAACCGCAAAAATCTCCTTCGTCTGAACGCACCCACTTCCCACCCCGCTTCCGTCCCTCTTTTTTTTCCTTCCGTTCATTTCCGTATACCTCTCTCCATTAACTCTCTCTTTTCGTTTAATTCATCACCTCTTTCTCTCTCTCTCTCCATCATTTTTTGTAACCTACTCTCATCCCCTGCCATTTTACTCCTCCCTTTTCTCTATTTTTCTCATTCCCCTCTATTTATCACTTGCTTTCTTCATATTTGTCACTTAAACCTCTCTCCCTCACTTCCAACACTTCGTTATTTATCTTTTCATCTGTTAACCTCCCAATTTTAGATTTCTCTCTCCTTTTCTTTCATTCACTTCCTTATATTTGGAAGTTACCTAGACATACTTAGGCGCAACATAAGAAAAAATCAAGTTAAAATTATTTTTTTGTTTAGGGTCGACATTTCAATTTTTTAAAATCACGGTGGAATACTTAGAAATGCCTCTCTGATAAAAGACCAACAACAACATTAAAAAGGACTGAATTTAGAAATATTTGGGAAGAGGCCCCAATTTAAGGCTTGATATTTTAACAGATTTTAATAGATAAAAATATCATTTTGAACGTAAATCGAAAAATGAAAAAAGTTTTGGAAAATATGAGACATTCGCGTTTGGCCACAGGTTGAGCGCCCCTGACATGGTGTGTTTTCTATGTGTTTGCATTCATAAAATAAATCAGTTTCTATCTCCTACTCCTTGCCAACTTAAACTGAAATCACAATTAACCTTGTCCCTTCATTTGCCCCTTTTTTTTATATTTTCTCCTTATGTAGTCCCATTTACTTTACTTTATTATGATTCTATGCATCCTTTTCATTTTCCAAGATACATTTTTCTACATTTCGAGAATTTTGAAAACTTTTCAGCAGTCAATTCGCCTTTTAGCAACACTGAATCGATATTTTCACATTTAGGCGTATTTATTTAGTCTGTGGTTCTTTGGCCAAGCAAAATATTTGTACGCAAATTTGTGACCACTTGAAAGTTTTTGCGCGGAGACTGGTCCGGATTAATTTCGAGAAATAAAATTCTTGGGAGGAGATGACGGTGTGGACGAAAATCAAAAGAGAACAGGGCGGGAGAATAGGGCGTAAGAGAAGAGCGACGTAACATTTTGTAAATGCAAAAATTAAGGGAAAAATCTTCAAAGGGATAAATGAGAGGCAGCGGGAAGGCGTATCGGGCAAACATTAAAAGAACGTTCCTCAAAAGATTTCCTCAAAAAATGTTGATTTTGAAAAGGTTTTTATTTTGTATCTGTTTGTCTGTTTTCAAGTCCAAAGCCTTCGTCGACTCCTTAGCGATTCCGTGGCTTAAGAACGTGAAAAGTGTAAAAACATCTAGAAAAATCAACGAAAATTCGCCAGATTTTCCGAACTACCAATTAAAAAAACGTTAATCCGACGATTAAAAAAACATGTTTCACAGGCTCTTTAATAGGGCATTTGCTTGAAAAAATCTGTTTTTGATAAGCCGAAGAACAACTGTATAGATGTAGTCAATTAAAATTACGATGGAACTTGAGTAAACTTTTAATAATCTTCACTCCTGATTTTCAAAATCGTAAGACAAATCTTATTTATTATTACACTGTTTAATACAGTAATTGAGAACACTTTTTGAGTCCAATAATTTTGTAATCGGAAATGAATATTTATCAACCTCATTCAATTCCTAAATAAAAACAACACCAAGTATTCCAGACGTTGTGAGACTTGAGACATCCTTACTAACTTACTTCATTTCCATTTATTCTCCAACTTTTTACATTAAAAAATGTGCCCTTTTAGCACTAAGCACTAATAACCTCAACATATTGAAATAATTTAATCGTGTCTAATTTCTCAAAGAAGCCAATAATCGTAAAACATGGAAAACAATCGAATACGATCCGTAATAATTCTCCCGATGCCAGCTTAAGGACGGCCGCAAAAAAAAACGACGCCTTCTCACTCCTCCCATGAATCTTCGCAGTCACGTAATAGCGTCGCACCGCAAATTTCAATGCCCCATCCTTAAACCCGATCACGCTCGCCGCGCAATCAGCCACGCACGGCTTAATAAACTCATTTTCTCCTTTATTAACGATCGATTCGAACCCCGGAGAAGAAAAAAAGAAGAAGAAACGAAAAAAAACTCGCGAAAAAAAATTCGAGCGATTTATTAGCAGGTTTCCTGCTAGTTCTCGTGTTCTCGATATCGTAACGAGCGGCATGCGGAATAAAAAATTCGCACTCCGCCGTTTATAAGGTGAAAAACCTATCCGCTTTTTGTTATTCCTAACGCTTTGGGAAAAATTTTCTATCCACTCTCTTTCTCTATCTCTCTCCCATCACTGTCCGGAACCAGCGGCGGAATAGATTGGAACGGAGAACATTATAACGGGAGCCCCGTGTCAGGACGGCGGATGACGATTCAAAAAAAAAAGCGAATCGGGAGGGTTAGAAAAAAAACGATCAAGACACCCCCCCCCCCTATTTTTCCATCCTGCAAAAAAAAAAGGAAGGAACGGGTGGGAGGATAGGAAGAAAGCTATATCGTGATCAATTACCCGGTAAAGAACATTCTAACTCTCTCTCTCTCTCTCTCTCTAGAGAGCCAAGGAAACGGCGCTCTTTTTTTATTATTATTTTCAACCGGCTCATTTGTTCTACAGCCACCACGTCGAGACCGTGCCGGGTAAATGAGCTGCGAGAAGGGAACGCACACGGAAGACGTAGGGGGAAAAAAAGAAGAAAAACAAGGAGGGAAAAAACAGCGATAGAGAAACGGAACATTTTTGCGGAAGGAAAATGAAAGGAGAATGAGGGATCTCAATCAACTCTAGGGGGGCGTTTTTCCTCCCCCTTGGGGTTTTGCCCTCTCCCTCCCCCCTCCCCCTCCCCCCTCTCTCTCTTTTGAGAGATAAAGAGTGAGATGGCCACTAAGCCAGGTGGCTCCATGACCCGTGATAAAAGCAAGCTGTTACGCAGAGTGACTCCGTCGATCTGTGCTTTCGAGTGGGAGGGGGGGGAGGGGGGCGGGGGGAAGAGGTTAAAGCTTAAGAGGTGGCGGAAAGGGAGGGTGATACGGGGGAGAGCCACCTGCGAGTCCTCTTACTCCTCCTCTCTCCCTCCCTCCCTCCTTCCTCCCTACTTTCCCGAGCACGAGAAGAACGAAGCGTTAGTTTCACATTCCACCGCATACGTTGCTTTTTATAATCTTTTTCTCCCCCCAAACTCACTCGCCTTCCGCTTTCGGGAAATAGTTTTGTCGGATGAATACCACTTTTTCGCTTGTGAAGGGAAGGTACAGCAAGGAGGTTTTTTTTTTAATAGGAGTAGGAAAAAGAGATAGCTCATAAAACGACACACACGACCTCGACGTGGATTTTCAACACACCCTGGTGGTACATAACGGAAAGATTCTTATCTGGTCTTTTTTTCTTTCTCTCTCCTCCTCCTCCCTCTTTTTTTTTTTTTTAACTCCTTGCATTATGCGAGACGTTATGAGCTTCACGCTCGGCCTGGCCATCTTCGCGACTCTGAATGGTTTGCAATGGCGTCTGTGTTGAAATATATAAACTGGGAAATTCCATTTTGCACAGGTCCTGGGTGATTCTCAGAGGTCGAGCCACATTCCGGGACGCTCGGCTCGGAAGTCTTCTCTTTATTTTATTGAGTGCGGACAAGTAAATATTTTTATTAAGGTTTTCTTATTACTCCGATATTTTTCCTATGGAAAATTACGATATACAATATATATATGTATGTATGTCTACGATCTTAATGAAAATACATTCTAAAAAATAACTGGTTGTTCGATACGGTAACGCGGATGGGATTGAAGTTTTATGGATACGTGGTAAATGGATATGGATAAAGGAAAGATGCGTTTCGACCAAGTAAATCAATTGGCAGCGAAAAAATAACTGGAGTTGTAGATAGAATATTAAATAGAAAAACGACAACTTCGTGAGAAAACAGGTTTTTGTATGCGAGAGAAAAAACGTTTCTACGGCGACCTTTATTGTTTATTTACTCTTCGTCGGCCAATATTTCTACAGATGCGAATATTACGCACGTTGGTACGAGAGAAACGCCACCTTTGAATTTAGCAGGTTAAATGAAAAGGCATAAAATAGCCAGAGAAAACCTATAAAATTGAGTAGAGTTGATACGAGGAAAACATGCCGTTGGAATATAAATTGCTCCGATGCTGAATAAATAAGGAAAAAAAATTTAACGAAAATTTAGCGCGCGCCATATTGTTTCGCGGAAAAACTAACCATCTTAGGGATTTAATGGTTGATTACACACACAAATAAGTAAGAAAAAACTGCACAAACGGCATCCATATCCATACACGCAGAGGAAAAGACGTTACGAATTTTATTTTAACAGTTCGAAGCCCTTTAGCCTCATTCCACGCCTGTTTTTCAAAGAATCCATTACGAAATACGTTGGTGGTCCTATTATCATTTATAAGAAGAACAATCACACCATCGGGCCCATGCCCATTCTAATACGAAAACCTTAATGACGCCATTGATTATCGTGAACTCATCGCTCACAGAAACATCCAATCGTTTCTAGGGACGGAACAATGAGAGAAACATTTGAATAATTCCCTGCGATGGATAACAACCGAGGGGGAAAACAATGGCGGTAAATGGGAGTAATTTTATTGTTTTTTTTCCTTTTAACCTTTCAAATTACAAAACGAAAACGTGGCCTTTTTAAGTAGAGGAGAAACGAAAATCGTTTCCGATGCGTCGAAGCTGACGTCATTGCGATGTATGCATTTTAGCGAAATGATGAATTCATTTGCATTTTTTTTCTCTCTCTCTCTCTCTCCCGCCTGCGGACGGCACGCGGAATGTCAAAATGATATTTCCGATGCTCGAGTCAAAACCGCGTAATTTTATGTGTTATTAATTTTCGCCGGAATTATTTATCCCCACTCGCGTATTTCGGTTTTCATTTATTTATTTTCGGTTGGTTATTCTCTCGCAAACTCGGCGACGACTCTCGTGATATTGAGGTTCAAAAAAGAAAGGGACATTTTGTTTCGGGGCTGCAAATCGCTTGAACGTTTGAACGCGTTAAATTACCCGACGTGTCCTTTCCAATTTCTCTCCTATCGCGTCGCGAAAGAGAGTCGCCTGTGTGTGTGTCCGTCCGACAGAATTCACGGGACGCCATTTTTTTTTTCATGCGCTCCGCGGGCGCAGACCGACGCCATCAGCAGATGGCGTCTCTCATACGTGAATTCACACGGATGGTATTGGAATAGAACCAGGCACCTGCATTAGCCTGCCTATTTTTTTTTGCCGAAACGAACTAAGGAACCGCAACTTGCGGTGGAATCCTTTTTATTCTTTCGCGTAAGGTGTTCAAAATTCAAATGGAAAAAAATTAAAATATATATATATGCAGAAAAAGTACCCGACTACCAAAGATGCTTCGTCGTAAAATTCCGTCATTTATCAAATTTCTGTTGCTTCGAAGAAGAAGATAACCTTGCATGTCAACGATTAAGTTAAAGGCTATAATTTTCCTTCGTTTGTTGTATTTATGTAATGTTAGGGATTCATTGCACACCTATAGGGCAAGGGGTTCCGAACCTGGTGCTCGCGAGTACCGCGGTGCTCTTTGGAAGTCTGATGGTGCTCTTTGACAGCCTGACTGTGCTCATATCGCATTTCTTAGGGCCAACAATTTAAATGGCTCGGTTGATTGCTTTCTAAACGTATTCAAGATCGTTAAGAATAACTGACGTTGGTTTGATTTTATTCTTCATCATTACTACTGTAAGATACAACATGGTGCTCGTCACATCGAAAAGGTCGGGAACCCCCGCTATAGTGTGTTCAAAGATTCTGTAAATTTGACGCGCGTGTAACGCATGTAATTATTGCGGATAATTTAATTATATAGTGCACGGTAACTTTTCGAACACCTTATGTAAATAAAATTAATATTAAAATAAATTTATTGAAAAAGGTTCCGAATCCGTTTATCACAATGAGGGTTTTTAATTATTATACAATTACAACACTTCTGTCGCAATGTATTTAATCATCGTCGTAACCGAAGCACATTTGTTGCATATTGGTAAATTGTGGTCGTTTCATGCAAAGCGTAAGTGAACCAAGACTAAACTAATATCCAGAAAATTTGTTTCCACGGCGAGAGAATTTTCAGTTTATTTAATTATGTTACACTCTCTCGCAAAGGGATAAATTCCATAGTTGTGACTCGGCCAGCGAGGAAATTTAACCGTTGGATGCGTTTTTCTTCTGTTATCCTAATAACTAGGCCAAGACAACATTGCATCAGCCTTGTTTGGCACAAATAAGGACGTCAATATTTAATCTGGTCCTTTTGACGGGAGCACGCGCTTAAAACAAGCCGAATAATTTGTTCTCGTTTTTTCTGTTGGCACCACTGACTTCATTCGAGGACCGAAAGCGCAACGTGGTTTCCATAAGTAACAGATATGAGAATATTTCAAAATTTTGTTACCATAGCGTTGCTGCATGCCTACGTCGCAGTTTATTTCCTCTGCCTTTCGTGTTCCTTTTTAGGACACGGGTAAGAGCTCGATTTAATCAGTGAATCGGGACATTTCTTCGAAAGTTACGACCGCGGCATCAGATGTTTCCGGGTATTCACCCGTGCAATCATGGTACGACGACGGCGAGAACGTCTGTTCTTTTTTTTACAAGTTGGCGACACTGATCCGATTTCGAATATCCTCGATAAGGCTAGGGTCCAGATGCGGCGGCTAAAAATTACATTCCGGACCGTTCTTTTTTGTGATTTACAGCTTTCTTCGCGCTGTGTACTACGAAAGGAGGCCGGAAAAATATGAAATGTTATCTACGCCAAATATAATTTTTTGAATATTTAAAGAAGATACTGAGATGATTTAATTTATCAGCGTTTGAAAAAGTAAGATTATACAATATATTTCACGACAAAAATTGCATTAGTTTCTGGTGCAAATGCTAAATATGTACATAGTACAAATTACATAGTACATATTTCCCAAAATGTTATATTTACACATACGCTTCTATCGCATCAGGACATTCATACCACGACTTATGGAATAACATAAAGAAAACTCATTTCGTGAGCTACGCTTTCATCTTCAGTAGCTGAAGTCGTATGAGTTGTACGTTGTCTAGCTGTATATTTCCAGATAAGCTTGCGCGATCCTGATTTTGAGTGTGTTTTTTTTCTTTTTTATTTCAGACTTAGTTCACTTGACAACAGGTCCCTGTAAGGCCATCGCCCTGCAAACCACTAAGTATAATCATTAATTTATTCTCTACTATTTACTGAGTTACTACTTCTCTGGTCGATTTTGCGGTTTATTGTTAGCAGTTTTCTTCACATTATTCCAATCACCGTAGTCTCCTCGTTCTGCCTTCAACGACTTATGGTAGAATTAAGAAATGCATCACCACAACCAACAGTAGACATGAGACAGAATGGAGTACACACTGAAGCAGAGCATACCCATGGACAGGACTGAACAGAAGGAGCCGAATACAAAAGAAGTGAGAAGATAAAATGAAAGAAACCAGACAGCCGACAAGAAAGAAGACGTGATAAAAAGACAAAAACAAAATTCAATACTGTACATACAGTAAATGGGTGTTGCAAAGTTTGTAATACCAGGAAATGAAAGCTTTCAAACCGCGGCGGATTTATGCCCTGCGCGCAGCCCTTTTTGGGGGTCCTATTCGTTCACCTAAATAAACGTGACTATGTCCGAAGTTGTGCACAGGTATAAATTGATTGGCGACGTAACTTCGAATCGACGTAAATCGGGGTATACCTGTATTATATGGTGGATGTGTGCAAAAAATTAATCCAGTTAGGCACCAATGGCTTCGCCCACTTATGCTAACATAATGAAAGACAACGAGGTTACGAATATAAGAGAGAGCAAGACCAGCATTCTCAAACACGGTCCTTTCTATTAAGTTCTCAATCTTGGTACTTAGCAATCTTTCGTCGGCCGCAACGCTCCCAACGGCTTGGGTGACGTCACAGTCTTAATCGGGGAGTTGGAGACATGAAAAGTGACAACGCATCACACACTATATTATTGTACCATTAACAGACATAGCACACACATACGCCAGTTTATTTTGCATTACTGGATTAAACCGTAACAGTAACAGAGATGAAATGATAAGTTATAATAATTATTTCGTTTTTTGTTTGAACTCAACAGAGTTGAATAAAGGTCCAAAAAGTCCAAATCATTTTTTTGTTAATTTTGGAAGTTGGGGGCCCCTCAGTCGCACGGGGCCCTACTTCTGCGCGTACATATGAAGAGGCAGCTGTTCAAACAATCAAGCAGCCTTTTCCCTCAGAATCATAAGGACGATCATAAAAATGATACAGTGATAAAAGAGATTTATACATGAAAGGCAGCAAAACACCTCCTGGTAATAGTCTTGTAGTTTAAATGCGTAACCAACATTGTGAACTCAAATAAGAAAATAAAGCGTTTTAGGACATGAAAAAATAGTCTTCTCAATTAATGGCGACACAAACGTAAACGACAAAAATCTGTAAAAATTTCCAAAATTCACACAGAATTTGTACATTCTTCTGCAGCAGCCCGAACAACCTGCTCTCTCGTATCCACACGTGGAGATCCATCGGGAACTTTCACGGTCCCGTGACACTGACGGAAATGCCGATGACTCAGAAATAATAAAAAAAACGAATCGAGAGGAGAAAAACTTCCTTTGTCCTCCAATTTTCCCACAGTTTTGCGGCCCCTTTCCCCTTCGGATAAAACAAAAAAAATGGTCGGATACTAATTAGACTCCAGACCTCAAATCATTCCTTAAAAAACCCATGTTCTCTCGCTCTTTTTCTCTCTTCACCCCCCCCCCCCTTTTATACGATTCCCTTCGAGATGAAACAATAAAAAAAGAAAACAAAACACTCACGAAAACCACAATGGTAGAGAAAGTAGAGCTCCAAACCCTTTTTCTCGGTACTCTCCCTCCTCCCTTTCATCTTTCCCCTCTTTCGCCCTGAAAATAAAGACGATTATCTATCTGTCTATCTATCTATCTCTCATTATCTCTCTTTCACCCTACTATATTCTCTCATCTTTCTCTCTTTTTTACCTCCCGTCTCTTCTAATCTCTCCTCAGAATCCGCACACTTACCTTCCCTCTTATCCTCCTCTTTTCCACCCTCTCTATCATTCCCGTACTTCTCCTTCACCGCCCTCCTGCAGTCCTCCCTCCAACGTGATACTCCAGAAGAAACACCCCCCCAAAATCGTCTCCTCCTCCCACGTCAGGAACCCACTCCTATTTTTTTCCTCCTCTCTTCCTCGCATCCTTTCCCGGTACTCATCATCATCCCTTCCTAAAAAATACAAAAAAATTTTTCCTTCTTTGCCTCCCGGAGGTTCATCCGACGTAAGACCGTGGACAGGAAGACACCAATTTGTAACGGCGTACACACACACCTTCGCGTGGAGGCACAAAGGATGGAAGAGGGGCAAGGGAAAGCCCGAAACAGCTCTCTCTCTCTCTGTCTCTCCTTCGACCCCGCCCTCCCTCGGCCCCTTTTATATCCCTCTCCCTCACTTCGTCTCTCATTCGCCGCGACATGAGCGGAAAAGAACGACAGACGAATGAAAACGCCTGGATATTTTATTAGTTTAAGCCTTCTTGCTAATTACGGGGGTGGTTATTTCTGCTCTCCATGCGTGTGTTTTCAAGCTCCACGAAGATTGTTGATTAGACGTCATCTAAAAAAAAATCAAATGTAAAACTTACTTAAACCTTCAAGAATAAACGCATAAAAAATACTTGCCTCGGATATCTCCAGTTGCAACAAAAAGGATAATAAAAACAGATGCGCATTTATTCAGCGGTAATTCACCAAAAGTAGATTAAAATTATTTAAGAATCTACTTTCGGTGAATTGCCACTGAATACGTCTGCTCTTGTAGCCGAAATCCGAGTCAGGTTTTTAATAACCTTGTTTAGGATATTGGAGATAGCTGAGGCAAGTATTTTAAAGTGTTTTTTATTGAAAATTTTCAGTCATAAAACGAGCTCGATAAAGTCTCTGTAGAATTACTTCAACCTTGTAATTAACCTGGGGTCTTTTTTACCCCATGGTATACTTAATGGGAACATTTTTAGTACGATTACCATGATTCAGATGTGCTTTCTTTAGAATTTCTTTTTCATAATTTTATAATCTTATAACATTTAATAAAATTTGGCTGTGTTCTATGATCTCCAAAGTCGAGAGTAACTTTTTTTTTTAGATTATCGAGTTTCGTTTCTGAATGAGAGTTTTAGTTATTTAACAAATCTGTTTAACATTTCCTTGTAAATATTTTTAAATTGAGCTGAATAACTCCCGAGGTAGAGCGTAAATCATAAAAGATATTGTAATTTCTTTTAGATTCAAGCACCTTTTCTCGAACTTAGATGAAAACTCTGAAGTCAGAGGCAACAAACGTGGAACGTGTGTTATGTCCGAGGAAAAGATATAAGAATATCAAATATTTTATTACCTTTGAGATTTAATTTTTTTACCAAGTTATCTCCGACATAAGTATTAAAGTCCCATACAAAAAGCACTAGTTTTTTCTACTACGAGAATATTTTTACTGAAAGCACAAGGACGCTCGCGAAAGAATTAGGTATTTAAAAGTCGCATGCTCTGATTTTTCTAGCGGATTTATATAATTTTCTAGCCTAACGCAAATCTAAAAAAAGTCCTCTAGTTGGAATTCTTCCTCGGTAGGCTAGATTTTATCGTGTAAGATTCCGACACAAAAGACAAATTATGTCACCGAAGCTGATGATAAAACTAAAATTTAATCGAAGTAACGAAATTGGCTGCGATGACGTTCGAAAACTTCAAAACATTCGCTCAATTAGGTTCAGTTTTCAAGCCAGTTAAATATTCTAAAAATGTACCCGTTTTATTATTCCTATAGCTCGATAAGTAAAAAAAAACAGATACCTACATCTTCTCTCCGTTTCGCAAATAGGCATGGTTCATTAATTGAAAACTCGTTTAATCTTTCTCGCTCGTTCAAATATGTACACACATATTTTATAAGAATCGAAGGGTATCTCAGTCTTTCGAGTCGTTGCCGATATTTAACGCGTCTATAAAAATACTCTTAAAGACATCCGCGACACCTCCTCTTATACAGAACCTTTTTTCACCTCCATTCCTCCCTCCTCCACCCTTTCAACCTCCCCTCCCCCCCTCCTCCCTCCTCCTACTGCCCACGCCTCGAGCACACGGCCGACGACCGGGATGAGCGAGGTGGAAAACGTTGCTCAATACGAGACGTGTTACACTCGTAGACCAAAAGGCGAATCTACTCCCATCTCTCACGGCGGAGCGAATTGTAAATCAATCGACGGAACAATGGGGTGCGTGTGTGAGGAAGGACGTTTCGGGGGCGTGGAGAACGGGCGGCGGCGAGCGAGTGGGTGGGGGTTGGGATGAGAGAGGGGGAGAGAAAGGCGAGTAGGTGGGAAAGGGAAGAGGGGAGTGAGAAAAATGGGGCGGAACTCGCATAAGGATGACGGGCAGGTGCACGGACGCACACACAAATGCACGCACGCAACATACACGTACAGAAGAGTCCCCGTGTCTCTCTCTCTCTCCCTCTTTTTTAACAACCCCTTTACACTAGGAGAAACATTATAGGAGCGCAGGAGAGCTACTGAGGGAGCATTTATTTCACTCGCTGCGTCGGTAAACGCCGTCGGCGAATCTTGTTGGGAGCTCTCATTGAGTTGTTGCGATAAAGAATTGCGAGTGCGCCGAGGATGATCGGGAATGCGCGTTACCATTGGGAATATGCGTCATAAACTGATCCACGAGCCTATCTCATAGAGGGTTAGAGAAAGAGGTCTCGTTTCGACATGTCGATCAAGGTGTAGGAATGCCAAGGTAAGGATGTTATGCGGTATCGTTATGTCCAGCCTCGTGCAATATATACTACAGGGTCTTTAAGTGTATTCCAAAAGGATGAAATGTAAAAGGATGGAGTAATTGAGTACTTAGCAGTGGAATAACAATAGGTGGCCAAAATGCCACGGTACTAGGAACCCGAAGGTGCCCATTATTATTATTATTATTATTATTCAGAATGTTAAAAGATAAAGATTCTCTTGCGATTTCTCACCCTGATTTATGAAGGATTTCCTAGTTGTTCATTATTTTCGGACAGAGTAATTTAAAAGGCCTAACCTTTTCAGCATATTCCTGACGATTAATAAGCGCAACTTGATAGACTCTATGATCGTTATCATATTTAATAGAACGTGTGCGTTTGTTAGATGAGGAGGAGAGGAGCCATCAATGTTTTTGCTGCGGGCCATTCGGCTCCTAGTTTCGCCACTGGTAATTAAGAGTGTTTTCCCGTTATATACATTCGATGAAACTAAAAAAAATATTTAAAAAATAGAAGAAAAAATCGTTAATTTAACGCGTATTTTCGTCTCTTAACGATTCTTCGATAGATGAAGATAGAAGAATTTCGGATGAAAATTTCGATCTCAAGTTTCAGCATCACCCAATTGATAGAAAAAGACCAGACGAAAACAAGCAATATACAGAGAATATACCATTATTTTCTCGTCATAATTTCCGAGGTTGACTTTCGGAAGAGCACAAACGGATGAACTCTCTCAAAACGTGAAATTTTCTAAAGTTCGCAGACGATGTTTTCGTCTGCCCTTCTTTTTATGCGATTCTCGGAATCGAGTGTATCTCCAGAAAGGAAAGCAAAGCAATTCCAGGAGCAAGTAGTTTTTTGTCTGGATCAAAAGGGCTTATGTAATTTCGAAAAGTTTTCCGATGGGAAAACTTCGAAATTCAGAACCAATAAACCTCGACACTCGGGAAATGAACGACTTAGTCGTGATATTCACAACCTAATGACTTCGTATATATGTACTTATATTTTCTTCACATCGTAAAAATTTTAAAATCAATAAAAAAGATCACTATTAGAATAAATTACCTCTCTACTGTAACGCGTTAAATTATTCGCAAAGTTATATAATAACTCGTACCTACTGTTTTTCAAGTGCCAAAAAATAGAAAGGAGATTTGGGATTGAAATTTTTATGGACGCTGAAAGAATGGTTTAAAAAAGTAATTCAATAGGATTAATATTCTCAATATTTAGCAGTAGGAAATTATATCCTTCTCCTATCTTCGCACTCAGTCTTTTCTTTCTGACACAGGAGTAATTATTTCGACATTTCATGGTTATTTACATCCGCGGTGTTGAAGACAACCTCAATAATCTACGTTGAATTACCATTAAAATTTTGCACAATCACAACAACGCTACCCCTGGATACATATTAAGTTTTTTGACGATATATAGTTTTAAGGCTCGTATACAATTTCAAATAATTTTTTAAAGAAAAGTTTCGTTAAAAGCTACAATTACGCTATCGTAAAGTAAACTTAAAACCAATCGGAAATCGCTGGAAAGATTTTTCTACCATTTTGGGTGTCCATCTTAATTTATGAACAATTTTTAAAAAATTTATCAGATGAATTTTATATATTTGAAAAAATCATGAACGAATGGAATACTCTAATACAGGGCTCTCCAAACTATGGCCCGCGGGCCACATGTGGTCCGCCATCCCATTTAATGTGGCCCTCGAGCCTGTAATAAGCCTTTGCCGTTTTTTCCTAGATATAACAATCTAGCGGTTATGGAAAACGTTATGCGTAACGTAACGGAATGATTTTTGAATAACGTAACAAAAATGTTGACGAAAATTTCAAAATGACTGTAACAAAAAACGCAACAAAAAATCGTTATTTCGTTATGTATTCCATGTTATTACCTCAATTTATGTTTGTTTATTATTACCTGTTTTTACTTTAATTAATTTTCATTCCAGGAATAAGACAATATTTTCTACTTTATAAAATAGTTGTGCTCCATTTATGTCTGATTTCGATTCATATTCGATGAAGAAAAAATAAAAATATTGGTCATCTCGAAAAATTTCTCGGAAAAATCGTAATTAACCCAGTTCACTAAACCACATTTTAATAAGAAAATAGCATACGTTTGTATATTGTGCGCCTATATTTTCAAAAAGGTTTTTCATGTAGATAGGTACTGATCTGCGAGCATAAAATTTATTGACCAAGTAGCCCACTTGTAAAAAAAGTTTGGAAACACCTATTCTAATACATAAGATAATTATACAGAAATTGACTGATATCTATGAAACTGAAAGTTGTGATTAAAAATGAAAGAATGTCTAGCATCCATCTAGTATCTACAGATGTTACAGTTACATAAAAGTTCCATATAATTAAAAGCATTAAATAAAAGACAATCAGGTCTCTTCGTCTTTATGTTAAACAAACTTCCTTGAAGAAAATGAATTTCATTTTTAAAATATGGTTTAGATTCTGGCTTATTGTAAGCATATTTTTTTTTCTTTGAAGACCGTTACAGTATGTACAGGGTGACATAGTATTGGTTGTTTACGCGCAGTCAATTTAATTTCCAAATGCACGGTGAACACAATGTTTGCAGATTAGACATTAAATGCCTACTTCTTAGTCGTGAGGACTCGTTCGCAATTCCTGGCATGCTTAGCGGTTTCTGTCAAGTGTTTTATCACGCAAAATACGTGAATCTGTAATAGGTTTTCTCTATATACATATAGAAATATTCACGGATATATATATATACACACACACACACACAGGGCCACCGAGAGGGTGGGGATACCAGGGAAAAATCCCCGGGCCCGGGCCCTTGAGGGGTATTAGGATCGGCCGTAATGTTTTCCTATCGCAATACGCGGGTGCAACCAATACTAACGGCCGGCGTTTTCTCCATTTCCCATTTCCACTTCACAGATTTGGATTTGGGTTTTCCCAACCCAACCCACTGCTTTTTTTCTATCACCCCTTAACACAAACTCCTCCCCACTACTCTCATTTCTCTCCCCTTCGGTAAATTCCGTCTTTGGGCCCGATGTCCGGATCCACAAGCATACGGAGTGTCGTCGTACGGTCAGTTCTGAAGAACAATGTTGTTTACTCCCAATTTTTAAGAGATGAGAAACTAAATTTTATTCGTTGAATCGTACAATTACGAAATCGCGACCATTCAATAAGAAAATTAATGTTACGCTATTATAATATAGAGCCAAATTTATACTAACATAAGTATTATGAAGGAAAAAGTTGCAATGTTGGTAAACAATCAGGAGGAAACTAGAAAAACCCCTAGAACGCAAACACAGAACGATGATGATGGGAAACTCTCCTTCGGAGGATGGATTATGTGAATGACCCCTAGAAATGTAAATTTAGTAAGAATTTATTAGTTAAAGTACTATAGGGACATCTAGCGATCTGTATTCATTCATACTCGTTGTAAGATCTACTCTCATTTAATACGTATTTTTGGCCTCTGTTGCAGCGCAAGATACGAGGTTACTGTCACGGGGGACCTCACAATGCATAGTGTAGGAAATTGCAATTCAAATGTGGTCGTCTGTTATGACAATTTTACCGATTTTTTTACGCGTTGCTTTTTTGGTACTAAAATACATTTTAGGTGTCAATTTCGAAAACCGAATTTAAAAACCATGACATGTAATTTCGCAAAGAAATTAGCGATGAAAAACCTCCACTTATCGACGGCAATTAAATTTCGTCGAATGTTTGATTTTTACAAATTCGCTGTTTATCGAAATTAATCGAATCATACCAAGTCTAATTATGATGCGATAAATATAGTACCAACATATATTTTATATGTAGTTTTGATAAAAAATTTTAATTGGATGGAATTTGACAAATTCTGTTTTTAATACTGCAAGCCAATACCGTAGAGAAGGGGGGAGTCGGCTGTCCTGGGCCTGCCGAGGGGCCACGTTCCCATTTTGAACTTAAAACAGAGAAAAGGGGCCCGGCAATGGTATTTGCTCCGGGGTCCGCTCTGGTTCTCGGCGGCCCTGTGTGTGTGTATATGTATAAATCAAATCCAAAAAGGACGCTTTTAAAAATCAGTTTACTCAAATCAGATTTTTATTTATTCCAACTAAATCCATCCTTAAACCCGTCTTATAACATTTGTCCTGTGTTCCTTCCCATACTTATCCTATTATACGATTTATTATTTTATGTGGTATTTTGTCTGATTATAATACCTTGAAAACAATTGAGAACTATACATGCGTTTTAAAGGCAAAAAATAATTTTCGATTTACATCATAATTACTAAAAAAATAGCGATAATCCGAGCAATCGAAAATTGGAATAGATTGACGGCATTAACTAATCATATGCTGTGATATCGTAAAGTGTGCAGAAATGTTAGCTTAAATATATTTATTTAAAACATAAATAAAATTTTTAGCAAAAATAAATAACACAAGTGAAAATCTGTGTAAAATGTAGTTTGAGACAAGAACTAAATGTCTGATAGCTGCTTTCGATATGTAATCAATCAAAATACAGATTACTGACTAGCCTGTTGGTGAATGCGAAAACAAACGATAACTGGAGTCTGGTTTATATTAGCACATTGTAAATTTTATTCCTGAAATATTTGATGATATACTTACAATTAGATCAATTACCTTCGCAATGACACCGAAATAAATTAAGGTATCTATAAAAACATCTACAACTGTTTTGCAATTGAATAGCATCCATTTTCCAATACGATTCGGATAATTGGTAATCCGGATAATCGAGGCCTGGATAATCGCAATTCAACCGTAGAAAACGGGTTTTCGCGAAAATGTGCATTTTTAGAGTTTTTTCGGTATGGTATTTTAATAAAATAAAACATCTCACTCTCACCCAGACAAACTAGAAATTCGACTATAAAATAAAATATACTTTTAGTCTAGGAATTGTTTATCTATTGGTTTTTACCGACAATTGACATCGCCTTTGCCTCGATATCCTATTAATAAACATGAAAACACGAGATTGGGGTGATTAAAATAATCGAACGGTCCATCAAATGATACGTGACGCTTGGCGTAGCCAACGCTAACCATGACCACCGGGAGTTTATAGGTGCGGGAATAGTTTTAAGGATGAGAACGAGAGACGGATAGAAGGGGAGGGAGAGAGAGAGAACCCTCCTCGGATTCCTGCCTGGACGGAAGAGTTGCGATAAGAGACTGCACCGGATTCCTCTCCGGGAGACCCGGCTTCGTTACCTCCCAGTCCCACGGTGCTTGTTCTAACCATGGGAGAGAGAGAAGTGTGGACGGGAGATGGGGTGAAAGGCGTTCGTTATTCTCCGCGTTGCTCGCGGAGCAAGCGAAGATGGCGCCCATGAGCGATTCCAAGGAGGTGGAAGGAGGCGCGATGGGGTGGGGGGAAGGTGGGGGGAGAGGGAAGAGGGGTGAGGGAGACCCCTGTTGAGGAGAGAAGAAGAGAAATGGCAAGCACACAGCTCTCTCACGAGGAGCATCGGTCGTCTTACAAAAAACTAAGAGAGACAAAGAGGCAAAGTACTTGAAGCCATTTAAAAATGACTTGTTACTGGGGTAATGTTTGAAATCCGAATTACAACAAAACCTGCTCGTTCGGAGGATTAACTGAGCATTCTGAAGCGAGTTTGAATTTTTGGAAAATGAATGAATGAAAATGAGGTTGGTATTCCTTGGCGTCAAGATTAGATGTGAGCGTAAATATGTTATTATTTATCGTAGAATTCCGTTAAAAAGTCGCTCTTGATCAGCGCATTCACCCGAATATGTTGCTTGAGTCACAATCGCACTAAGTTAACAACATAAAATTGTTTGAATTTTATTGCAAAAGACGTGGTCGGCTACTGCCCCCCTGCTGAGAGGGTAAAGATACCTGAGCTCGGATTTGAGGATGGGCCTCGAGGTATGGGCCCCTAACCCGAGTTATGACGGTCGAGGCGTCAGCTTCGCGGTAAGTTTTCAATGTCGTCCCAATTAGTCGACACAATCCGAAAAATATAAGGACTTCACCGATACATTAATCTTCCACCGATTCATCAGATCAAACGAAATCTGTCTAAACAAAAGTGACAGAGTCGACAGAGTCCTTAATAAAAAAATGTAACGTACCATTTTTTAAACCCGTATTGAAGTTCATTCCCTTATGTTAGGAGGTTTCTTATAAGCTAGCAGAAATACCCGGCCTTATCCGGGGAATTTTTTAAAATATTCGATCGGAATTGTAGATGATACACGGAAAGAATTCAATCGCCGCTTTGAATGAAAACGGGCTGAGAGAAAAAACCGATTAAGAATTATTCCTGAAAGCCCTCCACAATCGTACGAAGTTTGATTTAAATCAATAGTAGGACTCGGGAAAATACGCGTAGTTTAATGTTTAAATCGGCCGTCATTTTGAATCAGAATGGAAGATGGAAACGACATCCCGCGCTGACCTTCCTCTTACTGTTTCCTATAATCGTGTCAAATTTGGTCGGAATCGGTTGAGAAATGTGTGTATAAAGGAAGAGATAGTCAATTAGCCGCCAGTTTGAATCAAGCAGGCGGACAGTCATTTAAATCCTGCGTTGGCATTCCACTTTGTGTCCGTTACAATCATGTCAAATTCGATCATAATCGATTGATAAATGTGGGTGTGATTAAAGGAACAGTGAAACAATTTACCGCCATTTTGAATCAAGCGGACAGACGGACACTAAAACCACACGATGACCATCCGCTTAGTTCCCCATACAATCCTGCCAAATTTGGTTGGAATCGATTGATTATGGGCGTGCATATAGGAACAGACAGGAAATTGGCCACCATTTTGAAACAAACGGACAGACAGTCACTAAAATCACGCATTAACCTTCATCTCGGTACTCCCTACAATCGTGCGAAATTTGGTCAGAATGTGGGCGTGCATAAAGGAACAGACAGACTTAGTAAAATATAGTGGTGGAGATCTTAAATTCGCATGGATGTTAAAGTGTTCTAAGGGCGTGACATTTTACTTTCTCCATATACACTTTCACGAAAAAAATCGAATTCGAGATTTCAACGGAAATACACGTTTCATGGTCCCCTGGACACGTTTTGACCGTTTTCTCGATGATGTCTGTGTGTGTGTGTCCGCATGTGTGACAAAAATTTTGCGTGTCCTCTAACTCAAAAACTATTCATCAGATCAGCATGAAATTCTATATTTTTGATTTTATATATATTCTTAAGATTTGAAAGGATTTTGTTAACAATCGGTCAAACGGAAGTAAAATTCGTAAAATTTTTGTTTTTCTTAAATATTTCGCTTACAACTGAATTTTTGTTAACTTATATACCGTATTAGCCCGAATATAAGGCGAGGTTTTTAAAAAATTCTTTCAGGAAATTGGGGGTCGCCTTATATTCGGGTCCTTAAGTATGAAGAAGTTACTTTTTTGGATTTTCTCATTGGGAAGATAAGGAGTCGCCTTATATACTTTTCATGGTTTCATATCAGACATACGCCATCTCTATTCTTGAAAGTAGCCTCTGGGAAGAAAACCGAGGGTTTTTGATGAAATAGGAGTGAGATAACGCAATTTTAATTTTACCGAAACGGAAGGAGTAATGAAGTCTTGCACCGCTGCGTGTTCGTTTCCGCGCTCTTATATACAACTCAATCTCTCAAAAACTATCAAAGATATCGTTACGAAATGAAGACCAAATAAAAATTTCAACCTTTCTGAGCATTTCACTATCGGCAAGTTCTTCGACACGCGAAAAAACGAAGTACTTCACAGTGACATCAAAATTTGCCTGCATAGTCGTGAATTGCGAAGGTTATGTTATACAAAAAGAATTTTTGGGGAGAGTTTCAAAAACTTTTCATGGATTCAAAGCAGACATTCGCCATCTCCATTCTTAAAAGAAGATTCAGAAAAAAACCGACTGATTTTGATGAAATAGGAGTGAGATAACGCAATTTTTATTTCACCGAAACGGAAGAAGCGGCATTTCCCGATCGTTTTTGCTTTTTAGCAAGGTTATTTATGTTTAATAAATATAATTCTTATACGTCATGATTAACTAATACATAACTTTATATTTGGAACGAAACCGTATTGTAAAAACAAGAAATTAAACCAATAAATCGCGCCTAAACAATATTTCTTCGAGCGCAGGACCCCTTTGAGAGGCTATTCTTTCGCTATAGGAAATAATGCATGGGAATCGAAACTCCCATAAGAGCCTGTACTGCATAGTGAACGTGAGACGCACAGTAGAATCACAACCGAGAGTCATTTTGACCCCCTGCTTATATGAAAACGTAATTTCTCTTTCCAAAATCAGAGGTCACTAGTTATGTTTTTTGAGTTCTTACCTCAGTATTTAGGAAGCCTTTCAGGAGGGTGCACGTCATTGCCCCTTGTTTGTTTGTTTATTTTACGGCCTAGATCATGGAAGACAAGTAAACGTTAGGAGTGTTTTTGACTACGGGTTAGTAAGACCGTCTACATTTTGAATCATCGATGACTATTGGTAAGTACAATTATATGAGAATTATTTGACTCCCAATAAATATTATACTTCACTTTACTAATATTTTCTTCTTTTTCAAAGGAGTCACCATTGGAATCGTATATTCTGTGAAAGTGAGAAGCTTTTATTTCATTACATTTTCATTTTAGGTAAGTAAAAAAACTTGTGTGAAATCGGAAAAATGGGAAATAATGTACACAAATATGACATTGTTTTTTATTATTTCCAGAGATTTGTACTTCTTAAAAATATGACAGAAAGACAGACTGACGATGAAATACGAAAATATTGGAGGAAGAGGATTTTTCTGACTGTGATTTGTACAGTGAAGAACAAGAATTCGATTCAGAAAGTGAGGACAGCATTTCAGAAATTTTTTGCAAAACTTAAATAGTAAATTGTGAAAGTTCATAAAGTTCTAAGGTTCAGAGTTATTAACTTTTATCAATTATTATTCCAGAAATCAGATGTAGCCGGTGGACATATATGATTCCAATGGTGACTCCTTTGAAAAAGAAGAAAATATTAGTAAAGTGAAGTATAATATTTATTGGGAGTCAAATAATTCTCATATAATTGTACTTACCAATAGTCATCGATGATTCAAAATGTAGACGGTCTCACTAACCCGAAGTCAAAAAGACTTCTAACGTTTACTTGTCTTACTAACGCGGAGTCAAAATGACCTCCTAACTTCCATGATCTAGGCCGTAAAATAAACAAACAAACATGGGGCAATAACGTGCACCCTCCTGAAAGACTTCCTAAATACTGAGGAAGGAACTCACAAAACATAACAAGTGAACTTTAATTTTGGAAAGAGAAATTACGTTTTATATAAGCAGGGAGTCAAAATGACTACCGGTTGTGATTCTCGGGTTAAGCATACATATCATGTGGCGTGTGAGCGTTCAGTGAAAGAAACCTTAAGGCTAGTACTGCAATGACTGAATCTGGAGGATCCTGTAAATACGTATGTACTAAGATAGAACGTATAGTCTATTGAAAGTAAGCTATCTAATTTCTCAATTCAATATACGAGGGCTGTTCAATAAAGAATGATCATGATTTTTTTATGGGCCAGACGTCTGCGCATTTGTGGCGTAATTCAAGTTGGATTGTTGCAATATTCTGCCACTTAGCTACAATTGTTCCGTAAATGGTTTGTTTAAAAAAAGATGTGATCACTCCTTATTGAACAGCCCTCGTAATACGTTTTCGTTATTCGAGTTTATAAAATTCTTCTTCGACTCCAACTCCACTCCGGGACTCGCTGACCTAACCTTTCCCACGCCGATGTGGTTTTCCTAACCTCTTATCTGCTCCTTCAGTACCTTCACTCACTCCACCTCACAAAGCATCGTTTAACGGGCGTCGTGTTTTTTCACTATAAGCCGGGACCATTACTATTCCTTTCCCTTAGTGTCTTGTACGGAATCTAACCTCCGGCGTACCCATCGAAATGGAACAATTTTACAGCGCTTCGCGGGGAAGAGGTACTGTCTTTTACCATTCTCATTTACATGCTCGAACCACAACCTCCCCTCCCCCCACCCACAATTCCCCTCCTTTATAGGAAGAACTACTGACCTCTTCCGGGTATCCGTTGCACTACTTTATAGTCAAGTTTTTGGTGCGATCGCCAGTGAATCGGAAGTAGATGACTAGTGAAGTACCGTGTCACATTTAAGTTGGTAATTTATTTCTTTTATTGCAGTGCGAATTGAAAACGTTTTAGAATCTGAATTTACGTGATATTGTTTAAAGATATCCGCTTCGTCGCAATTCATCTTGCCATGCATCGTGGCCATTCTACTACGATGGTGAAATGCACGTCTTGATATTCGTTCGAGAGAGGAACTTCTGCTGCATGCGGAGATATCACACAGCCTCAAAAAAGGTAAGAAAGTTTCATTTATTAAAGTTGGATTTGTTAAGTCGTTTCAAAGATGGCGGCCCAATGGTAGCTATTGTTAAAGAAGAAACGATTGGGGACATTAATCCCAGCAGTTATGGTTTATGTATGTACGATTTCAAGCCCTTTAGTACTATGCCACTTGAGTGCTGTGCGTCCCGTTAAAATAAAAAATACTTTACAAAGGTTTCTATTTTTTCGCGGTTCCGATTTTTCATGTTAATTGCCAAATAATGGCTTTGATATTGTTCCGTACCCTAAGCTATAGCGTGAGAAAATATTTGTTGGATTTTTATTATTTTTTAAAATCTCGAGTGCCGGTTGCAGTTCGGTAGCAATCTTCATGATTCCAAAGGATTAACCGGAATTTCATAAATTTCGTGTAATTAATAGCATTGAAGTGAACATGCATGCCTCAATTGAGAAGTTACATCTAAAGGAAACTTTATATCATTCTGCTGCTACGAAAAATTCTGAAATTCTCGTCACTCTTCTTCACAGGGTCATTTTAAGCTCGATTCGTGAGCTAAGCAAGAGTTCTGGTGACGAACTGCTTCCCATTTATGGGACTAAAATGGGTAGGAACCTTCTAATAGTGTTGTAGATTTGACTAATGTTTGCGAATTTAAAATCTGATGCTTTATTTAAATTTGTATCTCTTCGAACTAATAAAAGTTGGACTCTTTTACCGATAATAATCCGGTTGCACATATTTTCTGCGACTGCTTAATTTGATTTTACTTTCCGCAAAGTTAATTACCATTTATTATTTAATTTCTACGCTTTTCTATTTATATATTATATTATATACCTACTAATCTTCTCAAGGTTAGTTACTGTTTTGTTTGTCTAACTTTGGGAGACTTTTTTAGTTTAAATATTTTCTCTTATAGATTTTTCATTCACTTTTACTTAAACTATACTTATAACGAAGCTAACTCTACAACTGTAATTTTATAAGTTTAACCCTCCCACGACACAGTTCGCCCCTCTAAGGAATTCTAGTGATTCATTTCTCGGAGTTTCGAGTGCAACCACATCTGATTATTTCCCCCACTCCACGTTCAGTTGAGGTGATAACGAACACGTCTATGGCATGCATGTTCAAAATTTGATCAATTCAGTTATATCTGTGATGCTAAATTTCGAATCTTCAAATATTCGTCTAATGACAAAGAAAATCTGTGTTTTAGGGAAACTCTGCAAGCAGGAATAGCGTTTCTTTTTACGGTACCATGTTTCTAATCAAGACGAATTTATTCCTGATGAGTGAAATGTGTTTTAATATCCATAGGCGAAAAACTTATCTAGGTATTGGTTCACCTGCTTCCAATTTTTAAAACTAAATGTTCGTATGTTTGTAAATTGTTTTAAATTACTTTTATCCAGTATAATTCGATGTTTCCTTTGCCTTGCGCCTAACGGTGTTAAATTTCTAACATAGCGATGACCTTCAAAGTGGAAATTTCAATATTTTATTACAATATTCCTATTTTTAACAAATTTTTCCCAGTAGCTTTGAATCATTAGAAGTCTTGTCTCGTAAAATTTATGTAGCCCAGTCATAATTGTAGGACGATTATTGATCGTAAAGTGACTCTCAGATATGATAATTAAATTGAGAACAGCTGATTTAACATTCACTTGCTAAATGTTGTTTAACTGTTTAGTAAACACTTGCACTCCCTGTAATTTAGAAAGGAGAGCAACAAGTTTTAACGCACGTTACAAGACGTGTGGATTTATTTGCAAACATTGAAACAGTAGGGAATTATTTATAGTGACATATTTTTGCTTAATCTATACCACCTATACATTAAATTTTCATGGAAAATAAGCGCAAATTTACATTAAACACACAGCGATAGAATCCTTTTTTATATTCCATTAAATACTAATTTATAAAGATCCCTTGGTGACTTGACAAAGGAGATAGCGGAGTTGCGCTCGTCTTTGCGTACATTGAAAGTTAGTTATGGAAGCCACATAACCTCGAGGTTATAAATTTTGTGATTTAGCAGAATAGGGATACAAGATTGAATTTACTAGCGAGCAGGTGTGTCAGAATTTCAATCATTAGCTGTGCGGTATATGGCAACTTAGTTAAATAATTTTATGATCACCTTATCCGTGAATCATTAACTCGATGTTAATCGCCTATTATTATTATTTTACAAATATATTCATTTCACGATGAAGCACGAAATTAATAGAAATTGAAAATCAGGGCCGGCTTGAGGAAAGTGCCATCTTTGCTGCTGCACAGGGCCCCGTGCGGTCTGTTTTCACATCAAAACATTACAGACAGGCAGACGCCAAAGTGAAACTATCAGCGTATTTTTTTTAAACGCGCCAAAAAGAAGGAAATTAATTCTATTGATTGTACCTGCCGAAATTTCATATTAAATTCTTACGTATTTTAAAATGCAACATTATGATCTCTGTAAGTAACTGTTAACCCAGAAATTTTGTAATTTTGGTCTCTTGTATTTCCAGATGGATAGCTGCGAGGATTGCTGTGTGGCGGAAACTTTGAAAAAAACTTGACTATTGTGCGACTTGTAATTCGGGAGTGTTGTATTACGAAAATCAGTATTTTTTATTGTGTATATTCAAAAGTGAAACTGTGAACCAAGGAACGAACAGTTCGTGCGTAGTGTTTTTTTCAGTGCCAAATCAAGCCTCCGGAGATGTCGTGCGTCGACGCAAGGACTGCGGAGCGTCCAAAAGGATTCGCCGATTGAATGCATTCTCCCTAAGGTCAGTAATTAATCGACGCAGATGGCACTCCCACCGATGGACGACGGACGATGCTCCGGCCCCAGCGAAGGGTAGAAGAAAATTTCTTTACCACTAACCTTGAACTAATTTAGAGTATCATTAGTGTAAGACCGACGTAACAGAACATCTGTATGCGTCAGTCACTTTCGTATTTCGTGTTTTCTAGGTGCTAATTGTTTTCATGTTAGGCACGTTAGGAAGTAATATTTAGGGAAACATAACCGCATAATTCTGATTTTGTTCTTGTTAGTTAGTTAGCTTTAACCCACTAATAACTATCAATTGTGCATATCATGTTCACCATTTCTCATACAATGCTTTTTTCGTTTCACACCGAAATGGGAGCCCATTGCCAAGATAACCGAGTCGCTGTGCATAAGGAGAAAGGTAATTATATTTTTATTGATGTTTTCGTGTATTCTATAGTTATCAAATTTTCTTTACAAAATTAAACGAGTTGTATTGTGTGCTGTTTTCCAATAATCCTTTAAAGTGGTTCAACCTTCTATACCTGTTTAATACCTCAAATTCTTCCTTGTCAACTCGGTCTCTCTCTCGCGTTGGAGTATGCTTAAGGTTTGTTTAATATTAACGTCTATGTTGATCAAAAAAGTTTTTTTAACTTTTAAAGTCATCTGACAAAAAAATTCCCAGCGAGCCATTGACGCTATAACTTTTCTTGGACTAATATAATCATAAAAGTTAATTTTCAAAAAATATTTCGAAATATATCGTATATTTAAAAAAATTTGTATAAGTGGGTTTTTAAATATCTATATGCTTCTTATAATAATATTATCTTTCAAACCCGAGCTAGATTCAAATGACAATAACGAAACAAAAATAATATTTTGATCCAAGCGTCTTAATATTATGCCTGAGCTTATAGATTTCAAGGATTATGCTATATTCTAAAAGAAAGTCATTTTTATGAATCCTTCTATTAATTCGAGAACGTTAGAAGACGGACTCCGTTTTCTCCGGAGCAGCGTGAAAATATTTATAGTTTACAATGAGAACGTAAAACTTAACCGAAACTTACAATTGCTGTAATGGGCCACTAGCTGTTTTTAAATAATGTCATCTAATCTTTCTCAGAGCTGCAAATCCTTTGGCACCAGATATGACACAGTTTGCATTTGTGGATGAATGGATTGAATCACTCAAGGGAGGCTATTCTGAAGGCTTTTTAGCATAGAGACATAAAAACAGTGGACAGTGATAGAACTCACAGCAGTTGGGGTCACCCTAATCGGACACCAGAAGGAAATAATGAACAGTAAACAGACCATGAGTCAGGCAAGCATTTATATTTCCTGATCAAAATTCCCTGAAAATGATTTTCAATTACTTTCAAAGATCAATTCATTATCCTAATTGAGTTTAATCTAGGTCTTATCTATTTTTACAATAGATTTTTTAACTGCCCTTAACATTTTGTTTAAATAGTTTTATATGTTTTCTGGAGAAGACTTTTAGATCATATTCTATATTATTTTAGTCAATTTTAATATTTTAATTAATTGACATTGACATTAATATATTTCAGAAAAATGCATTTTGATGTCTCCCACTGCAATTTTTAAAAGTATGTGGACGACATCCCAGTAATGGGATTTTAGTCATTCTTTTAACAAAAACCTCCAGTGAAGATAAGTCCTTCGTATTTATATGTAAGCCTTTTTCTTGTAACTTTGTGAACCAGTAATCCATCAGTCTCACTATTTCTCCCCATGCCTTTTCACTACGTTTTTCGTTGCACTACTACATCATTAATCTCTTCAAAGCTTGATCTGGATAAAGTATGCCCAAATACGAAACAACAATCCATTTCGAGTATGTCCATTAATGCTCCATGGTTGAACAGAGGTAGATATCCTGAGGAAAGCCACTTTTTGGAATCAGGGACACCTAAAACTTATTTATCTCATAATCTCGTAGTCATTTTTTTCATTATTGCAATAATTTCTCTATATTCTATGCATATGAGAAATGAAAATTTTCGGAGAGAATTTTGTTCATATGGTTGCCAGTTTCTACTTTAAAATAATACACTTCAAACACCTTCCTTTCTTCATTTCCTTGACTGAGCTCATGACTACATTTATTCACATCTAGTCTGATGAATCAATTTTGTGATTCAACATGAAATTCTTCTTCCTTTAAAACTTATTCTGACACCAGGTTTGGCTTCCTTGCCAGGTTACATTTTTCCAAATTGGAACTTAATTTAATCCTGCATCATATCGATCAATGACAGCTAACGTAAGGGTATGAGACGCTAGGGTAGGGGATGCTAGAGAACCCAACCCAACCCCTAAGATGGGCTCTGCAAGTAAGCTGGCTGGATCCAGTGGTTTTTGATAGCAATGGCCAGTGCTTTGGCAGGAAAAAATGCTGTCTAGCCTGTGCCCAGTCTGCAACTATCATTGCACAGCCGGTGGTTTCTCAAATGCTGTGAGTGTCTAGCCAGTGACTAGTAGAAGGAACTAGCATGCAACAAGACAGCACATTCTATCCCGGGTACTACAAGCTGTTACCATGGATCAGTCAGCAAAGCAAACTTTGCTGCTAGCATGTGTACTAAGATTGTTTACTACCTGAGATTAGTTTGTGCTCATCCAGATTGCACTGTGTCTATAGATACATCTAGCCTTACTGCTATCCTGAGTCTAGCCTCCAGCTACTGAAAAAGCAGGCCTTATCCTGGTCCTAACCTGGCTGGATGGGTGAAACCATGATCACGTGTAATAGTTGTTTCATCTCAATTTCTGAATGGAAAAACCTTGATCGTAAAAACCAATGCAAATATTACATTTAATTTGTTAAGTTGGTTTTTCAAGCTTTATCAGACAAAGTTCGCAACAGGTACTTCAAAAAGAAAGATGTAAGCAAATATTAGGCAAAAGCATTCTTCTAAATTTCTCCATTGTGACTACAGCTCCAATCCTTTACTCACCCTGGAAATACACTGGAATATATGCAAGTCACTTAAAATAGCATTATTCAGTCTTCAGTGAGAAACTGATAACCTCCTGGAATAAGTGTAAATTGCGAACCTGTGTCAAAGTTGAGTTCTTGACAATTTACATACTAATTTCATTTCAATTTTCCTTTCTAAGTAGGTCAACCCTTAAAACCAATGTAGATATTGTATTTAACTTGTTAAGTTGGTTTTCAAACTTTATCAAAAGAAATTTATGCTGTTCTTCACATTTGTCCTGACATTATTCTTGAGGAAATCCATCTTTACTGATTTCATTCTAAAAAAATGTTTGGTCACTATACTTACACATGTTATCTACTTCATTTCTGACAGCCCCTAGTAATATCCTACTACACACATAAATGAATCCTGTTTGTAGATATTTTTGACATTTTTTCACATTACCAATCTTTTTGTATTGGTCATTACCATCTTCTGACTTATAACAATAGAGAAATGTTGGTTGGTTGGTGGTCATTTACATATTGTAATCATGAAAAATTGACTGAGATTTTGATGGAAATATGCATTTTAGGTGTCCACTATTTTTATTATACTTTAACTTTTGCATAGATAATAAAACGACTGTTGCCCATTCCTACAATGCCTTCACCTCAAAACTCCACTGGTTGGACTCTTCCAAATTCTCCTCCTGAACTCTTTTTCACTCAATGGAGTTAACTTACTCTACCTTCAAGCCATTAATCCCCACTTTCTTCTCCTTACCCAGTTTAAACTACTGCTAAATTTCACATTTTTAATTTCTTTTGTATGTTGTCAGTTCATGTATTTCTCTAGCTGAAGAAGAACATACTGAAACCTGAGGTTTGATTACATTTTTTGGACTTGTTTCACTGCTGGTTCTACTGTAAGCGTTCACAGAATTTTTCCTTTCTTTATCAAATATTTCATTTATGTAATAGTTAGGTAATTATTGCAAGCATTATTATGAATTAATGCTACCTTTGGGAGGTATGGAAATAGGTCTTTTTATGAATTTCTCAGAATGGATCCTGGCAGAATGTTACTTTTAAATAGCAGAAATTTATGAATTCCTATATTCAGTGGTATTGGAATTAACTTTTTGACATTCCAAGAATAAAAAAATAAAAGACTTACATATGGAAGTAACATATTATCCAAAGCATACAATTATACAAATTAAAACCACTTTAAGATGGTTACTATGGTATGGTTAAATTATTATGTAATTAATTTTTGAAGTTTAAGTAAATGTATTGATTATTAAATTAAAATAAATTAAAATTAAACGTAAGTGAAATAATATTTACTGCACATTATTTTAAATGCTTATTCAAGATGATGTTGCCATGGAAGGGTTACATCAGCTGTCCTTCTGCCCGCCAATTCACATTCAGTTGCACCGTGTCTGGTGTTGGATGGATGTGTTGTACACCCCTTAATTTGGTGCAACTGTGGATTTCTGGAGACTTCTACAGTATTCAATCGTAAGTATCTATGGTTCATTTATATTCTTATAAACTTGTTTTAAATGAATCTTAGATATTGTAGCTGATTTAAGAAACGTGATTCTAGTTAATGAAAGTTGGCAGGATGAAATGATTGCAAATGTTACAAGTTCATAAAATCCCATTACAATGACATCAAATGAGTATACTAATCCTAGCTGGCCTGCTTTTCTAAAAGAAAGTATCTTACTGTTATGATTCGATTATAGCTACTGTGCTGTAAAACATCACCTGCATAACTGGTATAGGAGCCAAAATATATTATTTCATTACCCAGGGCAATTAAGTACAGTTTCAGATTAATAAAAACAACAGAAAATTATCAAAGGAGTTATTTTGAACAGGCAAAATTTTCATGCTGGTTATTATGCATGTACCTTGGAAGCACATAATTACATCACTCTTAGAGAATGCTCTTTTTTAATCAACATTTTCCATTTTCTTGTACTCTGTATTCCCAATCTGGGTTAATAATTTAATTCACTTAGAAAATAGCCCAATTTATGAAATTCTGTAATCATGCTTCTTTTATAATTATCATTTTATGAAGTTGAATGAATTATTAAGGAGAAGGTAATCATTCCTAATGGCAGCCACTCTGTTCTGTTCCATAATGATGGAATTATCAGGGCCAGACTTAGGTTGTATGTAATCTTTTAAATTGACATATAGTACAGTGAAACATCACGTTTTGTGAATCCACAAGATATGATTTCGCTAAGACACAGTATAAATTTCCCTACCAAACCTCAGAAGCAGTTTTACAGGTGAAAGCCAAGTTAACCTTCAAATATCTAGTAAACTATAAATGATAAAAACTTCAAATTATAATATTTTAAAGAAAAATACTGACAAATTCATACATGTAATTATTTTACCTTAGAAAAATATTACATCAAGAGATTCGTATGTGTGCTTCTCATATTGTGTTGATATGGCATAGCTCCACAACCTGTGTGCTGCGATAAAGCCCTTGATGTGCCACTGTATATTCTACGTTACTGTGATTTATTATCCGCCAGCTATGACCACAGAAAATACATTTTTCATAAACAGTGACACTTTATGGTCGAATTTGTTACACTGTTTCAGTTACATGAAACTGCAATATAGTTACTTCTTGGAGAAAGTAAGTCATAGGGAACAGTTGCGGTTATCAGGATTTCCACAGTTTTGTATGTAACTGTGATGTTGCAATGTGAAAATTCTGCATTTTTTATCCTCTATTTATGATAATTTCAGGATTTTTTAATGGTTCATGTTACTCTGTGGGCAATAGCGTCAATTATTTTCATCTATTCTCCATTACTTTCCATGTTAGTTATAATTCTCATATCCAAATTGAAGGTGAATCATTGTAGTCATAATTTGTCCCATCTAAAAAAAAAAGTTTCTTTTTTCTTTCTCCATACGTAGTATGGGAAAGTATTGTGATCACGAAAAAAACGACTTCGAGATATCAACGGAAATACACGTTTTGAGGTCCTAGAACACGTTTAGACTATTTTCGGAATGATGTGTGTGTGGGGATGGATGGATGTATGTGATTGTGGGCGCTCTAACTCAAAAAGTACTTGTCGTATTAATACCAAATTTCGTATGTAACACTTTAGCATGAGCACAAAGAACTGATTAGTTTTTGGACAATAACGGTTAAACGGAACTCGAGGTTTATTCAAAACCCGATTCGGTTTTTGCTATATTTCTCCGTTAAAACATCATTATTGTATATACACTTCTATACAAATGTTATAGAGAATGTAATTTCCTACAACGTTCATTTGAAACAATTTTCCATAGCAGTTATTGTTTAGGAATTATTTATAAATAATCGATTTTTTCGGGTTCCGTCAAATATCTCCTTAAAAACGTCGTTACTGGTAATCTTCGTGAGGACCAAGTTGTAGAGAAAAATATTTCTTCCAGGTTTTGTTTTAAACAAATTCTCGTAGAATCATCCATTTCGGATATATTTAACTTTTTCGTAATTTCCTGTATACAGCGCCACCACCATGTAGCGGTGAATTCTGTAAACATATTCAAAATATACCTAATTTTCGGCAGTAAGGAAGACTATTCTTTTACGATAGGAAATAATAACTTTGCCTTATAATGTTATTCGTAATAATTTAAATATCTATACCCCAAATATGGAGAAAGTCATGTGATGGCCATATCAGATTTTTTGTCCCATATTTTTTATGCGCAAACGTAGCGGCGATCAGTAAGTCAGGCACAATAGTCGCTATCAAAAACAAATTCGAAGTTTTTCATTTATTCCACCGTAGTGACGGTTTTCGATTTTAATTGATAGCATTTTATTGACGGCATCCGACCTGTTTCTACGTAAATAAACATGTAAAATATTTCACTGAAATTATACAAAATTTTACCTTTAAAATGCCTAATAAAATCACAGTTAACACGGGTAAACGAGGTTTCACTGTAGTTTTTACCACTGTAGTTTTTACCACTAAAATAAATCCTTAACTTTCTCAAGTGAACCACTTTGTTCTTTCTAATTTTCCATTTTTTAATAAAAATATTTCCCCTCCCCCCCTCGTGAATACGTCACCATAACGGAAACATTCTCTTTAATTTGTTGTAATAAACGGGGACGTATAAATCCGTGGCTGAAAAACTCGCGTCGCAATGTCGAATTTTCGAGATAATACTAAAATTTCGTGCCGTGAAACAACATTTTTGTGAGATTAGTTTCTGCGCGGATGGAATGGTTGATTCGATTTAAAAAATAATCCCTCGAAAAATCCGCCGTTACACGGACTGCAATTTTAAAATTCCGAGATTCGGATTTACGCCAAAATAATGCTAAGATTTTGTTGTTATCTATTTCGGAGCGAGCATAACGCGAATCTCGCATAATTGCCAATAAATTATTATTGTATAGAGGTATAAGACAAGACCAATGTTGGTGTGTTCAAAGACATAAATAAGTAAGGTACCATTGCTGAAGCAAGAGGCAGAGGCACGTTTTATAAAAACTTTTCAGGGACCTGGTTTTTCTTTCCCCTTCGAAAAAGGGACAACCCGTACAGTTGGATTTTAATTCCTGACTAGATACTCATCTGTAAAAACTTCACTCTTCCAACTTCGGTGGTTTAGCTACAATACCTTTACAAAAGTTTTCGTATTTTTAGAGCCATCTAGCGGAAAATATTTAAAAATCGAATTGGTAGGAAACCAATAAACTAATATGAGCGATCTAATCCAAAAATACTTTCCCAAATATAACCCCAAAGCAAAATATTTGCTTGTCCAAAGACAGACGGACAGACAGACAGACCGAGTGAACCCATGGGCTCGTTTTTTGCGCTGTTCTTTTATTTAAAAGAAGAGCTGTATTCGGTTCATCCGTCTTTCTAACTAAAAAATTACGTAAGCTACAAACACCAAAATTTAATGATAAATAACATTCGAACTAGATATCGAAAAAATTTGGGGTCCGTCCGTCTGTCCGTTAACGTTTTAACATGATATTAGAAAACCCCTTACGAACTATCTATACGGGTACATATTAGTATTGTTGGCCGTATTCACAGCAATGAATGTAAATGAACAAGTATGCTATTAAGCGAAAGTAAATGAAATTACACAGTTCTAAAATTTTATTTCGTGAACTATTTTGACGTTGCTATTTAATGCCAATTGTTTTTGAAGAAATGATTACGTGATATGCTGCTTAACATTTCAATGGTAATATACATTACTGTGGGATTATTTAATTAATTTTTGAAACAAAAGTGAAGTTACATAGGTATAAAAATGTATTTACATAATTAATGTATTGAATTATTGAATATTATTAATGACTAGAATAATAACCCGTCATATGACGGGTAACATTAAAATTATAACATACTGAAAACACTAGATTTAATTTTAATATAATATTTATGTAAATGTCGTAATAATGACCCTTTGTGCACTTTACCTTTCGTTAAATGCTTTAATTAGGTTATTCTAATTGATAAGACTGAATACACTTCTTCTTGCCTGCTTCTTGCAAGAAAAATAATCTTTGGAAGATTGTAGTGATTTGATTAATTAATAATAAAACAATACATGTTTCATAGCAACTCATGCTAGATTAAGCGTTAAAAATCACAAAAAATACTCACTTTTACGTATTTTTCAAATTTTATAGGGCAAGATATAATAAAATACCGCTATAATAAAATAATTTAGAGTTTCTTTCGTCTTTTAGTTTTTGTTTTAAGTTTCTAAGTTAATATTTAGGTATTTTGATGAGCAAAAGAAAAAATGTCTGCCCGGATAAAATCCTTTTCTCCCGTACTTTTCAACGGCAATACGAAAGGATATATGGAGTCGAACCTAGGACACTTTAAGTAAAAGTAATAATATTTTGTCGTAGTAAATGTGGTCATCTAAGAACTCACAAAATTTCACATCTCTAGCTGCAACAGTACTGAGATATTGAAAGATTCTGAGAGCGTTATACACAGAAAGAAAGACAGAATTGGAAAACTATATATGAAAGATGTTGCATTTTCAAGCTAGTTTGGTCTGCAGGGGCATGTTAAAAAAAGCGTTTTATGTAATATGCTCAGAAATTCTTTCCTCTCTTGTTACTTTCTCCATACGTAGTAATGGGAAAGTATTGTGATCATGAAAAAAATCGACTTCGAGATTTCAACGGAAATACATGTTTTGAGGTCCCTAGAACACGTTTAGACTATTTTCGGAATGATGTCTGTGTGTGTGTGTGTATGTTAGTGTGGGCGCTCTAACTCAAAAAGTACATACCATATCGTTACCAAACTTCATATATAACAATTTAACATGAGCACAAGGAACTGATTAGTTTTTGGACAATAACGGATAACCGGAAGTCGTGGTTTATTCGAAACCCGATTCGGTTTTTGCGATATTTCTTTGTTAAAACATCATTATTGTATATACAATTCTAAACAAAAGTTATAGAGAATGTAATTTCCTACAGTTTTCATTTGAAACAATTTTCTATAGGAGTTATTGTTTAGGAGTTATTTATAAATAACCGGTTTTTCGGTTTCCGTTAAATATCTCATTAACAACATCGTTATTGGTAATCTTCGTAAGGTCCAAAGTTGTAGAGAATAATATTTCTTCCAAGTTTTGTTTGAAACTGATTTTCGTATAACCATCCATTTCGGATATATTTAGCTTTATCTTAATACCAGCCTACAGCGCCAACACCATGTAGCGGTGAATTCTGTAAACATTCAAAATATACGTAATTTACGGCAAGGACGTGTTTTCTTTTACGATACGAAATAATAATTTTGCCTTATAATGCTACTCGTAATAATTTAAATATCTATACCCCAAATATGGAGAAAGTCATGTGTTGGCCACATCAGATTTTTTTTTCTTGTATGAGAGCGACCTAAAAATGTCCGAAATTATTAGACACTCCGCTTTCGTCCGCAAGTCCGCTGCTCATTGCAGCTCCAGAAGATGTGGCAAGTGGGAGCAAAGACGATAAGGACCACGTCCATTGGACATATCCTTCGTCATTGGGTGGAGCCTTTCCTTTTTCCCTTTTTTTTATCTTCCTCGCGAGAGGAATCCTACCTCTGGGCAAGTAATCAAACTCTTCATTAAGCTGCGCTTAAAATACGCCCGTGGCTGATTCTGAGCGGAGATACACCGGCCATCCATTCATCCTTTTGTCAGAGAGAAGCTTTTATTTATTCCCTGGTCGATACCGCATGCTGAAGCAACTCGCAAATTAAAAGACCTGAAAAGCGACTCGACAAACTTGCACCTCGTATATGCGCAGCGCTTACAACCGCGAGGAGGCGCGCCAATTACGCGAGCACTTGTCCGCTCTTCTCCTGGCGCTTAATTAGTATTTGCTGCTAATAAGGTCGTTAATATTTACCTTCGCTGTTATTGATAAATTCGCTCTAATTTGTACGCTATAAGATTAATTTCATCCTGGCGTTTGTTCGGATATCATATTTTTGGCGCGGAAAAATTCCAAAAGAACGCGAAAAAATTCTTAAACTCTCACCTTGTTTCAACGCGGTAGTTTAATACGTAGCCATTAAATATCTGAGGGTAATTTTTAGTTTACCGTCATTTACTCATGGCTGATGCCAATTTATTAGCGTTTCATAACAAGCAATCCCATATCTCTTATATATTTTGAAGGGTGTGTTTGTTGGTTTGTTCATGGAACTCCTAAAAGATAAAAGCTGGAACAACCAAATTTGGTATGATTCCTCCTTACATCTTAACTTGGTGAACGGTCAAGGTTTTATTCAATCTATCGTTTTCTTATGGGGTTATTTTTGAGCTCATTGTCCAATTTCAATAGGCCATAAGAGTAGCACGGGTTTCTGTGCAAGCCAGTACAAAAATACTTTTTTAAATTACTAAAAATGGTCCTACTGGGTTATCCCGGACCCCTATTTGAAAAATAATTTTTTGACATAGTAATTCATTACATTTTAATAATTTATTCATTATAAAGAACTCTCAAAATTATATAAAAGGTAATGACTTGGTTGACATTGTTATAATTTTCCAAATAATGAAGAAAATGCGGTAGATTTCCTAACTCATGATTGATTGGCCGGTCTCGACATTTACAAACCCGATCACCGGAGAACGGGGGGGATACTTTGGTTCCGGGCGAGGCGAAGGGCGCGGTAGCGCCCAGAGACGACTACTCATTAAAACAAATCGAGCTGAAGGCTCGTCAGTGTATCCTTTCAATGTTATATCCTCTTGACTGTTGCGCCGAAATTGAGAGGATATAACATTGAAAGGATGTATTTACGAGCCTTCGGCTCGCTTTGTTTTAATGAAATGTTTATTAACACAAATAGGCTCACGCATAAATTTTAAATTATAAATGATAATAGGGGCACATGTTATTTTTTTAAACACATTACATGGTTATCTTCTCTTCATTTATAATGTACATAAACGGTTGCATTGATTGTTATATAAAAAAGAAAGGACATATATTTGAATGAAAATAAAAACATAAAAGTTCGCGATCAATTACTGTGTAAGGAAATGCATTTTTAGAGTTAAATGTGAATTACAGAGATCAACTTATTTTACATACATCATCAATTTTTCTAAATCAATTTTAAAATTTACCGCGCAATCTTTGCGCGGGATCAGCTACTTTACAACAATTTCAGTGGAATGAATTCCTTCTTGCTCAACAAAATTGATTTACTAAACTTTATTTAGTACTTTTGTAAAAGTTATATGCCCTCTTACAGGTTTTATTATCCTGCGCCATATAACTTTTACAAAAGTTCTAAATAAAGTTTAGTAAATCAACATTTTTAAGCAAGATGGAATTTATTCCACTGAAGTTGTTATAAATTTTGTTCCTCCTTACCAGCCGAACTCAAGATCGATAAATAAATAAAAATTTAATTTTTTCTTTTTACTGCATAATATAAAAGTTATTTTTAAAAAAACCGTTTTTTAATTAATTAATTTTTTCTTAGTCTCAAGCAATGAAATTTCACATTCTTCCATGGTTTCTATAGGCAAGGGTGTAAAATTTCAAATTTTACCTCTAACTCATTGCTCATGTATGTACCTAACTAAAAATGTTAACATTCACCATCTCTCCAAAACAATATGACGTAGCATAATTAAAAGTGTAGGTAAGTTAAAAGCTCTATAACAACCCGAAACAAACGAATGAAGACAACCGGTATAGGTACTTAATTATACGTAAGAAATCGTTGCTCTATCTCTTGCTGGTTCTCAGTTATTAATTATATAAGAAAAAGTGTCAAATTACGAAATACTTTACTTTGTAGAAATATACGATATAATAAACAAACATTACCTCACCGTTTTTATAGTTCAACTACGCTGTGTGTACTTCGCCATCTATCGACCATCTGACGAAGCTCAGATTTTTCAATGATCCGCTAGAATCAGACAAAGAGAAAGAGTAAAAATTACAAGTAATTGTCATTTTAATAGGATATATTACTGATTCTGAGTTATTAAAATAATAAATAATTAATCCCTAATCATTAGTCGCGTTGCAAGCGTCACCGAATGTATTTGCACCGTTCCCGTGGGCTGCTAGGGTGATACAAGCCTTCATCAAGTGGTCACAAACTGCTGTATATACCTATATATATATATATATATATATATATATCGAGTGAGGTTAATATAGAAGTTATTAAAGAAAAAACTTTTTACCTCAAACAATATAAGTTTAACAGTAAGAAAAAACTATTTATAAAACATGTCTGGAGTGTATCCAGTGTAGCTTTGTACGGGAGTGAAACGGACTAAAGGGGCCCCAGAAAGAAAAAGATTGGAGGCTTTTGAGGTTTGGTGTTACAGACGGATGCTAAAGATAAGTTGGACAGATCGAATTAGGAATGAGGAGGTATTCACTAGAGTTGGTGAAGAACGCAGTTTGTGGAAGCACCTGAAGAGGAGGCGGGATGTGATGATTGGAAGATATGACGGGCTCCACAAGAACATAGTTGAAGGAAAAGTAGAAGGAAAGAATCACAGATGAAGAGAAAGACTGGCGTAGTACACAAAACAAATTATGAGTGATGTAAACTGCAAAACCTTTGTTGAAATGAATAGGAAGGCTGAGAACAGACAAGCATGGAAAATTGCTGCAAAGTATTCCTTCCTTTAACAAAACATCAATATTCACCAAATTAAGCGATGAAGTTACTAATTCCAACGAGTCCGTTTAAAAAAGTCGCCAGTGTGAACACAAAATTTCTGTTTTTTTAAGGAAAATCGGAAATTGAGATGGCAAATTATATCAAGGCGGAAAAAAACTTTTCAGAAATTTCCGCCGAAGAAAATATTTCTACAGAATCCAAACTTTTCTACCTGGAATTACGGCAAGTGCACAACACTTCGCGACGAAGCAGTTTGAAATATATATTATAAAATAAAATCCGAATCGGTCGGAAAATCTCAAAGGAATTTTTAAAAAACTCGCCGGTAGGTTTTTGTTGATAAGAAGTTTTCGAAGTTTTTTTTTTTAAACATCGCCGTCACGAAGTTCCACTCGAATCGAATCGACACACCAAAAACATAAAACAAGCAGAGAGAGAGAGAGAGAGGGGCGGAGAGAGAGAAAACGGCAGACGGCGTGTGGAAAAAGAAAGGAGAAGAAGAAAAATCAGTGCTGGGAATAGGAGAGATGGCGTCCTCGTAACACATTCGGTTTCTATTTGTAGGACAGCGCATCTCGGAAGGAATAAAGTATGACGTCTCGGCCACAAAAGGTTGCGAACCCAGGAAATCTTTTTGCCGTCTCTACCGATGGCCTGAATACAGAGGAGATTCACCGTCTAGCCGCAGGATGAAATATGCCCTTATTTCCTTATTTTTTTATTATTTCGAGGATGACAAGGAAGAAGAGGTAGACGGAGAAGGGGATACGAAGAGGGATTTTTTTCTGTCTCTGGAACGCAATATCTCAAAATCCTAAGAGATAGAGGTGCCCTTTTTTGGGGATATATATATATATATATATACACACACACACACATATATATACACATATATATATATATAATTGGCTGACAGGACGCAAACACGTCATACTTAGAGACATAGTTTCCTTCGAGATATTGAGATGCCAGCTATGCATATATTTAGCACCGTTTTCGAAACATGTCTACCAGTCTGAAAATGCATGAGAATGCGAATGTTTTTTTTTCATTTCGTGTGGTGAGCGCATTTCTCGGAAATAAGGTGTATTGTCGTACATTTCCACCATACTCATCTTGCGTATTAAAAAAAACTCCGTATCCTGAATTAAAAGAGTTTCCAAAATTTTTTTCGAGGACCACTTGAAAGTTGTCAAGGGTCTCGGCGGACCATTTTTCTGCATGTTGTCTAACTATAGTTAAACGCGGTGCTTTAGATACCGGATTGATATAAAAACATTAAAAATAATTAAACGCAATTCAAATTTCGCTACAAAAAACGTGATATAATAATAATAATTTGCATACTGTTAATGCGATGGATGCGCCTGTTGTTCGAAATAAAGTTCATTGACGTCTGGCGTTGTTATTTTTTGTTTTTTTTATAAATATTTGTCTATTTTTTATTATTTTTTATGTAATTTAAATTGTTTTCCAAGCACATACCACCTGAATGGAGCTTACGGACCACACTTTGGTAACCTATGCTTTAGAATCAATTAACGATCCCACAAAAATTTTAGCGGTCGATTTATTAACGCATTACCTTTTCAGTGATAAAATTCTCTTTTGCCTATATGAAACCGAGCGCTATATTTTAAGCCTTCAACACTTCTATAACGGCGGTAATGCGCGCGCGGAAATTATTACCACTGTGACATGTTCTTTTCCATTAATTTCGGTTTTTAGATCACTTCTGGCAAAGTAAATTTACTGCCCATTGTCTGAGCGTGTGTATGGATAGTTTCTCCGCCATCCGCCTTCGCATAACATTTCACGTCGACGCCGAGTGATTTGTATGATTGCGGAATGAAGTTTTATTCTCACGGCCATAAAATAGATTCGTTCCAGCATTCTTCCAAGTGTTGATTGCAGTTGTGATGATATCTCCCGTTATACAGTATACGTCGGCTGAGAACATTACCGCCTCAGAAATAAAACAAACGCTTATTTCTTTCCATTACATTCCCCATTAAATATCTCGCTTTCCGAGTTTGTTTGAAGCCATGTGTTTCCACATATTAAAAAAAAAACACCTACCGTTACTACAAAATTAACGACGAAAGGGTATTAATTAAAATGTCGCCGTAAATTTCATACTACATGATGTTATATTATTATTATTTTTTTTACTTAGTGATGCATATTTGGATATAGTCTCACCCTCTGAGCATTCAAAAATATATTTACGGACGAAACTGCGGCTTGATGACAGACATGTATAAGTATTATATATAAAAAATTCCGGCACACTTTTTTGAAACATTGTTACGATCCAATTTTTTCGCTGTGATATAGAAACAGCATTTTCATATCGTAAATACAACCCGATTTTCTTTTTAAATATTATTTTGAGGACTATATTGGTACGTCATAAACAACGGCTTAGCAACTACATTAAATTAGGGACCTGCATATCCGCAATTTTTCCGACCCGACCCGCGGATAACCGAACGAAAAGTTGCGGTTTGAGTCGGATTCAGATATATAGCCTGCAGATGCGGATCGGATACGAAAATCAGTATCCGCGCTGAAGACAATATTCAGTGTCTTGAGTACGAGAAAAAATAATGTTGGTTGCACCCTTCTCCTACCTCGTCCAAGCCGATAACCCTAAATGCTTTGGGTATCTTTTGGCCCTCGCCCTTACCTTTTCAGGGATATATTGGTGGGATATTTCCAAAACCTTCTGTGCATTAAGAGAGGGTCGTTGATACGTTATACTGAGAGTTATTTTCTTTTGAATTTTAGGTTTTGGTTCGTATACGATGCTCCAGATAATTTTTACCCGCGGGTACGACTTATGCTTGCGGGTCGAATTGGGTCGGACAGTTAATTCGCGCTGGTTGGATTGGGTCGGGTAATTTATAAATTTTTGCGGGTACGGTTCGGTTATGGGTACGTAGCCTGCGGGTATGGGTCGGGTGCGGATACGGAAATCTGTATCCGTACAGATCTCTGCCTTAAATAATGCCTTATTATGGCTGCTCTCCAAACTAAATTATTTTTCTATATTGCCTAGCGTGAGCATAAACGCGAATCTCTAAAAAAAAAACGTTGGTTTTTTTTTCATGCATCCTCTCCGAGGACAGAAACAAAGAAACTCCCCTCTTTCATCCATTTCCTCCAAACAACCACTTCCTCTTTATCCTTTTCCCCTCTTTTCTCATTTTTTCTTCTCCTCTCTCTCTCTCTCTCTCCCACGCCTGATCCCGTCTCCTTCCTTCCTCGCTACCTCAATTCTTTAACCACCAGCCACCAGAATAGTTTTTCCGCAAAGGAAATAAGAAGGGAAAAACAGCCTCCAGAACGAACTCGTCACGCTATGGAAGGCACCCCTTTACACATCTACCTCTCTCCCCGTCAGTCTCCGTACTCCCAAAGCCCTTTCCTTCCCTGCTCTCTCCCACCCACCTACTCCAACCTATTACCTTGTCACCCAATCCTAAAAACCCCTTTTTTCTCCTCCGGCTTACTTACTGTCGAAACCCCCTTCCCTTCCTCCCCCTCCCTTCTCCCCCCCTCCCCCCCTTCTCCCTCCCTCCGCCACCACCCCCGCAAGATAATTTTCGTCCTTTTTGAAAGGCGAAAAAAAAGGGCTCGCTCCAACGGCCCCGAAGATCGCTGCGCCCCTATTGTGGTTTTCGTAGGAATCAAAAAGAGCGTCTTAATAAAAAATACGATTCCGGTGTTTTTTTTTGTTAAAAAAAAGAAGAGTTCCTCGGGTCATTTTTCATAGACCGTCACGCTTTGTTTCTCGCTCGACTATCACCTTGATTTTTTGACGTGTCCGTGGAATCGGAACTGTTTTTGTTAAACGGCGGCGGCTTTCGGATGCGTCGCGGTGCATCGCGTGGATGGGATGGAGTCGTGTGACGTGACGGAGGAGGATTTAAGTTCGCACGAATCGGTTCTGCAAACGGCGTTCCCGTTCAAATTTTTGCGATCTGAAAGGAGTTTGCCAAAAATTAAATTTCCGGAAGAGATGCTGCATAAATCCCGATAAGAAAAATTTCCGGAGTTTCTAAGCACTTAAACGCTGAAATAAATAATGATGCTATACAATTACCTCAAATATTGTATAGCTAAATACAAGTGCATGTGAAGCCTTTGGCTCTGAAATATACTTTAATTTGCAAATATGAGACTTGGCAGATTTTCATTAACTCATTTAAATGCACAACTCGCCACTTAAAGTAAAAACTTAAGAAATTTTCGTTGTAAAATAATCAAAATCAAATCATTCAAATGGATTTGGATTATTAAAGTAAGTATTGTCAAGAAGCAGGAGTGGTATCTTCTATACCTATCTTTCATAAGATACTTTTTTGCATTTCTATACTGAGATAATTGCTCATCAACTGCTGTAAATAAAAAAATCGTGCTTGAAGTTTCTCGATCTGCAGTTTTTAAAGCAGTTAAAAAGATAGAATGCTTATATCCTCTGCTGCGTTACAAACACATTAGGTTTTACATGTATTCAGGATCTATTCACCGGGAGCAATATATTTAACATTATTTTTGTTCAAAAAGAGTTTTAAGGCTTTCATCTACATTCATTGCCGCCGAAAAATCGCACATAGTTCATTAAAGGAATGGAAATAAAAAATATAAATGCCAATGGTAGCTGTCTAATAGTATATGATCAATTTCTTATCGCTAAAGTCCTTTAGATTGCTATTCGTTTTATTGATACCTTCAACTAATATCTGAAGTTCGAAATTTTCCGAAAAGATTTTACAATTATACTAACATTAATTGCGAAATCAGTTGTCTCTGTAACCACAAAATTTCGTGAGTTTTTAGGAGACTTTTATAATAAATTCTTGCCATTTTCAGGTAAAAAGTCAATAAAGGAAATATCATTCAGATGATTATAAAAATAATCGCCCACATGTCAAGTCTCATTAACATTCCAGGAGTATATAAGGATTGTTACGTTAATCTTCAGATATCTTGTTGGGTATTCAAGCCACACGATTTTAGCATTCGTCAGCGACAACTTCCATCACCACTCCGTATTTACGCCTCTGACAATGAGTCTCAAGGATTTTTCTTTAACGAATCGGTTGTATTCTCCCGCCCTTCATCTCCTTCCCCCGTTACTTAATACTGTGATTGAATTGTTATTCCCCAGGTTAATAACAGAAAGTCTAATACAACAGAAGCTATGATTTATACGTGAAGTTTGTTATTTCTTAATATTTAAGTTAAACGTAAGGTAAATGATGAATTAATGTCTGCCACCGAACTTTCATCACGATTGTAAGGGTGGCGAACGAACTGATCCCTTATTTGTTTTTACAATGAAACAGGAACTATTACACGGACGGAGATTAAATCGCATGGGCGAATGCATTAGTTTGTGGAGATGCCGCTAGGAGGCATACGAGTCCCGCGTAACTAACACGAGGGTGGATGGCGCGAGTTTTCCCGCCATTATGCAAAATGGCAGATAAAAGGAGACTGACTTACTCTGGGGATCATTTCGTGCGCTACCTGCGCATATGTTGAAAATCTCTCCTCCACTTTCAAAGTTGTATAATATCCTGTGAACAGACACGCTTTATCTTTCGGGGAAAATTTATCGCAAGAGCGAAAACCACGAGCAATCTCGATTTTGAAAGGGTGATGACAAAAAAAAAACGCCATAAAATGGGAAGCGATATTACGAGTTTCCGACGAATCACAATAAGAGCGAAACGCGGTATATATCTCGGAGCGCCGTTAACGTCTCGTCATCAACAAAGAGTGTCACCGACGTCCACCGCGTCGAGTGCGTGCAGTAGTAAGGGCAATTACCGAGAACTTCTGGCGCTGCGGTCGTAAAAAGGCGACTAATAAGGTCGATAAAGCCGCCCCCCCTCCCACCCTCGAAGTTGGAGAGAACCGGTGGAACGGGATAAGCCTTTTGTCTCTTTTTTTTTGACGCACACATACATACATAAAAACGGAAGAGGATGCTAGGAACGTCATCGACGTTCGAGCGCTAAAGCACACGCACACACGCACGCATTCGTTCTCTCTCTCTCTCTCTCTCGCTCGATTATGTGCGTTATCGTAATCCAGTGTCCTCGTCAAAATTACTCCCATTTTCGTCGGTTAATTACCTTGTCATACATGGCGGACGGAGTTATTGCTTCCTCTCAAAATATGGAGGGGAGTTTTTTTTGGAGGCAGGGTACTAGGGGTGGGAATGACGTAGCGAAGGACAGTTTTATGCGGGAAATCGTCGTTCCTTTATTTTCTCGCGTTCCAATTAAGGTCCGAACGAAGAGGGAGAGAGTGGGGGAGGGGTGGTGGGGGGGGGGGGGGGGAGGGGAGGGTCGCATGGAGCAAATCATCCGTGTAATTGCATTCAACATATGACGGTCTGGAAAACGGAAACGGGTGGTAGTAGCATTGTGCACCGAATTCGCACTTTAATTCGAGTTAGGCATGCGTGGATGATTTCATTTGCCGCGGATATTTTTTTCATCGGGTTCGGTTGTGTGCCGTTTACTTGTTTGATATGCTGCTTCGGAAAAATATTATTATTCGTAAAATAGAAGGGCGAAGATTTAAATGCGGTCATTTTGAAACATGTCCATTTAAGAATCGGTATTTTTAAATTTTAAGTAACAGGAATGATATTCCGGGGTCTAGTTTATACGTTAAGTTAATAACAGTACGAACGGTGGTTCGTATTAGGATTTAATGTTATTAAAATCGGAAACATTTCATATAAGTGGACAGCATGGATATCTCATCATATGAAAAGTGGCCGGCGGTGGTGTGCCAGCGTCGAAAATTTAATATTTCCATTCGCCGAACATTTAAATGTTTAACGATAATCTATGTGCTGACTCAAATTCCCTTGATTAACGAAACAATTCAACGTTGCATAATATCATGTGTGGCAACTGATTGAAAATTTTTTGTCGACAAGCTTTATCCGGGAAACCTATTTGCATGGACTTTATAGATTAGCAACCCATCCGTGGACGAAGATTGGATATATTTTGCAAACGATGATAGCGTTATCCTCGGTTTGAACCGCACACAGATGAATTTTGCAATGGAACATTTCCGACCATCCGTAAAATTTCAAAACTTGTTCAGGCGATTTCGTGTTCCATCGCTATGCAACGATAGTAAAATTATTGTCGGATTAGGAAAGAATTTCAAAAGCATTCTGACATAATACTATAGGAGAATTACATGTCTTGAAAGCGTGGGGATATGCAGTTTTCTACTTAAACTTATACTTTAAAGCTAATCCATGACTTTACCTGATAGTGCGAAGGAATTGATATTTTATTAGAATACACGCGGCCCGGTATTGATGTTTTAAAAAACAGATACAGCCTACGGTGGTGATCATTTAACTCAGTGGCTTAATTGAAACCTTAATTAACTTGAATGCAGAACGTTCCCTTTGATCAGAGAGCACCTTCAATAGTAAAAATAGACACCATTTTGGATATAAAAATTGTATTATTTCAGACATTTAGAAATGTATTTCCGGACTTGTTTTCGCTATGTACTTCATTAAATTGTGTTAACCTGAAAATATAAATAAAGCAAACTCAATGGATCCCAATGCTGAATATTCATCCGAAACAAAAAAAAAAGGAACAAATGAACCAGGGCACCAAACGCTTCGGACAACTTTCTAATCGTTCCTGGAGTAAAATAGGTAGACGGATGGCCGAATAATTTATTTTAATTCCTCCCGTTCCCGCTCGTGTTTTGTCTTTCGGTCACACCCTCGCGCTAATCGAAAACAACGGCGGACCTCAACGTTTAGCTCCGGATGGGAATTCTTTAGAAGGGAGATAGAAAAAAATCCCGCCCTCTTTGGTCGCGAAATATTCGAGGCCGTAGGAGCATTTCCGCGTCGCCCCGCTCATTTGTTCCGGTCATCCACCTTCTTCTCTGCTCTCTCTCCCTCTCCCACTCTTTCACGAAGGAAAAAAAGGAAAACAAAAACTCCTTCCCTCCGCCCTGTGTGTGTATGTGTGTGTGTTGAGTGCGGTAAACCATTCGGAAAGTCCGGCGCGGCCCAAATTGTCGCGGCCTAGCCTCTCTCTCACCTTTACCTCATCCCCTCTCTTCCTATCTCCCTCTCTCTCTCTCCTCTCTTTTCTCTCTTCCTCTCTCTCTCCCTCTCTTCACGCTCTTGTAGCGCCTGGGCCGACTCGAATACGGAGACCTACGGTCCTCGATTATACCACCGCCACCTAGTGCGATCAAAAGAAAACACTCGTCCCCTCCTCAACTCACTCCCCCTCTCCCTATGGTCTGTAAGGTGTGCAAATGTTGGCCGGGAGTGTTAAGGAGGGCATAGAGCGACGACGAGGTTAAAAGGACACGGAGATATTTAAGCCGATTCAGAATACTCTGGACTTTTCATACAGGGAAAATAGATTAAAACTTATACTACCTCAGAAAATCCGCGTCTCTCTCTCTTTCGCCGTACTTTCTCTTAGATTAATTACGTCTTAGGAAAAATGCTTCCCAAATTAAATCAAGGAGCATTTCTAAGATATTTCGACCCCGGTGATTCCGAAAATCGCTGTTGCCACCTTGTATCTCTGACCGTTACCCCGGAATTCAAGAGGGCGTCCAAAATGGCGTCCATTCATAAAATCACGCGTTACTGGCGCTCTTTTAGACCTATGAGGGAGATTCAAGTGTTTCCGGCTATGTTTTCTGGAGCGAAAAAAATAACGAAACACGTCCCGGTCATTTTCGTAGCAGGAAATACCATAAATTCGATAAAAATCGCTCTATAGTGTTGTCAATACAAAAATAAATCAGGATTTTTCATACGTAAGTTTTCCGGCCAAGTGTGTCACGTATTATTTTGATTACGTGATAATAACCAATGAATCGGCTGAAGCGCCACATACAGGTGGTAAGATAGCGCTGTCAACGTAAGGCAGTTACGCCTGTGCTGTTGGAGACGGCGCACATGGACGCATCATTACCGATTGGGACCGGTACTTACGCGCATTAACAGGAATGCTCCCCTTCATAGCGAGGTATGACCACACTAATTACTCTAAATCGATGGCCGTGTTTGTGTCAGAAATGCACCAAATACTGGAGGAGGTCGAAGGTAAGTTCAAGGAGTACAAAGATCTCATAAAAAATTTTAGCAGGTTGATGCAGACCACGCTCAAGAATGGATTGTGGGAGTTTGAAAGGATACTGGAGGCTTGATAGGAATAACACAAAACTAATTTAGTCTTCAGTCTTTTCATTCTGTTGGAGAAGTGAAATCTTCCGGAAGACGCACTCAATGTATGGGCTCCCACTCTCCCTTCCTCCCACCCTCTCTCCCTCTTTCCCTCCCTCCCTCTCTCCCTCAATAATAAATTACTCTGATGTGCTGAAATTTATAATGTGAATCTTAAAATTTATTTAATATCTTTTTTAGTAATACAAACAGATTGAAGCGTTATAAGTATTTGATTAGATGAGTGACAATAACCCTGCGTGATAACCTCTTTCCTTTCACATCAAATGATAGTTCATCATTTTACGAAATATATGTCCGCGTGTATGGCCAATTGCTCCATTTTATGGTTCAATATTCTCGGTCTTCCAACTGTCCAAGTTGGTAAATATTTCCTATTCTTGCTTCACCGTTTTTCGGTCTTCAGCATTAGCATTTTTTCAAGTAAATGTTACACTACGCTGTTTTAATTGATAACAGTTGTAAGAAAATGTAATTTGTATAGAGAAAAACGGAAGTTTTGACCAAATAGTTTCTTGTCTTGAAGGTTTTGACCTGAATTAATCTTTCTATCATTAATTAAATGTTCTGAACATGAACTAGACGTTATAAATTCCTGAATAAACATATAAGGTGCATTTTGTACGTGAATAGTTAGTAACATTAGTTCTAGGAATCCTATTAGTTTGAATGTGTGTGAAACTTACAAACAAATCGTTTTTCGAACCCCTTGGATGGACACGGCGTAAAACGAGGGAAACAAGAGGTGAAAATTACTGCCGTAGTTTTTTTAACTTAAAAAAACCTACTACTACTACTACATTCCGGATGGAGACGAGGAAAGCCATTGAATCCATTCACGTAGGAAGTAAAATATGGGCTCTTGAGGGAACAGTATGGCAAGAGGGTTCCGAAAATGGAGTGGATTGAAGCAAAAGTTGCGGTGACCGTCACAGGGGCACCGCTGGGAACTGTGCTGAGACCCTTTGGGGAGGAAAGTTTCAAAGCAAAGAAAAGATTGAGTTAGCGAAGGAGAGAGAGAGAGAGAGATGGAGATGCAGAGAAAAGGAGAGAAAAGGGGAAAGAGAGAGAGAGAGAGGGATGGGGAGGGAGGCGGATAAAAGAGAGAAATCTATATACATATGTATATACATACACACACATATACAAACAAACATACATACACTCTCATGCGTATATATGTGTGTGTCTAGAAAGAGAGAGTGCATTGGATATGAAAAGAGACGATAAAGGTGCGGAGAGAGCCGTATAATAGGACCCTTACCAAAAAAAAGGATGATATACTGTGAAAGTTAGGCGGGAGGTGGGTTTAAGCCTTTTTTCCTCGCGTACATGGGAGTCATTCGATGGTAATGGAAGTATAATGTGTCAGTTTTATAGAGCGTATAAATCAAAAAAAGTCCATTTTTTACCAATATGTTCGACGTATATACGTTCGAAATATATACCGAAGGAGTGCACATATATTTTGCCGCTGCTGTAAGGCTATTGTATGAGCTAAGAAGAAAGAGAGAGAAAGCTCGGGGCTTCCCTTAAAAAGGAGTATCATTTTCCTGTTTCTACGGATCGGTGAAATCGCTTTTCTCCGATTAAAATTCATTTTCAACATCTTTCAATAGCTTAGATTTATGCATCTTAAAGGTAACAATTCACGTTTCATACTCCGTGCAACTGAAGTTATTCGCAGAAATATAATTCTCGTTTCGAAAAATTGATAAAGTGATCTTAGAGAGAGAGGAATAACGCTTCAGAAAGCAAAAATCTGACTTAAATGATATTACAAATACAAACAAACTGAAAAATTTTCCAAAACCCTTTTTTTTTTGTTTCCGCGATAATCTTTCGCGGAAGATTATACTTTGTCGCAATTCAAAACCATTTAAAATTAATCGAATTCCAGTTAGTAGGTACATCATTTTATAAATTCATGCAAGGATAAATCTTATTTCGGGTCAAACAAAACGGTTTGTTTTCGTTCGTCGCGTCGACAAAACTTTTACTCATAGACTTGGTAAGCATGGCATCACGCGGTACACAAACACACACACACACAGACGAGATGGGATGAAAACGGTCGTTTTGTCATCGAGATGCGAACAAAAAAAAATGAAAGCAAAAAGGCGTTTTGCAGGCTAAATTGAAACATAAATACTGCAACGACCTCGCACAGTCGGTTATCCGCGCAACTATACAAAAGAGACTCCAATTTATTTTCGAGGAGAGAAATATCGTTATCGGATGGCCGTATTCGTTTTACTGCGCCTCGCGCGTTGCAGCAACCGCGTGCGATAGCCGGGAAAAGTTTTCGTTCAAAAATAAATTACGTCCCACTCGGTCGATTTCGCCAATGACAAAGAAGGCGTGTTCCTCTATCCATTTATATGCACTCTCTTCGCATCCTCCGCTTCGCGTGCGATGCGTGCCGACGTTTTTAATGGAGGAGGGGCGATATAAATCCGTTCGGCGCCACACTATGGAGCCGTATGCGGTCATGAATATCATCTGCGTTTCTTTTTTTGTCTCCTGCGACGGAATTCAATCTGAATTATACTTTATCGCCTAATTTGAATAATAAGCAATCTACCTGGCCGCTGTCAATGCGAGGAGGTAACAACGGCGATTTTGAAAACCAATTAATTTCCCTCCCTCCCCTCTACGCGTAGGACGTGATTGGTATCGTCGAGCGTGAAGGCATTGATTTCATAGTCCATTATTTCACCTAACAGACTAAACGCCCGGTTCTAAGTATAATATGCATCTGAAATAGGCGTTAATGGTTCGAATACATCTGATGGAGGCTTATTTGGAGTCGGAAAGATTGCGTAAATTATGAAATTTAAAATATATATATTTATTCAATTTTGTGATGGAGATACTGGTGACTCGAACTCGAATAATGTATCGGGCGCGTTAAAATTCAACGATAAGAACGCGGCACGGAATCCAACAGAATTAATCGCTAACTAAAATACATGTATGGATAAGTGGGTAAAATTTTATTTCATTCATTTATTAGAGCGTATAATATACTAACTAAAAAATCTACATAATTAGTTCTACGATATTTCTGAAACATGAGCTCAGTGTGTCGAACTTTTCGAAGAGAACATCGCCTTAATATGTTTTGGAAACTGCCACTTAAGAGATGTTTTCATAGTACCCTGCATTAATTATCTAAATAAGAATGAAAACGGAAATCAAGTTTCATGAGCTATTACACCGTAACGGAAACAATACAACCGCGACATCGAGCGTAGCTTCTCAGGAAGCCTGGATTAAATGAAAACTCAAACAAGTGAGAGAATAACTGCCAAACAAATTAAACAAGGCTCAGATCCTATGTATTATTGGTTGCATACATTTGTGGCAGCATGTACCTTTTAGCGATTTTTTCCTATTACTCTCCAGAATCCTAGAGGCACTAAACTTTACCATACGTAACTGTAAGGCAGAACCAGCAAATTCTGGAATTTTAGTCTTTGTAACATTGCACATTTTTGAGTTATTTTGTACACGGATAGAGAAACAAACGGACGGACGGATGAGCCCAATACAAACAAACAAATCGTTAAAATATCAGAACTGCTACGTAAGAGATGTTTTCATAGCACGCAGCTATCCTTCTCGAAAAAATATACGGGAAAGTAAAAAATGAAACCGAAATAAACTTTTCGGTAGCTATTAGATCGTAACGAAAATACTGCCACCGCGACATCTAGCTCAGTTTCTGGGGAAGTTCGAATAAAAAAAAACTCGAAAAATTAATGCGTTTTTTATACAAAAACTTTTCGGCTACTGGTCCAGGTGCCGTTTCATGCATCAGTCGACTTCGGTCAACGTCTTCGTTTTGTATTTTTTTAAAGAGAAAAATCCGTCGCGACAATGAAGCAAATCCTATTAACCGGAAACGACGCCATTAATCCGAAACAATTCCCCCCGGAGCGGAGATCTCCCGAAAAATCCCTTTGTTTACACGGGCGCAACGGTAGGAAATGTCCTCCTCCCCCCTCCAATCCTCAAGCCGCCGCCGGAAAGAAGAAATTCCGTCCGATAATGACGGACGCAAAATTGATGGGAAGAGTCCCGAAAAAGCCACCCGGAAAGAGGTAATACGAAGCGGTAAAGGGGAGATTTCTCGCATTCGTGAGCCCCTTAATATAAAAAATATAAAGCAAGGAAGAGGAACGCGAAATCCACGCCCGAAATATTCCAAAACCCTACAATTTTCTTTTCCGTCTTCTAAAGAAAAAAAAGAAATCCCTCCCGGGAAAGAGAAGAAGAAGGAAGAATGAAAAGGTGAAGAGGAAACGGGGAATTTCCAAACTCTGCCAACCCGTACGAATGAAATATTCCCAACGATTTTTGTCTCTGTCGTAGTCGGCGTATTCGTCGCCGGTTGAAAAAAGAGGAAAAAAAAACAAAATGAGGATCCGCAGATAGAGGAAAAAAGAAACAAAAACAAGTTAAATGCGAGTGCTCTGAATGAGAGGAGGCAACACTGGGGGGGGGGGGAGAAAGTGGGGTCAAAACGAGGGAAAAGAAGTTTTTAGAAGCAAGAAAACAAGATTCTGAGAGTCGAATAAAGTGAGAGAGAGATGTCTCCGAGGGAAATGTCCCAAGGGGTGGAGGGTTGATCCGGATGAAGAGGGGAAGGAAGCGGGGAAGGGAAAAAGGGTGGAGAGAAGGTGGGAGAGGAGAGAGGGAGAGCAGAGAGAGGGGGGAAATGGGAGGAAATAGAGGGAGGATATAGATAGGAGAGGGAGATAGAGAGGGAGGAGAGAGATACGGAAAAGAGAAAGGGGGAGAAGAGAGAGAGGGAGGAGAGCGAGAGGGAGGAGAGAGAGAGGGAGGAGGAGAGAGAGGAAAGAGAGAGGGTTCGGGGAGAGAGGGTTCGGAGAGAGGGGGTTCGGAAAGAGAGGGAAGAGAGAGAGGGAGGAGAGAGAGGTGAGGGGGGGAAGGAAAGAGATATATAGATAGATATACGTCTTTATTTTCAGGGAGAAATTGAGACCAAAAGGTCCCCTCTTCCATTTAACCCTACGTTACAAAATAATTATTACTTGACAATATGCTCAAATAGTCAAAACAAGATGAAAATAATCGCAATATAAACAATGACCGAGTGTGAATATTCAGGAAACTTATAAAAAAAAAGAAAAGACTAGATAATTGTGGGAGAGGGGAGAGAGAGAGGGAGGAGTGAGAGAGGGAGGAGTGAGAGAGGGAGGAGTGAGAGAGGGAGGAGAGAGAGAGGAAGGAGCGAGAGAGGGAGGAGAGAGAGGGGGAGAAGAGAAAGAGCGGGAGAGAAGATAGTGGAGGACAGAAGAGTGAGGGGAGAGTGAGAAGAGAGTGAGAAGAGAGAGAGACAGACAGACAGACGACTTTATTTCGGGCGAAATTGAGACTACATAGTCCCTTCTTACATTTAGAGGGAGGAGAGAGAGGAGGGGAAGAGACAAGGACAGAGAGAGAGGGAGGAAAAAAATGGTAAAACGAGAGAGAAAGCGAGAGGAAGAATTAGATAGTGCGTGAGAAAAAACAAAAGAGTGGGCGAGAAATTGGTGTTCTGAAACAGCTTGTGAAAGGGAAGGAGGAAAAAAGAGAAAATTGGTGAAGGAGAAGTGGAGAAGAAATAAAGACGAGATGACGATATTAGTTCGGAATGTGAAAGAAAAAGTGGAAAGGTTTTTTTTTTGAGAAATACTGAAGATTCCAAAGAGACATTAATTTAAAAAGAAATGCAAAAATAACAGGAAACCGAAAAAATCTAGAAGGATAAAATATTTAACTTTAAGAATAAAAGGTTATAAGAATGGAAAGCTCTTGACAAAACTGGATAACTTTAAAAAAATACGCGCTTTTCGCATAAGTTTTGTGTGTCGTGGTTTCGGACCGACATAACAGTTTTTCCCCAAAATAATACATAGATACAAGGGAAATGTATGAGGTGAGATTTTCATCCTATTTTGCGAAAAATTCTTTTATTTAACGAAATATTCACGGCATTTCAGAAGCCAATTCCTTGCAATTACCTAAACGGCCGGCATGACAAAACAATTTTTAATCTTTATTTTATTTTTCGTGTTTAACGGTAATAAATACCGAAGTTCGTTGGAATATACTTATTCGAGTCATATTTCGATTTCATAGAAAGCAGCAGCGAAAAATGCCCAGTGCCGACACAAACTGATTTTCCTCGCCAAATTTCACTGTGGTTAAAACATTTCGTCACAATCCATCATACCAGATTTGTGCGATTACGTACGATGTGACGAACAGACTCACACTGCTGACCTAAAGGGCGATATCGAAACGCTTGCGAAACTTACAATTGCATTCGCTCGCTTAGATGGTTTATTCCACAAGAATCGACGGGACTAAATCAAAACGAAGGAAAAGTCATTATAAATACGGCGGAAAACTACTGTTCGCTGGTATGCGTTCATTGCACATATACCAAAGAGACGTATGTCGGAAGTCGAAGTCAAAACGTTATGTTAAAGCAGGAGTCACCAAACTTTTTATTGAAAGGGTCACGTGAGGCTTTATGTACGACGGCGCGGGCAACTTAAGACTTTTCAAATGACTGATCGAGCCGTGTGAGAACTTCAAAGAGCAAGTTTCGACCTCGAAACTTCAGTGTTAAAAATTATTTCGAGCGGGGGAGAGGGGGGGTGGGTGGTTATCGAGAAAAGTTTCAGTTATCTACTTAAAACGAGTTGGCGATCGAATGACAATGAAAATTGATGTTGGTGAATACACAAAACTTAAAGAAATATATGCGGTAAGGCGGGTCAGATTAAACCACTGCGCGGGCCGTAGTTTGTGGACCCCTGCGCTAAAAGATCCTTATATCATGCGTCTTCCCCGCATTATTCCTTCACATATCTTAATACAGGCTAACTCCATAGGAAGCTTTGCCAAACGAAGAAAAAATGAGAGAACGCGGAATTTGAGAAAAGAAAGAAATTTGTTTACAGTTAGGCAGTGAATAAAGACGGGTAAAGAAGACGCATGCGGAGATAGGAAGTCAGGTGGATGGGATTCGGCCCATGAAACGCGCAATTCTCGCCATGAGATTTTAAAGCGCGATAAGAAACGGCGGGGGAGAGAGGAGCGCTCCCTTCGAGACGGATACTCGCGGTAAATGAGATGAGAGAAATGAATAAGTGGGATAGTAACCATTTCGTAGCCGGGGAAGAGTAAGTTAAGTGCTCGGATAGGCAGTTAAAAGGTACTTTAAAAAGGGGAAGGGAAATAGGAGTAGGATAAAGAGTGAAAGGTACAAAGATGCGTCGAAAAAAGTTTAGAAAGATAGGGAGAGGGAAGTAAAGACGGGGAAGCGAGGAGGAGGTGGGGCTGGGTCGCCAGGAGACAATGGTTGCGAGGAGGGGTTTGCGATGGGTGAGGAGGTGGTTGGATGACACAGCAGAGCCCCTTGGGCGTAGGAGAAAGGAGGGGGAAAGAGAAGAAGAGGGGGGAGGGATAGGATGAGAAAGAGCGGGCAAAAAGGAAGTGGTCTTCAAGAGGGCGCTAGCGCTGTAGAACGTTGTACACTTATCCCGACATGGTAGATGAACCACCAGTGGCCCAGAACGGAACGATTCGTGCTCGTCTTCGTGCCAAGGAGGAATATCTATCCCCCTCTCTCTCTTTCTCATTCCGCCTCTTCCCCTTTCTCTCTCTCTCTCCGTCCCCTCTTCCCCCTTTTTACCTTCTCCCATCACGATCATCCGCACTTTCCTTCCAATCCATTCCTGCTTTTTTTTAACCCCCTCTTCCTCAAATTCCACTACCGCCTCCACTCCACCGGCCGCTTCGTCTCAATGACTCCGAATGCAACAGATATAATGCAGGAGGCTCGCGGAAAACAATGAGCCTATAAACAATGCATCCTTATTTCCGCGGTGGTTCGCATATTTCTGCTTTCCAAAACCACTCTCTCTCTTCCCACGCTTCTCCTTCATATATTCTAATGAGTTCATATACGTTAAAAAAAACTTTCTTTTCTTATCCAGAATGTTTTTTTTCGTTGTGGTTTACTACTGTCCCTGTTTTACTTAAGTATTGATGTGAAGGAGAAAAGCTTTTGACCGGGATTTGTTTACACGACGATGGAAGAGGGTGAGGTGCAATAAGGAGAGACCGATTTGGTGAATTTTAACGAATTTATTTCATACTTTTGAGATGGAACTTCTTAGCGAAAAAGAGCGTTTTGACCATTATTTCTTACGTTTTACTCCTCAGTTTTTTCAAATGCGTCTAACATTTAATACAAGTTTCGAAATCTTTCTTTGAAATTGGCAACGGATCATAATGAAGTCGGAATATCGAATTTAAAAAAGGTTAACAGTTGTTTGACCGTATTCAATCTCATTACCTTTTTCCCATGACCATTACATACTTTTGGTTTATGGAGCCCAAAATGGGATTTTCTCGGAGACTTTAACGCCTGCATTTTTGTCTCTTACAGCTAGGTAATAATACAGGATAAATCGCAGTTGAGAACATCGCAACATCTATGCAAAATAAAAGTAATGCAATGATCAGAAACAAACGAACAAAAATATTTGCTTTCTAGAGAAATATTGCGTTTGTATTTATCTTTGGAATTAGCAGACTCTGACGTGCAGGACTACTACATTTAAAATTTAATTAGTAAGAATTAGAATGCATTAAAGTAGTAACTCAAAAGAATTTAACCTGTGGCGCGCTGTTTTTCTCAATTAATTTCCCTCATGGGCATGCATTAATGTTTGTTAATGTGAACGGATTTTCAAAGTAGGAAAAAGCAAGACAGAAATAATATAAACGTAATATCGTTATTAATTTCATTACACATTCTCCGCCTTTAATTTTACTTCTTTATTTACACACCGCGTATTGCAAAATATTATTTAACTAAATTTATCTTTAGAAAATTTTCATATCAAGGTTTGTTTTCACTTTGTTTATTTTAGTTATTTTAATTAATTGTAGATATTTTATTCAGCTATCGCTACTCGCATTTTCCGAATATGTTATCTTGCCTTGCGAAATGATTATCTCTATTAAATTACCATTTATAGCAAAAATACTTAGCAAAAATTTCCCTTAACTCCTCTTCAAATAACACTAATGAGCGATTTATCAACCGATGCGAAAAAAAAGCATGTCCGTGTTCCCACCAATGTCTCCGTCATGCCACGTAATCTCCTCCCGATACCTTCCCCCCCCCCTTCCTCTTTCCTTCCTTCCCTCAATCCCTTACCCCTCCCCCTTGCACCCTTTCTCCACACTGCGTGGGCGTAGACCCCAACTACCGGACGAGAGACCCCACACCCTACGCCCCGGCACGCTCTTCCTCCCGACTCCCACAATGGATGGGGGACGTTCTATAGCCGCCCGGAGTGAAGCAGTTAACAGAAGAGCGCGGTCACCCTACCTCCCACTCCCTCTCTCCCTCCCTCTCTCTCTCTCTCCCTCTTTCTCTATCCGTTACACCTGCGACCCCAAGAGTTCTCTCCCCCCCGGTCTTACAACCTCGCGGGCAAATCGCCCCCGGCTCTCCCTTTCTCCTCTTCCTCACTCCCTCTCTCTCTCCCTTTCTCCTCTCTTGCTCTCTCTCTTTCTCTCCTGCCCGCCAACCGTCCCACGGAAACTCCCGCGTGATAAGGATCCGTGACGGGAACTAATAGTTTGGGAAAGGCTTTAGGAGTGGGGAGCGTAGGCGTAAGAGGGTGTAAGAGAAGGTGAAGAGGAAGAGAGGTTGGGGTGGGATTGGAAAGGCCGGCCGATCACGTGCGCTACGCAACTTGGGCTGACACTCGACTCAATCCGCCAAAAAGAAAAAAGTCCTGACGAAGCTTTACTTTTTGAAGCTCACGGGATTCTTGATTCCGAGGAAGACCTTTTCAGAAAAGGGAGTACATACTACTCAGTTCCGAGTCGTAGAGATGAAAATGGATCGATGTGTCCGCGGGAAAAAAAAATGAATCGAGAGATTGAGGAAGGGTAGAAATGGGAGATGGGAAGGAATTTTTTCCGAATGTGAAAGCTTAAAATACGAAGAAATACGCAGAGATAGGCATGAAAATTTCTATTAACGTGAAATAGGAGTTTATTTCATTTCCTGGAATTGGTTATCTCTCGTTAATTAACTTTTGCACGTTCGGACTTAAAATTAATGTTTAGCTCTATCTATCTCTTGAACTGATGCACTGCTATTACATTGTTGAATTAAATATTTATAAAATATTTTTGCAGCCAAATACCAATTACGGAGTCAAATACAAATCTGAAGCGTCCTAGAACCATTTTAATTTCATTGCATAATTTATTTGAATTAATACGTAAATTTAAGTGACGTTTGAATTAACTGTCAACTCATAATAACTTAATTCGATTTCTGAAAACTTATAAATAATAAATTTATCGATAATATTTTAAACTGTCGAGTTTCGCATATTTATCTTGATTTTTGAAAAGGAAAATATGCGAATTGTTTTATTTTGTTGTGTAGGAAACACATTAAGTAAATTTGAGAAACGAATGCATCTTCGAGTCCATTCTTTACGGCGATGGGTTGTGTAGCTTAAAACACTTTAGCAGTGTAACTAATCATATACACTTGAATCCGGCATGGAGACCAGATTTCATGCATCGATTGCTAACTTGTGAGGCGGATATGCAGCAAAAATCGACCAACTCTTCGCTCACTTCACCATGGCATAGTTTGATTTTTGCATATCTATGAACCGAAAGGAACGGCTTCATCACTGAAGAGAAGGAAAAAAGGGACAAATCGGCATGGAATTAATTGACTAACGCGTATCGACATATTGCCATCAGTTGCTACGGAGCGTGCATCAGTTCAAATCGAAGTTTATCGCCCCATTGCAATTAAACGAACGGATGAGAGGATGTTATCCTTCCGCTGCAGTATATTATCGGGAAAAATGATAGGCAAATTATCTCGTCATGCAATCGCTCTACACTGCCGGATACTAAACGCGGATAAATTAAATTAAACTTTGGTGGTTAAACATTTTTTTATGTTATGCCCTGAAAACTTATCACCAGATTAATGAACGAGATGCGAAACTCCGAATTAGACATTTACATATTCAAACAATCCATGAAACACCCATTTAAAGTTGGTGGCAAATATATTGTTGTTTAAAATTTACCCGTTCTTATTCTATTGAAATGACCGCGGAGTATTGTTTGAATAAAATCTGAAAACTGAAGCAACGAAAAGATATTTGTAACTCCTTTTGTAATCAGTCTTTCTAGGGTTTGTTGGACTCTATTTTAAACAAATTTATTGACGTTTATGGCATTTGCAACAGAAGAGTATATTTAAATGAATATTTTTTAAAATTAATAGAAAATAAAAGACTCGAGAAATAAATATTCTAGCTCCGATATCTCTCCTCCCGACGCGAATTCTGAATTCCGCAAAATTCAAAACTTTTTGTTTGCATTCTTTCCCCTCTATTTTTGTTCCGCGTCCAAAAAAAACGCGGATTTCACCTCAGTTTGCGGCTTTGTCTCGTGCAGAAGTCATCTTCCTACATAGAAAAAAACATATATATATATATATACCTCACAAGCAAACGGACGAGCACACACGTATTTTTTTCAAGGCGCTAGAGATTGGCCACGCGAAAGATTTTAACTTCAAATTAGCATCTTTTTGTTTGCATTCTTTCCCCTCTATTTTTGTTCCGCGTCCAAAAAAAACGCGGATTTCACCTCAGTTTGCGGCTTTGTCTCGTGCAGAAGTCATCTTCCTACATAGAAAAAAACATATATATATATATATACCTCACAAGCAAACGGACGAGCACACACGTATTTTTTTCAAGGCGCTAGAGATTGGCCACGCGAAAGATTTTAACTTCAAATTAGCATCACCGTTGCCCGTAGCGGAGGCTAAAAAGGGCGTGGAACCTCAGGGTGTGTGTGTATGCGTATTTTCTTTCCCAGCGCGCATCTGATGAGAGAGAAAAACGAAAAAGAAAAAAAAGGGCAACGGAGTAATGTAGGAGGGTGCAGGGAACGCCTATAGGAGGTGGTTGGGTTGAGTTGGGTTGGGAGGGCGATTAAGGGCGTGCTGTCTCTTCCGTCGTGCCATCGGCGAAGCTCACGCGTCGTGCTGGCCGTGAGCGTGCATCGGTCCAATTAGGAAGGACGGAAGAAGGTAGATGAGAGGGAGAGGAACGGAGAGAGAGAGAGAGAGAGGGACAGAGAAAGAGTGAGACGGGAGGTGGATGTGTAAAGGGAAATGGATGCTCACGAAGTTTAACGGTTCTCTCAGCGAGGCAGAATCCGAAGAGGAGGAGCGAGATGGAACGGGGAAAAAGGGTATCGCCTTTTTTTTCCCTTTTCGGGGCGAGAAAAAGAGAGGGATTTCTTCGGGCAAACGCCCATCTGTGCACCCAGCTCCACTATCCTTAACTGTTATCGGTGCACTTTTACTTGGCCTGTCTGCGGAAGGAGATGATGAAAAAAAGCGGTAATCTCATAGGGTCCGCGGCTTTGGTAATTTCCTCAAGTATCATAATCTTGCAACGGTGAGGTGAATCAGTATCGTGAGAAGGATAAAACTGAAGGATGGAATATATATATATATGTGTGTGTGTGTGTATGTGTGTGTGTGTGTATGTGTGTGAGAGAGAGCGCGCATCCACACGCACACATATACCTACATGGCGCACGAAATGAAACCCCCTTAAAACCGTTGTACCGTCAATTCATCGTGCTCAGTTCATCACAAGACAATTCGTAGTACGTCAGTTCATCGTGCGTCAATTCATCGCGCGTCAATTCGTCGTGCGTCAATTTATCACGGGTCAATTCATCGTACTACAAATTCATCGCGCGAGAATTCATCGCGCGAGAATTCATCGCAAGACAAATTGCTGTTTCTAATACCCGGAGGAAATTTTATTCCTGGGATGGTAAAAAAATGATTTACCTCCCATGTTTCAAAAGTTGCTCAAATTTTACCGTTTGTAATGTCTCGTAGTTCTTTCTATTGCGATGAATTCATCTTGTAATTAATTGTCGTGCGTTGAAGTTTCGATAAGATGAATTGTCTCACGATGAAGTCGTCTTACGATGAACTGTGCCAGGACGAATTGACGTACGATGAACTGAACTCAATGAATTGACGTAGAACCCTTAAAACCTAGCACAGAATCTGCCATTTTGGATATTGGCAGGAAAACTCGCGCTATCCATCCTCGTGTTAGCTACGCTGGACTTATATATCCTAGAGGTATCTCCACATATTAATGCATTCATCCAATGCGATTTAGTCTCCGTCCGTGTAATAGTTGCTGTTTCACTGTAAAAACAAATAGGGGATGATTTCGTGCGCCACCCTGTACATAGCCTTGTGTAGCGTGATGGTTCCTGAAAATTTCCACGCTATACGAGGACGCACTACATGAAGTGAACAATTTGTGAGAAGTTAGGGCTACGTGTACAAAGTTTCTACAGGTTTTAAATCCCTAACACACACGTATTTACCAATAATTAAGGCAGTTTTTCACCAAGCTGATAAAAATTGTGCCGCATTATCCTGGAATTTTGGGAGAAAATGACGTTTTGGGCAGTGTGGTTAAATTTTGAATGTTCTCTTCGTGGAATGCGAAATTGAAAGCGTCAACATATTTGGACACTTTCCCAAGGCTCTGCCATGTTAAATTAAAATGGATCGTGCAACAAGAATACTTCCATTAAAGTATGTAAAATCCGCGCAATGAGAAAGCGTATTACACGAGGGTTAAATGCACGCGTATGCAGAAGTGCCAATATAAATAGGGATTTTTGTAAATAACTTATAAGGCGTTTCTGCATCTGCGCAGTTTAAAATTTGAATCATACAAGACTTCGGCGAGTATAATGAAAAAAATTGTACTAATAATATAACACCAACTTTTCACCAGCCCGCGGTTAATGTGCGCTACACACTTTATCCTAGGATTTCCTATGGTGGTCGATGGGGATTTCTCTACTTTGGAATGCACTTAGAATTTATATTAGCCAGCGGTCGTTACTTCTCGAACCAATCTATCTGGCACTCCACGGCTAAACAACACACCAGCGCACATAATCTACGACGTTGAAAGCAAATTAAAACCAAGAAGCAGCGAGGAGTTAAAATCTATGAGAGTGACCCGGTGGGCTCTTACGTAATGGAGGACCATAAATACAGTATATCATTTATGAATTGAAAGGCCCCGCAGGCAGGGGCTAGAAAATGGATGAACAGGAGAATTCTTCCCAGGAGTATTACGCGGAATGAAAATCAATTTCTACTTTCACTCGAAAATTTTAGTTTTTATTTTAATTTACCTGAGAGAGTAATTGTTGCGCTCTCTGGTTGTTTCAAACGAGTGGTTATGGTATGAACATGGATATTAAAATATTGCTATTGCGCAATTTCGTATTCTATAAATTTAAACAATTATAGAAATTACAAGTGAATGTGTGCTTGCATTCTGCAAGCATTTTCTCTCATTTAATAAAAAAGACTAAAAGCCGACAAAAAATTCTAAATGCAAAAGAGCCCTGCACCTATTTCAATGCTTTCCTTTTGGGAAATAATCTCAAATTTGAGGCTACCTGGAATCGAACCGGTGACACCTACGCAGGAGTTGTCAAATACTATGGAGATATACTCATGACATCTACAAACCCTGAAAATATCATTTATTTATTCCTCTTTGTTTCGTCTATATGAAGGAATTCATTTTTTCCATGCTTTCTTATGGGAGATATACCGGGTCATCCGGAGTCGAACCCAGGACACTTGCGGTTAAAGTGATAACGGTTCCCTATAGAACTCCTGGGTATCTAACAACCCTCCAAGTTTGAATTCTCTACCTTATCGGAAAGTGCCATAAATTAATTTTCAAATATGCCGCAATGCTTTTCTTATGGGAAAAAATGGAAATTTAGGAATTTCTGGAGTCGAATCCATGACACCTAGGTATGAGATATCAATTTTTCTGGCGGTTTCTCCATGCCATCTACAATTACTGAAAATTGCAGCTCTCCATCTATTGTAGTTTGGGCCAGACATTAGTATCCTTCTATATATATCCTCTGTAAGAAGAGAAGGTATAGAATGATGAGTACAGATGTGTGATTGAAAAATCGCCCAATTTATAGGTATACGCACATTTTGAAACTGTAATTCGACGACAAAAAAATGATTAATTACCGAGCATGGAAATTTCATTGCTAGACGTTGTGTTCAGCGAGGGTGTTCCAGGCATTTAGATTTTTCTACTCGACATTAGATCACAGTGACTCTCATACGAATTTCAGTTAAAAAAGCTTCCAAGTCTTTCTCTGTAGGAAATTTGATTGTAGTGGCATCTATTGGAATGTCAAGTTAAAAACGCTGCATGCCTTTCTTTGCCGTAGACACTCGTTTTGATTCTTCAGGAAAGCCGTTCGAGGCTAAGAGATTTTTCCATTGCGTGTGTTATACATATAGTATGTACATATACATACGAGGGTTGTTCAAAAAGTAAGTTTACAAGGTAGGTACTTTTAAGAATTTGATTTTATTACAAAGCAATCTATTATTACAAGTATTTAAACAACAATTTATTACCTCTTTTCTACATGCCATACATGCTAAACAACATACTGTATGTACTATCAACAAAATTATTGTACTATGCGTAATGCATGAGTAATTAACCTTGTTGACTTACTTTTAGAGAAACCCTCGTATGTATTCATTACTGAATAAATTACTTTATGTCATAAAATTATACTGCTAAGATTATAAAGAACATTGAGTTTATAATTCTAAATTAACCTCTATTAATAAAACGCGCGGTTTTATTTTGCGTCAGTAAATGAAGCTCCCATTTTTTTCCTTTTTACCGCGCTATAAGTTGTGCGTCTATTTTATTAAAGAATTTTCTGAGTGATTTTTATGAAGCATTGCTCAATTTTAGTGTTCATATGAATTTTATTTTTTTTTTAAATAATTTTTTAATAATTGAAAAATAATTACCCGAAAAATTTGAGCAATTTTCAACTTAAAACTTAATTTAATTATACAACCTTAAAGAAAATGTAAAACATGTCAGTGACAAATAGTATACGCAATATTCTTTATTTTAAACGTTTTTATTACCGGCAGAATATAAAAATCAATGATTCGTGAAAAATAAGTAAACGTCACAGGGAAGTTAAGAAAAATCTTTCGTGCATGGGAAAGTAGTCTAATCGCGATTCACGAAGATTACATTCTTGATACGGATCGCATCATTGCAAATACACTGGCGAAATGAAACCCGCGTTATAAGCTTCCCTCCTCCGAAAGTACGGTAAAAACATCTCCTCAACGGCAATATATCGTCCCGGCTGCATCAACGGGAAACTTATTGATGTGCGCACGCGCAGAATCGGAAAATACGACCTACGTTCATTGTCTGCGGATCTCTCGAGCGTGAAGATAAAATAAGCGGAAGGGGATACGTGGGATGGAAGGAAAGAAAAAAGGGGAAGAAAGTGAAGAGGGAGGGAGATAGATTAAGGAAGGAGCAAAGAAGGTAGGTAGGATTGGATAGAGAAATATGAAGGGAAAATGAATAGTGAAGGAGAGGGAGAGAGAAGATAACTGAAAGAGAAAGGGAGGAAAATGTTGGAAAGCAGAGACGAAAGAAGTGCTACGAGAGGAACGTAAGAAGAGGCGGAGGAAAGAAGAATGAGAGATTGGATAAGAAAACCGAGTTTGAGGAAAAAGAAAGAGGAGAAAATGCGAGTAAAAAGAAGAATAAATGAATTGGAAGAGTTTTAAATGAGAGAGAATGCTTTGAGAGAGAGAATGTTGGAGGAGAGAGAATGTTGGAAGAGAGAAAATGCTGGAAGGAAGAGAATTTTGGGAGAGAATGCTGGAAGAGAGAGAATATTGGAAGAAAGAGAATGTTGGTAGAGAGAGAATGTTGGAAGAGAGAGAGAATGTGGAAGAGAGAGAATATTGGAAGAGAGAGAATGTTGGTAGAGAGAGAATGCTGGAAGAGAGAATGTTGGAAGAGAGAATGTTGGAAGAGAGAATATTGGTAGAGAGAGAATGTTGGTAGAGAGAGAATGCTGGAAGAGAGAGAATGTTGGAAGAGAGAATGTTGGAAGAGAGAATATTGGTAGAGAGAGAATGTTGGTAGAGAGAGAATGCTGGAAGAGAGAGAATGTTGGAAGAGAGAGAATGTTGGAAGAGAGAATATTGGTAGAGAGAGAATGTTGGTAGAGAGAGAATGTTGGTAGAGAGAGAATGTTGGTAGAGAGAGAATGTTGGAAGAGAGAGAATATTGGAAGAGAGAATGTTTGAAGAGAGAGAATGTTGGAAGAGAGAGAATGCTGGAAGAGAGAGAATGTTGGTAGAGAGAGAATGTTGGAAGAGAGAGAATGTTGGAAGAGAGAATGTTTGAAGAGAGAGAATGTTGTTGGACGAGAGAGAACGTTGGAAGAGAGAGAATGTTGGAAGAGAGAAAGAGACTGTTGGAAGTGAGAGAGATAATATTGGGAGAGAGAGAAAGTTGGCAGAGAGATAATGTTGGAAGAGATAGAATGTTGGAAGAGTGAGGATGTTGGAGGAGAGAGAAGTTTGGGGAAGAGAAAGAGGAAGAGGAGAATCAAGAGTTGTAGAGAGAAAGAGAGAGAGAGAGACAGAGAATTAGGGAGAACAAGAGCGACACGAGATGGTTGTTGGAACAAACAAGAGAGCAATTTTGAAAGGCGGTAATGTTTCATTAGTTTTTATGAGCATCGCGTCAGATTGGGGATTGCAAAGAAGAAAGGGAAATAAACACAGAGAGATAGAAAGAATTAGAGAACGAAAGGAAGGAGGAAGAGGGTAAAAAGAAGTCTGAAGGAGGTGGAGGAGGAGGAGGAAAGATCTGGCGAAGTACCTACTCGCCCAAATTTCCGTGTTCCACGGTTCATAAACCTTCGAACGGAATGAGAAAGAATCGCCGGGATAGGGTAAGAGGAGAGGGGAGGGGGGAGAGGGGGAGGGGAGGGGGGAGAGGGGGAGGGATTTTTTAGGGTGTTTCAGAACTTGCCGTCCGGCAAAAATCTTTCGCATGAATTTTCAAAAGCACATCTCTTTACATCCTCATACATTCCCTCCCTCCCTCCCTTCTTGAGGTCATCACGAGAACGGTTTGGGTTTATAAGAGAGACTGGGAGTTAATAAGGCAAACGTAAAATGGTTTATTCGGAGCTCTTTTTTTTACATACCGAAGGGATCCGTATACTTTTTTCATTTTTTTTTTAAAGAGAGAGGTTCCAAATTTTTCCGAGGCGGGTTATATAGACAAATCGCACGAGGGTAATAACCTTTTCCTCCTTGGCTCTCCCATTTTTTCTTTTCTTTTTTTTACTACTACGCAATAATCCATTCCTATCAAAAGGAGAGCAGTTTTTTTTAAGTGTCCAATAAATTCGTCAAAGCTAAGCTTTCTATATGTATACCCGCCGTTAAAAAAAAAATATTTCTGTTACAGGAGTAATGCAGAGTTACGCGGTCGTAGCGTCGAAAAATAAATGGGCGCATGCGAATTTTTAATCAGTGTAATGTTTCGAAATTCGCTTACTAAACTGTTAAAACTTTGGAGGAACACGTGGTTTAAAGATCGGTCATTGGTCTACGAGAGCGACAAGTCAATGGCGAAGATCGATGATTTTCAGAGTTATCCTCTTCTTAGAAAAATTATTCTCTCTGCCACGAATTTTCAAAGTCATTCTTCTCACAGACAAAATTATTCCGCATATCATGAACAAAGAAATATTCGAACCATTTTATTTACGAGCATGGAATTCCATTCTTTTGCCTCGGAAACCTTTAAGTTCATTATCCGAGTCGAAGAAATCCATTTGAAGGAATAAAAAAGCAACGACGGCGAATTCGTTAGATTAGATTAGATTTTCGAAAAAAAAGTTTTACTTCGCAGTAAATTACTTACGGCTGAAGTCCTTCATTGCCATGCTAGTATTAAATGAACGACATAATGATGTTAGCGGATTCGGTATGTTAGTTAGTAACGATTACTCCAAAATAAAACAAGTAAATTTCCGTGACCACGGAGGTTATTCGGAGTTTCGATTGAGTTAACAACCGAATTCCTAAAGCCGTTCCGTCGGGCAACCAATCTCCTCGCCGAAATACTTAAAACCGACATCATACAGGATAAAAGAAAACATTCGTACGCCCGCATTTTTTTTAAAGCGCTCCTATCAGTACGTGCGTGCTTGTTTTTATCGCTCAACTGTTATGATTCTTAACGTTTCGTACAAGGAATGGATCGGGGAACTTTTTGATTACTCTTTCTCGAGCGGTTCGCTGGTTCTTTTGTTTTATTTTCTCTTTCTGGCGAATCAGACGTCGCCGCGTATTCGCGTCGGCAATAAAATTCCTCTAACGACTAACCAAGACTTTTTAAAACTTTATTTGCTCGCTCGATCTCTTCATCCAGTTTACGGCAGCATTTATACGATTCTCGTCTTCGATGGCGATTAAAGATCGAAGTCGATCGATCCATCGATTTGAAACGATATGTTTACCGGCGACGGTGAAAGCGGAATGCAACTCCAACAGCTTTATTAAAATCTGTTTTACTGCAAGTTAAACTATTAATCTCGAACCAGATGTTTCAAGATTTCGCTTTCCGTGTTAACAATGGATCGTTACGACAACAATTAAGGGAGCAATAAACATCTAAGCTTATTTCTTTCTCGTCGTCGAACGAGATTATTTCCTACCTGCTAATACGACTAAAGCTCGCATTACTTTTCTTTCATTTATGGACAGATAATTAATTAAGCTTCAGTTTCGATCTAAAAAGTCATCCTCGAGAGAAAATTTGCTAGTCCAGACAACCACAATACCACCTTTTGGACATCGAGTTAATAGATCCGCGTCGACAGTCTGCGAAGTAAAATTGCACCGGGTTTCTAACAGCGTTATAATGCCTGCGGAAGTAAAGAGACCTTCCATATAGAGTGACTGACCCCGCGATTTGTTAATCTCCGACGCAAAAGCCCGACGTATTGGAAATCGCTTCCTAGTTTTTTTTCTTTTTTTTCGAAAGAGACCGCCGAGTCATGAGTTTTCTGGACCGATTCCTGGAAGCGAGATTCGTCGAACGATCGCTTCTTCTTTCACTTCTTCTCTCTCTCTCTCTCTTTCAAGGTGAGGAGCATGACCGCGATTATCGATCGAACTGTTATCCGTTGACTATTTACAGGGCTACTTGTGGAGCGACTGTAATGCTCCTACGTTCTGTAGCTGATTGCGAGTAAATAAACTTCCACCCCGAAAGTTCAAACTGTTGAGGAGTTAGAAATGAGATCCCATGTCCGAATCGGTGATCTGCTCTAAAACGAATACCAGAACTCTTTACTTACCCAATTCCCCGATATTATGGGCATATAGTATATCTAAAATGACGAAAAATTGCATATTTTGATAGAAACTACTTTTGTATCAAAGTGAATATTTAAAAAAACGTCAAGCATTCATTCGAAATATTAGCAATGTTTTCATTAAAAAGGTTGTGTGGGCTGATAATTTGCAAAATAAATAAACTGGAAGTTTTGTGTACGAATTAAAAAGAAATATCACACGGAAGTGGTTAAAATAAAAAAATCTCATAAGAAGTTAATGAGCTGACCCGAATAATTTGTTTATCTAGGTGGGTGATTTTGTTTTCCTCGTCCTGTTCCTCAAAGTGGTGGACCAAAAGTTTTTGTCTATGGCTAGGGTACCAAACCTGAGGTCCGCGAGCCACATGCGTTCCACTTAGCGGTTTTATCCGATCCTCCGACAATGTTTCATAATTTTCAAAACAATTTTTTTCAAACTTACCTACCATATATGATTTTTTCCTAGCAAAATCTGTTAAAATATCTATTGTTAAATTCAGACATCTTAGTAAATATATCCAGACTCAAATGTCGTTTTAGATCTTTTCTGAAATGATTTTCTAATTTTCTAAGGTTAAATTCTAACATAATTTTTAATATTTATGGCATAGGCAATCCTCAGCCCATGGGAGCGTTTTATGGTGCCCCCAAAACTATGATGAAAAAGAGATCCGTAACACAACATAAATTCATATATTTTATATTCAATTCTTGTTAACGAAACATTTAATATTGAAATTTTAATCCTGAAAACCTAACATGGACTTGATTTTCATTTATGTGTTGCCTCTAAATCTCTATGTAACTTGTAATTTAACTCTTATTCAGCCAACTCTCAATGTGTATTGGCCAATTCCAATGCGGTCAGCAAAAAGATTTGCTGCCACTAATCATGCAGAAAAGGTTGTTCACCCCTAGTCTACGGTATATGATAAGAATATGCTAAAAGTTGTGTAATGGCCACACAGGTTTAGAGGATGTCAATAACTGAGCAAATAAGTCAAATTTAAATGGGATTCAAGGGAACGAAGGAGTTACACGGTGTTTCAAAATTTCACCACAATGATCTAATCGAATATTTTAAAAATTATTTTACCGTTTCAAAAGCAAAGAGAAGAGTTCCATCAAAGCGAGTTGATGGATAAATAATTAAGTGAGAGCATCATTGCACAGATTACTTCCTCAGTAGCATAAGGTACCTAGTCCATTTATCTACATACAAATATATTTCCTCATATACTTATACCTATTTTCACTTTACCACTTTTACTAACACTAATCTACATTTCCTGTAAATTCCACAACAAATTTTACCTGTCTCATCGACGATGAAACAGTCTTCGTAGCAAAGACTAGCTTATGTAAATTTTGAACTCTCTTCGGTATCTTAAATTTATGAATTTTATATGATTATGCGGACTAATGGGCTACGTACCCTCAACACGACCGTTAAAAGTGTAAATAAATAAATTACTACAGAAATTTAGATGATCGCCGAATGGCTGGATCTCTTACTTTTTAGAAATAAATGATAAACGGAGTTAAATAGGAATGAAAGGTAACCATGAAATTTAATTACACCAGCTAGTGCATATTTAAATAGCAAATTATTTTAGAGAGAATATTTCCCTAAAAGATTTTTTTTAAATTAAAAACTGACTTCCTAACTACTTTATAATTATATTCCCTTCCGTTTATTTTTAGACCAACTTTCTTTAGAATGTCTCATTAATACTTACGAGATTTTTGCTATATTTTTAGAACAATTACACGAGCATTTATAATTTATATTAATTTCAACTTATAATAATAAATAGTACAAAAGTTTTCGCTGAGATAATTCTCGTGGCACTTCAAAAATTACACGGAAATGAGGGAAATGCTTATTAATTTATATAAAAGATTAAGGGAATAGAGGCAGGTAGCAAAGTGGGAGTTAATTTAATTAAGAAAGGTTGGTGGAAGATGAAGCGGATATGAATAACTTAAAAGGGAGGGAAAGAGGGAGAGTGAGTGAGAAAGAGAGAGAGAGAACGAAGGTCAGTGATTAAAAAAACAGGATTTTCACAGCAAGAATTAGCAAGGGGAAAAAACGTGTAATATTCTACAAGGCCTCAAAAGCAAAGTACAAAAATTAGATAAACGTTTTAAGTGGAGATTGAGATGCATTAAGGCAATGGATACTCGTGAAAGGAGAAATGAATATTGTACATTAACTAGTAACAGAGTATTTACTCCTACAGGCTTATTTGAACCTGTCTGATGTAGAAATAGTAGATGTACCATTGTAGCAGCCGCTACAATAAAAGGTAATACAAAATAGAATAGAAAAAATCGGGTTAAAGTGGCATTATCAACTGCAAACCCACCCCACACTCATTGAACTATTATTGTACCTAGATAAGGTACTGAAGATAATAAGTTTCTAATAACGGTTGCTCCTCAGAAGGATATCTGTCCTCATGCTGATACATATCCTATAAAAGCAGTTCCTATTACTAAAAATAAAATAATAACTCCTGCTCTTCATGTGTGGATGTAATTATAAGGACCGTAATAAATGTTTCGTCCGATATGTAAAGAAATACAAATAAAAGTAAAGTCCGTAATCATCACTCATTATTTATATTTGGACAAATATGGTTAACATTATAAAATGCTATTTCAATATTAGATGTATAATGTATAGCTAAAAATAGTCCTGTTGCAATTTGAATAATTAAACATAATCCTAATAGAGAACCAAAATTTCATCAAATACTAATATTTAATGGTGTGAGTAAATCGATTAATGTATTATTAGCAATATAAAAAAAGGATATTTTAATCGTAATGGGTCGTTCATTAGTTTATTTGTCGTAAGGGCCCTTGACAAGACTTTGTAATTGAAACAATTACAATTAAAGTTAAAAATAAGTATAAAATTATAAATACTGTAATTGTGGCTCTAGGTATATTATATAAATTTATTATAATATTTTTTCCATAATTATTAAATAAGTCTATTAAAGGTAAATTTTGATCAGTGGAGATATTTGGATTTTGATGGATAACACTTTTTGGACATGGTTCTACTAAAGTGCTATTTCATTATGACTCAATCACAGTACATTAAAAAAATACTATTGAAGGAGACAGTGGAGGTTCCAGGGCAATTACTTTAAAGGAAATTAGTATCAAAGAAGGGCAAAGAGATCAATTGAAGGATTCGAGGAATGGGGAAAGAGGAAATAAAATAGAATAGGCGAAAGGTGTGTCAGCGGTATAACTGTTCCAAACATGGATTATCGAGATCACATTATCCACGTAATAAAATTGATGAGCAATCAACATATCTGCAATATTCATAAAGGGGTTGCGAAAGCAAACGAACAATTCATTAACTCCTAAGTCGGTTGCTTTGTAGCCTAAATAGAGATTTGGCTCTCGTGATCGATTTTTCTATTAAAATTATTTTTATTATCAATAAAAATTCCGGTGAGTCAAAGGTAATAGTTGCATGCATCCAAAAAATTCACTGCATTTATGAAATTCTAACATATTAAACAGTTTTTACACACCAGGGTTTTTCTTTCAATTGGCATCATCGGATACGTGAAAGTATATGTAGGACAGTAAAATTGCCCGAAAAGAGGTTGTGAGCTGGCGACTAAGTTTCGTTACTATGACAACGTAAAAGGATGAAAAAATCGCGTATAAGTTGTTTCTCACCTGAACGAGATTCCTCTCCAGCTTCGACGATACACGACTAAATCAAACTCACTATAATAAAAGGACCACATCTTTTCTTTCGATATACACGTGTGCTTCTATGTATTTGTATAAGTTTAAATAACGATAGTGTTTTATATTAACCCTTTCAGATCTATTGTACATGATCATGTTTTTGCTAGCTATTTGTCGAATTTAGTTGTATTTTTTTAATATTTCGGCGCTTTTGGCGCTAGTGTATGCTTATCTTGGATTATAAGATCCACTGGTTACCTCTGGTACAGAGTGTAGATGATCATGTAAAAATGTGAAAAATATGAACCAATTTACAATAATTAATGTCATTCCTGTAAGATTAAACTTAACAATGAAATAATCATCACTTGAAAAAATAATATGAAAAATCAGAACAGAAAGGGCTACGTAAATAGTGTAGTTAAAATAAACGCATATGAAGTAATAAAAATTAATTATTTTTTATAAAGTGTAAATGAAGTTATCAGATCGGTAGTGGATACTTTCCGTCATAGCTATATCACCATAAATACGACATAATCGGTCAGTTGGCAGCACTTCCAGGACCTCCCTCGACACGGATCGAGCCAATAAGTTGTCGCGCAGATAAATGACGGAAGAACTCTCTCTCTCTCTCTCTCTCTCTCTCTCTCTCGCCGGAGTTTTATTAACCGTTCCACTAATTATGCCGATGGAGTGAACGCCAAACTCCCATCAAAATTTAATGAGGCAGCAAAGCAAGCAAAGAGGGCGATGAAGATCCGTCGATGCATATCAGAGGAGTTTTCGAGGTCATAAATGTCCGTTTGACGATCGCTTAAGCGTGCGATGATAAATTATTTGAGCGCCTAATTCGCCAGCGCGCGCTTTCCAGATCCCTCTCTTGCCTTCCCGATCCATTCCCGCTTGAAGGGTTCGTGTCCCTTCGTCACGGGGTTATACAGCCGTAAAACTCTTGTTTCCCACAGAAGGTCTTGCGACTCAGCGACACATTGAATCAGCGGCAAGGTTAAGACTGTTGCGAGGGACACTCGAGAATCTCTGTTTGAAACACAGCAGCGAACTAAATCGAACCAGGTACAACCAAACCGAACCGCAAAAATTTGCCTAATCGCTAAGCGAACCGAAATCAAATATAAAGATTTCTTACTCAGCCGCAAAAGGAATTGCGCAAAAATGGATTGTTTTTGGTTCAAGAATTTTAAAAAAAATTATCCGAATTCTTTGGAAATTTTCCGAGAGCTTAAAGTAGTATTTGTGAAAAAGAACTGATGATGGCGATATGCTCGCCGAAACCGGTCGTGTTTATGTAATGAGTTATTCGGAAAAAGCATAAGTATTATTAGAGCTATGTTGTGTGAACTTTGTTTAATTTTTATCAACTCTGCATTTTCCCGAAAATTTGTGAAAATGTTACTAACTCCCTCTCTGTTCTGATTTCCGTCAAAAGAGGAAAATTAAATAAACGGATAATGGCCTGCGAAACATGAGGGGAATCCAATTTTGTGATTCTAAAACACCTGGTGGAGATAAAGTCACTTTGTGTAAATTAAAGGATTGCAATTGTATTATACTTAAGAAAGTGCGAACATCCGTACATACGAACGATGCTCCATAAGGTACACATTAATATTTTAATAAATCGGGCTAGCTCGCACGTAAGAGTCATCAGTCTTTTCTCTTGGGAACTACTATAGTCGTTTCACCAGCTAAAGTCTCTTGGCCTTGAAGACGGCGTACGCCAGTTAGCAGCAGCCAATAGGAGACGGTTTGTTTGGGAAGGTAGTGGGGAGGAACCCAGTCTCACTCCTGCTCTCGAAGAGATCACATCGGGATGCGTTGCCATTAGAAATTGCGTAGTATATCAGCTGAAGACAAAAATCCGCAAGAGCTGGCAACGCGCACCGGTATCTGCTGTCCCGCACGAAAGTTGAGAGGGACGATGGAAGGGGAAACGTTCGTGATTGGCTACTTGCTCTAAGTAGGCCAAGAGACTTTAGCTGGTGAACCGACTATACTTGCGACGGCGGATCGTGGCGTCAACTCTCCGCGGGAATATTCTTCGACACAGTGGTCCTTTTCAAGTTACTTGTTAGTTCGACGATCGGGAGGATAATGACAGAAAAGTGCAACATTTTCAACAGTATTTTCTACCATTATCCATAGCAAATATACTATATTTCAGTTTATTATTGGGTTAAATAGGCATTTGTGCGGTGACCGCAATTCATAAAATATTATCCACGGTTCCGAGTTCCGAACAAAAGACTTACGAACAATCTTTTGGGACGCAAACCCGTTCGTAACTCGAAGACCTCCTGTAATTGGTTCAAAATTGAAGATATTGCCAAGATATTGTAAAGCGTGAACATAGGATGCGAAGTATCGCATTCTGAACAGCTAGCTAAATTTTTACGCATCTGTAGCTACAATTTCAAGTGAGTCATTTTTAAGCTAATAAATTTTTGTTTTTATCAGTACAAAGAATAAGTAAGTATATAATACATAGATAGCATTTTTGCTTAAACCTAACCAAACCATGAACCCAACCAATATTAAAAATTGCGACCAAATCACTCCAAAATTTTAAATGATTTCCGGCTCTGATTTAATATATTAAAAGAAATTCAAATGATTTAATAAATCATCGACATACCGCATGGCTTCTTTTGAGATTTAATCTTATGGAGTCCTCGTTCGAGTTTATCAGTTGTATTTGGGGCGCGTGAAATCCTTGACTTGGCTCCCACCTATAATTTGATTTAAGAAAGAGATATTTTAGCGCTCTTATAGAATAAAATCGTACTGATCGTACGCTAATATATGGGAACCAATATATTCTATTGATGACTGCATGAATCAATAGCAATATTGATAATTTTTCTAGTAAACTAAAATTTTCATGATCACAAAATAAAAAATTTGTAAAATTTATTTTGATCGATCAGGCAAACACAATGGAGTAACGCTGGCGTTTCAGCGAAACTGGTTGTAATGATTTAATTCGCTTGTAAGCTTACAAGGTTTTTCATCTGAGATTATGAATTAACAAATAAAATAAGTTGGAACTAAGTTTAGTGATAATATGAAAAAATAGATAATAGAACGCCACTGAACGCTAAAATAAAACTAAATATAATCATTGTATTACAATAAAATTGTGGTTTTATCCAGCATAGCAACTAACATGCCAGGAAAACCATGAGTAATTCGCTGTATTGCAGGAATTACCAGGGTACAAGGGCATGCATAATAAACACACATCGTGAAAAGTCACTCCTTAAATAAAGGATGATACAATGGTAACTAAGTTTTGACCTACAATGAATATCAATAGTGAAATAATGGCAGATAAATTCACTAACAGAAGGAAAAACCGATCAATCGGACATTAATTCGTTTAATTCACTTTAGTGTAGCCAAATAACTTCAAGAAGAATTTAAAAGAAACAATCTCATTAAGCATTGAAAAAGGCATCACAGAAAGATAAAAATGAAACTGCAAATCGAAACTAAAAAAATAATGACAGTAATTGATTGAAAATATCTTTTAATCACAACTTGGTCATTGGAATAAATTTTTTACATGCCACTGAATTTCTAAACTTAGTATATATGATTATTTCCTAGTGTTTTACCCTTCTATAATAGGTGTAAAATTTCAAAACTGATATGAATTTCAGCATGAACATTACCAAATTAATGGACGCGATGGTAATCTTCAAAAATTATGTCTGCATAATCTATAAAATTAAGGTGAAATTGATCCGATTTTAAAATCAAATGTATATCGCTCGTTAGATGTCGTCCTAGGTGGTTTTGTCACTTGGAGCATTAAGTTTAAGGAATTACAGACGGAAATTGACGGAAATGTGCTAATCAACTCGTTTCGGTATTGCGTGTGATCACGTTATCGGCCCTAATGACCGCGTCATCGCCATAAACGCAATTACAGGGCAGAGGAATGTCATCATCCCGATCATACTCGGATCCGCGTAACTTGGACGGGTTCCAAAAGCTGGCGGTAATCAACGTAGCTGGCAAATCGAACTGGTTTGAAACTCGGCGTTAAAGCGATCGAATTATATTTATTTGCCAACGACTTAAATTATCCTCCACCCATAATCTTCGTAAATTGGAACGAATTAGTCGCGTTACCTCGGGGAAGGGAAACATCTTTCAGCAGCCTATAAGCATTAAATGTGAAACAATTACTAAGTGCCAGATAGGAATCCTGAGAATCCTACGGAATGAACACTCGAAAATCTTATCCACTGCCATCCCAATAAAAGTTTTATTATTAGAAAGTGGAAAGCAATTATCATCAAACACTTGGAATTTGGCGAATACTTTTCAACTTCTTCGGGGATATTTTTCGTTTGACTAAAGACATACCCATAACATAGAAAATAAAATGCATTTATTTTTTCGGAGACTCGTACATCTAAAATTAAAGGGAAATTGCCACATAGGTATCCTGCCCTTTCGTCGAAAGTTTCAATTTCCATCCGTAAATTACTTGATGACCAGATAAGTGCCAGTCTCCTTCAAGTGGTTGAAACTCGGCGCAATGAAAGTTTGGTAAAATTAAGGAAATCACCACGTACCATCCAAGCCTAATGGTAGTTGCATTTTAATATCAAAATAAAACAGTTCCAATACAAAATAATCGTGGTTGTGCTCTCATCTATGCCACATCGATGAAAGCCGTACTTATTTACCGTTGTGGGGAATAAAATAAGAGTGACTCGCACTCACAGCTTTCTTTCAACGCAACACCAGCAAAACCTATATTAACGAATAAACCGACAATCTTTTTTTTCTCTCGCCCCCGATTTCCTAAAGATAACGGTTTATGTCGAATTGACCGTTTTACGCAATGTGCGGCTTTTTTCCTCAGCGTTCGAATTGGTTGCGATATGAAATAATAACTTCATATCGCAAGGCGTGACTGACGTGCGTCATCCCCATCTACGGCGGCGGCGCTGTGGAAAAAGTGAAAGGGGCGGCGGTTGCAGTCTCTTTTTCATCGAAACATTCTACCGCTGCACTTTTTCCCCTCTCAATTGGTAATCCATTAGATCCGAGTAATAACCGCCTCGAGCGGGGAAAAAAATCACGAAAATCCACCCGACAGACAGACACGATACGATAATATCATAAGAGACCGTACATTAAAGATGCAAAAAAAAAACCTGCCAAACATAACGGCACGCAATCTATAAAAGAAGACGGAAAAAAAACGAAGAAACGAGTCGATTCCCTTTCACACGCGTCCGCGGCGGAATGTGGCGATTTTATTCTGTTCTCGAATCTTCTTCTCGTCCCTATAAAAAAGTTTTACGTGTGAAATGTTTATTTCCGGGAGGCCGGATATGTCGTCTCTCTCTCTCTCACACACGCTCCGTCTCTATTTTAAGAGTTGTTTTCGGCTTTCCCATTACCACGGAGTAAAAGTGTGACGCGGACTCGGACAAAGTGGTTGCCACTTCGCTCCCATTTTGATGCAAAGTTCTCCTTTTCTCCTATCTCTTCGTCGCCTCACGAACCGGCACATCCGGGCTGTGAAAATTATGGATGGTCGCTATTTTTCAGAGAGAGAGAGAGAGGTTATCGCAGCAGAAGATAATAAGCGTTAAAAGTGTTGATCGCAAGCGTGGGCCGTAAATATTAAAATCTTTTTTTTTTTACTTTTTAATGATTTAAACGCTTTAAAACGGAGGCTTTCTTAAAAAGTGGTTATAAAGCCGCCCGAGAAGATAAGGACGTCATAGTAGAACCACCCCTAGAGGGAACGCTTTTACGCTCTTCCGCGTAATTTATAATCAGTTTTCTGCTTCGAGATGCATGCGCGAAGCGATCGTGGAAGACACTCTCGGGGTAAAAAATATCTAAAAACGTCGTGGAGGAAGAAATTGGTAAGGTAGGTGACGTTATATACACTGCAGTTATAAACCATTTAAGCCCAACGAAATCGCAACATTTTAAATGCATTTTTTTTATTGTTAAATTAATAATTTACATGATGTTACTAATCACACAAAAATTTTTTTAAATAGCTAAGAAGTTCATCTCTCAGCGTAGAGAAATAACAGAAACAAATTATTAACTTAAAAATGTATGGAAAAATCATGAAAAATCAACGCAGGTTTCATAACTTGGCGATAAACTTCGATCAGTTTTCACATTTTATATTATTTTTAAGATAGTTTAAAAAATGATTCGTTTCTTATCGTTATTTTGCGCGATGTGTGTCTATAAGTGCGAAACAAGACACAACGTTTCCGGTCTCTTTTTTTAGCTAAATCTAAAAATCACAACGCAGGAAGAAGAACATTTCAGCAATGAAAAGTGAACGGTAATTACTAGAAAATATATGATAAATTATGTGATAAATTTAATCTTATGTCAGTGCATCGCAAGAGAAAATCCCTTTTTGCGTAACATATTTAAAGAAACTACCGAATTCAAAACATTACAATCATTTCACAAGCGAAACTTTTCTTATTCGAGACCTCTGTGTAAAATCAAAACCTATAAAACTTTTCATATCGAAGCCTATTCATTCCTTTTCGCTAACACATGAAACTTGGTTTTACAACCGAAAATAAAAATGCCGACCTCTTTCAGAATGCCACGCGCAGGCTCGGGAGTTTTCTAGATTTGAGTAGAAAATGGCAAACAAGCCTTTCATACCGATTCTCTGGGAATGGCATGAATAGGGCTTGGATAAATAATCCGTTTGGCTAAGGGAAGTCCGCCCGAGAGTGCAAAACATTTCAAGCAGCCCGACTTCGAGATTGCGTTAACGCTTTTCGAGGATCAGATGACGTTATTATCCATGCAATTGATGTTTCTATCCGGAGCTGTTTACAGAGAGCGCGAGGCGCTTGTGTTTTTTTTTTATCCATTCGTTTGAAGATTCCGTGCGAAGTCTTGCTCGAAAGGAATGTGTGGGTGAATCAGGTCACATAAGAAGCTAGAGTGAATTTTGGGAAATGCCATGTAACGTTTTATGTCTCTTGGCGTCCCGTCGGTTTCAATATGCACGCTGGTATTAAACTTGTGTTTCAATAATAGAAAATTGCACGGAATGCGGATAAAAGGAAGAGACTTCCATGGACTTTAAATTACGCAAGAGAAATGAATTAAGTAATGTGGGAAAAATTTGTAAAATCAAATACACTTCAATGTACTTCCTTCGCAATTAAATTAAGTCGGAACAAATAAAACAAAGATTTATGTAAAAATTCCACTATGTTCCTCAATAACACGACCAGACAGTGTTTATTGTATTATATTATTTGTTCCGAAGTATGGAATCCCACAATAAATTAAAATGAAATTTAATTTAAAAATTAAAGTTATATTTTTTTCTGATTAAATCTCATCGTCATCGGATATGATCAGTATTTCGTTCTGAACGCCAGCTGCAGAGTGCCTTATAAACATCGAACGGTTTAGATTCCATTGCTGGGTACTTACGGATTAAAATTTTTCATTTATAAAATAATAAGTGATAATACCAAAGTTACTTTGAAAGAAAATTAAATTTCCTATGTATTACATCCATGAGAGAGTGAAATATCCTAATAGCATTATACAATATCTACGAATTATCTATACTTTATACTGAATGTAAATAATATTGAAAATAGTCAACAGACACAGCGCGATGTTAAATATGAAAAACATTACATTCTACTATAAAATTCTTTCTTCTTGAAAATCGGGAATTTTCTCAATTTAGATATTAATATACTACTTCAAATAATTAATAAAATTTTCGTTATCTCCCGATAACAGCAAGCCATCTTACCAGCATTCTCTCGAAAATGCTCATTATTCCGCGTAAACGAAAATGCTTTTGTCTAAAAGTAATTTTGACTAGAGTCAATTCACGCAAAACAAAATTCAAATTAAAAGTATTAAAATGCTCTTTGGACAAGGAAAACGTATCACAAATCACCCTCTATCACTAAAATGTTGTTTCATAAATTCCATAAAGGCCATGCAAGTGCTCGTACTGGTGCACCGTGGAAATATCGATCTCCCAAGGTTTCTGGAAAAGGGGAGAAGGGAAAAGTGTTTCTCGGACTTTGAGAGGGAACACGAAAAAGAAGGGATGTAACTAGACATTTTAGCGCCCGGGGCAAACTCTCCCCCTTCAAGAAAATATTTTCTCTAGTTTATTTATGTAGTTACTATTTGGATTTTTTTTGCGCCCCTTGCTTGGTTGCGCCCGTGGCAGATTCCCCGCCTGCCCCGCCCCAGTTACGGCACTGGATGTAAGCATAATAAATTCCGGTGTGGAGTCTATATTTCCTCTTGCGCACCTCTTACATTCTGACTCAAAACGAATCTCACCGGTCGATAATCATCAACTATGATGTCACTTTTTGATTAATAAATGCGTTATAATTAAACATGGAATCCGAATCTCTTAAATGTTGTTAAAGTTCGACTGGTATTGATAAAAGGAGCGTTAATATAAAAATTACTTTAATGCGAAATACGCTAAACCAAAGAGTTTACCGTATATGGCCACAAAAATCAATTCAGTGCAATGAATCTACTCGTTTTCCTAATTCGTATATTAAAAAATCTGATGTGGCCAGCACATGACTTTCTCCACACAGAGCAATGAATATGATTACCCTCGACATCAGCAACCTCAGGAATAATGATCAGCAATTACACTCGTGAATCATTTAAAAACATTTTCAATAGTCTTTATTTAAATTTTTTATTCTCATTTGTAATTACTAACGTAGAGTTAAATGTAAGAAGGGACTATATAGTCTCAATATCGCCCTCAATAAATTCGTCTGTCTGTCTTATTAGCCCTCACGTGCACTCATACCGTCATGAAATGCACCGAGGAGAGGATGATTGGGTATATTTCTGGTTCCAAATAGTTCTTTGCTCCATTTATATCTGATTTTGATTCATATTCGGGGAAGGAAAAATAAAAGGTGGATTGGACTTGTCAAAAAATTTCCCGGAAAAATCGTAACAACCAATTCACGAAACCCCATTTTAATTCGAAAATAACATACATTTGTTTATTGTGCGTCTTTATTTTAAAGAAATTTTTCATCTTGATACTCTGGCCCGCGAGCATAAAATTTATTGACCACTTGTAAAAAGGTTTGGAGACCTCTGGATTCGATTATATAAGATGTTATTTTAGTTAATTATTTCCTACGGTTCTATTTATTCAGGTTCTACGACAATTCATCGCAGTCAATTCGTCGCAAGACAACTCGTCGCACGTAAATTCGTCAGCTTTAATCCTTTACCACGATCGAATTTAGTACATGCATCTGAATAAAAGCATATTACCTCTAATTGCTTATCAACCCATGTTGATAGGGCAGATATTTTAACCATTTCAACTTGACTTTACTCAGACAATAATTAATTTTTTCATGGTTAATATCTGATTACTTTAATATAAATGATAATACCAAATTAGATAGGCAGTATATGTAACAATCAATCCCAATAGATTGAATTTCATCACAAACGATCAAATGAATAGTTAACCATTTCATTAATATCACAAAACGGACATAACGGCTAAGTCGAAATCAATCGAAAAAAATCACAGGAATACATTCATGTTCGTATTAACCCGGGACGAATTTACAACTATGCCGACTCGGATTACACGGCTTTAAGTCGTAATGCTCACCAACACCACCTTTCGCTTCATGAACGGCATCACGTGAACAACCCGCGCGGCAACACACACACACATCTCGAAACTAATCGCGGCTTAACCACGAGGACAAACAGTTATACCGATACGCAAAAAAATAATAAAATTGGTACATCGAGCAAAATGTCTCGCGAAAAATAATTTTCCTCTTAAAGAGGAAGAAGATTCGAAGCAGCACGCGTTATTAGGACGCCGCGAGGTCAGACGTGATTTACGCCGAAGGCACGCCGAAGAAAAAAAAAACAAACTAACGCTGCTGACGATGGCGGATGCTGCGGACGGATAAGGAACACGAGAATTGGTTTTATGAAGCTGCTAGGAGATGGGAGAAGAAAGAGAGGAACAAGGGAATGTAGAGGGGCAGGTAGGGAGGAAGGGAGGGACTGTGCTGCATGTTTAGGAGGAGGGGAAAAGAGAGGGAGGGGAAGGAGAGGGAGGGGGGAAGGAGAGGGAGGGGGGAAGGAGAGGGAGGAGGGGAATGAGAGGGAGGAGGGGGAGAAAAAGAGGTGAGGGAAAAGTGTGTTAAAGCGGGAGGTGGGGAGGCAAAAAGGCATTCCAGGCGAACGAATGCACAACCGTAAGGGCAGGGGGCTTAAGGAGGTACCCTGACCCAGAACACGGAATATCCGCTCAACCAACCCAAACCTCCACTCCTACCTCATCAATAAAGAAACTTTAAAGCATCTTCCTCCTTCCCCGGAAGGCAAAGGAAAGGGATAAAAAGGGAAGGAAGGAAGGTAGGTAGGTAGATAAGAAGAAGAAGAAGGATGATGCCGAAGCGAGGGAGCGAGACGAGATTGAGGCGGACGGAGAAGGAAATAAAACGAGAGAGAGAGGAAGAAGAAAAAGGAGAGCGGAAAATAAAGAACGGAACGATACGTGGAAGGAAGAGAAGAATCGAGGACGAAAGAGGGGGAAAAAGGGGAAGATATATATATATATATATATCATCATCATCATCATCATCAGCCTTTTTCAGTCCACTGACGGACGAAGGCCTCCCCCAGACTCTTCCAGTTTTCCCTGTCAACTGCCTCCCTCCTCCAAGTTTGCCCCAAGAACTTAACAAGCTCTCTGTCCCACCTGTCTTTCGGTCTTCTTTTCGGTCTCTTGATGTTTCTTGGGATCCATTCGATGACACTGGACGTCCAACGCTGGTCATTTCTTCTAGCAATGTGGCCTGCCCACTGCCATTTTAACACCTTCACTCTTCTAATCACGTCACAGACTCCCGTCTTCTTTCTTACCCAGTCGTTCCTCTTGCGGTCTCTTCGGGTGATCCCTAACATGCATCTCTCCATGCCCCTCTGTGTTGTTTGCAGGCGCTGTATCATTCTGGCATTCATGGTCCATGTTTCACAACCATATGTCAGAACAGGCAGAACACATTGGTCATACAGTCTCCTTTTTAGGAAGACTGGAATATTTGATTTAAAGATGTTCGCATTCTTGCCAAATGCACTCCATGCCATCTTCACTCTCCGGTTGATTTCTCCAAGAAGCGAACCATCAGTAGTGATGAGTTGACCTAAGTAAACATAGCTGGTTACTTCTCCAAGTTCTGCTCCGTTGATATGTATCTTCTCAGAATTTGTGAAGGAGTTGTACATAACCTTTGATTTATTAAGATTCATCTTAAGTCCAGCTTCTCGGCTTGCTTGCTCAAGCTCTTCAGTTCTTCTAAGGAGCTCTTCTGGGCTCCCTGCGAACAGTATGATATCATCTGCAAAGCGCAGGTGACTCAGATATTCTCCATTTACCTTTATGCCTTTTTCCTCCCAGTCTAGCCTTTTGAATACTTCCTCTAGAGCTGCTGTAAATAACTTAGGGGACATAGTATCTCCTTGTCTCACTCCCTTTTCGGCCTTAAAGGCACTCGTCTCTTCATGCAGCTGGACAGATGTTGTCGCATTTTCGTAGATATTCTTGATCAAGGTTATGTACGTTTCTTCTACTCCTTGTTTCTTTAGTGCACGTAACACCGACGAAGTTCGGACAGAGTCGAATGCTTTCTCGTAGTCGATAAAGCACATACATAGAGGTAATTCATACTCGTTGGTCCGACTGATTACCTCTCTCACGACTTGGATGTGGTCCATCGTGCTATACCCACTGCGAAATCCAGCTTGCTCTCTGGGTTGGGCAGCATCAAGATGGTTTTGAAGGCGCATAGTGAGTATTTTGGTGAATATTTTGTAGACTGTTGGGAGTAGGCTGATCGGTCTGTAGTTATTCAAGTCTTCTTTGGAACCTTTCTTGTGCAGAAGGATAATACATGCGTGGTTCCATGTTTCTGGTATCTTTTTCTTCCTCAGACAGGAATTAAAAATCTTAGCGAGAATTGTTTCCGTATGATTCCCCATTGCTTTGAATACTTCCGCTGTGATACCATCCATTCCAGATGCTTTTCCATTCTTCATACTTCTGATTGCGTGTCTCACCTCTTCCGGAAGGATACCTGGGACCTCTTCGGTGGGCATGTTTGCATCATCATTTACTTCATCATTTCCTAGAGGATCCTCATACAGCTTGGTGTAAAATTCTTGTACCCGTTTCAGGATGAGTTTCCTACTATGGGTTATGGAGCCGTCTTCTAGCATCAAGGCCACCAGCTGTCTCTTTCCGATCGAGAGATGTTGCTTCATTTTCTTGTAACTTCTATTGTTTTCTATGGCTTTCTCGATTAGTTCATAATTATATTTTTTCACATCTTCCTTGATGCACTTCCTTATAGTTTTGTTTAGTTCTGCAAAATGGATCATTTCTTTAGGATCATTAGTAATTAACATTTTCCTTCTTTTTTCCATCAGCAGTCTTGTTTTTTCAGTCAACTTTTTCTCTGGCTTTGTTTTAACTGTTCCGCCTATTTCTTCAGCAGTTTCCTTGAGTATCTCTATAAATTGGGATTCAACTTCTTGGTCTTCCAGTGCACTGAATCGATTTTTCAGTTGGAGTTGAAATTCTTCTTTTCGTTCTTTTAGCACCTGCGTGTTGATAATAGACTTAGGCTTCTTCTTTATAAGCTTCTGTCTTTCTAACTTTGAGTTGAATTTTATTCTACATCTTACCAAGCGATGGTCGCTTCCAGTTTTAAACTGGTTGAGGACGGAGCAGTCTTCAGCCAATTGCTTCTTATTTACTAGTATGTAGTCAATTTCGTTTTTGGTACCATTGGGTCCTTTCCAGGTCCATTTTCTATTGGGATTCTTTTTGAAGAAAGTGTTCATTATATATAGACTAGTACATTCAGCAAAGTCTACAAGGCGGTCCCCTCGTTCATTTCTGTCTCCATAGCTCCATTTTCCAACTGCGCTGTCGTCTTCCTTTTGTTCTCCTACCTTGGCATTGAAATCACCCATGACCACTTTTAGATGGCAGCTTCCTTTGTCGTGCAGTTCTCCAACTTCTTGGTAAAAATCTTCCACTTCCTCATCCGAGTATGATGACGTTGGTGCATAAACTTGGACTATTTGAAGTTGATATCTTTTATTTATTTGAAGCACTAGTCTAGCTGTCCGCTCGGATGAACTTTCCATTTCCACGATATTATTCTTCAATTTTTTGTTGATGATGAATCCAACACCTCCTGTTCTTCCTGTGTCAGTTCCCCTGTAATAAAAAATATCTCCACTCTTCAACTCCAATAGGCCTTCACCTTTTCTTCTCACCTCACTAAGTCCTAAAATGTCCCACTTGATCTTCTCCAGTTGTTCTTGGAGCTCTTGAAGTTTATCTTCACTGGACAAAGTCCGGCAGTTAAAGGTAGTTAGGTTGAGGTTAAAGGAATTGGGTAAGGATGAGAAAGAGTGGCAGTGGGCGTTTAACCTCCGGGGATTCTTAGCACCCTCTGCCTTCCTGCCTTGTTCCTGACCACTGCCACGGTCAGAGGCAATCCAGCCTCCGGAGAATGAGGGCCGTTTTTTATGGGTGTACATGTCATGGGGGGATTGTGGGCCTTAAAACACCACGCTGGCCCAGAGCGGGTTGGTGAGTACCTCTTTCACTTTGGCCGGAGATATTGCAGAAAGACTTCACAGCATGGTTGAACCTACCGGTGTACGAGGACACCACTGTTCTTCGCCCTTTAGCCTCCGTTTACACCCTTCCGCCGATATATATATATATATATATATATATATATATATATATAAAGGGACTCGAAAACGGCTTTCAAAAAAAAAGAGTAGAGGGGAAGAAGAAAAAAAAGCTTATACTATACGAAAGGGATGAAATATGAATACGGGACGATAAAACAGGAAGTTAAAGGGAGGAAAATGATATACCAAGCTTTCCAGGAGCCATGATAAAAGAAATGGTAGCGTGGGAGAACGAGGTATGTGGATTTCCGTATAAAAGTTAAGAACAACGCGAAGAAGGTACGTATATATATATCCCTCTCTCTCAAATGATATACAGAGGAATGGAGAGAGAGAGAGAGAGACTGGGAGATGGTTCGTAGAGCAAGATGAAGGAAGAGAAATTTAGTTAAAGAAATTCGCGAAGTGAGAGAGAGAGAGAGAAAAAAAAGAGAAAAAAAGAGGGAGACTTTACTCGTAAAAAAACGAGGGAGAATCAAAAGAAAGAGATTAGAAAAAAAGAGAACATTGGAGGATAGGATATCGCTGGAGCGAGAATAAAGGAAAAAAGAGAATAAGAGAGTGAAATAAAGATAGTGGAAGAGTGTGAGGTGAGAGAGAGAGAGAGATAGAAGAGGAAGAGGGAAAGGAAGGAAGAATAGGAAGATAGAGGGAGGAAGAAGTGGGATGGAGGAGAGGAAGTAGGAGAAGGGAGGGAGAGGGAGTAGGAGAAGAGAGGGAGAGGGAGTAGGAGAAGAGAGGGAGAGGGAGTAGGAGAAGAGAGGGAGAGGGAGTAGGAGAAGAGAGGGAGAGGGAGTAGGAGAAGGGAGGGAGGGTAGGAGGAGAGAGGAAGGAGAGAGAGGAGAAGAGAGAGGGAGGAAATGAGAGAGAGGAGAGGAGGAGAGAGAGAAGAGAGGGAGGATAGAAGAGAGAGGGAGTACAGGAGAGAGGGAGGAGGGAGGATGAGGAGGGAGGGAGGAGAGCAGTGGGAAGGGAGAAAAAGGAGTTGTTCCAAGGCCTTTAAGAGAGACAGGGGCAAAAGTAAAGGGAGAAAGAGACAAGGAAAGAGAAGTAGTGGGGAGGGGGAGAATCGGGGCGGAGGAAAGGGAAAAAGGTTTCAGTGGGGAAGGGGAGAGGAGAGAGAGAGAGAGGGTATGGAACCGAATGGATTTTCCCTTTGTTCTTTCAACACCTCTTTTAATTATGCATGGCTATACGGCGGCGCCAGAGTTGGGGGAAGTGGAAGAATGCTCCCGAAGCGCCATGCTCCACAATGGGTCTCTCTCTCTCTCTCACTCCTTTTTTCGGCTCCCTTTCCCCCTACCTCGTTATGTACTGCTTCTCCCGCACCACTCTCTGCTTTCCCTCCCCCAACCCCATCCCTGTTACAGCCTCATTCCAAATTTTAAATGGCTCCTCGGATCGGAGTTGGTAATTTTTTTTTGAGAGAGGGAGTGAGAAGGGAGAGGGAGGGAGAGAGGAGGAGAAAGAGTAAAAGATGGAGAGAGAGAGAGAGAAGCAGGTATATGGTATAAGAGGAAAACAGATATGTACGGGGAGGGGGAGTAGGAAGAGAAGATGGTATGAGTCGGTTGGGTTGTGTGTTCACCCTCTTTTCTCCTTACCATTTTTTTTCCTTCCTCCCTCCTCTCAGAATTCCATTCTCTCCCACAATCTGAGTTATTCCAGCGAAAATGGAGGACGGAGGAAGGTTGTGGGATGGGGGAGTTGCTTTGCGGAGACTTTGGTGGGAGAGGGGGGGAGGAAGGGGAGGGGGGAGGGGTAAGAACAGTGGATGTGGGGGAGGAGGAGAGAAAGAAGACAAGGTTTGAAAATGCTTGTGCGGTTTCCGGCGGCGAACTTCAAAAAGGAGAGAAGCACTTTATGTTTTTAAATTACTGTTTACCTTTTTGGATGTTAAAAGAAGCCCTTTGTTTCTTACTCCGAGGACGGCTCTTTTTGGTCTATTTTCGCTCGGAACACGCGCCTTACAATTGTGCGAACCCGTGTAGGTTTTTAGGAACACTTGTTAAAAAATTTATTAAATTACGGTGCTGAGGGGGGTAAGATGTTTCTCTTTCTTTTTGATTCGGCGTAGATTGACGTTATGTTTATTGATGAGGCGGAGGCCACTCGTAGCTTTGTGTGTGTGTGTGTTCAGCATTCCTTAACAAAGATGGTAGTAAAAATATTCCCAAGGGTATATGCCGTGTAATGTGGAATACGTTGCTTATGAAAATCTCTTGAGCAAACTTCTGATTTACGTTTTTGTTGCTAGGTTGCAGCACGGTAATAGGGAGTGGCAATAGGAGGAGGAAATGTTTACTCAATATTAGAGCTGCGAGTTGCTGCAATTAACAATTTCCCAGGGAAACGGCGAGGCTTGCACTTTAACGTCGACCCGAGTTGATTTTTTAAAAAATGTTGATACTTGTTAAAACCAGATTTGTTTTTCAATAAATTGTTATGTTGTTTGGTATATTTCTGCGGCATATAATGAAATTTGAACTTAAATAATTAGAAATACTTGACTATATCACGTAAGACGACTTAAGCATTTGGGATTGGATATTTATGTATAAATTAATTGAATATGCATTCTTTTCATACACCAGACGTTACTATTGTGTTTTAATCTGTAGATAACACATGATTGCCAGGACCTCAAATCTGAACATTCTATATAGCAACCAAAAATACAATAATTTTATTGACCATTCGCTTCATATTTAAACCAACACAAAAATATCAGTTAAAATCAATACTAGAGTAATTTTCATGGAGCCTATGGGCTCATTCTATTTTCTTCTTTTCTATTTTTTTTCATAATTTCCAAATGAAACGAACAATAGGGACATTTTGCGCGTACTTCTCTGGCACACATTTTTGATACCCTAGATTTTCACACCCAATTTTGTCCCAGTTAAAAAAAAATTGAAAATTTCCTTCCTTCCACCCCCCCCCCCTCTCTCTCCGAACAAGATGGCGGAAGGTGAGGAATAAAACCCTTCTTGTTGTACATTGTGTCTGTTCCTTAACCAAAGCCTTTCAATTAACTCCAACGCGCAACTCGAAACTAGTAAAATGTTCTCTTCGAGAAAGGTGAAGTTTTTAAGTTCCTTTCACGGAATCATGGTCTTTCCTTTAATGAGTCGAAAACTCTTCGCATGGAAGTCCATCAACGAGATTCTCTTTAATTAAACTGAATCCTTCCTTAGTTTCTATGTTGTTTTTTTTCCCGCGATTTTTTTATTTTCGGAAGAATATCTTTTGTCCAGAAAATGGCTCGCGAGAAATCCATTTTCGCTCGCTGGTGCTGCCACCTAGAGTGCCAGTCGACCTAATTACAGGCGTGAAAAAAATATAATGTACGTCAGTTACTGCAGAGATGATTCGACACTTAAGGTGTTCTTGCGTTGAACACGTGAAATCAGAGATTTTATTTCAAAAAATTTCTCGTTATTGCCGATATTCAAAGGGATCTTTTTCTTCTGTGCAATTGAAAGCTTTTCAACTGAAATTATATATTTTTTGTTAGTTATGCGTCAAAGTTAATTAACTCTTCATTAGGTTGTGGACTAAAAGAAACGTTTATAATTTGAATCGCAGGATAATGTCTATTCATTTTCGCAGTCTACGACGAGTTGAATCAGAATCTCCCTATTACAAACGTAGTTAACAACATATATCAATATTACTACGAGTGGAAACAGGTTAACTTCAACTCCATAAAAATTAATAGGGTTTATATAAAAAATTAATCGAATTTCATGGATACAATGGTAAAACATTGTGATGACGATTAGTAATATGGCAGAAATTATTATTTATAACGGGAAATTTTAATCAATTCAAAACAAATTCAGTTTTGTATGTCAACCAAGCTACTAACATCTCCTGGTTTATTTTAAACGAAAAATTCGAAAATGCAATTCATTTGTTGTTTATAAATTATGAATAATTTTCATCGCGTTAGTTTTTATATGTGGTTTAGGAATTCACTCTTTCCATTAAATGATATAACTATTAATAGTGGGAAAAACAAAACGATTTTCTTCGCATTTCGAAATTCACATTTCGGTGAGCTTTATTCATTCCAGAAAATTTTGTCCGTTTAATTGGACATATTACTTGGTGAATCGAATGAAAAGCATACCGTACGAAATAACGTAGAAAATATGTCCCGACTGTAGGAGACCTTACTAATTATTTTAACTGCAGCTGAAACATTAAAAAAAGAGTATTTTATCTAGCGGGAGTAGCGTGCACTCCAGAAATTAAAGAAATCACAAAGTATGGATACAAGTAGCATATATTTCGAAGTTAGTAAAATTTTAGAAAAGAAGTAGTAGTTATTATTTTTAGTGTTAATGAGCGCAATCGAAGTTTTCATAAAGAACAAACGTTATGTACTCGGATAATTGTATACATATTTCCGAAACTTTGTGTCTCATTATGCACCAAATATGGTACGGTTCTTACTTATCGGAATGGAACAGTTCTGCACGACCGGTTCGGCGACGGGACCATTCGGCGATGGGACTATTCGGCACCGGACAGTTCGGCGACAGCCGTGTTCTGCAAGGCACAGTTCCAATATATTTAGCAGGGAATGGCGTCATGATAATATTAACATTACAACAATTACCTTAACGTGGTTGACTTGAATTCACCGAATATATATAACGTTTAAATAAAAATGACTATATTTGAACAAAAATAGATTTAAATTAACTTTCGTGAGGAAAAAGTACACGATAAAAATTATACGATGAAAAATCACCGGATGACATGAACGATGATTTGCGCAATTAATTATATTAATGTTAATTTAATACAAATGTTATCGTTAGGTTAAATTAGCTGACTTGATATCGTCGGACCAATATATACTGTTCAAATAAAAATTATTATATTTTTAAAGAATTCTTTTCAAATTTACTTTCGTGAGAAAACATTCACAATACACAACTACATATTAAGTTAACGGGGCGAAGAACAAAATGCCCCTGCGAACCAGAGAACCAGCCGATTTCGTATAAGCGTGCGACAATTTTTCATCATGATCGAAAGAAAAGTAAAACATAACAAACTGCTACTATATCCTTTTGATTAGAAACAATATAAAATAACGAGATAAGGAAATTATAAAATGTGTTTCACAATGTTAAGACTTTTCTAATTCCAAAGGAATAAGTTTTAAGAGAGTAAATATATACAAACACGCATTATATTTTATTCTGAAGTGGATTCATGATTATATATTTTAGAGTAATCTTGCGTGATAACTTACAAAGGAAATGTAATGGACGGGTATCTCCACAGCTATTGAAGCTATAAGAATTGTACTAAGCTTATTTTAAAAGTTCAAGTTCCTATTTTTTATTGACCGTGCTGAACTGTGCTAAACCCCTTACTTATATCTTAACTTAGTGGATGGTCAAGGTTTGGTCATCCGGGATTAGTCAGTGCTGACAATATAGGGGGTTAACATTTTTCCATAAGATAACACGTAAAACTCGATTGCTTGACGTGTAGGCTTTTTTTATTCTTTTGCAATTTTAAGTTAGTTAAAATAAAGATATGTACTAACTCGGGACAAAAGCATGTATTAAGCAGAAGGAATCACGTTTATATTTTTTAAAGGCAAAATCTAAGCCGATTTAGCCTAAAATTTAATATATAATCCTGAAAAAAGGTATCTTTATAGGTTTGTAACAATGGAAAATGCTAAATACCGGGGCAACAAGATTGATGCTCTTAAATGGTAACTGACTTCACATGCTATACCGTTGGACAATTGTACTTTGCAACCTCGAGAGTTGGAAGTGAACTAAATCTTATAAATATTTTAGAGTGTGTGTGTGTGTGTATGTATGTTCTTTATACGTTTTTACACCGTTGAAGCTATCGAATTCAAAAGATTCATGGGTCACCCTATGGACCAAAGGAAAAACTTGGTCTAGGTTTGCAGACCGTGGGGTCTCTTATACCCCATGGGGTCAACAAAATATTATTTCCATAAGAATGCATGGGAAATGGTGTGGAGAAATCGCAAAATGCCATGCAGCCCTTCACTGATGTGGATATAAATATACCTAAATATTAACTTACGATCACGAAAAATGGATTATTTTACGCAAGAAAGACTGAATATTTTAATTCTGTTCATGTTTTGCCGTATTACATGCTAATTCGCTCGAAATTTTCCTTTAAGTGCAAAATTTATCGGTTTAGTGATCATTTTCCAGGCGGCAACAAAGCTAAATTTCTTAATTGTTGTCTTCTTCAAAGATTAATGCAAGGAAAATCCACGCCGTGGCGCGCCGTAGAGGAAGAATTGCTAACGCCAAGATAAAGGGTACAGTGGATTCATGCCTAAATATAGTCTATGAGTATTTTAAAGTGAGTCAAATGATTTTTAAGGAATATTTGAACTTGTTATCTTTTTACATTAACATTGAAAGATTTATCGCAACATAAATCTGTACATCTACTTACATTTGTTCGATAACCAAGATGTTGTTTATTGTTTACGTTTTGGCTAATATTATTGACATAATCCACATAATTTTATTGCTGCCTTAAAGGCTTCGGTGCATCTATCCATGTGAATATTAAGTAAGACGTTAATGCGTAATTATATTAATGGTACAACTTTACAATACGATACATAAAATAGTAAATGTTAATGTAAACATCGCTTGTGTAATTAAGGAATGGGGAACGTTTGCCCTGAGCAATAAAAATCGTTTGCTACTTAAAAGAAAACTTTCCCGAGCGAAGCCGGGCATTTCAGCTAGTATACTATATGTACTCGCAGCAGAAGGAAAACCTAAGAACATCGTCTACCATCAAGCATTGCCAAATAAATCAACCGCATTCAATATTCATTTTAATTAAAAATCCTCAAAATATTTTCTAAAACTTAGCTTTTTATAAATTAAAATATGAAAAAATTTCCCAGATAAAATTTTTCAAACAAATAATTTTTCATTCATAATAATTGTCTTCATTTGAAATCATGTCGATTTAAAAACATAACCCCGAGCAACGCCGGGAAATTTTGCTAGTGCAATATACTTCATTTATGAGAAACTCCTGCATTAACTGTGAACGGAAAATTTATTCGGAGACAGCACAACATTTTCCAAAAAAAAGTGAACGAGAGCACACAATTACAACTTATGTTTAACAAAGAAAGAAATTCAACAGTGTTCGAAAAATGCCATTATATAATTTTCTACGTAGGTTGACACCAGTGGTGTACCTGAAATTCTGCTCCCCCCCCCCCCCCCCCTCCCTGCAGCAAATAATATGGGGCCCCCTATGGATATCTTAGTCAGTAAGGTTTGAACGATTGGGGCCCCCTAAATCTCGCCCCTCCCCACGCATTGCGGGGGTTGCGGGGGCTATCAGTACGCCACTGGTTGACACGAATATGTTTTGATGAAAAAATGGTTCTTTTCGGTTATAGGTAACCTCCCTATAATTATTTACTAAGTATGTTATAGTTGCCAACGAAGTACTTAATAAACAATCAAATAATGATTTAAAACATTCTAAATTATATTATTTATTTATTTATTCATATTTACAATGTTTTGGTGGAGAGAACAAAGCAATATCTCGTAAAATACAGTCAAAAGGACATTCATTTTTTATACAGTTAAGTTCATTGGATGTAGTTTCTCACAAAATCGATCTCTGTGTATGATTCCTTTTTCTTGTAAGAATCACATAGCACTTTCCACTCTGTTAAATGAATTAAATTAATTTTCATTATGATTTACGATGGGTTTTTGAAAGAAATATTAATATTATTTCAAGGTTCTTTGTATAATAAAGTATGATAATTATTTGATTGTTTATCAAGTATCTCGTTGGCAACATAATTATCAAATAATTAGAGGTGGGGATATAACCGAAAAGAATAAAAAAATCATTTTATTAATAATGAAAGTTCGAGAATTTCCCAATGTTGCCTTACACGCAAATCCTAAAAAAATCGGTACAACATACATTGTACAAACTTTCTCATATATGGGTACTAATGCGTCGTTTAGTTATCTTTAGAAAATGAAAATCGTATGAGCCTGTTTTTAGGAAATCCAATTTTTGTTAAAGTTGCCCAAGAATAAACTAGCCTTATATTCATTCATTGAAAAAATGAAATACATAGTATTATTGCAGATGTATACTTAAGTAACTTTATGAAATTTGATCAAAAACGTTAGAGCCGTTTTTGAGAAAATCGAATTGTTGTTAAAGTTGCCTAGAATAAACTAGCCTTATATTCATTTTTTGAGAAATATGAACCAGACAGTATTAATGAAGACGTAAACTCAAGTGATTGTGCGAACTTTGATCAAAATCGTTGGAGCCGTTTTTGAGAAAATCGGATTGTTGTTAAAAATGCATAGAATAAACTACTCTTAATTATTGATCAATGTCAACCATTTCTATGTATACTCTGCTCGGTATGATAAAATGCCTAAGTACGAGATTTCATTCATTTTCGTTCGACCGTCTAGGCTCCAGCGCCAGTAACAGACAGACAGACACACAGACGGCATTGCGAAAACCACTTTTTCGGATTCAGCGACTCCTAAAACGTGTATTTCCGTAAAAATCTCGAGGTCGAATTTTTTCGCGAAAACAATACTTTCTCGATACTTCGTATGAGAAAGTAAAAAGGAAAAATTGCACATTGAATGGGCTTGTAGGACCACATACTGCAACAATACTGGTGGTGTGAGTGACAATTACGGTGTGACATTGGATACATGAAAGCACATGAAAGCACATGAAAGACATTAACAATTTATCAATACAGCATGTGTCCAATCATGATATACCGAAAAAACATATTCTATCGATATATTTAGTATCCAATCGTTTACGCTTCAGGCTTTAATCAAATAACCCAGCACTAGATAACTTTTTTCGCTTGAGATGTTTAACCAGCGGAAATGGTTCTTTAAGCAAAGTAAAAATTTCCGAAGATCGAGAGTAATTATCGGTAAAAAAACATTCCAAAGCAGAATTTCGTCCATCTTGGATTAGAGCAGTGGGAGTGCACATTTTATCGAACACTTGGCCCAACGCAAAAGTTTTGGTCTTATTTGTCTGGATTGAAGGAGAGTTAGGTAAACTATTCGAAACCAATCAGAAGAGTAGTGCGCCGCGGAAAGAGTCGTAATGGGAGGCGTTGGATCGATACGTTGTTAAAGAAAGTGGGAGACGCGAGGGGTTGGATAACAGACTTAAAGTTGAAACCAACTCGGTAAAAAACTACCGTCCTCGATGTATTTTCTAATTCACCTCTTGATTGACTTTCCACATTTGTTTATATAAGAAGATAAGTACTCCATCGAGAGATACAGTCGAAAACATAAATGAAAACAGATGGAATAAAAAAATCGGTACAACATACATTGTACAAACATCTACTAATGCGTCGTTTAGTTATCATTTGAAAAATATGAACTATGTGGAATTATTATAAACATCAACTTAAATAACTATACGAAATTTGATGAAAATCGTATCAGCCGCTTTTTAGAAAATCCAATTTTTGTTACAGTTTTCCAAGAATAAACTAGCCTTATATTAATTCAATGAGAAAAATGAAATATGTGGTATTATTGCAGACGTATACTCAAGTAATTGTACAAAATTTTATCAAAGTCGTTTGAGCCGTTTTTGAGAAAATCAAATTAATGTTAAAGTTGCCTAGAATAAACTAGCCTTATATTCATTTTTTGAGAAATATGAACTATTTGGTATTATTGAGACGTAAACTCAAGTAACTGCACGAAATTTGATCAAAATCGTCAGAGCCGTTTTTAAGAAAATCAAATTGTTGTTAAATTTGCTTAGAATAAAATGTCCTTAATTATAGTGCAATTTTAACCATTTCTTCATAGCTTCTATTCTGCATGATTAAATGCCTAATTACGAGATTTCAATCATTTTCGCTCTACCGTTTAGGTTCTAGAGCCGCGAACATACAGACCAAAAGACAGACAGACGGCATTGCGAAAACCACTTTTTCGAACTCAGGTACACCTAAAACGTATATTTCCATCAAAATCTCGAGATCGAATATTTTCGCGATAACTATACTTTCTCAATATACTTCGTATATGAGAAAGTGAAAACGAGAAATCAGTAAAAGAATAAGGAACTACGGTGGAACATATTATAATTATTACATACTAATAGAATTAGAATTTTAACTCCCTATGTAGGATTTTTCCCATTGGTTGTGACTGTAAACCTGTAATCTTGCCAAATTTCAAGTCTCTAGGTCATCTGGAAGTGCGTCATAAAATATGGGTCAATAATGGAGCAGAAAAGCTACTAAAAATTTCACTTTTAAGAATTTTATATTTAAAAAAATGTTTATCACAAATGCCACACATTTCTGCCAATTTTAACGATGTTGCACTTCTAGAAATGCATTTAGTATATTGATTTAATTGTTTAAAATTTATGAATTTTTAGCGGCCCCAATAATAAACTTCATTGTAATTTTCCATGTTAATTGCCGCCGGAACACTAATGTCTGACTTCCTAACCTTTCAGCTCCTTTGATCGACCGAAAGTGCATACATAAACATTTGTCTGTCAGCTTAACTCTTATGAATTTTTTTAACGCCCAAATAAATTAATATTTTTAAATTTCAATAATCTCGTTTTAATTATTTAGCGAATTCTACCGTTAGAAAAAATTTCAGGATTTAAAAATACCTAATCAATTAAATATTTGTTTAAATGTTGGAATTTCTTTTAACGACCAAATAAATAAACATTTTTGTAATTTTTCTCGTCGGTTTTGCTAATATACCTACCTATGTACATGCAAAATTTCAAGTTTCTAGCTTATCTGGAAGTGCCTCATAATTTGTATCCTCCACATTTTCCTCCTCCTATATATTCCTGTATGTCAGATGCGTCATACTTGTTATAACCTCAAGGGAAACAAAAAATTATTCGACTTCCAGAAAATTCGAGTTATAGAAGAAAAATAACGTGAAAAGGTTTGACCTGTAAAATGAATTCTTTTCAAGAAATGGAAAATTCAAGTTCGACTTACAGAGGTTCGGCATGTATTTGCATTTTTGAGAGAAATCCGGCTGCATTTTTAAAAATAAAAATTCATTTGACATGATTATCGATCCTAGTTACGCGAATTACGATTTATAAAAGATTAATTGTGACGGTAATACCAATAGTTAAGCGATAAACGCCCAGGAAATCCTAAAAAATAGAATTGGGAGTTTTCACAGTTTTGCATATTTAATCCATGCTCACGTCAGATCTGCAAAGAAGGGATATAGATCTTTGTTGATGAGGTAACGGAAAAGGGTCTCTCAGCGCCATGATTGCAATAAACAGGAAAATTGGAGTCATCGTTACAAGGGAGAATTTGGGACAAGGAGAGAAAACTCTGTTTACGGGGAATAACACGTCGATTTTTTTATTAATTCTAAAGGATTGCATCCGTAACTCGCTTTGTCGATCAACTGAGTTTAATATCAGGAAAGGGACTGTGGTTCTCTCTTTTAATTTTTCCAAGCATTATGCATGAGTTAGTCTTCGAACTAAGGAAATGAAAAGAAAATTCTGGCCATTGCAATTGGGAGATATCTGAATTATCTTAAGATTCGAATGTATACAGTAACGAGTTACAAAAAGCGAAAAAGAGAAAGCCAAGTTTGGACGATGTTTATAAATATTTAAGGTAATATTGAGGCGATTGTCAGGACAAGCTAGACAGGAAGATAATGAGAGTTAAATTTATACATGAAATTACAAAATACAGGATAACCAAGCTAAACTTTAAAAGGCTGTATAAAATGAAAAAGCTGTATTTTTTTATTCGAACCAATTTGCATTTGATTGCATTTTAAGAGGATATAACATATTTTTCATCTCAGATTTTGTTTTTTCCGAATAAAATATTGTTAAACGTCAATAAAAGTCAGTGTTTTTCCAGATTTCCTAAACAAGCTATTTTTAATATGTAAAAAAACTACCAAAAATTTTAATAGCCAAATATTCAAGTAACTTCTGCCGATGGATACGACAAAGAACGTAACAACTTTGTTAAAATGACCAATTATCATGGAAAATGCCTTGCAAAGTTCAAGGTAATCCGAAATGTAATCCCACGTAAAAATAATATCGGCATTCAGATTGCACAGCCTCTTAATTTGAATAATCTTCATCCGTTTTGAGATTCATGGAATACATCTGCGTGCATCAAGAGGTGCGAGGACCATAAAACTGTTTTCTTCACCGATTTTAAACGGCTTTTTGAGGAACAAAAAAAAGGTAACAGCAGGTTAGCAAGAAACGAATCGAGGAAATTTTCTCATCTATGTACCTTCGTACGTAGGCGGAAATGGAAAAAACCGTAAACCTATCGATAAGTCACGTATTTCGGCTATGCATAGAACCCCGACATCGGCGTGTAATCTTTTTTTTCTTCCATTTTTTACCACCCCGGAACTGCCATGCATGTCGAATGAGACCCTCCTATACGCGTTGCACCAAGATGTATAGGGAGGGGGAAAAAAAACAAATGCGCCCTATCACCCGCCATTCCCTTGCACGCATAATGCAGGACTTCCATTTTCTCCCTCCCCTCACCATTATGGAACGGCTATTAATTACCGACACAGCTCATGATGTTCAGGGTATCCGACGAGCCCACACCATCGACGATCCCAAGAATAATGGACGCATTGTCAAACGACAAAGACGTGATTGCATCCAACATCGCTGTATGCTTACATATATACATACATATTATTTATATACACACATTATATACACCTATATATATATATATATGTATACACACACACACACACACTAACTACAGTACCCGGCGTTGCCCGGGGAAAAACAAAAAAATGTTCTAACAAAAGTTAATGTTTTATTTCAGTGCTTCGTTGTAAACAATGTTTTTGGTTTTTTGATTATTTATAAGTATATATAAGTTATTTCCGTATACAACTCTTGATGCTGCAACATAAAGTTGGCATTACCTTTGTAATGCTTAATCTTGTGCCATTAGCATACAAAGTTATTTTGCTATTTGTACAATTAATATAAAACACTTGGGATTAAAAAGTAGCCTACGGCCTTCCTCTTTGTGAAGATAGTATCTGTTGAAAATTTGATTACTGTAGTTTTAAAGGTGTGGAAATGTATAGATGCACAAATCAACAAACGTTCATATTATATATATATATTCTCCCTTCCAGTGGCCGATCATGTGGTAAGCCACTCCCTACCCTTCAAAAATGTTTTACAGTAAAAACAATCCGGGCTCTCCCAAAAGACTCTCCCGCACCACAACTTCGCCAATGGGAGCTCGCTCATATAGAAATCCTCCGCTCTCTTTCCTTTCCCGGTCTAAACCTTCGCTGACACCTCCACCTCAAATATCCTAGCCTCCTTTCCACGAACCTCATCCCCTCTACCCCCAGTGAGACACTTAGTTTTAGTTTTAGTAATATTTTTGTGCCGAAGAAGGGCGGATGCCCGAAAGCTCCAAGAAAAAGCCTTACTCTATCGCCATGGACGTCCACAACACCAAGTAAGTGTCCACTAACTCCTTCCTATCCCTCTCAACTACTAGTTGCAATATTATATATATATATACCTGACAAAAAAGGAGGCGGGAGTAAATGGAGAAAGGATGGAGTTGTAGAAAAAAGACGAAATTCTTCCATACTCCAAGCCTTCGCCTCAACACACTCAAGAAGCCATCCGGGTAGTCTTAACCCCCTCTCTTCTCCTCCATCAACCCCTCCCCGTCTTCCGTTAACCGTCCCTTCATCCCTTCACTCCGTCCCTTCATTCTTCAAGCCTTCAACGCAACGTCAAAGAGGGAAAAGAGGATTAGTAAGAACGGTCTACTGCCTCCTCCTCCTCAGCCACCCTCCTCCTGCCCACACTCTCCCTCCCCCTCTGCATGCCCACTCTCTCCATCTTTCGTGTATCTCCCCCATCCTCCTCGTCCATCCATCCGCCAGCATCAGCACTTCCTCGTCCCATCCCCCACACCATGCTTGACTCTGGAACACCCTTTCTCCCTCCATTTCAACCCTTTCTCTCCTCTCTCCTCCTCACACACACACGCACACACACTCCTTCCTTTCAGCAGCTCTAAGTATAATACTGACCTTTCATCTCCTTCCCACAATACGCCCGCCCTCAGCATCCCCCACCACTCCTCTCTCTCTCTCTCTCTTCTCTCAACCCAACCTGGATTCCCTTTCTCTACAGAATCCCTCATCTCTCTCTCTCTCTCGTGCATCTCTCTTCTCGCCTGCACACGTCCTTTTCCAGCCCTCCCTACCTTCAACACCGGCAGAAATCCCTGCCAAAGCATATGTAAAGGTAAACAATGGTTAATTCAGTACTTCCCCGGCACTAGAGGCGATCCGCGTGTCAGGTCCTTCCTTCCATGCTAACCTACTATAATCTTTCTCTCTATCTTTCTCTTTCAGGAGCGAGGGACTAAAACTACCGCCAATTCCTTCATAAGCTGTCCTCTTTAACTCCTTAATCTAATCCTCTCTCATATATTATGCGTTAGCACTTTATCTTCTACCCTTATCTCGTCAGAAACTAAAACATTCGTCGCTTATCCCTTCAACTATTCCTTTTAATTAGAATATAAAATGGCCAAGTTAAGCACGTTTTGAAAGAATTTAGGACGAATTTGTGCAAATCTCTGCAAATTTTGCAGTTTTTTGCGTTCATAAAAGTACTGGAGAAACACATTCTGCCAATCAGTCATTTTAGTTTGAACATTTTATTAAATAACGAAGAATAAAAGAACAAAAATTGTTTTAAAAATATTTTTAAATATTGATTATTACTACTATCAACCTTACGTGTGATTTTCTTCGAATTCAACAAGTAAGTTTAATGGTGTGAACTATGAGTTGCAAAATGTATTTCGAGATGAAAATGAAATAAGATTCATCCGTCTATAAAAACGGTATAAACACCAATGATTTATCCCGAAGGAGCTTTCAAAAATAAGTTTGGTCATTAGTGACAAGGTTTTTTAGTGAAAGCCGTGTGAAACAGCCTTAGCAGTCTAGTAATTATCTTAAATAAATATCCGATTAACCAGTAAACACGCATTGTTGCCTGTTAATAACACGATTGTAAATTATGACAAAATTAACACGCAGAAGCCCACAGATTTTCTAGTTTTAAAATCGTTTAACATTCATTTATAACCAATTCAAGGAAGAGAGACATATACGTGTAATAATATACAAGCTATGAGAGCGCCAGCTATCATTTTTTAAAACTACAGTGAAGCAGGGTAATTTCAATAAGCCTCTCCAAACCACTTCTTGCGTCACTTTAAGTCTTATAATTCACTCTCCGCACGAGATCGATCGTCGTCTTCTCCGAAGATGATCAGCATTATCACTTCGGCGATGAAATCGCACCAACACTTTTCTCGAAAACGGATCCGCGGTTTAAAAAATGAAACCTTTTCTTAAAAACGCCTCTTATTCGAGAAAAACGCATCCTTTCCATCTATTTTTTTATTTTCGACGGGATCCATCACGTCCACGGGAACAATACGGCCGTAGGTTGTTCGGACACGGGGAAAAACACACAACAATCGGCTACCGTTATGTATCCTTTACCTCTCAAACGCCTCCTCGTCCTTTTCCCCTTTCCATCTCTCCCTCCCTCCCTCCCTCCCTCACCCTCATGTCTACCCTTCTCTTTCCTCCTGCCACATCATCGGTACATAATGCCACGAAGTCCCTTTTTCCTCCTCCATCATTCAATATTCCCCTCCTCACTCCGGGGACCTCATCCGCTCGGATCCTAAGTTTCCTTCAGCCCTCCGTCCCGCCCCGCCTTAGCCCCCTTCCCTCCGCCCCACCCATTGTCTCCCATCAACCAACCCGACCCTTCTAGCATTATATATATATATATATATATATATATATATATATATATATATATATATATATATATATATATATATATATATATATATATATATATATATATATATATATATATATATATATATATATATATCTTTTTTGTCGCACGCTCATCACTCATTCCCCACACGTGGCCGATCTCCCTCTTAACATTCTTCTGACTATTATTCCGGCACATTAAATAAATTCATTTGGAAGTTCGTTGTCCCGAGGACGGGGCAAGTAGAAGACCTACTAGTCCATCCCGAGAGAGCGTGGGTTCAGTCCTTTCTCTCTCTCTCTCTCTCTGTTTTTCGGGTGTTTTTTCCGAGTTGCGTAGGATGACTTCATTAAGTTAAAAAACGTTCGCGACGAGACGGTGGAATAAAAAAAACATTCCGACGACAAAAGGGTCAAATTTTCGGGCGTTGCGATGGAATTTTATCGCACCCGGTTTCAATTCAGTTGCATTTTCTTTAAATTAGATAATTTTTACGCTAATCCACATGGTTTATGCATTACACGATTGCCAAATTTATTTTATGCAATTATCTATTGAGAATAGCGCTATTTAAAGTGGCCTATATCATATATTCGCATTGCATTATATGGCAATTACATAATTGAATTAAGAAAATCGTACGAAATATTACTTGTGAATGTAGAGGATAAATAACTCCCAATGAATATTTTTCTGTCCATTTTCTAATATAAACACACTAAAGGAACTTATAATTTGAGATGGAAAACTACTCCCTTTCCGTGCATTTTCACCATGAAACGTGGAAGTGGTTACTCTTCTATGCTTGCATAACAGATATTTCGAATTAAGCAAATTTTATATTGCGGATCTTCGTTGCAACATGCATAAAAAGGGACGGTACAAACAATATCATCGAGTCATAGATCTTCGACTTTTAGAAATTAAACAGGATAAATTAATAGTTAAGGGGTTAAAGTAAGTTTGCTTCATACCAACAAAAAATTCGGTACACACACGTATGAGATTTCGATATTCGATTTAAGTTTGTGCAATATAAGACAACATCCTTTGTATCAGATTATCTGTCTAGGTTAAAATAAGTCTTTCTCCAAAAATAGTTATTAGCAGACGTTTCCCTAAATCCACCAGTTCTTCTTACCTCTTTTATGTAATGGTAATACATTTATTGTCTGGTGCAACTAGTAATTCGGCGAGACGGGTTGCAAATACAAATGTTGCGCAGAATTTAATAAAGTTTGTTTATATTGCCACGAATAGTCACATTCCTCACGTTTGAGCCTAAACCTCTCGATTTTCATAAATCACAGTGTTTTTCACAATACAAAAGGAGAAAGATTTAATCACTTCGCTTTCCTATTTCTTTTCCCTCGATCTCAAATTCCCGTTTTCATCGGCGAAGTCGCCTCGAACTTAAAACCAAACCTTTCTTCCATTCGATCGTGAACTTGTAAATCCGACCCTGACCACACATTTTGACTCATTTTTCCTCCACCCTCATATGTGTGTGTGTGTGAGTGCGTGTGCGCGCGCACTTACACGGTGCATTCACTCTTCGAACCACGTAGGCGTACACACACACACAGCCACCACCCCCACTATAACAGTCGCCTTTAAACCTCCACGCCACCATCACCCGCCACTCACGACGACCCAAACACTGCATGAATCTCCTCTCTCTCTCTCTTACCCCTCCCTCCCCCTCCCCCCTCGAACCACCTTCCCCCTCCCTTTTCCTCGCTTCTTCCTCCTCCTCCTCCCCCCTCTCCCTCCTCGCGTCCCCCTTCAATCTCCTCCCACTATCATCCCTGCTAAACCCTCCCTTTTTCCTTCCCACTCCCTCCGCCATCCACCCTTTCCTCGTGATTACACAATGGAATTTTGTTCATTTCACGCTCGAAATCATGCGGCAGAGACTATCGATTGTTTCTCGACCTCACTCTCTCAGGGAACACGTTCTTCCTCTCTCTCTCTCTCCCTCCCTTCCTGCCTCTTCCCAATACTCCCTCCCCCACCCTCTCTCTCTGTATCTTTCCTTTTTCACTTTCCCCCCTCTCTCTCTCTCCTTCTCCCTCCCTTCCCATCCTCACCTCCGGGCAACCTCCTTCCCTCTCTCCCTTCTTCCTCATTCCCTATACATACGAATTTCCTCCATTTTCATATATCCAATTGTCGTTTTTTTTTCTTTCACCCCTCCTCCCCATTTCTATCGCTATCCCCTCTATTTTCTCTTTTCTTCTTCATCTCGTCAGCTATTCCTTTTATCCCAGTGTTCTTCGCCTCCCTCGCTCCCCCCCCCCCCCCCCCAAATCATCTCACCTCCGTTACTTTCGTGAAAATTCCCTTTCACCATCTCTCTTGCTGTCGTTTCATTTTCCTGCTCTTCTCTTCAAAAAATTTCCTTCGCCGCCATATATAAGTAAAATACAACTCTCACATATTCGTCGGTCTGGTCTCGAATCTCAAAATGAAAGATATTTTTAATTTTTTCCAATGATAATGCACTGATAGCAATATTTTTACAAGTTATTTTTATTACAGCCGAGAAGGTTCAGTTTTACAAATGTATCCCTCATGGCTTTTTCCCAATATTTATGAAAGGTTATAATTTGTTATTTTTATTCAGAATGCTGTTTTTGCGTTTAAAACCGTGAAGTTGTAACAAAGGGAAAAAGCCATTGCATCTACAATAGGCATAGAATAAAATAAAATAAAATAAAATAAAATAAAATAAAATAAACAATATGGCTTTCCGTGTATTTATGAAATGTTATAACTTGTTTTTATTCATATTGCTGTTCTTGTATTTCATCCCCTGATGTTATAGCAACTGAAAAAAAATCATCCTGCAACTATAATAAGCTTAGAAAAATAGAATAAATCATATGTGTTTATCTCATTTAGGGTTTCATTTATCCATATATTTTAATTAATTGTCCTCCGTCTTCTCACTTTAATCATTCCTTGGCAGCACCTTTCACTTCTTTTCTCTTCGATCTCATCTTCTCTTTCCTCTCGCTCCCTTTCATCGCCACAATATCCCTTCTATACCTCTTCTCGATAGTTCTCTTCCCCCCCTTTTTTTTAAGCCGCGTCCTCGTTTTTCCTCCCCTCCCTCCCTCCTCTCTTCCTAGACACTGACCCCCCCCAACTCCCTCTCCCTTCTCACTCTCCGCCTTCTGCCCCTTCGCCTGACCTCTTTCATACCGATCCCTTGAAATCCCGTCATCCCACAGTCTATATATCCCTACCGAAACCTAGCGTCTCGTCCTCCCCCTCCGCTCCCCTCCCTCCTCCGCCGCGCGTCTCCTGGCTTTCATCCTCATCTGCCTCCTCTTCTCTGACTCCGTCGCTCTGAATCTCTTCCGCTGGTGACCTGACTCAGTCTACTCTCCTCTCCCCCTCCCCTCCCCTCCCGCGATGTAATCCCCCCTTCCTCCCCCTCCCAGATCCTTCCCCCACCACCCCGACCCTATCCCATCCCCTTTCTTTGCGTCCCACCGACACAATCGAAGTCTCATGAGTGTTCAAAGGATGGATAATAGTTCGAAATAATCCCTCTTACCAGAGTTCGTTCAAATATTTGGCTTGGTATAACAATCTTAAAAGTTAGGGCAAAATCATGTATTCTGCTCGACGTTTGGTGTTTTCCTTGGCATATGCTTTTCTGAATATTTATGGTTTGCCTACGTAAGCGGGCGGCGTTTGATTTCGATCTACGTCATGGATAAACGGAATTATCCTGTTTCTTACGTCGCGACATCATACGTATCTTTTACAAGGTTTCGACTTGGCGTAATACACGCCCAGGTAAGGCGTAAGAAGGCATATTTCGGGCGTGTAAAATAATAATTCGTGGAGAACAGCATCTTTGTTTTGAACCATCGCATTTTCTCTAAAGACAAAGTGTATTGTTTAAAAAATTAAATAATTCATCGTTATTAGATCAGGAATAAAAGAAATGTTCTCCTCTAACATTGCTTGTTATACCGATGATAAGTAATATCCTGATAAATTGTGCACTAAATTCCTTTGTTTAGTTTGAGTGTTTTCTTAAAAATAAATTGAAAATTACGATTTAAGTATGACTCTTTCTGGCCTAAATATATCTTCAAAGGCTCACGGTTATTATTAGGCTTGGAAGTAAGGAGGGAAGAAATTTTGAAAATATTTAATAATTTTTTAACTTAAGACATTTAATTCGCACAACTACCGGATTAATCCACGTAATATGAAATCGGTTTTTAAAAATAAAACAAAACCGTTTTTCAATTCCTCAAAAAAGAATAAAAAATATCCAAGAGGTTGCGTCCAATCTCCACTTTCAGGATAACTGGATTAATATGTTAGGAACTTTTCAGTTTTTTATCCCAGGTGAAGCCAACTCACGCCCCAAAACTTTAATAATGACTTAGCATCTCTCGTAAAACCATGCTTCCGCGCGATGTCTCCCTCGGAAATGTTCGTTTACGACGGCGCGTCGCGAACATTGTGTAGATCTCATATTCCTCGAAGCTCGCCATTCGCCCCTTTAAAACTTTATATTTATTTTGTTTTTCGTCCCTCAAGACTAGTAGTCATCCTAAGCCCTTGACTTTGTGTGTGTGTCGGAGTCTTATGTGTCTGTTGCATAGCCGCATCCCGTCCTTCTGCTTGGATTTCATGCCCTGCGACCCTTTCCGAGCCTTCCGCAAGAATAGGCTAATGCCGAACACACACACACACTGGAACAGAAACACACACACACATGACCTCCCGGCAGCGGCGAATGGTTCTTTTTTTGCCCTCGTTCCATGTGTGTGGAACAGGTTGATACGAAATCCAAGTGCAAAATAGCTTTACGCCATTCTTCTCCCACCTTCCTTTCTCTCCTCCTCTCTCCCATCCCTCTCTTTTCCTCTCTCTCACTCCTCTCATTATCTAGCGTTCAAACTCCCCTCCTTCTTCTCATCATCATCCTTTGCATAGATACGTCCCATTATGTGAGTGCACCGGTTTGATATCCCTCGCGGAAGCTCCAATTACGCTAATGCATTTACCCGGCTATGACGAGTTTAGCCGATGAAATATTTAATGCCCGATTTTTTTTTAATTAACGATTTCCCTCGTATTAATGCATGAAGATATTGTCTCACGGTATGGATCAGAAAGGAAAGAGGGCCGAGGCAGGCCGTTTTTATTTTATCATTGCTGAAATTATCGTTGACTTTTTTATGAAGTGGAATATTTTTTTGAGTGAATTAATGAAGGATTGAAGATCGGCTCTATTAAACGAGTTTTAGGACGCATTATCAAAAAGAAATTAGGATCGAAGCTCTTAAAAACCGTGTTGCGGATATTTAATGAATGATTTCGATGAAGTTACGAGCTGTAATACTTCAATTCGCCATTTTTAGTTACATGGGAGAGATATGGATATAGAACATGTAGTGTTGAATAACTATTGTTATAATAAATATACAATAAATAAAATATGATAATATTTTCCAAAATTACAATTGATTAAGCCCTTGAGAGGTAGTGTTATGCCTAAGGTAATTTCAGTATTCTAAGAATATATTTATAAGTGTACATTGTTTTATTGTTTATTTTGTTTTTATTTATATCTTATTTATGAAATATTAATATGTAGGCTTCTAACATAAGAAAAGTGGTGCAGCAGTGGCGAAGTAAAGTTTAAATGACATATCTTGATGATTAAGCTGCAATTGCTGCCATTGCATACGCGAATTTCACAATTTTTATTTTCGAAATACAATTGCATACGATTACAAATTACGCATTCATGGCATAATTTTGAGGACTAAAAGTATTTTCCCAACGAATTCCAAGACCAGGGGCGTAACTACGGTTTTAGGGCCTCCACGCAAGTCAAGTTTTTGGGGCCCCCATTTATATAAAAATATATGAAATTATTATACCGTCTTGATTTTTATCGATAGTTTTTTTACGTTTTAATTCCAGAAATACATTGAGACTCCTATAATTCTAACATTATAAGGATAGGACAAAACAACTCCAAACACTTGAGATGGGTATTTTCGTCTTCATTTCGAGCGATGAAATCTTTCATTCCCATAAGGATATTACTACTTCGAATACCTTACGGCTGATCACGGGAAAAATTCCAAGTATTTTTGTGGGGCTCCAAATATTTTTGGGCCCCACGCACTGCGTGGGCCTGCACCCTCCCCCCCTCCCCCAAGTTACGCGTCTTTCCAAGACGCGTCAAACTTCGACTGTAGAGATGCGAGAAACTACACCGAGTCATCACAAACGATCTCCTCCGCGTCGTAACGGTAAATTTGATGCCCAGCAAACTCCTGAATATTTCGAACCTCAAAACTTATGGCGCAAGTCGCTATAAACTTGTATAGTCTTTGAAGCGCGCGCGAAACTCCGTCACGACTTTACATTTGTACTCTCTTGCGCCGCATCTAAATCCTTTGGTCCGTATATACTTTTATGGTAATTGAGTGCGATAGAGACTCAGTCTGTACCCAACTTCGGGAGTCGAAGAATGACGTCAGACGGAACGGTAATGAAAGAAATCTTACATCCGGGTCAAAAATGGAACTTTGGCATGACGTACTATCTCCTTCTCTCTAATCTCTACCTTCGTAATCACTGCAAAAAGAGCACACCTCAACGAAAGAATATATATGTATAATTTATTCCTCCTATTTCCAAGTGACAATGCGTTTATATTTGTGAATTATCTGTTGTTGTAATGTAGCTAAATCTAAAAATTCATTTATATTTTTTCCTTTGACCTTTTAATTTATATTCTTAAATTACATAAATGTATTACTATCCGGCGTAACTTGATGGAACTGCTTCATAAGAAATAAAATGAAAAAACGTTGTAACTTCCCTATACTTATGTGGAAGTTTCAACATTTCTCTCATTTTATCTTAAATTACATACTATTACGAACTTTGTATATTTATGTATGCGCATTTATGTGTGTATGTTTATGTTTTTTCCTCGTATTGAAATTTCTTTTCGCCTTAACTGTTTAGAAAATTTGCGCAATTTTTTACACCACTCTTCTCTTGGTAGGTATTTTCCATAGTGGGAGAATTTTTATGTCAGTAAACGAGGCTGATACACAGTTGTTTTTTCAACCCACAAACTTAACATTATTCTATAGCAATTCTCTATGTCCTACTAATAAAATATGTAATTAATATGCAACTAGTAACTTATGCCATACATGACCAAAGGATTAAATGCAAGAAGGGACTATATAGTCTCGATTTCGACTTTAATAAAACCATTTGCCTCTCTGTTTGTCTCTCACCTATTCCAAAACCTCCCTTTCTCCGCCTGGGCCCGGGTTATACTGGTGTATGCACCGCGCTATGCTTCAAAGGCGTTGCCTCGTCAACAGTTGAGCGCACATACCCCAATGTTTATCCTAGCGGTATTTCGCGTGTTATATCCCCATGCTCACGTCCTCGGGCATGGCCATCTTTGCGACTTCGTTAAAGTCCAGAGTTGCAAAGATCTCCAACGTGGCGCGACGGTCGCCCAAAAAATACCCCTTTTGTCCATCCACCCGCCATTTTCCTTCCCGGCGCACAAACACACCGCTTTCCCGCTCCTGTTTCTATTTATGCGGCCGCCAATCGATGCGAGTGCAGTTGAGATTATATCTAGCCTACTTTGTACGCTCGGCTCCATCTCGCCTACTCCGGTGCTCTTGTCTGAGGATTAGGGAAGGAGAAGAGATTGCATTGGGAAATGAGGCGTGCGCATTTGCCTCGCTGAATGAGCAGGAACCGTCGAGAGTTCTTTTTTTTTGTACCTCGGTTGTTGTTACGAGTGCTCCGGCGGAGATATGAGATAAAAGAAATATTACGCAGCCTATGATATCTTCCGTCTTAATTGATATGGAGACCTTTTTAGCGAGTGGATGCATTTGGTCGGATACACACAACGAGATAACGCGGTCGCGACCGATATAGATCGTCACCGTACATACTACATCCTCATATTTATTTTTTTTAAAATAGGGATTGGCTCTGTCTGGGCGTTCCATGCCCGAGTATATAATAATTTTTGATTTGCAGTTTAAATTAGGTTACATTCTCGTTACGCAAACTATACTTCTTAAGTAACTTTAGTGGAGTATAAGTCAATACGTCAGAAATTTTTTCAGAGTACTTTCACGCCCACATATGCTTTCGATATTAAAGCCAGAAACGTTGATTTGTACAAACCTTTTTGAGTTCAAATTTGTACAAGTGCCATTTTTTTGCTCATAAAAAAATGCAACAAAACAGTTTCTATGTGAATGGGAAGAAGCAGTCCTTTGCTAAAATTTAGAGCATAAATTGTGCAAATTGGAACAGTGTTTGTTTTTGGGTTTCACGAATATTCTACGATGAAATTTCGGTCAAACTACCAACATTTAAACTAATGAATAGAAATAAAACGGTAACTAAAATATAGGGAGCATAATATATATATATATATATTTATATGCCAAAATACAAAGTTATAAGTGATCACATTAAACCAAATTATAAGGATTTATAATAATAAAAAACAATACAGAAAGTTAACTAGTACATCATCGTAATAATCAGAGCAGCGCTGAATAAATTCGTGCGATTGGTCACTTTAGTTAAAAAAAACTTAGCAGCCTATTTTCGGCTAAAAATGGATTACTTATGCGGTCCGAAATTTTCCATAGAATGGATTTTTTTAAAGCAAATATCTCCTCATTCGCACAAAAGGAACAATTCGTTCCATTAATATAATTAAGTTATATTCCACGAACGTTAGTGAACATTTCCATTAAGTTTAGCAATTGTTAGAACAAAGTTATATCGATGCCTTTAACTTTCCAATATCATAAAACAGGATTGGATAAAAGTATAAAAACCACTTTATGATAAATTGCAAATGACATTATTTTAATGAGAAATCCGAAATTTTATCTCATCAATCGATTATTTTTTTCTAAAATTTCTAAAATTAAATTACAGCGACATAAGAACTTATACTTATCAGTACAACTAGCAGAAATACCCGGCGTTGCTCATAGAAATTTGCTTAAAATCCGATCGGAATTCTAAATGATACATGGTATTTAAGAATTCAATCGACCGCCGCCGTTTTGAATAAAACGAACAGAATGAAACAAAAACCACATGTGCATTATTCCTGAGAGCCCTCCACAATCGTACCAAATTTGACACAAATCAATAGTAGGACTCGGGAAAATATGCGTAGTTTAATGTTTGAATCGGTTGCCATTTTGAATCAAGCGGACAGACGGACACCGTTTTGACCTTCCCCTTAGTGCCCCCTACAATCATGCCAAATTTGGTAGGAATCGGTTGAGAAATGTGGGCGTGCATAAAGTATAAGACAGACAATTGTCCGCCATTTTTAATCAAGCGGACAGACGGACACTAAAATCCCGCATTGATCTTCCCCTTAGTGCCCTCTACTATCGTGACAAATTTTTTGGAATCAGTTGAGAAATATGGGCGTGCATAAAGGAACAGACAGAATGACAGACAGACAGACTTACTAAAATATAGTGGTGGAGATCACGCGTTTTTTGCAAACATCTTTGATCACCTTAATTATTATATTTTAATACACGTCACTTTCACCTCGTAATACTCGCACATTGGCGGATATGCCGGTACCTTAGTCTCTGAAATGCTTGTCATCTCAAAACCATCAACTGAAACAATATTTCAATATACATATTTCGAAACTACAGGCAACTTTCATACCACCTTATAGGAGCAAACTTAATAATGCATTAATTTTTTTTGTAGCACGCTCGAAGTAATATCTCCTCAGACCTTATTACAATGTCATATTCTATCCAGTAATAACCAGATTTTTATCTTTATCTCTGAGCTACTTTGTCTTATTTAGAAATTTACATGCAGTTAAGGTTATCGAATAATCTAAGGTGCAACAATGAGGTGCACACTGAGATATGACCGAGTTAGAACAAATCTTAATTATCTTTTGAATCTTAAATGAAATGCCATTCAACTGTGTGGAAACTATCCCGTAATTTTATTTGAGCTAGATTCAAATTACTTTAAAAAATATAAATTCTTCGCGTAAGGTAAAGCCTTTAATTCCTTCCATTGTATATACTGAATATAAACTTGGATATTATCTCATATCCTACTGCGCATAATAAAGCGAAGCAATTACATTTTCCAAATATAATCATTCGGAAAATTTCCACAACTGGAAAATTATAATGAAATTTTTTTTATTCCGACGAATTTTTCTCTTGAATTTGAAAACAAATGAAAAAGCTAACGAAGACGAATGAAAATCATGAACCGTTTCAAGAAACTCCGAAAGCGTTCCAACGTCCTATCAAAGGTTAGTTTATTTTACGTGACAGTTTCTGGGAACAAAGTGAAGAAACACAGACTCCGCAACATATAATTCGCCTAGGATATTCTCATTTTCCAAGTCAGTCGTGCATATCCCTTAGATTACCCTTGTCACTCGCACGGCCGCTCGACCCCTTTGAGCTATACGCTCAAATGCCCCTCTCTCTCTCTCTCTGCTAATCTCACCTGCAGTATTCTCTCTGTCAACTCACTTATTTTTTTCTCCTTGCACTATACTCTCCATAAAGCCTCTCTGTACCTTTCCCATCTTCCATCTCGCATTTTCCATTTGTTCGCCCCTTCATTCTCCCATTCCCCGTCGGCCTTCTTTCCGTACAGTGTCTTATTTCCCTCCTATTCTCTCCATCTCTCCTCTTTCCACTTACTCCATCTCCTTTTCACACGCATATCTTATTCTATTACATCCAGAGTTCTTCCTTTCCATCCTAACCCATTTTCTTTCTCACCTTTTATCTCCTCCCTTCATCTCCATCCTCCTAATTCGGCCTTGGTAGACGGGTGTACCGACGGATACTAAGGTCCCGGGTTAGAACCCCACCTAGGAAATTGGGATGTTAGCGTTCGCCAGGGTTATATGTAAGATATGGACATGATTGTTTAAAATATCGCCCTCAATAAATATGGATTAATATTATTATAAGATGTGGTACAAACTGAAAACATTTGAAATAGCCATGATTACTGTAACACTGAATGATATTTCGATGTGACTTATATTAAAATTATCTCTGAATTGATATGAAAAAATACGACATTATAACTTTAGATACGAAAAATATGATGCAGTAACAAACAGACCAGTATAAAGAAGGAACCTGTTGACAAATAATAGTGACATAGCAGGACCTTAATGCTAAAAGTGGCTAGTTAGTTAGGCACTTTAAATAGTACTGTAAATTTTCATCATGAGATTATTATAATATACGTAAATCAAAATGTTTTTGCAACAACGATAGTTTTTTTATAAAATTATATTATATAAAAAATAATAATGTCATTGTTATCCTCCCACGGTCCCTCTTTCCCTTCTCTTCCCACTCCCTAAGTCCCTTTTCCCCCTCCAATTCTCATTCTATCCCGCCCCTAATTCATCCCCCCCCTCCTTACCGCCTCCCCCACTTCTCTCCCATCTTTCATTCCCTACACCCTCTTTCTCCCTTCCATTTTCCTCCCCCTCCCCCCACCCACCCTCCACCCACATTTGCTTCCCTTCTCCACTTGCTCGATCATTTCACGGTCCGACGAGATATCGACGGTTCATACGTCCGGAAGATGATTTAGACTGGTATGGGTTGGGGAGGACGGAACTCATTGGGATGGGAGGGAGAGGGAGAGAGAGAGAGAGGTAGGGCGAAGAAAGGAGGTTACACAGAGAGGGTGATGTGAAGAGTAATGAGGAGATGGAGAGGAAAAAAGTGTTTTGGTGAAGGGATAGAAAAAGAAGGAGGGTGCGAGGGAGGGGAGGGAGAAGTCGAAGTGAAAATGTGAGATACGAGGTGGCTGTCGGCCGAGAGAAGGGAGGAGGGAGGTGTGGGGGAGTGGGAGGTGGGAGGGGGGGAGGAGAGGAAGGGGGAGGGTTTGGAGTTTGTGAAGTAGAAGGGATTCAGGTGTGGAGTTTGGAAAAAGAATGGTTCCTAGCCTCTTACAGTTTTTCATTCGGCGGAGGATTAAAAAAGATAATAAAAAATAAATCCAAGAGAGAAAGGAAGAAAAACTTTAGGAGTACCGTAATGTAGTTGATTAATCGCTCAACGCGCAGGTACCGCAAGAGGAGGAGAGGGTGCGAGTGTGCATGATGTTGCAAACTGGGTGAAAGCATTCCTTCCTGCACGATCGCGGATTTTTTTTAATTTAATTTTTTAATTTAATTTTTTAATTTTATTTTTTAATTTTAGTTTTTGGCCGAAAGGCGTTCGATTAGGGATGAAAAAGTTTTCGGATTCGACGTCCGTCTTTGTTCATTTTTTTTTAAACAGAGGAAAGACCGATTATTTGCGAGAATATTAGAACGTGATTAATAGACTCGTCAAGCGATCCGAAAACGAGTCGCGTTAAAAATGCGGGCATGGGAAATGCATTTAAAAAAATTCGGGTTTTTTTTTTTGAAAGATGCAGTCAAAAGGAGAATTAATGAAGTGGTGTCGGTTTTATTTTTTTCTGGGAAAATATTTTTTCGCGGTTTTAATCAATCGAAAAATGACATTATGAAGTTGAAACCTAGGTAAAGGTTTCGATTACAAATTTTCGAAACACCTTTTTACGGAGATTTACGCGATAAATTCGTTTGTATTACATTTCAGAAAATTAAATATTACGACAGGTTTAAATATTTTTAAGAACGAGGACAAATTTAAATCTTGAAGAAATACACGAATTACCGTTTCCAGGAGAAAGAGGAGCGGATGATCACATTTTTAATCCACATGCGTTTAAACGCAAGCAATTGTTTTTTTATTGGTTTATGAATAACAACTATATGATGAAGTATTCGCAAATACGTATATAATTCATAATCCACCACAAAAAATCGAATACATGCGATCAACGCTGGAATATTAGCAAAGAAACTAAATCTAAAAACTTCCGCGGACATTTACCTTCATTATGAATTTAACCGAGCACATACAAAAACTCATCGATCATGCGGAAATCGATTTTTAAATAAAATGGATTTAAAAAATCATCCTCCGGATGAGTTTTAGAGTCTCTGCCATGGTCCTAGATCGGATCACCGATTCGAATTAAGACGTTAGTCAAAACTCGCAACACCAAGGAACTCATTTCCGAGACCCCAATCATCATCATCCTCCCGCGTCCGTTGGCAATTGGTCTCCCAGCAACGGACGGCAGCTACAAAAGAATCCTCGAGGTCTCCCCCCCTTTCCCTATTAGTCTTGTAATACACTATCGCCGATTCAAAGCAAAGCAAGATTCAAAGCACCTATAAGTACTCGAAGTTTATTTTTATCCATCCGGCTTCCCTTGGTCTTCCTAGGCGACGGATTGAATAAACACTTCCACCCGAAGGCGATTTCTAATTACAACTCGAGGCAGGCCAGGCTAAGATCGCGGCGATATCGTAGATGAAAAGCGCGCCACTGTGAGTCAAGTACTAATTTCTATTTAGTAACGGTAGCTCTTTCTCTCTGCCTCTCTCCCACTCTCTCCCTCTCTCTCTCCCTCTCTCGTGATCCCACCCTGTATCTCACTCTCTCAATCATCGAATGAAGTGGAGAAAGATCAATTTCGACGAGATGCTCGAGAATCCGAGGTGTGATTTCTGTCGCCCGGCCGATCTTGATGGAGTCGCATAGGCGTGCGGGGAGTGTAACGGCTTCATTGACGGGCAGAAATTTGATTCATCGGGGTCGACGCTTTTGTGGGTGTGATTTAAAAAAAATATATATCGACCGAAAATTGATGAATGACGTAGGCAAGTTGCATAGAAAGGAAATGAGGAATTTTTTTTTAATCGTTATCGTTGATGAACGATACGTCAATTACCACCGACGAAGGGTTTGTTAATTAAATACGGACATGGATTACTCGGATTTTTTTATAATTAAGGAATTAATCTATATCATCGATATTATCTATAATTTGCGGGATAAGCTTGTCGAATAGAGTGATATCCATGATGAAATGAGAAAACAATTTCAATAAAGCCTACCAGTCTCATTGAGGTAGTACATTTTCAGGTCAATTATTCGATGAAGGTCGAAAGTTGAAATGCCTAACTCATATGAAATGTGGAAACATTTCCCGTCATTACAGCTTATGCCTGTCGCATCTTCGGATCATGCTATCCATCATTTTATATCATTAGCTAACTCACGTTTTAACTAATCGAAATTTGCTATCGTCCTCTTGTTCTGTGCAAGCAATCAAATCAAGTTTAACAAATAAGATAGAAAAATAGAAATTTTCACACATTATTTACTGAGTGGTACAAATAGGATAAAATTATCAACAAACACAATTGTTCTTCCGCGATTTACGCTATCTCTTATGGTAGTTTTCATGAAACGTTTTATTTTTATATGGCTATATCAAACATAGTGGAGTAGATTAAAAGCTATCCCGAATAATTATTGTGCACTCTAGAATGTGCAGCACATGAAAAATACGATAGTCCAAAAACCCGAACGATTTGTTCAAACGGAAAACGCTCAGGCGAATAAGTATTAAAAAAGCGAGCGAACGCGGGTAAATTGGATAAATCTGTGTCATATATCGAAACAGTACTATTTTTTTCTGATAACCGCACAGATATATTTATATAAATTCGTTTCGTTTATTAGTTTTTTTGCGACTGTTTTTTTTATCCGTTTCGAAATACGTGAAGCTAGAAATATTCTCCACATAATGGATTTTTACTTTTATTTGCTAATGCGTGCTCCAAATAAAGCGATTCCGAGAAAATACTTAAATTTTCTAGATTGTAGGCCGAAGTGTAGGATTGTATTTTTCGAACAAAATACAGCGAGTTTACAATATCGGTGGTAAGCGGTAACTCAATAAAAAGCAGAGAATTATTTTACCACATATATTCTATAGTTAATCAGTAGATAACGGAAAGAACTCATTAGTGTTTGTTTATTATGACAAATCAAGACAATTTTCCGCGTTGAATCGTAAATAAAGCCTGCAGGAATAAACAAAATTAACAGCCTGTAAAAAAAATCGAAACTGATTCCGAAAGGAATAACGCACTGCGCATTCAACGACACATTAAGTATCATTTGTGCTTAATCCAGTTGATATGAATGGTGAGAGAGGCTCAGAGACATTCATTTGAAAGCTTTCCGATTTGAATTGCGAAGTTTTTATTTTAGTTATTTTTTAAAATTCAATTTGCGAGATGCTGCGAAATGGCCGATTTCTGTTATTTCTGAAAAACTGACATGCAGATTTTTTAAAGGAAATATTTTATCATTTTTTATTTTTGAAAAATGGCATTAATCAGCCGTTAATCGATGCATCCCACCGCTAATGAAATCCGGCGTTGAAAATTATACTCGAGATCGTAAGCAATTACTTTTGACGAAGGAAAAAATTACGTGGTAATTTTCCTCCGTAATTCATTCTGAAAAAATGTTAAATTATCTAGGAAGGCGACTTTTATGTGAAAGGAAAGCGAGAAAGAGAGAAAGGAAACGCATTAATTTTCCGAATGGAAACACTAGCGAAGTTTAACCGCGGCTGTTGGTGCGTTGAGACAGAAAACGTTGTCCTGATTCAATCCTTCGCGCTCGACGAAACGGGAAAAAAGCATATCTTCAAACAATCGCGGAACGCGTTAATAACGCGCTAACAATTTTTTTATTAACTCAACGCGATGAACATCAATAAAAGAGTCTTCTTTGTTAAAATGACGTTGAGTAGGACAGGTTAAAAGAGGAAGTGATGAGGTTTGAAGGTTTCTCGATGGTATTAAACCTTGATTTTACATCATACTAAATTTTGGTGATAAAATTCTTTGTTATTTTGCTTTTCTGAATGGATTGGAATGATAAGCTTTTGATACATATAGTGTATATATATATAACTATAGAATCAATGTGAACTACCGTAAAAATCGGTTAACGCGAAATGATAGGGACCAGCACAATCATTTCGTGTTATCCGAATTTCGATTTAACCGAATTCCATGTTAACAGTCGAAAAATTTTCATTTATCAAATATGGAATTAGACTTGTAGGCAAATCCATGATATTTATCAATAATAGGATGCAACACACAGCCGAAGATATTACCACTATCATGGGGAAATCTCAAATGCCATTTCGTGTTATCCGAAGAATTTTGCAGGTATTTATTTTCGTGAGACCGAAAAATATTTTCGTGCTGAGCGGTTTTTCGTGTAAACCGTTTCGCGTTAACGGATCGAGCAAGCGTTTCGTTTTAACCGGCATTTCGTTTTAAGCGTTTTCGTGTTAAGTGGTTTCCACTGTAGTTTTTAAAACTGTTTATTGTCATTACAGATATGACATACGACGCAAGAGCACAGACTACTTAGACACGCTGTAATTGAAGATCTTTTATAAAGTAGATAGACTCTGACATTTTAAGAAGACGACGCATAATTTTGAGATGATACAAAAATCATTTGCAATCCATTTCAATATAAGACAAAAATTATTTATAAAACCAAAATACGAAACTTACGCATTCCACGACAGGTTGTTTAGAAAAGCATTACATAAATTTTATTGATTCGTATGACGGCTCGTTTAGAATTTTAGAGCATACTAAAGACTTCTTAATTGAACAGCGATTGACCTTAATACAACCGGACACCCATCTTAACGGAGGAAGTGGACAGTAAAAAAAAAGTCTTTCCGCAGTAAATGACAAGAGTGACCTCACGTATGTATTATGCCCTATACTGCGTCACTCTGCTCCTGTTTTTTTGTCGTTTCCTGCAGGTATAGATGTTTGCGCGCGGTAGGATAAAACGCAAAAAAGAACAACTCAAAAATGACCAATCACGGCACGTTCGTAACCTGTCACATTCCCATAGCAGGAAAATGGGAAAAGTTCACCGGTGCCGAGTCTAAAAAACCTCATCGACTCTTTGTTTTTTACTCGTGCTAGGGAAACAATAAAAAAGAACGACAATGTATGGCGATCGACGACAAAAAAAATATATGTATTAATACGGGCGCGAACATAAATGTCAAACGACAGCACGAGCGACAAAACAAAACGGCAACGAAATCAAACCTACGAATGCGGAAAACAAGCGAAAATCGACGAAAAAATGGCCGTTGGGTCATAATGGAAGGGGAGGGTGAGTTATGGAGAAAAGAAAAGGGAAAAGAGAGAGAAAACGAAGGCTTAAAAAAACAGTCGAATGTTGGCGTTTAGCTGAGCCACTGGCACGCACATTGGACAACGTCGAGACGCAGGAAAAAGTGCGTTCGTTTATTTACCTATTTTTTGTCGATTCGCACTGCACTTACGAAAAGAAGTAAAAGAAAGGAAGAGAGGAATGGGAGGGAAAACAGGAGACTTGTCAGGAACGCGGACGAGGGAGATAATTAATGAGTGGAATTCACATGGAGAGAGAGAGGGAGGGAGGGAGGGAGGGAGAGAGGGAGAGAGAGAGAGGGAGATGGAGAGAGAGAGGGAGAGAGAGGGGGAGAGAGAGGGGGAGAGAGAGAGAGGGAGAGAGAGAAGTCGAAGAGTAAAAACCGTGACCCGCTATTGCGAGGGGAGTGTCAGATAGATAAACCTGACAGCTCAAGCTCTCATTCTGTTTCTCTTTCCTCCGTTTTTTTTCTTTATCCTCTCTCTCTCCCTTCCTCCCTCCATAGCTCTTATTCCCTCCTTCCACCTCCTTCCACCTCCCTTTACCTCCATTGATCTCTCCACCTTCCTCCACATCTTCCTTATTCCCTCCATCCCTCAACCTCCCTCCATTTCTCTCTCTCCACGTGTCTATACCTCCCTCCTCACCTCTCTCTGCTTCCTTCCACCTCTCTCCGTCCCTCCACCTCTCTCTACCTCCCTCCACCTCTCTCCCTCCCTCTTCCCCTTTCATCCTTTATCTTTCTCTATTTTAACCATTCTCATGGATCTTTTGCTGTAATATATAAGACTATTACACATTGAGTAATAAGTCATCTACCTACTTCGGCACGTTTTTATCTGCTACGCTTACACTCGATTTTTTTTGGTTTCTTTCCTTGGAACCGGATGGAAAATTGCACGCGTATGTTTTTTATCGCTCCTACATACAGATAAAAATGCCAACTTTATTATTCGCATTTTATCCTATTTGCGCGCTCGCGTCGCGCGCATCTGCGTCACGGCGGATGAAATGAACACCGTCGCCACATTATTTCCGTCTCCATGGATTATTACTACTTCCGTACTCAAAACAGATTTAATTAAAACGTATTCGATCGGCTGACACACGTCTCTCTCTCTCTCTCTTTAAGCACGACCGACGGTGACGTAGCCGTCAAATGACTGCAGCGCTAGGTATGTAGTAGTATTCGATAACAAAGACCAATTCGACCGAGTGCGCGTTCGGTTGCATTTAGTCAAATTAGCGCCGCCCTCATTCGTTGATGCGCTCTCTTTCTCTCTGGGGAAAGGGTTGAGCACCGCATTGTGCATCTCACCCTCAGGTGGTGCACGCTATGCACCTCGGTTCTTTTGACTCGCGCAAGCCGAGTTTTTGTTTTTTTCTCCTGGAGATCTTCATGTGGACAAAATGTCGCAAATGTGTTCCTACCTGTGGTAAATACTCGCGAAACCAGAATATCCGCAGAAACGTTAGTTAATATGGGAGTCGCGCGATTAGTAGAATGGAAGAAAAATAAACAGGACGATATCTGTGGGAGGAAGAATTTCAGAAAACGTTCGTGTCATTATTAATTGCTGCTTCTGAAAGGAATAGATACTTTGTAATCGTAATGACCGATAATGTATTATTCCATTGGCAATTAAATACTTCAGAATCACCAAGTGATTTTATAATTACTTTTTACACGTTTTACATTTTGTGTCTTATATTTAAATATCATTTTCTTTTTCAAGTCTACAAGTTCGATTTATTTAAAAAGAAATATTGCAATTTAAGTAGTCTGGTATGTTTATCACTTTAAAAAATTAATTTAAAATAAGTTTTGCAAACATATGTCAGGTGAGGTGTGATAATAAATGTTGAAAATAATAACACGTAATAAAATCACCGATAAAAACTTAAAAAAGAGATTCGTTGTTCCGGCTTTGAATGCCAGAACCGCTTGTTAAATTGGAATGTTATTTAACATAGGGAATATATTTTGTTTTTAACCTTATAAAACTTAAAAATAAATGTTTTTGTAGGTCGCTGAATACTCGAAAAGCAGGGCCAAATTAATAATTAAAATAATTTCATTTTAAATGTTTTAATGAATTTATATTAATAATTCCGTCCTTTAACTTTATGTTAATATATATCTAGCATCAGGGAGAATTGCATTAAAATATTCTTTATCGCCATACCCATGTTGCATAACCTTTATCCCGTGAGAACCGATCACCTAGGGAATTTCCCACTCCTGTAACAATGATTTTTTTTCGAATCGACGTCACCGTAAATAATGGGAGGAGAGGAAGGGGCAGAGAACTGGGCGGAGGCGGAAAATGGCGTAGAGAGCGCAATAAAGCAAAATATTGATTCAAAAAGATCGATGCTGCATAAGCTCACGCGGGGGAAAACGCACTCGTACACGAAGGAAGAGTGCCGTGAAATGAGAGGTTATAGGTATGCGTCGGATGGGCGAGGATGGCGCTGAAACAACAGGCAGACTCTTTATCTCTCTCTCTTTATCTCTCTCTCTTTCTCTCTCTCCCTCTCTAATGCGTTCCACCCCTACACACACACACACACTCTCTCCCTCTCTCTCGCCTACAAACTTGCTCCTTCTCTTACTCACTCTACCACCTAAACATCCTCACCCCTCCATTCACCTCGTTCTCATTCCTCCTTCATTCTCCCGCCTCACTCTCCTGCGTCTACGATTGTCTCCTTCCTCTCTCCTTTTGATCACGACACTCCATCCCTTTCTTTTCTAATCCTGAAGATTTCCCACTTTTCTCTGCATTAATTTCTAACCCTCATCCTCTCCATCTTTCTCTATCCCCCATCCTTCCACTGCTCCTATCCCTCTATCTATTACTTTCCCTCTCTCTAAAGTCGTTTGTCTGTCTGTCTGTCTAGTCTCCTTCTCTCTATTCATCTCCCTCCCTCTATTCCTCACTCTATATTTTTTCCATGTTTTTTTTACTAGGATGGCCAAGTCAAATCTCTCCTAGGTTTTTACCGCAAATACTTTGTATTTTTTTTTAGAAGTTCTCCGAATTTGAAATTGGATATTTTGCTTGTACGTTCTTCTATTTGTTCATTTTCGGGTTCTTTTTTGTTAAATTCTGCGTAGCTGTACATATATAATCATTTTAATTCTCCTTTGTAACTGTTGACGTAGGGTTAAATGTAAGAAGGGACTATATAATCTCAATTTCGCCCTTAATAAAGTCGTTTGTCTGTCTGTCCATCCGTCTATGTTCCTCTCCATCACTATCCCTCTCTCTCTCTAGTCTCCCCTTCTCTCTCTCTCTCTCTATTCTTCTATATCTTGCTATACTCCCTTTCTCTCTTCGTCCCTCGCCCACCTCATTCGTATCTCCTTTGTCCTCCCTCCCTCTTCCACTCCTCCCTTCCTCCATCCCCCTCCCACATGCCTCTCTTCCCTCTTTCTCTCTCTTTCTGTGTCAGGAGTGGTTGCGACGCGGTCGAATGATCACTGGATTTTTTTACCCACTCCAACAGAGGGAAAGGGTTCGTTTTTTTTATGCGCGGCGTGCAAATGGGCAACGAAATGAAAGTTTTTCATTTTTTCCCCCTACACGCATTATTTGCCGTGTCCGCGTGTGCATGTGCTTCCAAACGAAACAAACTACTCCCCTTCCAATGCACTGTTAAGTTTCACTTTTTGGCGTGTGCATAGGTTACGTGCGTGGTGAGCTTCCAAACAGGATCGCCTCTGCCTTCATCCCGCTGTTCCATTTGTTCTCATATACCACTGAACTGACTTGACTCCGTTGAAATACCAGAACTAAAGGTAACATTCAAATGGAGGGTTTGAAATTAGATTTTATACAGTAGTGACCCTGGGAGGTCTATAGACGGGAAATTTTCATTCTAAAACCGACCCCTCAAACAATCTGAAAACAAAAGTAAAACAAAAATGATTTCCGATTAGATTATTGATATAAATTTCTTAACCATGAATCTGACGCAAAAGTTGAAGCCATAACTAATCTGGGCAGAAAATGGTTCAGTTAATCTTTGTGCAATAATAAAATATTCAAAATGGAATAAAAATATTTATAAAAATCGCGGAAAAATTGGTATTATGACCATGACCTGTTACGAAATATCTCAATATTTACCGATATCGCAACTTAGCGGAGAAAGTTGACATCGCTTCAATCGAACAATTGATAGATATTGCAAACAATTCCAATCGAAAAAAGCGAGCTTCTTTTCACGCGTTCACCCCTTTCAATCTTTCCTCTATCCTCTCATCCATTGATTGAAAGGGAGAAAAAGATTGGGAGGTGGAGAGGGGGGGAGACAAAGAAAGAGAATATTTTTAATTAATCGGACTTCAGCTCGGTCGGGGTATTTCAGCAAATAAGTAGAGATACGTATGGGCACAAACACCCTTATGCATATGTATGCACGCATGCGAGATGAGTGTAGAGGAAGAGAGAGAAGTGAATGGCTACCAGCGCACGCCTCCCCGCCTCTTCCATCCTCACTAGACGCGGCTTTTACCTTTTCAAAAAAAAAAAATAACAGGGGGGTGGGTGACTAGAGTACGTTGAGTTTGGAGGAGGGTTTTCAAGCCTCATCGCGCGGTTGGATGGGGTTATATTGGAAGGCAAACTTGACGGCAGCGGTAGAAAAAAAAGAATTAAACGAACTAACAGCGACATCCATAATCCCCCCTCCCCTCCCCTTTCTCTCTCTCTCGTCCATACTCCTCTAAAGAGGTCCCGGGGCGAGGGAACGAGAGGGCGCGCGTCACTCAAAAGACCACGCCTATAATTATTTGTGATTAGGCGTCGCAAGTTACGAGCAAACTCACTCTCCCCTTTCCTTCCTCAGGAGACGGCGATGTTGATTCGCTCGAACACGCCGCGTATTTCACGACGGCGTGGTTTATGTGAGAAAAGGGAGGTAGAGGGGGGAGGGAAGGATGGATGGGAGGAGGAGAGATAAAGGAATGCGGCAGAGGAAGAGGTCAAGAGAGAAAGAAAGGGTGAAGGTGAGAGACTCGGCGCGGAGAACGAGTGAAGTGAGAAGAAAAGTTTGAAAAGTATGTTAGTTCAAGCGAGTTTTATATATATATATATATATATATATATATAATATATATAATATATATTATATATATATATATATAATATTTATATATATATATATATATATATATATATATATATATATATATATACAGTAAAACTCGTTTATTACGAATTTGAGGGGACCGACTCATTGCTTCGTTATAAGCGTGACTACGTTATATACGAGAAACATGGTTTTTGGCCTAAACATCCCATATAACACGTATACACATACAGTAAAAGCTGTGCTATCCGTCTATTTGGAACCGGCCGGCCTTAGATACCGGCAGTTACACAAATACAATTCATTTTGTATTTCTTTTTCTTTTTTATGAATTTTTGTCTGAATAGTATAAGTGTAATACCACAACTTCCACTTTAAAATTTCTTAAAATATAAGATGTATATATATTAGTACGTATTTACTCCGTATACTTCTGTGGCTGCCGAGTAAGCATGGCGTTTTTGGTTACGTAAGCCATTTTCATTGTCTAGATGTTTTGGTGTACTTCTACAATTTCCAGTTTTATCGCTTTTTATTATTTAAAAAATTACCCATCCATTGAATATTGCATCAAAATAAATACCTAAAAGCAAGGAACAGGAGAGAAAAGGTTGATTTAACGCTAACACGAAATCTGGAGCTGATCAAACGAATTGAAAAAGGAAAAAATAGAGCAGCCATAGCAAAAGAATTCAACATCGGATCTTCCACGCTCAACGATATCAAGGCTCATAAGGCTAAATTAATGAAATTTTTGCCATCTTCTGAGACGAGTAAATCAATTAATAAACATCATACGCTTCATAAGCCAAAAATTGAGGAACTGGATAGAATATTATATGACTGGTTTTCACAGAAATGTTCTGAAGAATTAAATAATTTCGTCCTTTTCTAATAGAGTAAATAAAGGTAAATAAGAAAGATAAATAAGAAAGATATAATCCAATAAATTCAATTTTGGGAACAGGTTCACTGCGGTAAACCCAAAACTTCCCGGACGCCCTAAACTTTTCAATAGTCTTTTTGTTTTGCATGTAAGCTTAGCAACGTATTAAATAAGAATGGGTAAATAGTGTCTATATCTAACTACGTGTGGAAGAATTAAAATGGAAAATGCAAACCCCATGCATAGTTATGTTTGGGGAGTACGGTAGTGAACCTAAGCCCAATTTTGTTTAGTTATTGCTAAATTTGCGATGTCAAAATCGAAAAACGCTCACCTAACCGGATATTTCTCCTAATCGGCTTTCCTCAATCACCAAGATAGCCGAATAACACAGCTTTTACTGTATTTGCAGTGAGTCGACTTCAATACCGTACTTACATATGCAAAGAGATGCTTATCAACTTCGCGGCATGTAAAATGTTCGACTGCTATTACATACGATTTTTAAATGGTCAATTAATATTATTTACATAAATTAATTTACATAAACATTTCAAATTTTTAATATCAATTTCAAAACAAAGGGAGGGTGGAAATTCGTATGGAAGGGGTAGATGGAGGAAGGGGACCTCTACGAACAAGTGCGCGGTAAACGGGCGGAAACTATTCATTACTTATCGCTCTGCTCGCCAAAATTCGTTATATATGAGGCATTTTTTGCCACGGGACCAAATATTTGTTCGTTACAGCCGAGAATTCGTAAAATGCGTGTTCGTTATATCCGAGAAATTTAACCAATGCCCTTATGGAGAAGTTCAAGGGACCGAGACATTTCTTCGTTATAGCCGAGATTTCGTTTTAGGCGTGATCGTTATAAACGAGTTTTACTGTATATATATATAGATATACTAAAATGAGGAGAAATGCTAAGGTATGCACACAGTATGGGCGAACGTGCGATGAGTGAAAAATATGCGGAGATGTATTCAGAGAGCGAGCCTTGACGGCTTTTCATGTATGTGAAATGAAATAATGAGGCGAAGAGTAATGAGGGGAAGGAAGAAGGAGAGGACGATGCAAGAAACGGAGTTTACAGGTGCCAGGGAAAAACAGAAGAATGCGAGGGAATTGACATGGTAGAAGAAGCACATGATCGTGCAATCTAATCCAGGGAGGGTGTTTGACCTTTATACGTACGTGGCGGGTCGGATTCATAGTTGCTAATTCGTTGGCCGTGTTAGATATCGGAGGAGTGCTCCGGCGGGCTGGATAATGGTTTACGTTGGAACCGACTCAAATATTATGTTATTTCAAGTTGAAATTACCCGTGAAAAATAACGGCTAAGCATGACTAAAGAGTAAAATTAAAAACTCTTCCCGTCCTCCCTCACTCTCTTTCCCTCCCTCTGCCCATTCTTTTATATCTCCCCCTCCCATTCTACCTTTCCCTCTCCTTACTTCTTTCTCTACGATATCGACAGAACATGCCACTGTATCTTATGCCGCCGGTGTTACAATACTGTGACAGACAAACGGCCACACGAATTATTATATAGAGACATAATTTAAAATTCATACCAAAGGTTTTTGACTGTGAATTTAAGTGAAAAATATAATGACCTCTGTATTAAATAACACGGATCCCTTTTTCAGTTTCTCGGGTCTCGTGAAATGTTCTAGCGTGACATAAGTCGCACGTCCCTATTCCAATCACTGTGATATGGACCTCAGGAAAAGTTATCATAAACGAAGAAGAGTCGAATTTCTTGCCATTAAAGATAGCTTGAATAAAGTGTACCAACCGAAAGGAGGAGAGAAATAAACTGAAACGGAAGGTAAATTCCAATTTGAGATCGGCTAATGAAATCTTCCTGTGAAATCGCAGTTAAGATGCAAAGAATCACAGGTTTCAAATGAAGAAGAGATGAGAAACGCTGAATTTGAAAGAAAGGAGGAAATGGCAGAAATGGAAAAAATTATGAAATGAAGTGAAGGAAAAAATAAAAAGTTAATGTTAAAAGAATTATGAGAATTGAAAGAAGAATAAAGATGTCTTTAACGATACACAAAATTGGAAGGAGAGTGTAAAATAGTTCTAGAAACAATTAGCATTTATCTTAAATTTTATTAGGTGAAAATTAATAATACGTTTCCTGATATTTAATCATTCATGTGAAAGAGGTGGTGTGGTACCAACTTTTCGAGTTTATTTATTCGCCTAAGAGAGAAATTTTTTGGTTTACTTAAAGATGACGAAGATCATTTTGTATATTTTCTGTTTATATAGCTACTAATAATTCTTAATGTAATCAGATTTGTCGTTCGCTACCTTTTTTGTAGTTATTTGAAAGTCAAATACGATTAAGACACATTTATGTATGTGTGACTATAAATCGATTTATAAAATTACTCAAGGAGATTTTTTTCATTTGCATTACAATTTAATTCCCAACAGTTACTAACTTTACGCGCGTGAGAAATTCAGAGTCTTCTACTTTTACATGTTTAATTTTCGTATAATTTAAAAATAAAATAAACCCGATATCGTCTTTTCAATAATGAAATTGGCAAAAGTCTACTTTAAAAAATAAATTTACCTTTACACGAATATGAAATCTTAATAATCCAATTATTTCTATTTACTTGAGAGACCGCCGCGGCTCGATATAGAGAAGAACGCCGGTTCCTCAACAAATGCGGATTTAAATCAACTTACGACACTGAAATAATTTTCCGCCTACCGCCACCGAATCGGATGTAATTAACGGCAAGTTACACTCTCGGGAACAACATCAGCCGGTTAAAAAAAAAAAAAAAAAGTATGGGATCGTCCCCGTTTCCCTTCGGATTGAGTAGCAATTCGAGCGGATGGCTGGCGAACTAAAAAAAAAAAAACACGGTGACACCGGTAAAATTTGCAAAATCGAACGAATGCATCGCCTAATTTATTTATAGTTCGGAGATCGCTCCCTTCTCTGCTTCTTCCCTCGCTCCAGAGAAAAAATATTTTTAAAAAACGCGAATAACGCCGTTTCGCTAACGATAAAATGTCATGGCGGATGAGCTAATTTTATAAATAAACGGAATGAATCGACCAATTATTCCGACTGTATACCACTTTTTAAAATCATACCCGATGAATGCACTCGGGTAATAAAGGTAAAAAAAAAGTCATGTTTTTCGTAGGGTCTGGCGGTAACCAGGTTACGTCATGACGCATCATTTGGCGAGAGAGGGAGGTGGGAGAAAAAATGTTCTAATGTGATGGAGCGAAATTTATGTATGAATAACGCCGGTCGAATGAATGTCAGCGACAGATTTCGAAACAATTTATGTTTCCGTCGCCTGGATAATTGACAAGCAAAAGGCTTCTATTAAAAAACTAAGGGCTCCGATGAAAAAATAAAAAAAAGCTCGATTGAAAAAATAAACGTTGATATGTGCCGTTCCAATTAAAAGCGTTCCGACGACATCGGAAAAATCGCGCGAGTCGGCGAATTCCGCGAAAAGGTTAAATTACTCCATAGTCCGTCGAGTATTTTATGACGAATATTATTTTCGCGCCGAAAAATAAATGTTCGGCAACGCTTGTGATTCATAATTAATTTTCTTGCGCCAAGGGGATAATATTTAGCGATGAGCGGGGGTAATTATTTATAATTAATGTCAACAGAAGATAAAGAGATGAACATATGTGGCACTTTTACATACGAAAGTCTGAAAACTAAACCAAAGGAAAAATTGACAAACGCCATAATCAATATGAAATGAAATTCGCGTTTCCGTTTTTTTTTGCACTAATAAGTATTTATGCGAAGAAGTTGTTTTTGAGAGTTTTTGAGCTGCTACTTTTCCACACTCCTATATGACTAGGTAGAGGAAAAGTTAAAACATAAGAATAAGAAAAGTGCATGATCGAGAGAGACAAAGATTAAAACCTACAGTTATCGAAAGAAATTTCAAAGGTTTTTCTGTTTCATATTTTTTATTTAAATTTTTGAGTCTTTGCTTTTGTTAGTGCAAAATCCGACGAAACTAATTATACTTAAATTGAACTTCGTTTTCCAATAAGGATCCAGGTTATATTACTTTTATAATATTAGATGAAAGATTTATATATTTTTACAGCAGTAGCAGAAGACTAGCTCCTTTTTTTTACGGTTTTCTAAATTCAATGGTAAATAACGCAGGCAAATATGATAATTTAATCTTGGATAAAAAATGAAAACTCACATTTATCCAGTCCAATATTACATTACAAACGAACTAAACCTTGAATTTCTTAAAGTAATTACGGTATATTCCGGATCGATTCTATTTTATAGAAATTTAATGTGTTGCTTGTTTCACTTATATTAGTTATATATAATTTAATGCGTTTCCACCTGGACATGTGCCTAATTGCAGCGTTCACATTTGTAAATTAATTAATTAATAAATATAACAATCTTATGTCCGAAATCTGATTTCTCAAATATTCTTTCGATAAAAACTATTTTTTTTTGCTTCTCAATAATCTAGTCTCCAATTCTGATTTTTTTGAAATGCTAATTTAAAATATCTTAAAATCGTGACCTAGTTAATTAGATAGAAAAAAAGAAACCCTGGATATAATCACACATGATTTTTGTGATTTTCAATTATATGTGTGATAAATTTCGTCTATCTCATCTGTGTCAGAATAATGTTTGTCAGACGAACATACGTATACTGATAATAATGTAATGCAGAACACTAAATCCAATACATATTACTATACTATTACTAGGAGGATATGCCTAAAAAGTTATCTTTTTTTATCTCAATATGCTGATTTTAATTAAGAAAAATTTCCCCATTTGCCGAAGTGAACGACGCTGCTGAACCATATACTTTTCAAATAAACCGCAGGAAAAGGGAAAAACGCTACCAAAGAAATTCTTTCGTAAATTACTCAGAACAACATTTGCTGCGAAGTTCCACTTTCCTGCAAATGCGCCACGAGCTGCAACGGACACGTTTTCAATGACCACGAGTATACGGAACCGTATATTTTTTTATCGATATTACTCGCTGGCTGGTGCGCGATCAAATATTTACCGCACCTGAAGCAAGTTCCGAGCTAAATCTTCTCCATCGAGAGGAACTAGGTTTAAAAAAAATACTCCGATATTATTTCCCCCAATAACAAAATTTTGAACGTGTGCCAAGATTTTCCCTGTCCACTACCATTTCCGTCCGACTTCATGCCTGTTTTTTTCACGCTTCCTGCTGGCGGAATTCAATTTGCAACTAAGTCAGAAAATAATAACAACAAATGAAACATGAAACCGTCTCCTTGGCCAAAAATTTTAAAGCATTACTTTTTTATCAGGCGTGCGCACCTGAGTTGAAAGCTGCTATATATATATAGTATCGAATTAAGCGTCTCATTTGGGATATTTTGTAATCACGGAGCATTCAGCATCGGCTGGTTTCGGAGAGCGCCAGATTCATCCATGCCTTTCCTGTGCGGATAAAAGGAAAAAATAATGCTTTCGTATAAAGTTTAACTAGGGATTCCGTATAGGAGAGATGGAAAAGGGGCTTTTATCGAAGCTCTCTCGCTCTCTTAACGAAATCGTATTAGCCCGAACGTGTACGCGTATACATAAAGATTCGATTCTATTCAGATGGGATTGCATAGCCCAATTTCCAACGTTTCCGCAGACAATGATATTAATCATGGTTGAATAAGGTTAAGTGGAAGTTGAATTATATTAAGACTCTTAGGAACGGCATCTAACGAAATTCAACTCCCATGGCAACTTACACTGTGAAAATACGTTGCCGAAGTGCACGGAAAAACTATTTATTGCTGTCTCTCGAGATGAATAAAGTAATTTGGAAATCGGAGCAATGACGAAATTTGTATTTGTGCGTTACTTTTACAAATTTATGAATGCGAATGGATGAATTCACACGAAAATTAGAATGATATCATTTTACGTGAGTCTGCGTACTAGTCAAATTTTATAAAAATATCCAATAGTGCACGTTGATTAAACAAAAATTGAGTTTACAGAAACTATAATGACGTGGATTGAAATATAAAACATCGCTAAAAGAGAACGCGCAGAACTATAGATAGCTAACTACCTTTTTTCTTATTCGACGACTTAGCACCGTCTAATGGTATCATGGTTCATCTAATGACGTCATAGCCTCAACTAATGACGTCTTAGTTTCAATTAACGACTCCATAGCTTCATGCTCGACTTAGAATTTTAATTTGTACGCGCATTCTCCAAAAAACCCTTAAATAAAGCTCTATAAGTTTAATTTCCAGGGAAATACGCGCCAGGTAAGCCAGAAATAAACATGCTGCCTGTGTCTAGGGAAATTCTCTATGGTGGCAATGTTTACTCTCAGGCCTAATTTGGTTTTATGGACGCAATTTCCTCAAAATTAAGACATTAGGATGCTAGCAGACGCATCCCCTCGCACTGAACAGTTTTCGCGACGGCGCGGAACACCGCCGACGCCGTACCCGGTAAATATTTGTCTTTTCGGAGATGCGAAGAGTTGGATTTGAGTTATATCGCTTCGGTACGAAGGTCGGAGCCGATAAAATACGTTTAATCGCCCGGAAAATAAAATGGCTTTCGAGGCAGTCTAACGTTGCGTTTGTCATTGCTGGATAGTCCAAAGCGTCGGCGAAATTTATCTTTCAGCGAATGAGTTTTTTTCTCTCCCTCCTTCACCGCCGCTTGGAAATTAATCTCCGAGCACTCTCTTCACTTTTACAGCCTTCTTCCTCCTCCACTTTCTCTCTAACTCTCTCCCTCTTTCTCTCACTCTTAATCTCTCTACACACTTTCCCTCACACATTCGCTCCCTCACTCTTTTACTAAGTTGGCCAAGTCTGGTCTTTCCTAGGTTATTACCACAGATGCTTCGTTTTTACTTTCTCATATACAAAGTACATTGAGAAAGTATTGTCATCGCGAAAAAATTCCACCTCGAGATTTTGACTGAAATATACGTCTTAATTGTAGCTGAGTTCGAAAAAGTGGTTTTCGCAATGCCGTCTGTCTCTCTGTTACTGGCGCTTGAGCCTTAACGGTAGAGCGAAAATAAATTAAATCTCGTACTTAGGTATTTAATCATACAGAGTATATGAAGAAATGGTTGACAGTGCTCAATAATTAAGGGAAGTTTATTCTACGAATTTTTAAAAACAATTTGATTTTCTCAATAACAGCTATAACGATTTTGATCAAATTTCGTACAGTTACTTGAGTTTACGTCTTCAATAATACCAAATAGTTCATATTTATCAAAAAATAAATATGTCTAGTTTATTCTAGGCAACTTTGACAATAATTCGATTTTCTCAAATTTTGATAAAAATTCGTACCGTTACTTGAGTATACGTCTACAATAATACTACATATATCATTTTTCTCAACGAATGATTATAAGGCTAGTTTATTCTTGGACAACTGTAACAGAAATAGGATTTTCTAGAAACCGGCTCATACGATTTTCATTTTCTAAAGATAACTAAACGACGCATTTTTTTTAGAAGTTTTCCGAATTTGTAATTGGACATCTTACTTGTGTTTTTATTTCTTTTTGTTTCATTTCAGGTTCTTTTCTGCGAATGTGTTTGTATGTGTAATCATTATTATTTTTTATTCACTTTTGTAATTGTTAACGTAGGGTTATATGTAAGAAGGAACTCTATAGTCTCAATTTTGCCCTTAATAAGGTCGTTTGTCTGTCTCTTCTCTCTTACTATCTCTTGCGTCTAGCTCGATCTCGCTCCTCTCCCCCCCCCCTCCCCCCCCTCACTTAGGCTCAATCTCCGCAGTCTCATTTTCTGAATCCATTCGGCTAGAAATAGTTTCGTTCCTGTCGTCACGATTTTCACGGCCATGTGAATTTTTCAAATAGCTCGGAAAATATTTTTCAACTTAAAGAAATTTTATTCAACGCCCTAGATTTGAATACTCGTACAAAGACTACCCATTTTATTTATCTACGAAAAAATATATTCTCCTAAAACACTAAAATGCAGCAGTCACGCGAGAAAAAAATGTACTTTTAACCAATTTTGTCGCGTTACCGTGCGTAATTTGGCGTCGTTCTAACATTAAGGTACTGTCGCATTCGCTCGAAGACAAAAAATGCGTCTATACGCACAATCAAAATAATCAGTTTAGTTTTGATAAACTTTTCCAACATAACATTTGACGAGTATTTGACGCACTGTGATCTCTGTACGCATACCATAAAAAACATTATTCTTCAATTAAATTTCACGATCGAAGATGCTCTTTCATTTAATTTTAAAACCACTTTCTCTTGAAAGGCTTTTCAAATTTAGTAATAATACACCTTCCATCCGTATATGTAATTTTAACATCGTTAAAAACTTTTGCAATAACGATAGCTTGAAGCGCTTTAAATGGGATTTTTCGTAATCAACCGTAATAAAATCGAGTTTGATTTACTATCAAGAGAGTATGCCGCAAAAAATTTAACAAGTACACTTTCCGCGCATATTTATGTTTCTTGATCACAGAAAATTTTCAACGCCGATCAATTACAAACAACGAATTCAAACGGTATTTTCGGGAAAAAGCCAGTCAACCCGAGGGCTGTTTATTTCGAAGTATTTGCTACACATGGAAACAACGTGCTAATATCGACGTAAAAAAATACGAAATTTGCGTAGCGCCTTCCTTTTTGCGAGGACAGGCGCGCAAGATCTGTCCCGCTACACGGGACCCGAACGAAGCGTGACTCTCCCAACCGCGTGAAATGTTCATCATATCTCGCGAGAACCTGCAGTTTCCTCGACGACGCATCGTTCCAGGAAGACACCGCAGGTGCTTCTGCTTCACCCGCTTCGTTCCGGAATCCGGAACGCGAGGAATTCATCCCGCGCAATCAAGTGAAGAGATGGACATTTCGAGATCGACTTCCCGTCCGTTCCACTGAAAATTGGACGATTCCGATAAAAAAAATATAATCGCCAAAGCGCATTCCTTACGTCCACCGCGTTAGCATGAAGGGCTTGCTTATCCTTAAATTATGCTTAACCGGATGGGCGATCGCAAAAAAAAAGGCGGCGTTGTGATGGCGCGTTCGCAATCTCGGCTAAATGCTCGTCCATTTGAAGTCTCAATACGAAAGTTCTCGTCGGCTAGCCTTTTGATGCCTAATCTAAAAAAATATCGCATTTCACGCATCGCGGAGCATTGGAATTTTAAGCGATCGATTTCTGCTTGTATTTTTTAAACGTTTTTAAGTGGAAAGGTCAGTGAAGACGTCGCTAGGAGAAACGTTTCAAGAAGTGTAGTAAATTCGTCTAAAGCATGTGGTATTAGTTTGTCTAATTTTTTTTTATTCTGTGACAATAATGAAGGCGTTTATGGTCTTGGGAGCTAGTGCGAAACAACTTCCTTTCATTTTTTAATCACATTAAGGAAAGAAGGTATTATATACGGAATTTTTTTTACAGGTATAGCTCTAAAATTTTTATCTGCCTCTCCATAAGGTAGACATATCCTTTGAATATCTTCGTCCTTGAAATGAAATTTTTCGAATCTTACCAGCTTTTAGAATGTTGGTTATACGCTTATTATTGGATACCACAATACAAGATCGCATGACTTGGTAATTAAATGCATTTAACAGCCATTAATTGTCAAACATTCTCGCATGATTTTCGTGCCTAATGTTATTATTTTAGTAACAATTGCCTTTATGCGTCTTTTTATTGTAAAATCTTTACCGTTCTTAAAGAAACTTCCTTTTAATTTCAAAGAAAAATTCCTGCCGAAAATTCTGAAAGAAATATGCACCGATATTTACTTCAGAGCACATTTATGTTCTCGATGAAGAAATTAAAATTTCTCAGGTTCTCGTCTATTATTTCATTTTAATTGGTACTGTCGTCGCAACATTTCAGTAATCATCTAATAATAAGCGTATAAAGTTACGGCCTTAAACTTCGGGTATCCGTTACGCAATCCCTCATCAATGGGCGATCGTTTCCCCCTAAATAATCACAGAGGAAAGTCATTTCGACGAACTTCAAAAAAAGAGAATTAAAAAAAAACACACACACAAAGATAGAGGATAAAGCCGAACCATTACGCAGACGCGTTAGCACCTGCCCTGGGTCAGGGAACCCACTTTTGTAGAATAATGGGACGCCAGGTTTTAATTACCCGCCGCGAACTGTAAAGCAATCCACCCCGTTGTCCTATTAATTAACTCCATCTCTCCGCTCTCCCTTTTATTTTTTTGTGAAACCAGCGTTTGTGGTGCAGAATTACACAAGCGCCATTGGAACGACGACGGGTGCAGCAGGTACTAGAGGGGCCACCGCCGAGCGGACAGGTGGAGCTGACCGCGTTTAGGGGAGGGAAGAGGGGGATGATAAAGGGGGGGGGGGGAGGAGGAAAGAAAGGTGGATTGGTGGAGGTACCCGACGAGCGACGCAATTTGTTAAACTAAGATGATTTTTATTCCTCTTTATATTCTTCTTTTTTTTAACCCCTTATCTTCCCTACTCCGACACCCCTTCCTGTTTACTAAATGCTCAATTTCATCAGCCCCAGAAGAATGAATCCATCATGAGGCGTCTTCAGGGTGGAAAAAACGTAATTAAAACTGTTTACTCCGCGTCATTAAACAGGGAGATTTTTTTAACGTTAAAAAAATAAAGGAAAACGCGGGAAGTCCGAACTGGTTTATTGCGACTGTAAATTAGGAGACAATGCCATAATCCGACAATGTTACTGCACCGTTGTTCGCCGTGTTTACCGCGTTTCGGAACGCTTCTAGGAGCTGATAAAAACTGACATGGGAGGGCATAAATCAAACGAGTTTGATTAAATGATAAGGTGGTGTAATTTTGTGGCTTTTTAAAAATTATTATTTCGGAATGAAATAGAAGTAATCACTGTTTGGACGGAGGTCGTGGCCACGATATTCAGTGAAGGAATTATTGCGATTTTTGGGCAATACGTTGCCAATCTCAACTTGATAATAACTACATTAAAAAAAAAAGAATTTCACTGAACGCATATTAAAACGATATCCATACAGGAAATTGTAATTTAAAACTGGTCACACAGAAGGGGCTTGCATACGTATATCCAAACTTTCTAATACCAAAATTAGATTTTATCACGTTAAAAAAGAAATGCAAAAGCAGATTCCAAAGTAGCTTTTCTTTAGAATTTCATTTAGATTTTCGGAATCTTCCACCAACCCTCTCCCTCCTTTCTCGCTTTCATTATAAACTTTGCATTAAAACTAAAGTAAAACCGAAAATGAATCATAAGCTAATTAAAACATACGTCACTGCAATTAAAATCGACAGCTTTCACGCTTGTCGACTGCCAAAACTTGTGAGAAAATCTTAGCTTCCCAGCTCTTCTCAGTGCTTCACATTTTCCGCACGGAAGAACGGACAAAGTGAAAAGAATAAATTTATAAAGGTCGCTAAAAAAGTATAACAACAGTTTGATATTTGAAATAAACCTTTTTTCTTGGACGAAAATCATAAACGTGTCACAGAAGTTGAAAATATATTAGAGTCAGGAAGTTATTGTAACAATCATAAATAGTTCTAAAGCCACAAATTATTTGCCGTTTCTGTAGCGATTCCACACGAATAAAAAATGGAAAAAAATCAATAAAACGTGATAATCGGCGGAGGAAACCTACATCGAAAATCCCGTCGCATACAAAACAACCAGTGACAGCTATTTCGCGTGCATCTTTGACTTATGATAGGCACAACATGGATGGTAACGCCGTTAACGAAGGCTCCCTCTTACGCGAAACGGAAGTACTATTCTTAGCACCAGAAACACAAGAGTCGGAATTATTGTTCGGCAGATGTTTTAATGGCTACCACTACTGCAATCTAGGCAAGTCAAGCTCGGATGATTAAAACACCGACCGCGTTATACAAGGGCACAGCGCGAAATGTCTTAATCGTTTGTCTATTTTTTCTCCCTTTAGGTCTTAAACCGATACTCGCGAGTACGGAGCGCTCCAGAACACCCGTATGATGGGCTGTTAAATGCGCCCGAAGATGAATGCGATATCTTGGACAAGAACTCCCGCAACAGCAGAATGTCTGCTGCTCTTGGATTCTGCGCTCTCGGACCAATAAAGGAGAAAGGTCTGCCTTACAAACTACATACAGGGTGGTCCATGAAATGATCCCCTATTTGTTTTTACAATGAAGCAGCAACTATTACATGGACGGAGACTGAATCGTATAGGTAAATGCATTAGTTACTGAAGATACCGGTACGAGGCATATGATTCCCGCGAAGCTCACACGAGGGTGGATAGCGCGAGTTTTCCCGCCAGTATGCAAGATGTCAGATTCAGTGCAAGGTTTTAATAATGTCATTTCGTGCGCCACCCTGTGTTTATATATATATATATATATATATATGCACATGTGTATGCGCGTGCAATACGTATTCCTGAGCATCTCGTTAGCATCGAGAAGAGACTTTGTGTTCCTAACAAGCTCCACGCGGAGGACGGACGTTTGCTTTTTTTATTTCATCAAACTGACAAAAAAAAAGCCGACAGGAAAACCCATTATAATTAATGCTGGCCCGCGGGCAATATAAAAAAGTCGACTGGTGCAAAAAAAAATTAACAAATAAGTGAGCGACTCGCTCCGCGCGCGTGGGGAGTTGCATTGTGAATCATCGTCGAGCGGCGTTGTCGAGGTGAAAATAAAAAAGGTGTGTTCCTTTTACACAAAAAAAAGAAAGACGATGCGACGTAGACGCCCCCCCCCCCCCCCACACACATATGAAGAACTTGTCAGTTCCTTTAAATTATTTCCCTCCCCGGCGAGAACAAATACGACGTAAACACACAATTGTAAATCATTCTCGCGTGTTTTTTTTTAAGTGCGGTTAAAGTTAAAAGAAAACCACCTTTCTCGTTGTCTTGAGCTCTGCGAATCTTCGAGTCCGTGGAATGGTATTCCTCTAACGTTGTCTTTGCTTTTAAAATTTCGATAAAATATTGTAAAATGAATTGCTTACTAAATTAATTTTTCTGCCAAAAATGTTAGGTAACAAAGCATTTAACATCGTCTGTTCGGCAAATTAAACCGTATTTATATCTCTGTAGCAACCTAATCTCGATCTGGATTTGTTGTTATTCAGTCGCCTCATTTTATTGGAAGAGATGAACAATGTACCCACTCATATAATAACACATTCGTCCGCTCAACTTGGGAATTTGGACCTAATTTTAGCCATTTTGGTAAGAGGTGAACTAAAGAAGGTAAGACGCAGTGAATTTTATTATATATATTAATAAATTAACAGCCAAATAATACTTACATCCATAAGAATAGGATAAGTTACAGATTCGAAAGAAATTTAGCTTCTTTTACAGAATAAAAAGTTACAATTTACTGTATCAAATTGAATTTTCATGCCACGTACCATATATTATAGCTTACGATATTTAGTGTTTAGTAATGAACAATTATTTGATCGCAAATTATTATAGAATATCGTGATAAATACGGTGTTTTGAAAACATTCCATCCAAATCATGAGAAGCAACATCAAGGGGTACGTCGTATTTCGTTTGTTTTAAAAATGAACTTTATCTCATCAGTGAGAGATAAAAAAAATCATTAATGCTACGTGCAACCCGGCAGTATTTAACTGCACGGATTATCACAGATTTGATTATTTAATTGTATAAATACAGTAGGACCTCGATAACCGTCGCAATCGAGAATCGTTGTTTCGATCAAACGTCGTTTGTCGCCAAGTGGTGCAAAAATTTCCGTCGATATTTTTTAATGAAGCAGGCAAGCGAATAAGATTACGACCGCACTGTGAATGAGAGAGAAAGATTACTTTCGCAGTGGTGGGCAACCTTTTCTGCATGGCGGGCCGCATTGGTGGCAGCGAACCCTTCGTTGGGCCGCATTGGAAATGACCAATGGATTATAGTTAAATCGTAAGTTACCTAGAGATTCTTGGGCACTTTTTAGTGTTAACATTTCAATATTAAAAATAATGATGGAATTCAATCTTAGAAATATTTTAGAGAAAAAAATAAAAAAAGGAATAAAAAGAACTTTCTTGAATTAAGAAATATTTACTAGGTCTCAGTTTAACATAATATATCTCAACAGATTTTGCTGCACCGAAAATAATATTTGATAGTTAATTAAAATAAATGAAAAAAGTTTTTAAAACTATGAAACACTGGCGGTGAGACGCATAAAATTGCTTAATGGGCAGCATCCGGCCCGCGGGCCGCAGGTTGGGCACCACTGATCTATCGAAATGGTGCGCTGCGAATGGTCTCGGAGAACATATAGTCGATTGTGTTAGAGTGAAAACATTTCCTGTAAATTGTTAAACAAAGACTAATAGTATTTAAAATTTTGCCTTCAGATATAATAATCTAACAGCAAAAAAATGGTCCCAAAACGCAGTGTTAGTGATAGTGCTACTAAAAGGTCCAGAAATGTGACATCCCTTCAAATAAATCTAGAAGTGCATGAATGAAAATGACGCAGGGTCTAAAATTTCTAGCAAACTGAAGCCTAAAAATTCAGTTTTATATGATGCGTTTAAGGTCTTTTTGAACGAATTATTGACCTGTGACATTTTTCCTCTGGGAAAATCGGTTTCGACTACCGTCGTCAGGCTAATCGTCGGGGATTCCAGGAACCGATTAACGACGGTTATTGAGGTCCTAGTTTATATCAATCCCTGCCTGTAATGGGTACAGAGAAACTCAGACAAACCGACAAAGCATTGTCATTCACTTTTTTCACACGGAGAGCAGTTTCATCTGTAGTATATGGCCACGTAAAAAAACTTGAAATTGACACAAAAGGATCCTAAAAAAATATGATTACCCCTCCGAAATATTTTCGGAAAAGCAATTAAAAAACCAATTTTTGAACGAGAGAAGACGATTTGCAGTTTTCTCCCAGTTTTCATCTCCCGTTTAGTTTTTTCTTCTCCTTTTCGGGACGATCAAAGACGGAACTTTCCGCGTGGATAAAAAAAAAGAAAAGAGCCGAACACGTGGGAACGAAAAAAAAATGAACAACCACCGTCCGAAAACTCCGTTTACGACGGCACCTTTTTGGAAGAATTAAAAAAAAAAAGAAACCCTTTATGAGCGCGACATTGAGGAAGAAAGAACTTAGAGAGAGAGAGGAGGAGGGTCGGCTTGTTACAAGGAGTTAAATAAAACGAAGCCGTAGCAATAAAGGCGTCGTCGGTCTCCGGAGAGAAAAACAAAAGAAAGAGATGCGGCGAAACGCGCGATGAGAATGAGTGGGAGATGGAATGAGTGAGAGAGGATGAGTAATATGCCCTGAGCCTGCGCTGAAAGGAGAAATGTGCGCAAGACACAAGGGGTTAAAAACGTACGAGGTAGAAGGATTTGAAATAGGAGTAAAGATGCAAAAGAGAGAGAGAGGGAGGGGGAGGAAGAAGAAAGGGGGAAGAAGAGGGAGAGGGGTGGAAGAAGGGAAGGGAAACAGACTAGAGTACTTGAAGAGTACCATGTCGTAAATTAGTCACCGCTCGAAATGCAATGAGTGCTTCAGTACGCATAAACAGACGGACACAAAGACAGACAGACAGACACATCGCAGAGAACGATATATATATATATATATATAAATATAAGGAAAGATGGTTATTTTAATGGGCTTCAAGAGCGTGCATGAGGATTGCATGAAAGTGTGATAGAAAAACGTATAAAAAATAAGAACGGTTATTTGCGAGCGTGTGTGTGTGAATACGCTCAGTTTGGCGGAAACTGTGTGTGGGTGTGTGTGTGTGTGATAGGGAAAGACACAGAGATGGCTGTGGGTGGAGTAAATGGATAGGATGTCGTCGGGAGTGGTTCGAAATAATCATCCGATTGGTTCATCTCCATTAACCTGTGTCGTTTCACTAACAGCTGAGAGAGAAAGATGGGGGGGGGGGGGGGGGGGGAGAGAGAGAAATGCAGAAAAGATGTAAAACGACACCGTCGCTGTCCCCGACGCCATGGCTCTTTACGCGAATCTCATTAGCCTCGCTCCTAGTAAACGCCCTCTCTTTATCTCAGCGATGCAGCAAAAAGCAAATGGGCGTCTAAAAATTCCGCTCTTGATACGTTGAAAACATTGGTATTGCAATTTCCGATGTCTTCTCAACTCGTATGTCGCCAGAAAGAAGGTCAATGACTCTTGAATCATTCCTCCTTAAGTGTTTATATATATAAGTATATATATATATATGAATGTATGTATATATATATATATATATAGTGCACCTTTTATTCCAATGAGAACGTAAGTATTTGTTATTCATTATTCATAAGCTCTTCGAGCAGAACTTGGCGGTCTTTTGGTCTTTTGCTTAAGAGAATACAAGCAATATGTTAGCGCTGATATCTATTCTCTCGACGTGACGCGATGGTTAAATCTATTTTAACACATAAGATCTCTTCGGTGATATTTTAAGGTACACGCCTTCCCTGAGATGTGAGATTACTTTCAAGAGAAGCGAGTGAGGAAAGAATTGCAATGCAATTAGCATAACGCGCTTTTTCCGACAAGTTAATTAAAGACGTTCTTTTGCTTTAGAAAAATATTTTTTATCAACGATTTCTAAATTTTTAAAACTAGAGCCTTATAATAGCTAAACTCTGTACATATATCGTAGGAATGAATTTTTCCTAAAATTGCATCATCTGTTCATTATATAGGCATTTATCATATTAATTTCCTTTGTTTTTTGTTTGTTTTCATAATAACGAAAACTTTGCTTTGCAATCTGTTTTCATTTGCTTTTTAGAGAAATGATGTTCTTTAAATTAGGACACTTAACAACGTACGTTTACTGCTATGATTGTTCAACATTTATTTTATAGGACAGAAATAATGTCAAATTCGGAGCTTATGCCGCTTTTATATTGCTTGTTTTACTGAGGCAATACGTTTAGTGTAGTTAGGCAGTTTTTAAAAATTCCTTTTACGAAATAAATGATTGGTCGTCGATATAAAAATAAGATACCATATTCTTTTTCGACGAAGAATATATTCGTATTATGTGTATTGGTTTAACAGTTGATATTTAGCGAAATTGAATCGGAATACTTCCACGATTTACTCCCTTGCCCTAGATCCATAAAATGTTTGCCACATGAAGCTCTAATGTAGAAACATCTATTCTGGAATTTTACTCATTTTAATTTACGTCATTTTTGAGTTATTTTGCACACAGGCGGACGGATGAACCGAATACATAAGCGACTGTTTAAAAAAAAAAAACGCTAAAAAGATTCCCGAATGCGGAGAACATGAGAACGACATTGGTCATCCGCAGACATCTTCTCCGAGTTATAATACGAAACACGGATTTACGACGCTTTGGAAGGAATTCGAGGCCATTCGTCTAAATAAAAGAAACGATTGCCTTTCGTGGTATTCTAGAAGCTTTTCCCCTCCTGATAAAGATGAATCGGTTTATGATGGCCAATTATATTTAAGGCTTCTGGGTAACAGTTCCCTTACTACGAAGCCTTCAATTATAATAGCTACAAAATGAAATCTAACCAAATTGTTAATACGCGAAGGTGGCATTCCGGTTCCGCAAAACAGATCGAAAGCACATAAATCTGCGGAAAAGAAGAGCAAATTATGTTGTTATAGAATCGGGCTATCAACGGAATATTGCATATATCACTCCAGTTGACAGGACGAGAAATAGTGACCTAGCAACTCCTACTCAGCTTACTAGGTTCATAGGTGGCGCCGCGGCGCCTATGAACCTACCGATAAGCTGAAATTATCAATTTTATTTCTATTAATGCGCACAAATACAAAATCATATTTTCGAATTATTTATTCTTTCAAAATGATTGTTTATAAAACATCGCTTTTATGGCAATCAAATGCTACTTTTGCAACAGTTAATTTTTATTTGATCGTTGCTATTGAGATAATTCCTTTTAAGAGCCATAGAAATACCTATAACTGAGAATGATTTTTATCGCTTCGTAATTAATCGAGAATGAACCGCTGAAAAAATTACAACTCTCCGGCAAGGTGCTAGGTGGAGTTTGTAACTAAATTTCAATTCAAAATTAATTTTTAAATGAGACTCCCGTCTTCAAACTCGGTCAAATTCAACATTTATTGCTGTTTCTCACGTCTATTTAAAATTAAAATAACCACAGAAATCAATTCTGTCTTTATATGCAATACATGACAGTTCCACGGACAAATTTATCTAAAAGATATCCAAGGAAAAATTAATATCTTAATGAAATATAATATAAGACGTTGAATTTACACAATTTTATGTTACACAAGTAAAAATATTTGTTTTCACTATAAATATAAATTTCAATTTATTAATATAACCGATGGGATACATTGAAAGAACACGGCCCGGGGCAGAGGACGAAGGGGAATTAATTTTCGTAACGACCTGTATGCTCATTATTTCTTCCACGACAACACATCATTTTTAACGTTAAATTCTAACCAGGCGCATATTTCGAGAGTTAGAAAAATTGGAGTCGGTTACGTCATTTTCGAGGAATTTTCCGAAGCAACGATTATTATTTTTTTTAACTCATTTTTTTTCTGCGTTAATTACGTTCTTTTGAGCGATGGCGACATTTTTTGCACTTCAAACCGTTCCGTCGTAGGAGAGTCCCGAGGGAAAGGAGGAAAATAAACCGAGGAAGTTAAAAACGGCCGTTATATGAGAAGGTCTCGGGTTCGCATCCCCATTTCCAATCACTCACCATCACCGACTTAAAGTAGCCATTCCTCAGCAGCGCCGGAGCAGGAAGTCGAGGCATAGGAGGCGATTAATCAAAAGACGAAATTCGTTTCTTTTTTTTTTTTTTTGCTTCAAAGGCCGCGTAAGATAAATACGGACGATTTACAGCTCGTTTTTGGTCGAAAAATACGGGAAAAAAATCGACACCTGCACGGTTGGGTCGTGCGTTTGCGTGTGTTCATGCGTCAGCCTGCGAGGTATTTGAAAAACTTATTGCTTCCCTCAGTACTGCTACTCCGGAGAGAGCGGGTTAAAAGTGATTTCTTCTGCCCTCGCCCTCTAGTGGGTTATGCGAGAAGTGAAGGGGAAGAAGGGAAAGAGGTGGGAGAGGAAAAGAGACGGGAAAGGAGCGAATAAGAAGGGTATTGATGAGGAGAAGGGAGTATAAAGAAGGGGAGAGGAAATAAAAAAGGGGCGAAATGGAAAGAAAAGTGTGTATGTTTGCTCTGGGGTGGAGTTTTTAAGGGTGGGTTCGTGATGACCTCCCCGAGTTGGACAGTAACGACATGAGTCTGTATTTCACGAGGTAGCCGTGGCGAAAAGGGAAAGAAGAAGGAGTAGCCTATGGATGAATTCAGGATGTGTTTTGCGTACGTGTGTGTGTGTGTGTATGTGAAAGGGGGTTAAAAGGATGGGGACACGGGCGATAAATCACGAGCAGGAAAAAAGGGCAGAACTTTAAAACTCATACTCATACGCACTCGCGGGCTCATATGTGAACACAAAAGTAAAGGAGAGAGATAAAAAGAGAGAGGGGAAAAGAGATGGAAAACGAGGGGCAGAGAGGAAGCGCTTCGTGTGGAGTACGGCAAGGAAAGTGAAAAAGTCCATATTTCACCCTTTGGTTCGCTTTTATTTTGCTTCGCGTGCTATTTTTTTCCTTCGGCCGCCAGAGTCTTTAAAGGTTTTCTTAACGAAGATTTACGGCATTTGCGATTATGCTGCCGAATGCAATTTTCATATGTTTATGTGTGTGTGTGTACGTATATATTTTTGTGTGGCCTAGAGTTCTCCAAAGCAAAACTGTTTTTAAAACTACGTAAGTAACTTAAATAATTAGATAGAGATTTTTCACAAATTGTGTTTTCCACACCTTTGAAGATATTGTCACGAAACTTCGTATAGGTATGTAATTTTACCCTTCGAGCAACATAGACTATACGGCGGTAAAAAATTTGGGAGGGGATGCTTCATTCATTAATTATTTTCCCATAAGTTTACACGTAATTATCGATTTTTCAGCGTCCAAGGTTTTTTAATTCATTCATCAAAACACCTAAATATGGACCGATGTTCTTCGTGTTTGCTTTATTCGACGGTTAAAACTGTGTACTATCTTATTATTACGATGTTTGCATGTACACGGTCGAATTTTTAGATTCACTAAGTCAGTTGAAATTTAATAGGCACTTCAGCTAGTAAATAATAATAAATAATACCCAAATCCTTTTATACGGAATGAACTTGGTCCCAAGCCATTTCGTAACAAGTTAGGAAAGCGTACAACATATCACAAATGGGGCGCGTTTCGTGCAATGGAGTATTAGAAAGCAATTATATACCTGTACGTAAGGGAAATAGCGTTTTAAAGTCCTTTTCTTCATCATAAATAATCCATTTTCTTCCTATTTAATAGTATTACATGCACACGTAAGGAAATTAAACGTTTGTTTGGGAGATTGTTTATGTTAGAAACAATGAAGTAACCATGCAAGAAATTTTCTAAGTTCAACTCGATTTAAGACTTTCTTGTTTGATTTTCTCGATAACGGCTACTCTTACGATAAAAATGTATAGGCAAGAAAATACTCTACTCTACCAGTTCTACAACTTTTATTTGAAAAATATTTTGATATGAACAATAGATTACGAGATATGACGAAAATTTAATTTTTTGTCTCTAGTAAAGTGGTACCCCTGATTGGCGTATGTGATTCATTTTTGCGATTTTCTTATTATATTTGATTGAAAGTCCTTAATATCAAATTTCATAAAAATCCGTTCGGTAGAAGCCGAGAACGAACATGCGGACGGACGGACGGACGGACGGACCGACCGACGATAATAGGCGCTCACGCTGTAAGCGAAACGCGCCTAAAAATGAGATGGTGTTTGTTTGTGTACACACACCGTTTCTGTACCCACACATTTATTTATTTTCCCTTCGCGCGGCTAAAACAATTTCCGTTGTATCATAGTATATTCTGCGTTAAACCAATTTTTAGATGCGATACATTTCCGCAGTGGGAAGGTATGCCGCACGGGTCATTTCAATTAACCTCCCATATTTCTCGGTCGAAAACGTTGTAAAAAAAAAAGCGAAAATTAACAAGGCGGTTGCCGCAAATGAACATCGAGCAGGCATTCATAATTTAGAAACGTTTTTCAGTTCTCTTAGCCGCAGGGAGTGAACTGTAAGCGTAATTGCTCTTGATATGTTAATCTAGATCTGAAGCGGCCTGCGTTAGGAGGAAAGGTGTAATGGTTGTGTGGAAGTGGTAACGACAATCGAATACCTGGTATTACAAGGGGTCGAACAATTCTCTCCTTGACCGAACAAGTGCTACCAACTCAAAGCTTCCGACAAATAGCGTTCGCCGCGAATACTGGACACCTAACGACCACCTGCGGTCGTTAACTTTGCAGCTTACAATTTTAATCCTAATTTACAACCTCACATTATCGATTTGACCATTTTCAAAAGCAGGCTTTGCGTCGACACCACCAAGGAGAGAAAAAGAATACTAAATATCTGATATATATAACTTTCGGTATTTAAAAAAAAAGTCAGATGCGCCATTTTACAGGAAATTTCGCAATTACCACGTTTCGCAAAAAAAATATATTACAGGAGTAGGTTCGACAGAAAAACTAGCATTATGAGAAACTACATGTACAAGGTAACTACTGCTTATGAGGCTAACGGTATGGTTATGATCCTGTCCTGAGAATTCTTAAACACTACATAAAAATGATGCAACGCTTCACATCTTCATATTTATGGATTAAATCGGATGAGGATGATTTTAAAAGCGGAACTAGTAACAAGATTCTTTATAGAGGCGTGACAAGCCATAGGTCGTTTTTCCAAGTCATAAATACGAGATTTTCACTGTAAAAGACTAAAGAATCCAGTCCTGGAAATTTAAATAAGAAGCATGAGAAAGGGAAGCATTTTTACGAGGAAGTTAACCGTACACATAAAATATGAAAGCATAAAGTTTATCGCCTGCATTGGTATTCGAACTTAAATTCAACTTCCCGTTCTAAGATTATCAATACCTGCATTTTAGAAAAGCAGTAGGTTTATTCTAGATTAAAGTTCGTTAATACTATTGCTCATATTGTACAAAATGGCCACTTACGTTCAATTTGAGTGAAAATTTAAAGTTAGTTCTATAAATGTTCAGCATCAAAATATAAGAGAGAAATTTTAAATATTCCTATAAAATTCATCGTCTATTTTTTTTTAGTATTTAATGTCACTTTTTCCTGCATCCTTACACTGTTTTTATGTGGTAACGGTGTGTATCGTAAATCAACAGCGACCGTGAATTTATGGAATTTAGTTTAACTAGTGTTAATTAACTGCACATATGAAAAACGCAAGATTTCTTTCGCTATTTCCAGTTGATACATTACCGGTGTAGTGTATCACGCGATTCATTTAATATCCTTTCACCTGTTGACATTTATATTTATGGTGATTTTTCGTAATTTTGCACTATATTACGGAACAACTGTAGGAATAATTTTACTCAAAGTTATGAAATATATACCTGAAACCAGATATCCACATTCCAATTCCTCTAATTTCCGAATCGGCAGAAGTTTCACGTGGAAAATTATTAACTCGCTGGGAGGTTAAAACTTGAGAATGGTCCACCATAATAATAACATAGGCGTTTACTGATTTCTGCGGAGCGAAATTTTCACGTATTCTGCATGAATTTTTTTTTTTTTTGGACTTTTGCTGAGCAACTCGTCTTGAACGGTCTCAAAACTTGCTGGCGCCGCCGCCGCGACATTGAACCCAAAAGTCGCAAATCGTTCGCTAACGACGCCTCGATATTTTAAAAATAACTTTAGCAAACTCATCGTCTTCAACCTCCCCCTCCCTTTCCCCGTCCACCGACCGACTAAAGCGGCTTATTGAGCCGGGGAGGAGACTTCCTTTCCCGCCGAGTATAATTCCCCACTAACGACCATCTAACAAGAACGTATAAAGAAAAGAGTTGTAAAGGGAGGCATACTATATAGAGAGAGTCAGATATGAGGAGAAGGGAAGAGCGGCGAATCGGAAGGAAAACATGGAAGCGTTCGGTGGACGGATAGCAAAGGAAGGAAAAAGAGGCATGGAGTGAGAGAGAGAGAGGAAAAGGTAGTTGGATGACCTAAGTAAATCGTAAATCAAGCTCTCGGTTATAGAGGCAATGAGGCTATCCATCCAATGGAATGGCGAAAAGAGCGGGAGGGGAATCACGCCAAATCCGTGACAGGCCACTAATATATACCTATATACACTAAGGGGCAAGCACTCTGTTCCCTGACGCTCGCCAACACCCCTTCCCCCATTTTGCTCGCTGCTTCTTCGTTCCAACCATGTACCTATTGGATTTAGATTAGTTTAACGGGAATATGTTTTAAATATGAGTTCAATGGATATATTTTATAAGGGATGTATGTTTGGTTTTTAATAACAAATGAAGGAAATTAGTTGAATAACTCAATAAAAAATAAACTTAAGAGGGCTGAAATTTCCGGAGATTAAAAATGGGTGAGGTTTAGAGCGTTAAAGAGAGAGACAGAGAGACAAAACCAGAAATAGGATTTTAGTAATGTCGATAAAAAATATAAATAGCATGAATACTGCATTCGGTTTACTTGCATTAAATTCATCTTCGGTCATTTCGAGCAAGTTTTAATCTTATTTTAGATCTTTAAGCCTTTATTTAAGTGCATATGCACGGAAATTACCGAGAACAACGATACCGGTAACCATGAAATCTTATTACTGAAATGTTAAAGAAATTACCAAAACTAGTATAAATTCAAAACATGAGCGAATTCGAATGACTTTAGTATTCGACGGTAAGAATAATAATCCTCGTTCATTTTGACGTGTTTTAGCGCAAATTTCGTGTCGATAATTTCATTTTAAGATATTTTAAAGAGTAAAAGAATGAAAGCCTTGAAACAAAAAGGTGATTTTTCCGTGTTATCTTATCTGGAGTCGAACCCGTGACCTTTTTCGAAATGTTTTTAGTCGTAAAGATTCATCAATGCTGAAATGCTGAGAATTTTCAGGCTTAATAGTTTATTTATAATCGAGTTATTCACAAAATTAGAGCGTTACACATCATGGTCATTACGATTTTATAATATAGAGAGATTTGGAAGGTCTTGGACAAGATGGGTTAAGGGCTGAGGGGAAGGAAAAAAATGAGGGAATATGGAAAATAAAAATCAGTACAACATAAATTGTACAAACTTTCTCATATACTAATGCGTCGTTTAGTTATCTTTAGAAAAATATGAACTATGTAGAATTATTATAAACATCAGCTTAAGTAGCTATACTAAATTTGATGAAAATCGTATGAGCCGGTTTTTAGAAAATCACATTGTAGTTAAAGTTTCCCAAGAATAAACTAGCCTTATATTCATTCATTGAGAAAAATGAAATATGTAGTATTATTGTAGACGTATACTCAAGTAACTGTAAGAAATTTTATCAAAATCGTTATAGCCGTTTTTGAGAAAATCAAATTGTTGTTAAAAATTCGTAGAATAAACTTCTCTTAATTATGGAGCACTGGCAACCATTTCTTCATATACTCTGCTCTGTATGATGAAGTATCTAAGTACGAGATTTAATTTATTTTCGCTCTACCGTTTAGGCTCAAGCGCCAGTAACAGCGAGACAGACAGACAGACGGCATTGCGAAAACAACTTTTTCGGACTCAGGTACACCTGAAACGTATATTTCCGTCAAAATCTCGAGGTCGAATTGGTACTTACGTATTATCTCCAGGACCCTTCGCAGGACCTGGTACTTACGTATTATACCCATGCCATACTTACGTACAACATTAACAGAAACTGATTGGCCTGTCTCGACATTTACATACCCAATCACGGGACAACGGGGAGGGATACTTTGGTTCCGGGGGAGGCGAGGGGCGCGGTAGCGCCCGGAGACGACTACCCATTAAAACAAATCGAGCCGAAGGCTCGTTAATATATCTTTTCAATGTTATATCCTCTCAAAAAAAATGGAGAGGATATTGGCGAGCCTTCGGCTCGCTTTGTTTTAATGGGTAGTTGTCTCCGGGCGCTTCCGCGCCCTTCGCCTCGCCCGGAACCTAAGTATCCCTCCCCGTTGTCCGGTGATTGGGTTTGTAAATGTCGAGACCGGCCAATCAGTTTCTGTTAATGTTGTTTTGAAAATAAAATATCGTAAATCCAACAATACGTTGTTATTCTGTTAATATTTTTATGGGATAATACGTAAGTAAGATAATACCAAAGTGAGGTCCTGGAGATAATACGTAAGCACCGTCGAATTTTTTCGCGATTACTATACTCTCAATATACTTCGTATATGAGAAAGTAAAAATGACAAGACAAACACAATACACGTTAAGTGTACGGCGAGAAAGGATAGGAAACACGCTCAGGGAAAATCAAGTAATTGCGGCACGAAGACTAGTTGGGGGTGAGGTATGGGATGCAGAGGGCTCTGTTATCTGAAGTCCCTCCCATACAGAGAGAGAGAGTGTAGGAATGCAATATGTCGGGGCTGAAAGGGAGGATGGAAGGAGGAGGAGTGGAACCCTAATCATTCCAAGCATTAAGGTTATATGGCAAGAGTATAAAGGGTGTATTTCATGAAGGAATGTCGTGGCCCACGCGGATCCCCCATTTGACTTCTCTAACGAACGTACCACACCTAATCCCGAATATATATACTATACCGATCTACCTCATTGGCAGGATGCGGACGCGAAAATTTTTGCGGAATTATTTACGAGTGGCGCTTTTATTTTGTTAAGACGAGATAAGTCATGCGAATTTTTATATCGCAACCTAGTCATTTCTATAATCGCTGAAATTATGCTTTTTTCTTTTTTAATGGAACAATACACGTCGTTTACTACGCCTATAGGATACACGAAATAATAAATTATTGAATTTTGATTTCGTTTTCAGATACGAATTAATATAGGGTAAATTGAGAATGCTCAATTTAATCTCACACAATAAATCTTGATTGGCACGGATGTAGATGGATTTTAAAAGATAAATTTGCTATGGAAAATTTAATTTCGCCCCTGAATATTACGTCGTAGATCGTTTGTAATACACGTAAGAGCATGTATAACACACGTAGAAAAAACTGAAATCATTCAAGTGATGAATTTGACCTTTGCATGGTTTCTGAGATAAATATAGTATAATGGTGGAATACAAAATAAAATATAGCTCATAGTGGCCATAAACATTACTTATAATACATGATTTGCTGTTTATTAGCCTCAATTGTCTCCCGCCCAATTGTATCTATTAAGAATTTCTTAGATTTTGAAAGCGTTCGTTGAATAATTCAATGTTATAAAGAAATTTAAAAAAAAAATCAAATATCTGGCGTTTAATTTCAGTGGGATGTTTTTCCGTTTCCATTTATACCTGTTTTTGTCGGAATATTTTTGAAGATTTATTTATTATATTTTTAGTTAGCACACGAGCATCAATGACATTAACTGTTCTTTATAAATTTACCAGAGCACTGCATTCGTTCGTTAAATGCGAGCGCAAAAGATAGTGCTATCCTCAATGTGTCTGGAATCAAATATAAGAAAAATGAGGAGGAAAGCATGAAAGATGTGCATACGAACATGAAAAAAAAGTCCATTTTATGAGTAAACGCATCATTTATATCATTTTGTTGTAACTGTTATAGTATTGAAAATCGAATATATTAATTTGTTTTCCTGGTAACATTCTCCACCTCAAATTAGTATATAGTTTGATTGGTTTTGGTGATATTACCAAGTTTGTGGCAAAGACGGGAAACGAACATATATAATATGCTATGCTTATTTTTAATACTCATTTATTCATTCAACTATGTATTTAAACCTCTACATAATTATTTGTTTTATCCGCTATGGATTTAATAAATCATTTAAATATTTTATTTTCCAATGGCTTGGATATTCAGGAATTTTACATTTACATCATAACTTCATCATTCATTTAGTTGAAATAAAGTGACTCTGCAGAAAATAACAGCAAAAAGCAATTTGTTTCGGTATCCGTTTCCGATCGTTACTTGTCATTCTTAATCCGTTAGAAAATTCTAACGAAGAAACACAGAACCTCATGACGAAACTGTTACGTGTCGTTACAAGCGCAACAATTGTTCATGTGGTTTTTGCCTTGGTGCTCCCTTTATTGTGAAACTTTTGCGTCATTGAAAGCAGAAATGCAACTTCCTTCTTAACACGCCAGATACGTTCGTTCTGCGGCTCAGACGCAGTATAAGCTGTCGGTCATGTCTCACGCGAGCCTTCGGGCCTTAACATAGTTCAATAGCGAATACCATTCCCACAAATGCTCCCTCTCTCTCTCTCTCTCCCCCTCTTGAGCTCAACCTCCGGTGATTCCGGAGTGGATTCATTATGAACACGTCGAGATTGAACTCGGTGTCGTTACGGTTATGACTTCTCCACCCGCTAATACGCCACAGAGGATTACCGGTCACGACGGGTCGCGGATTGATCTCAATTGGGAGATCACCACCCTTCCCGTCCGCGATCGCAATGGTTTTTTTATTTTAATGACCGCGATCGCATTCTTAGCGTCACGTTCTTGATTTGATTTTCGCCGTATATCTTGTCGTTCGTTTTGTTTTGTAGAGTGCAATAATAGATACCGGTCAATAGGAGATATTACAGCGACTGTACATAGACTGATCCTTTTCAAAGGAAATCTTATTCCACGCGTCATTGCGAATATCCTTAATGCGTTCAATCAGTCGTTCAAGGAATACATTAAACAATTTCATCGATATTTTCTTTCGTGTTAAACGAATCCTACCGCAAAAAAAAGAACATTGCCCGAAGCGAAATTTATTTACTTAAGTAAAGAGTTCAAGCGAACACATTCCACAATATTGTCCGTATTAACTGTAAAACAAACTCTGTTCTGAAGAACAATGTTATGAGAGTTTATAAACTGCTAGTCCAATCGAGAAGATCGAAGAAGCTGTTGATGGTCTTCCTTTAATTAAATTAAACGTCGTTAAAACCTATCCTTTGAAAGGAAAATACGAGTGAGGCTATATCCAAGTCAGTGATTTTGTAACGATAACTTTCCATTTCTTTGCGAACTCTCTTCTCCTTTATTAAAATAACAAATTTGTTTATTAGTGTATCCCGAGTAAACGCGTTTATATTTTTTATCTAAATTTGGTAGAAATTTATTCAATAGAAACAGTCGAACCCTCATGAAAATTATTAATTTTTAAATTTGCTAAAGCTTGTATTTTACCTTCAAAACGATTGAAAAAGATTTATCAAGAACCCTAATTCTTCATTCTGTTAATAAAAACGAATAGTGCTATATTTCAAGGTAGAAATGTATATTTGAAGAAAGAAACACTTCAATAAAATTTAGTTTTAGTTCATGGATATAGGAATGGAATTGTTCAATACGTTGCATTAAATCATGTGGTGTAGTGGTTTGTGTGTAAAACTATACATATAAATATTTAATAATAAAGCGTAATATTATTGGCTGACAAGGACGAAATGAAGAGGCGGCTGTCGTTTAAATTGAAGGCAACATCATTCCTAGATGAAAACAATTTCTGTATATATTAAAATAAAGGATACGAGCTCTAGGGATGATGATAATCTAATTTAATGCATAAAAAGTGGACCGGTATTTACCTGTGTTGGGAAAAGGAATTAACAGAAGTTTCAATAAAATACTACACTAATGAGGAAAACCTTCAAGTACCAACCAACCTTATTTATCCTATAAACAATTCGTAACGCTAGTTTTTCAGAATTACTGCTATAGTCGGTTCACCAGCTAAAGTCTCTTGGCCTACTTAGAGCAAGTAGCCAATCACACTTTCGTGCGGGACAGCTCTTGCGGATTTTCGCCTTCAGCTGATATACTACGCAATTTCTAATGGCAACGCATCCCGATGTGATCTCTTCGAGAGCAGGAGTGAGACTGGGTTCCTCCCCACTACCTTCCCAAACAAACCGTCTCTTATTGGCTGCTGCTAACTGGCGTCTTCAAGGCCAAGAGACTCCTCTGAAGACAGATTTTTCAGTTTTTTAATATATTAATTTTGATACATGTACATAAAACTTTCTGGAATGTTATTTTCAGAAATAAATAAAGTTTATATCCTGAGTTTGAGCAGAATGCACTCTTCCACTCCGTTTGACATAAAAACGAGATATAACACGACAAATACGAGGTTTAACAAGTAGGTATAATATGGAAATTGCTAGGACGTTTTATCTTTCTCATTTAAGCAGCGTTTTAGCTAGGCGCAACGGAATAATTACAGAATATGAATTGTATAAGCAAAAAACCCTTTGTAGGAAGACGAGAGTTTATGAAAGTCTAAATAAATGTAAAGAAGAAATTGAGTGTTGCGTGGGCATGTAGTTATGCAGGATTAGGATGTTGGTGAATCAAAAAAAAATTAGTGGAATTTTAGTAAAGAAAATGATTCACGGAATGAAAAAGGAAATAATGTTATTCGGAAAAATAGATACTTAAAAACCACTGGAAATTATTTTAAATTTAAAGGTCAGCGAAGGAAGTGCGAAAAGGAAAGGGGAGAGGATGCAGACTTTAGTCTATAGTAAACATTGTTGTTGCAATAAAAATATAAGAGCAATCGTTACATAGCGATAATTTCAAAGGTGAAATTGTCGATGTTTAAGAAATGTACTGACCGAAAAAAAATCAATATATAATAATTGTTCGACGACTTCTTTAAATATTTCCTCGAGAGTCGATTTTCAAGATATCATCTCAACTTCGATTATTAGTGTCTCTCTAAAAAAACAGAAATTTAAAGAGAGAGTTCGGATTGAAAAAAAAGGATAAATTTTCCTCCGCGGTTCAGGAATTGGACCAAAAACCGATCCGTTATTCACCTTCAATTAATAGAGCAAGCTTACGTACTGTTTTATGATCTTTAACAGTAACTTGAGAAATTTATGAAGGCAATTTCGTCGCATTACCTTCACTTGTTTATCTTAGCAGTTACTGCACATGAAACATTGGGAATTTCTTGCCAAAAGAGGATTGGGCGGGAAATTAGAGGCCATTGGGTTTTGTGGTAGTACTCATGGATTTAGTAGCGCTATAACCATGAATCACACGAACACCACATTTCGTTCCTAACGCTTTCTGTGAAACGGTTACTACTAGTTTGTCTCTACTGCCTTGGCAATGATTAACTATTGCCGCGAGTGTATTGAGCAAACACGGCTATAATTGGCTCGTTTTACTGGTGGAAGATGGGCAGCGATTGTTCCGGTGATGTTGGCAGAAGTTTAGCGTTTCGTACGAACGATAACATGCAATTCTCAATTCGTCTGGTGGTATTATTTGGCTAAGTCTTAAAAAGCACAGCAATTTCATTAACCCGGGTAAAACAAAATTAAATAGCGGTTAATACTGGAAAAAATCTAAAACAGACCTTATAATTCACTAAAAATTTACAGCGATTTTAACATTCTTAGATATACCTGGAAGGAAGGAATGAAGCATTGTAAGAACAACACGTGCATGTAAATTAGAAAGACGTAACGAATTAATCGCGGACGGAAATGAAGATTAACTGCAGATTTATACGATTACCATGGAGTCAAAATATGCCACACAAAACCGACTCACTCTGTCCTTGAGTTAGATACCAATGGAAGTAAATATACTGTCTGCCAGGGCAATATAATTTTCTGTAAGTGCAACGATATGAGTACCATTTAATTGCACTACCTTGAAAATAACCACGTAATAAAACAGTTCTATATTTTTCCTGTTGGCAATGTACAAGAAAGAAATAACATTTAAGTGGCAGTAACCTTAAAACTATGCAATCTTTCCTTTGTTGTTTCTTCTGGTAAAATTAAACTTCACATGAACTTGAGCATCCGGTCAAATATGCTTGTATACAATTAATGAATGCTAAATTCCAAAAGATTACAGGTCTCAGTATGCAAAAATAGAAAAATAACATTCGTACACAGAGAAATGGCGATATTTTATTTTTCTCACCAAGTTGTGGAACTCTGGAGGAAAAGGTGGAATCAATCCCTCTATATAATTTGCTTGGTTAAGCGTGATGGTGTAATGCTCAGTGGGCGTTTTCATTGGTTAAATGGTAAGCCAAACAGGGTTCGGGACTTCACATATGTCAGTGACGCTCGATCGCAGCGCCGTCTCTAAGGCGTGGAAGAAACTCGAACTGATGGAATATATGCGATGATATAATTCTAAGTTATTTGAATAAAGTTTTGATATTTGAAAGATATGAATAAATTGTTCATAGAAAGAATAAGTACGAAATTTTAAGTTCAGTGATATATTCCTTCCCGTCATATTGACGGGATTATACACTAGTAATATTTAATATACCTAACATATAATATGTACAATACATTACCGAAAATCATCTCCGTAATATATATGACGCAATACTACGGGATGAGAATTTGTAACAGTCATCGTTTGGGTCGGGTTCCCGAACTTACTTACATGAGGAACACAGAAAGGTGGTACAGGGGGAAGAAGGGTAGGGAGGGGCAGAAAGGGCACAAATTGAATCTCTTTGAGACACTCTCCAAACACCCCTACCTCCTCCCAAATACGCTCTTCGTTAGCCCCGTAGACCAGCCGTCATTCTTCCTCCCCACTGCGCTTCACTTAGTTTACGTTTGGTCTCGGAATAAATGCACGAAAACAAACACCCGTGCGGAAGCACTCGCAAAAGAACATACGAGCTCAAGTAAATACACGCATATCGTGAAAAAACCTCTGCAACGAACGGGCGTGGTCCTCCCTTATGAAACAAGAGGGCAGCGGAAAATGGCAGCTTCAGATGGCGCGACTAACGGATAAGTCGGGAGGGGAGGGGGGGGAAGGGGGGAAATAAACAAAAAAACAAGACACGACCGAAAAAAAAAATGAGGAGGAGGAGGAAGAAGGCAAGAGATAAAACCGGACGTAAGACCGGGATAAAGCCGAGAAAAAAAATGACGGACGAAAATAAGGAGGGAGTACTTTTGAGAAGAGAGAGAGAGGAGGAGGAAAAATGAGGAAAAAGAAGCGGCAGTTTCCGCACGAATGCTCAAGCCTGGAAGAGGGCTCAAGGAGTTCCCGATGCGACAGTAAATTGCAAAAGCCAAGGCGCAGCAGCATCTCCAGGAGGAGAGAAATAAAAAGAAAGATGGGAATGAGGAGAGAGAGAGAGGGAGGAGAGATGGCCAATGGGTAAAAAAGAAAAAATGGTGGGGGAAGGAAGTAGGTTCCGGTTGCTGTTTGAAAAAGAAACAAAAAGCGCGGGAAGATTGGACTTAACGTTGAGTACAGCGGAAAGAAGATTCTCTGCACTCGTCCGACCGTTCGATTATGCGGGTTAATAAAACAAGCAGATATGGACGTAATGGAACGAGATAATTTCGAGAGTAGGAAAGAGAGAGAGAGAGAGGGAGAGAGAGAACTTTTATATAGGAAGGTGAGGAATGTAGTACGTATGAGAAAATAAAATCGGGAATTACATTCCTAGGATGAATCTAGGAGGCGGTAAAAGCAATAAAAGGGATAGATTTCGAATATAGTGGGATCAATTCGTAGTACAGGTTGCAATATTGGAAAAGGAGATGGTTGGAGAGAAAGAGATAAGTACCGTTGGAGATGGGAGAGAATATAAGCTGGAAGAGTCGAGTTGTGTCTTCGCAGTAACTTGATGCTGCTACGTTGCGATAAAATCCTACTATTATTTGAAATCCGGCGGAAGGAACAGAAAATAAAGAGCCGTTACAGTTTCTTGGTTCAGTTTATTTTGCAGATTAAAGTAATATTTACAAAATCATAAAAAAAATATATGGCTTCACTTGCGTACATAGCCGGGACAAGACATTATTGCGTCTTAGGCAAGATTTAAATATTACGCCACCCCTCCCCCCTCCTCCAAGTTTAAGTATACAGTACACAATTTCTCAAAACAGTAGGTTATTTGCAATTTAGAAGTAAAATAAAATATATATTATGTTATAGGACGTTAAACTTGAAAGTTCAAATCGTCATTTTTCGCACCCGCGCTGCGTCCTAAACAGGTGCTTCACTCACCTAGCTCTTGCCCCGGATCTGTGCATATGTACCTATCTCTCTCTATATTATAAGCGCACTGTGCGTGACGCTACCCTCGACGTTAGCGCTATCAATTTTTCAGAGTGCAAGGTTTTTCCTTCATCCAACAAAATACTTAAATATGGACCGATTTTCTTCGTTTTTATTTTATTAGACAGTTAAAACTGTATTATATCTAGTTATTGCTGTGTTTACGTGTTAAACGGTAGACATTTTCAGAAATAGGCAACCTCTTTGAAATTTGTAGATTTTTCGTACTCTTTCCGAGTGTTGCCAAGGCGGACCTCATTGTTGCCTCCGATTCAATTAGCCTCAATATTAAGCCTTCAGATAGACGAAGAGCGCCATTAGCTTCGAACTTTTGTTTAAGCATCGAAATTATCGTTGTAACAACGGCAATCTTTATGCATAGCAACGTAAATAGTTATTGATAATTATGTAGGAAACAGCGACCCTGATTAAAATCGAGCTAATAAAGCTGATGATGATGAATTATTTAGGAAACTGCGGGTGGGAAGCATTTAAAACGATTGAACAAAGCAATTCTATCTTCTTTCATCATATGGATACCGGAACCTTACCATTTTTTAAAAGTAAAATCTTTATATTCTATATTTTTTGTTTATTAACGCAAATGGGCCCAGGCATCTGGTTTACATTTACCAGAGTCAGTGTTCAATCGTGGGCATCGTTGAATTTTCAAGAGTTTATTCGTTACAAGACAAATATGGCTACGAACAAGGAAAAGTAAGAAAGATCGTAATTACAAAAAACATTTTGTGTAATGTACTTTTGGAAAATTGACAACAAATGTATGCATATTCGTTGCGAAATGATAATCACTCCATATAGAGCAAAACGGGGATCGGTGAGCTCCCTAGTTTGTATATAAATGTATACTTGTTGTATACAAGTATAAAAGTTGTGTATGCTTTATGTTATTGATCATATTGAATTTTTTGCGTCTACTTTCTACAGCAAAAGAGATAATCAAGCCACATAATTTCTCTCGATTCGGCCGTTGTGATTAGCAGCTATTAGCTGGCTTTAATATGAGACATTTTGTGTCGAGATTTCTCACGCGAAAATCCATTTAATATAGCAATAAACTTTTATTAAAATTGCTTTCAATAGAAAAGCAAAAACTGAGTGATTGCACCGACAAATATCCCAAGTGTAAGTACACGTTAGAACCTTCACGGGGAAAGATATCTCATCTTTGGACTCGCACATGAGACCCGAGCTTGTTTTTGCGAAGAGAATATCAGAGTGAAGCGCACATTCTTCGGAAAGAACGCCAAACACTGCAACGCCTTGATGCATTTCTCCGAGGCAATAACGGAGACGCCCGGTTACTATCATACTTTCATTATGGTGGATACGTCTGAAAGAATGACTCTCTTCTCGAAACACGGTGGCATATGACGACCATTCGCTATCCGTTACGATGAAAATAGGGAATGCGTGTATCATAAACTGGCAATTATAATAGCTGAACAGTTACGATTGATTCGTAAAATTTGTAAGATCGTCATCCAATCATAGGTTTTAAATATCTATATATGTATTCATAAATGATGATAAAGAGATTTATTGTATATTTCGTACATACATACAGCTTAAACACATTTAATGAAACTTAACATAATAAATCAAATTAAAGTTTTCCATCTTTTATGTTGTAATGATGAGAATTAAACTTGTAGTCGAGGAAACTTCAAAACGAGTGAGGAAAAAATTGCAGAGTAACTTATATAAGGGGTTTTTTTTTACCGACTGCTAAATTTCCATCGGCGCGCGGTAAAGAATCGCAAATGCTACGTATTGTTGGTTGCCTACATTTGTAGACCATGTAAGTTTTAGAGATTTTTACCGATTACTCCCCATCAGCTAATTGTAGATAAATAAATTTATAAAATATACTATTGTATAGCCCGTCAAAAATTACGGGAGTAAAGATTCGATCGTTCAAGTTATTTATGGAGATCATATTGGCATCAGAAACATAAATTGTATTGAAAGTCATTTCCCTCTCCTTCATTCCCCCTCTCCTTTCCCTCTCCCTTCCTCTACCTCCCTCTCCTTCCCTCTCTCCCCCTCCCTCTCCCCCACTCTCTCTTCCTCTCTCTCGTATTAAAAGCAATCAAACTACGTTTACACCCATAAGGATTGAAATTACGATATGATATCGAGGTGTAACAACGGAAATGGTAGGCAAGGCAACATCCCCTTAAAATGGCTAGATTTCCTCAAACTGTGTGAATTAAACGTTTAAATTGGGCGATTTCGAAATGTAGGCGGAAAAAAGATGAACAGAATGAGATACTTTATAATGTTTTCTTCAAAATGGTTAACATCCGAAGTTCGTAGGTCCATTATTTTTAATCGTAATCCCAAAAAGAATGAAAGCCTGCGAGTCGAAAAGTTCATTTTTACGTGAAATTACGTGTTATCTTATTTGAAATGGAAATTATCTCCTGGAGTCGAACCCGGGTATTTGATCTCGAGTTAGATACATTCATTAAAACGTTTTGTTATTATATCATAATGTTATCCTGAAAATTTCATCAAATTCGGTTCAGTCGTTTGCGAGATATTAAGCTTCAAAAAGCATTACTGACAAAGTGACACTGTCTTTTATATAGTTTGGATAACAATTATATAGAATTATCTATCCTTTAATTGTGGTGTCATGTGTGTGCCGAATAAGCGATAAGAAAAAAAGCGCTAAAAATGATATTTTTTAAATGCACAAACACACACTCGTTTTTATTCCTAACTATTGTCTACTAACGAATCAATGTAAAGGAAAAAAACATTTAAACGTACCATTTTAAAAAGTGGTATGTTAAAAGTATTTTCCTTTAATTAAATCGTTATGGTCGAATAGGACAAAGTTAAGGCCAATACCTTTGATCCATTATCAACTTGATAAAGACGTTGGAACGAAACACTTATTGTCGTAATATTATATACCGAGGGTGAATTCACACAGATATTATCTGTTCATTTAAAACAAACGCATTAACTTTCGTTGGAAACGACGGCAATAAGTCGGAAAATTAATGGGAAATGGAAGAAGCCGGTTAGAAAAATCTCGCTGTTTTTACAGTTTTCGTTCGCATGGAACGTTCGGTGTTTTTAAAAAATTAAATCGAGCGGAGAAATGCTCTCTCTCTCTCTCTACCCCCAATTCGTTACAGTATTTTACAAATTGGTGTTTACCATAAATCGCGTTTTCGCATTAAACCAGCGGCACGCATCGTTGCACTTTTATGCGGGAGGAGAAAGTTGCGCAAAACGAATAGCTAAAAATTAGAGGAGAGAGAGAGATAGCCAGGGAGGGAGTGAGTGAGAGAGAGAGCATTGTTCTGGCAAATGGGAAAAAGCGCGATTTATGATACTGAGCGTGCACACGGCCTGGAGCCAATGCAATAATGCCCGCGGCTCTCACTTCAATTGTTACGCTACACCGACTAAATGTTTTTCTTTTACAATTTTAGGCGGCCGACTCTAGATTTTGAAAATCATCCCCATCACATAACTCCATCCATTACTACGGATTAAAAAAAAAACACTCAGGTGGGCGCAGTAAAGTGAAAATATATTAACTCATTTTGCTGTTAAGAATATTAAAAAAATATATATATTCGCCTAAATACGTTTACGTTTTAACTAGACGACCCTATGAAATTAACGGATAAGATTATATATATATGCTTCGTAAGTGATGACTATTACGGAAGGGAAATTACGAAGAAATTACTAATGCAATTATAATAAAGGAAAATTCCAGAAGGTCGTAAACATTTCCAACGTACTCTATTAAATTTCTGTGAAAAGCTCTGCGGAAAGAAAAAAAAGGTTTGAAACGTTTTCCGCGAGGAAATATGTACACGTGTTTTTTTATTTATAAAATAAACGTTTCGCTAAATGAAACCGCCGCTAATTAGCTGCGCAGTCCAAGGGTCTTTCGTGTTTTAGTAATATTTAAGCGCTTACACCACTTGTACCACGCTGACGTCCATTTTATTCGCTTCGTGGACGAAGATATTTTTTTACGTTTTTACGAGAATTAGATCTTCTATAAAGTTCACACTAAAATTTTCACAGTTTTCATCACACAAATATATTTTTCATTTTTGATGAATTTCCTCATTTCTGAGCTATCTCGATTAAAACCAAGTATTACTCGGTATGAACTTCCTTTCTCTTCGTTAGAATAATCGTGACTTTCTTCGTGGAAAAACGCATGCAAACATATTAGAGCGATCTGACACCAATTCAAGCCGTGTTTATTCTTTAACGATCAAAAGAACCAATTCCCTGCTGTAATTTCGCGCAAGAAATCAGCGCCTAAAGAGAGAAGAAAATTTGGAGGAAGTCTCAACACGATTTCACGGATGTACATCCGTCAAATTTCAAATTTCTGATCCCTAATAAAGAGAGACACGGCACCTATGATGCGCCATCCACGTCATCATATCCGTAGTTGATTCGGGGAGAGAAAAAAAGAAGAAAACTCGCAGTAATTAAATCATGCAATCAAACGGACTGACGTGGAAGGTTCATGACATTTGCTTGGTTTTGTTTTCAGCGCATAGAGGGAGGATATGAAGTGGGGAGAAAGAGAGGGAGAGAAAGAGAGAAAGAGAGGAAGAGAGAGAGAAAGGGGGAAGTTAAACGGTATAATCTTTGAGAGCCTCTTAATACGTGCAGGAGAACTCTCTCTCTCTCCCTCAGACTCTCAAAACCCCATTGTGACTCCGCTTGGAAAATTCGCTACACGCTGTGAGCTGCAAGCCCATTCCAACCAACAAGCCGTCGTCACCAACCACTCAAAGCCACCAACCTCCATCACTAGAGAAACCCTCTCCTCACCTTCTCTCATCGAGAAATCCCATCCAGAAACTACTCCAAGCGCCACACCACAGCTGCATCGACTTCACCCTTGCTCTCTCTCTCTCTCTCTCTCCCTCTCTTTCTCTCCCACCCCTTTCCCTCCCTCACTCACTCACTCCCTCCGTGTCTATCTCACTCCCTCGCAATTTCCAGCGCATTGCACTCAAACCGCCCATATCTCTACGTTCACCTTTTTCTTTTTGCTAGATTTGATCTGTTACCTTTTCATCCTTTTTCTTAGTTCTTACTTCTTCTCTGTCCTCTTTATGTTGTTTTTTTAATTCCTCGTTTCTCTTCTCCTCCTCCTCCTTCCCCCACACTTTTCAGTACGCAGTGGTCTGCGAACTTTTTTACGTGGTGGTTGCGAATTCCTCGGCGGGCCGCATTGCGAATTGTCAAAGCTTCGGCAGGCCAGATTATACTTTAAAACCGACGTTAACTAGAGAAACTGTGGTAGTGTCGTATTAGTGAAAATCACCTATGAATATTTCAATGACAAGTGTTTTACTGACGTAATTTCAAGGTATACCATGAGTTTATGTTAAAATCTTTTTAATAACAGCTTCTCGAGCCACATAAAACTCTCTCTCTCTCTCTCTCGAGGGCCGCATGCGGGCCTCGGGCCGTAGGTTGCTCACTGTTTTAGTTATTTCATTTTTCGGTCTGTACCTTTATTTTGCTTTCTCTCATTCGCATCTCCTTTCTTCTCCCATCCTCCATTCTCCCCATGCTGTTTTTCTTATTTCTCTATTCCCTCTTATTCTCTCTTTCTCCCTGTTATTTTCTCATCTATCCACCTATCTCTCTTTTTGCTCTCTCTCTCTCTCTATATATATATATATATATACATATAGTATATCTCACTTCCATTTTCTATCTCCCTGTATGTCCAACCATTACCTCACATTCTTTTTACTGCCGCTGAATCATTCCGCTGTGCCTCACTACATCATGTTTTTTTTCGATTCCTTTCGCCCCCGACCATAAAGATAATTTTTTCCTAGGCACGTTGCAAAGTCGTCATGTGAGTTCTTTATGGTGACGTTTAATTTCGTGAGAATGTCTTTCCACGCAATTGACGTTCCAATATGTTCAATGGGTATTGCTGTCTCTCTCTGGTTCGTTTATTTTTTTTCTCGAAAAGAGTTCAAACCGCTCCGGGCCGCGTACGTTAGCTGGATGTGTCTCGGGAACGGAGTCATTGTTTAGCTCAAGCTATAATAAGCGCACTCACAAAGGATGAAAAATAGACATTTATTATATGTATATATGCGGTCCCTTTAGAAACCCAGGGGATATTTGCAATTTTTTTATGGTGTTGATCTTTATTTCAAAATTTGTCGTGTCGACTGCGTAAATAATTAAATCATAAAACTAGTTATTACGCTGTAAACATCTGCTTGGCAAAACATTAAGTGCTTATTCTGCTTTGATTTTCTATAAATAAATTTTATTGTAATTCGTGATATTGAGCATAATAATTTTTACGTTTTAACATATGAGAAAGTTCATGTTCGCTATTTATGTTATAGTTATAGAATACTTTTTTTAGATTCGCCGATATAAATATTATTCCACTGGCAAAAACTATGGAAATGTAATCAAACCAAGTATCATACGTAACATATATTTTGAATAATATTAGTTGAAATAGATTTAGAAAATATTTAAAAAATACACTTTCGTCTTCATAGTCAAAATATGGTGAATGTGAAAAATGCTTTCTGTGCTTCACAAGGGAAATGAGAAATCGTTTTTGCCTGAGGTAGACTCTTCTATTCGTAGCGTAAAAGAATTTGACTAGCTTCTGTTTCGAAGATATTACGAATATTGCAACACGGAATGGTTTTCGTAATAATAATTCTCTTTCCTATAGATGGAGTAGTAAAATACACACGTTTTATTAAGAGTCAAATCCTTGGAGAAATTATTACATTTTTAAACTGGAAAAAAGGTTTTTCGCGACCCAAGGATTACGATTTACAATTCGAATCCCCGTTATAATTTTTGAAATAACGTTTCCATATTTCGAATGGGTCGAGCAATGAAAATGTCACGAACTTTTTTTATAACTTACAGAGTTAACGTTGTCCAAAAATTTCTTCCAGGCAATATGGCACTTCTGTTTGTGAGAGTAAGAAGGACAGAAATTAAGATGATACGTTTCCTAACCGTATAATATATGTACCATACATATAGCCTCCTACGTTCCATTACACAGATGAATGTGCATAACGGTCCGTCTCTTTAAAGATTTTGAGTTTAATATATGAACTGTGGCGTCGAAAATAAACGACTGAAAAGATTGTTGTAGTAGTTCAATTTGTTTTATGTGACATAGTCCATGTTGTTAATGCCCGCTACTTATCTAAACTATAATTTGTGAAAATCTAGAAGAAGGTCATGGCTTTCAATTAATAATAAAATAGAAAGTTACCAAAATGATTGAATTATCGGTCATGGCTTTCAATTAATATTAAAATAGAAAGTTACCAAAACGATTGAATTATCGATTCTTATAGACATGAACTTGTATGTTTGTAGATAATAAAAATCCTTTTGCCCTAATTGTCTATTGTTTGTTTATGTTACAGTTTTACAATTACCATTTAATTACAATTTTGCTTACGATATGTAAACTTAAGATGACTTAAAAAAAGAGATGTGTATTTGAAGGGGAAGAGAAAGGTTCCGAAAGGGACAGATTGGATTGTGTGAGTCAATAAACATGCCGAGAGGTAGAAAAGATATAAAGGTGATTTAAGACAATGCACGACTTATTTCCACATACATCCGACTTATGTACTCGTATACGAAGCAACGCACGGATTGCAAGGTAATAAAAATGACCGTGGACACCAGTCGCGTCTAAATTAATCAAAGTTTAGGTATTCAACGACAAGTTTTAAATTCTCTAACATAAGACAATAGTCCTCGCTTCCAATTTGTCACCACCACTGCATCCGGATATCGCCAAAGCACATAGCGATTATCAAAACACTAAATTCAAAGAAAATAATTTTAAATTTAATAAACTGACATATGGTTACTTGGGCAAATTTATTTTATTTGCATGTACCGTATTTACCCTAATCGAAGATCAACCCGAATTTAAGACGAAAGCCATAAATACAAACATAAAAATGGAAAAATATTTTTACGGAAAACGAATTTCTTTTGAAAAACTGAATACTAATTTAATGAACAATATTTAATTACTATTAGCTGCTATCAGTTATTAACAAACTTTTCTCAAAGAAAATATTCGTTTCTTTAGATAAAACACAGGAATTATGAGGCAGTTCTCTGTTAACTAATTAAAAATCCACAATGCTAATACATTAATACAAAAATCAATATTATGGTGTTATCTCAATTCTGGAAAATCTCTGGGTCTATGAAGTTTCTAAAATTGAAATAAATGCGTCCGTTACGAAAGAAGATAGGTATATTTTATGATAAACTTCGTAAGTTTGGGATTTTAAGTCAAATCAGCTTGAAAAATGAAAAAAAAAAACCTCGGGTTAGGTTTGGTATATATGAAAATCTATATTAAACCACAATTTCAAAAAAGTACGCTTTTATTTATCATCGACTAAATAGCCCAAACTTCAGTTACTTTTAATCCGATAAGAAAATAGTAATAACAACTACATGCACACATGACCACAGATGAATAGGATCACCCATTTTCAGGACCTGATGTCAACGGCCAACTCTTATAGAATAAACCGAATTAAACGATTTTTGCGAAAGTAACAGATATGAAACGATCGACTATACGAAGTAACATCTCGCCGCGGGAACGAGGAGAGATCGTCGCCGCACCATTTGCAGAATCCGATCCACGCATCTTCCTATCTCCCTCTCTCTCTTCTCCCATCTCTCATCCGTCTCCCCCCCCCCTCCTAGTCCTCCTCCTCCTCCACACACATTTAAAATCCGTTATTCAGCTCAGCCGGTCGGGAGCGATGCACAAGTCCACGGTCAGGGAGAAAGAGATACCGGGAGTTAAGAGGCTGAGCTTGATCTTGGACCGTTAGGGATATAAGAGAGGGGGGGGGGGGAGAGGGGGTTGGGAAGGGAGAAAGGTAGGGCGAAGAGGAGGGGCGGAGGTCGGAAGAGGCTTGGGAGACGTCGGCCTTATAGCAGATCCCTATCAGGGTATACGAAGATGGTGGGAGAGAACGGGAGTCGTAAATCAAACGGAGTTACAGGTAAGGATGGGTGGGGGAGAGGGTGCTTGATGGAGAAGGTTGGGAATCAAGTAAGGAGGAGCTGTCTTTTTTTTCCCTCTTTTTCCTTCTCCTCGGGTGATTTTTAGGGTGGAGGTTATAGAGAGGGAGAGAGAGAGAGAGAGAGGACTTGCGGAATTGACGCGGATCAGTGAGTTTTTGCTGAGGAAGAGGAGGAGGGGAGGAGAGGAGAGTGGAGAAAAGAAGGGCGTGGCGACGTGAGGAGGGGGGGGGGAGGGAGGGAGGGCAAGGAACCGAGAGAGGAGTGGTGAATGGACGACCTTTAAGAATGCTAAAACGTTTTTTATTCCCTGTAACCGCGTGAGCGTCATCCGAAAAGAGGAAGTTATTAGCAAGAATGAGGCGGCGTTAAAAATTATGTAACAATAACATAATAAAGGCAAGACTTCCCAAACCCACTCATCTCTTTTCGTTCCTTTCATGTGTGTGTGAGAAAGAGAGAGAGAAGGTGGGCGGGGGAAAGAAAGGTATAGGTGGGGGCGTGGAAAAGAAAAAAATAACGCATAACAAAAGAAGCGCGAGAATGCGGCCGGTAGGCAGGCGAAGTCGGTAGGCTGCCGTTGTTGTGTTTTACTGGGTGTTTGAGATAGGGGAAAAGAGTTTTGAGGGGAGAAGGTGGGAGTGGGGGAGGGAGGAAGGGAGGGAGAGGGAAATTTATCGCCCAGATCCTCGCGGCAGATTTGCGAGAATTCGAATGATTTAGTCTCGCGCGAGAAATCTATTAGCGTCACGTTGTAGTTTCGAACGTTGTGTGTCGCAGGAACCTTTTGTGTTCTAGCGTCCGAAATGCTCGCGGGTCTGATGGAAATCCAACTACTCTACCTGCGAGGGATATTTCCGACTGGTTTTGCTCGAGTTTTTTTTTTTTGTTCGTGCGAGAAGACGACGTCCATTTCAATGCTTTGATAAATGCTAACGTTTGTATTAAAGTGCTTTATTTCCTCGAAGATATGAGAAAAGAACGCCGTTCACTGAATCCTGAATCTGCATTAAGTTGAACATCATTGAGAAGTGAAATGGACGAAAATAGGTTTATTTGAGAGTATCTATTTTGTCATCGCATATTATGTATATGAAATTGCAGTCGGGGATAAAATATACAACTGGGTGTTGATGCAATTGAATCTGCAAGATAAACACACCCATTCTAGTCCTCAAAAAAAAAAAAAAAACATTTCGAAGGTACAGGGCGATCGAAACATTTGGTACTGCAAGTAATTTCCACTTCATATTTTTACCAGCGATTTTAAATTATTGTCCGGTAAATACTTCACCAACATAAAAACTGTTAATTCAGTTGTACCTTCTGCAATTCAATGAACGAGCGAATCTCCGTAAACGATAGAAATAATCCATTTTCACATTCGATTAAGTTTTCGCGTTTTATATCCTTTTCTTTCCAGAACCAGGAATGAAAAGAAGTATAATACATATTCCCAACCTATATTTTTACGAAGGAAATCGCGGCATTTGTTTCATTCAAAAAATATATCACTACTCTTACTTTATTCACTCTCGCGCGAGTTTTATTCACCGATAACCGTAGTCTCTTTCCCGCATAAATATCTCAAATAATGGGTAGGAATCGGTAATATCTTTATAAAAAAACCCCACCCTTCGATCTCCCTTTACGAACGAACAAAAAAAAAGAAAATATCTTTGCTAAAAATCTCCTCTTCGAAATTCCTACCTTTCCCGTTCTTCCTATCTATCTCATAAACCCCTCCCTCTAACCCTCCCTCCCCCCTCCGCGTACTCTCGAACCTTATATTCCCAACTTATATACCCAAGGGATTCCTTTCAATCTGCCATAGCGGGTCGAATCGAAAAATCCCTCTTTATGCCGTACACCCTGTCACTTGTCAGCATTAATAACACTCGAAGAGCTTTTCGCATACCCCCTATATATTTCATTTTCCAAACTCAAAGTGAAACAGCATCACTCATAAAAATATCTTGGGCCACGTCGCTTCCCAATTCGGTTATATATATATATATATTCCAGATTCCGCGCACGTACAGTGATCTAATAATAACTTATACGGGGAAAACTGCGCCGGAGCGCCTTCGTTTTTTTCTCTCTCCATATAATTCGTGAGTTTTTCCGCAGCGCTGTAGGAAGTTTTGGGGTTGGGTGGTATTTTTTTTTGTTTTTAATATAATTTTTTGCTCTTCTTAGAGGGATGATTGCAACGACGGAAGCCAATGGACATAAAATGCATTAGCTCGGCGTTTTCTATTTTTTTTATCCTTATCATTATTATTATTTTTTGTTTTTTTTCTGACACGGCGTCGTTCCGGGCGGGATAGCGAGGAAGAATGAAACCAACGGATTTATAGCGGCGGGTTCCCTATCTCGAACGGAACGACCTGCGACGAATGCAGAGCGCTACAAACGCGATTTTTAAACGAGTTCTGATTGCAGGGGATTTTTATGCCAAAGCAAGAGTTTATGAATTTTTGATCTTGCCTTGAATGATATGAGATTAATCGTAACCTCCTATTATTTATAGATTATGGCCATGATGGTTAGAAATATATTTCGAATGTAAATTAATTATGAAATTGATAAACATGGAAAAACTTAGTGAGCGAAGAAGGAATGGCATTTCTAGTTAACCAAGTCTTTAAAGAAAGTTTCACATAAGATTATGACTGAAGCTTTGCCTTTACTTAAAAGCAAGGGTCCCCAAACTACGGCCCGCGGGCCACATCTGGCCCCCGCAGTGATTTAATCCGGCCCGCCAGCCATACCCAACCCAACACCCCCCCCCCCCCGCCCTCTCGAAAAAATTTGTAACGGTGAAATTTCTCAATAAACCCCCACCCACTCGAAACTTGCTCTTTGAAGTCATTTGAAAAAGTCTTAAGTGGCCAGCGCTGTCGTACATAAAGCCTAATGTGGCCCTTTCAATAAAAAGTTTGGGGTCCCCTGCTTAAAAGGATCACATCGTAAAAATATGTTTGGTTCATCTTTTTTCTGTTAAACTTGTATGATCTGCGCAGACAAAATATCGAACAAAAATAATAACAGAGACCTTATTTTTAAAATGAAAAATAAATAACAGAATCATAAATAATTAAGCAATAGTAGGACCCTTTTCATTATTTATCAACAGTTGATCTCCAAAAGTGACAAATTTGGTCATGCTGTAAGCCATGAGTCCCCAACGGTTTGCTCGCGAGCTACGTGTGCCTCGCATGTCTATTTTATGTGGTTCACGATCGCAAACAGTCCTGAATACATCGTCGAAGAAATTTCAGTTACGTGAAATGTGTCTTCTTGTGGTGTTGCGCGACTCTTAAAGTTTTCATACGTATATACAAGTTGGTTCTTTCATTTGTAATAATTTAATTATATTTTGTTGTCTTTGCTCGACGTGTCATATCATGTAGTCCTCTAGGTGTTTCGAATTTTAAGTGGACCTCACGTTCGGCAAAAAAAAAAAGGTTTGGGGACTCATGCATTGAAGAAACATTCATGTAATATTTAACTTCTTTTTATTCCATACCAGTATTACGCTCTTATCCAAAACAATTCTAACGTAAAACGACCACACTCAGCATAAAGAAAGAAAATTGAAGTGCTCTCTTTCCATTAATGTCGTAAAAACACCATAACCTTAATTTACTTTCATGGACGGTGAAATGAGAGAGAGAGAGAAGAGGAAAAAACACGCTAATGTTTAACCTCTGTGCGGTCTGCGGCAGATATGGAAATGGCCTTTGACCCATTTTTCTTAAGTGCTCATCACACATTAAATAAAAAATGACTCGTTTGTTTTATGTAATTACGACCTTGATGAGAATAATAAGAATGCTCCATTTTGCGAAAGGCAGGAGGGTACAAAAGAAAGGCTTAGGAAAGGGGAAAGGGGCTGTCGGTGCGACACGTATAGCACTTGATCCGTGTGTGTGTTATAGGCTAAAACCCGGCTCCTAATATCACTCAACCGTCAAAAGAATTACAAGCGACCGCGCAGTCAAAACCTATCAGCAAATAGGACCGGACCGCAAAATAGATGGAGAGTGAAGGGCATGGGTCATATGGCGCCATCAAAATTTTGCAACCCCTGGGCAGATCACGGTGAAAGCTACTCGGAGGAGGAGGGGGGGGGGGACTTAAGCGCCATTCATATCTTCACGATAAACGTGACTAAAGATAATCGTTGCCATAGTTTGCTACCCTCTTTTTTTGTCCAGGGTAATATAAATCTTTCAGCAACGTGCGAAACTTGAAGCAAAAACCTAAATATAGATTTTTTACATTATTGGCTAATAGTATAATTTACGGATGAAAGTTTTACTTTTTCAATTTAAAAAATCTGATGTGGCCAACACATGACTTTCTCCGTATTTGGGGTATAGATATTTAAATTCTTTTTATGAATAGCATTATAAGGCAAAATTATTATTTCCTATCGTAAAAGTATACAGTCGTCCTTATTGCCGTCAATTACGTAAATTTTGAAGATGTTTACATAATCCACCGCTACATGGTGGTGGCGCTGTATACTGCAAATTAAGAAAAGCAAAATATCTCCGAAATGGATGATTCTACGAAAATTTGTTTCAAACAAAACTTGGAAGAAATATTATTCTCTACAACTTTGGTCCTCACGAAGATTACCAATAACGATGTTTTTAAGGATAAAACTGAAAAACCGGTTATTTATAAATAACTCCTAAACAATAACTACGATAGAAAATTGTTTCCAATGAAATTTGTAGGAAATTACATTCTCTATAACTTTTTTATAGAATTGTAAATACAATAGTAATGTTTTAACGAAGAAATATCGCAAAAACCGAAACGGGTTTCGAATAAACCTCGACTTCCGGTTACCCGTTATTGTCCCAAAACTAATCAGTTCTTTATGCTCATGTTAAAGTGTTATATATATGAAGTTTGGTAACGATATGGCAAGTACTTTTTGAGTTAGAGCGCCCACAATAACACACACACACACAGACATTAAAATGGGAAAATTATTAATCATTAATAAAAACAAATTAAAAAAGAAAAAAGTAATAACATATACTATTGTTACTGGAAAAAGAAAGAAAAAATGCTATTAAAAATATTGTATCTCTCTTAGGCTTAGTTTTATAATCTCAAATGTATTATCAATCCGTAATCTCATTCTAGTTGTAAGTAGTATTGTTTTTTGTCTCAAGGCATAACTTTTAGTTTTAGTTTACTATTAAGCATCACCCAAAAGCACTGTTCTCACGGTCGGAAAAATGGGTTACTACCCGTACGGGGACGACCGGCGCTAGATCTAAAGACCACAAAAAACCTTACGATGATAATGAGTTTTACTTTTCCAAAAAATATTTAGATATAGACAATTATCATCACTACATTTAGAAATAAAAGCTAGAAATATTAAATTTCATAATTTGTCTCAAAGAGCCGGTAAAAGTTAAGACTGTTTTGAAAACTGATAAAACGAGTTACTTTTTGTTAGATTAGTATTACAATGGTCAAATGAATAATAATTTTCGTTGCCTCGATGAAAAATATTAAAACAAAATATTTTCTGTGGAGAAATATAACTTCAAAATTAGTTACATTTAGCATTACTTGCGAATAATTTCATGCGGAATACTCAGTCACCTATGTAAGATAAAAGACATCCAATGCAATGATATGGTATTCCGCAAAAAAACCACCAGGCAACCGTTATCTTGTACGGTCATAATGAAGAAATAAGAGCGAACAAAAATGGTATGTTTCTATAAAGCTTAAGCGGATGGAAAAATAAATGCATCGCCTCCTGTAGTAGTACTGCAAGGTCACTACTACTTCATCCCGGGTCAAGGTCAGGTAATAGGAGAGAATCCTCATTTTTGCCTCGCTCTACGGTTTCTCCAACATGCCCACGTTCGCTGCGGAAAGGCTGGAAAAAATTCGTTTAGTTCCCAGAGAGAGAGAGAGGAACTTCTCTCACAGAGGTGGCGGCGTCGCGAAGTAGAAAATTCCCCCTCAAGCTTAAATTTTTTTTTAACCCCGCCTCTCCAGACCATCGAGGATATATAACCTTTATTTCCTCGCGGGGCGGCATTTCCTCCTTACGGTTATTAACCATAATTCCAAATCTACCGGAGCGGAGGGAAAAAAATGGCGGGCGCAACCACCTCAAGCGTGCGAAAATAAAATAAAATAAAAACTGCGCTAGAACTCTGGACGGAGGAAGGAAAAAAATAACCTCGAATATACACACAAACACACGTGACACGAACGTGACTTCCAAAAAAAAAAAAAACGGCGCGAGTGCGGTAATATGTCGCGGGGGGAGGGGGAGGAGGGGGTGGGGGGACGACCTTGAGGGGCAGAGTCTCTTTTTTTTTAGGAACACGGAACACGCCACCGCTTCACCTTTCTCGAATAACATTGCATACCGACGGTAATTGATTCCGTGCACCTGCCTCATCCTACAACCGCGCGCAGCCTCAGCCATCCAGCCTCCCTACCCCCGCACACCGCCTCTCTCTCTCTCTCTCAACGTCCCCATCGCAACCTCCTTTCACCCCCACTCAACCGTCATAAAAAATCCTGGATATGCCACCGGGGAGAAAGGGAGAGAGAGAGAGCTCTTTCACACACATACGCACACACGCACAAACGCATACGGACGCACAGGTGACGCCAAAGGGTCAGCCGAGGGGGACAACGATTCTGTGGATGGAGAAGGAAGAAGATAGAGAGAGAGAGAGAGAGAGGATTGGGAATGAGAGAGAGAGAGAGAGGGAGGAGAAGAGAGGGAGGCGGAGGAAAAGGGGGTGGTAGAGACGATGGATAGCGTAGTCGTGTGCGTCAAAGCGGTCATTTATCTCTCCCTATTCCATCGGCTGTTTAAAAGGACCTGGAGGGCTCCGGACCTGCTGGATACACCCTTCTCACGCCCTCACTCTCAACCCCTTTCTTCCCTCTCTCCTCCCTTCCTCCCTCCCCGCGCACGCACGCACACATTCACACGTAACCTCCCCTTTCCACACTCCTACCTTTCTCCCACCCCTCTCAGTCCGGTAAAACCCCTTTGTGTGCACCGTCGCTTTTCCACGGAAGAACGCTCTGTAGGTTATTACGTAGCGAGCAGGATATTCCCCTGGGGCACTAAGGGGTCTCTGCACCGCTCTCGGACAGTGGCTCCCCCACTCTCTCTCTTTTTCCCTCTCCATCTCTCTCTTACTCTCTCTCTCTCCCTGTACTCCTCCCTTTCCCTGCCCACCTGTACCTCGGACTCCGGGACTAACCGTGCCGTCTCTCTTTCCCCACTCACCCAAAAAAAAAAATCCTCCCTCACTCGCCGGGGCTAAAGGCGTGAATTTTCTATCTCTGAACCCTACGTCATATTCCGCCGCCATTCCCTCCTTCTCCACACACACTCTCTCTCTCTACCCCTCATCTCCCTGTCTCCCTATCTCTCCCTATCTCTCCCTTCCCCCCCCCTCTCTCTCTATATATCCCTCCCTCTGGCGTGGGAGTTGGGAGATACCTTGCACATGGCGAGAGCGCGAGTTTATGAGAAGAGGGGGGAGTGAAACAAAAGGAGGGAGGGAGGGGAGGTGAAAGGTGAGGACGAGGAGAGAGGCGGAGAAAGGTGGGAGAAGAAAGCAAATGATGGAAGACGTGAAAAGAGAAGGGAATATATTTACGTACTGGTGAATGCGTGTTTGCATTCTGCAAGCATTTATCTAATCTTATTATAAATAGCGAGAGCCGACAAATAAATTTAAACTGCACCATTTTCAGTGCTTTCCTTATGGGAAATAATCTCAAATTTAAGGCTACCTGGAATCGAACCTATGACACCTACGCGGGAGTTGTCAAATAATATATACTCATGACATCTGCAAACCCTGAAAATATCAGCTCTTTATTCCTCTTAGTTTCGTCTATATATGAAGGAATTTATTTTTTCCATGCTTTCTTATGGGATATATACCGGGTCCCCTGGAGTCGAACCCAGGACGCTTGCGGTAAAAGTGATAACGGTTCCCTATAGATCTCGTGCATATCTAACAACCATCCAAGTTTCAATTCTCTATCTTACCAGAAAGTGTCCGAAATTAATTTTCAAAAATGCCGCAATGCTTTTCTTATGGGAAAAAACGCAACTTTCGGAATTTCTGGAGTCGAACCCATGACACTTAGATTTGAGATCTCAATTTTTCTGTCGGTTTCTCCATGCCACCTACAATTTCTGAAAATTTCAGCTGTCCATCTATCGTAGTTTAGGCCAGACATTAGTATCCTCCTATATCCTCCACCTCCTCTGTAAGAAGAGAGCTTATAGAATGATAGAGAGAATGGTAGAGAGAGAGAGAGAAAGAGAGAAAAAGAGAGAGAGAGAATTACAGGATGAGAGGAGATGGTGTAATATATAGTTTAGGGAATTAGGTGCAGATTAGGGAGAGTGGGGTACATAGAACGTTGGAAAGACAACCAAAATCGAGTACGCTCTGGTACACGTAGATAATGACATAGGGGGAGGTACACAAAATGAACAATTAAAAGCTCACCTATGATTCAATGCACATCATTAAACTAAGTAACGTTCCTTATAGTATTTTTTAAATCACTGTAGCTACACTGTACCTCAACAAGCGAAGGAAGAAAATGTACGAAGAAGGAGAAACAGCGACAATTAAATCACGAATATAGGGAAAGGTGCGGTAACGCAGCGAAATTAAGATAGGGATTTAAAAATTCTAGAAAGTCGAGAGAAACCAGCATTTAGGATAAAACCCGGAGAGTTCGCCGGTTACAAAGTAAAAAATGTAAGGGAAAGCGAAGTAACAGCGTAAGGAAATACGGGTGGGGATATAAAAAAAGCAGAGAGGATGAAAAATCGCTCTAGATAAGAGATTAAGCGAAATGGAAAAATTAAATTGACCGGAAATTGGTCAAAGAAAGAAAATCGGAATGAGGGTGAGGAGAGAGAGAGAAAGGATGCAAGGAATTGAAAGGAGAGAAAGAGATGGTTATCCGTCCCACCTTCTCTCTCTCTCTCTCCCACGCTGTATCGATCCCCTGCACCAATTCTATCTCCCTCTCTCTCTCTTTCCCTTACCGTGCGAGTTTCAGGATTAAACACCCAAAAGGTTTCGGCCGAGAGGGAGAAAGGTGAGATAGGATATGACCCTGAAATAATTATCACATCAAATTCTCAAAAAAAAAATTCTTCGTACATACACCGTCGATATTTGTCCGTGCGCGCGTGCACGTATAGCAGCTGCGATATGACCGAACGGCACGAAAACGAGTCCATTCTTTCCATTTTTAGCCTCCTCGTTTTTATTTTTAGTGGCCATCTGGGTGATTTTCGAGAATTCCTCCGTAGACGGTTTCCAGGGGAAGTAACCCTGGAGATGGCGGCTATGAATAATGCAGGACGAATTTGTCCCGCCTAGAAAGATCTATCTCCAGGAGAGAGAGGGGAGAGAGGAGAGAGAGAGGAGAGAGAGAGAAAGAGAAAGAATGAATATATTCATAGAAATATTCCCGTCTCGCTTGTAAGCTATTTATTTTAAAGTTAGGTTATGGCGGTCTTCTGATGATTAATTTGGAAAAATTCGTTGATATTTCATTTAAGATATTTTCCGGTTATCACGACGTGAAATACGCTAGACGATGCGTCCTTACCCAAGATGAACCACAAAAGCAGCAATAAACAGTTCATCTAACAACAATTTAAAGGAGTACGCGGAAATGTTAAGAAAATTTAATTTTTTCTACTTTTACTACATTGTTCCCGCACGACTTCTGAATCAAGGGATGTGGTTTTTACTAACAATAAGACGAATATTGTCAGAAAACGTTTTAGGAAATCTTTTATTTTTACAGACAAAGGGGGATTGGGAAAGAAAATTATTCCTTGTGGCACGCTAAGTATATTATCGAGATGTCGTTAAATAAATTTCAAAAAAGTGGATGTATCGAATGAGGTCTATTACTGGCATTTACATAGATCAGTAATGTATTTTAATGCATAAGTTTTTTTCCTATCCTAATCAACTTCAAATACGCGACTGCTCAAAACATGTCCAAAGGGGTACGTAATAATAAATAAATAAACTCCCTTGTCTACTATTTTAACGGAATAATTTTTGTAACTGCGTTAAACACGACAAATTAAATTTTATCATTGAGTACGTTCGACAAAGTGAAGCCAGAACTTATTAACGAAAAGTGTGCTAAACATATGTCAGCAATTTGCAGAAACATGAGCACGCTCGTCTTTAGCAATGCGAAGTCGCGAAGGGAGATTGCGGCTTTACGTGGATAATGTCGAGTTTTGCGACTAATTTTGCTAAATTGATTATCTCATATTCTACGGATACGCTTTAAATGCTTCTTCAAGACAGATTATTCGGACTGCTCCTGCGACCTCGTCAGGTCCAACCGTCCTTCGCACGGGACGTTAAGCATCCTGACCTTTTTCGTCGAGTTCCCTTAAACGGATGTCTAAAACTGGAAAAGGGGTGTCGCGTCCCTCCTCAATGGCGCGCGTTATGAGAGACAACAATGGCGCGGAACGAGCAGGTCGCATTGTTAGCCGCAAAACTTCTCCGGTTGGTGGGACCATTGTTGAGAGTTTTTGCGCGCGTGGGCGTTTTGATTTTCCATCGGATCGATGAAAAGCTTGATAGGATATTTTGATGAACAAAGACGTAACAAAAAGAATAATTTGTTAAAATTTCAACGCCCATACGTGTTAATATATTCGCAGCTATTATAGGGATTTCAATTCCCCAAAATATAATGAAATTTGCTTCAATTTATAGGCAATTACAAAACGAAAATGGACAGCCATTTCCGAAACGATTTTTCATATCATGATTCAGAGGAGAAATTAAACGTTAAAACGTGATGCTTTCATTACATCAACGGAAATTTATAGTCAAGAGGATTTCATAGGGTGATTTCTGACCAATAAAAAAATTCCGTAATCGAGTCGAAAACCGTTAAGAGAAAAACACTTCATACAGCATTTCATTGATTAAAAAAAAGCGCCGATCGTAATCCTTAGAGAATAACTTATCGTTAAGGAACGGCATTATTTATAAAAAAATCAAAATCGGCAATAATTGCTTTCACGAGGTTAGACAGTTCATTTCCATCCGAGCGGTAAAAAAAAAGAGCGTTTTTCATTTTTTTCCCTGGGAACCGCGCGGAATGACTTGAGAGGGTGAGAGAGGTGAAGAGGAGGTGGATGGGATACGGAGGGGGAGGGAGAGGTGGGCGATCAAAAGGCATCTGAGGATTTCTCCGTAAATTTCCCTCTCTCCTCCATTTATACGAAGCACCGTACCGTGAAGAGTATAAAAAAAAGCACCGAAATCGGCCGCCACGACTCCCGACCCCTACCGAAAAGTCCCTGCCGTCATATCCGCCCCCTCCCCCTCACCTCCCCACTCCTTCCCCCTCCATCCTCCCCCCCCCTAAACCTTCTCCCTACCTCCACCCGAAAATCCATTCCCTTACCCTTTTTTTTTTGGCACCCTCTTGACTCATATAAATTCGCCGATTGGTTAACACCGCTAATCCGAATGCGCAGGAAATCTTCCCTTAAAAAAAAAGTAAAATAAAATCTCCCTCTATCGAGAGGAGTAAAAAAAAAACGAATCGCCAAAAAAAAATATAACAGAGAGTTTCACCTCTACGCTTTCCGACTCTTGTTTTTTTTTGAAATTTTATTTTCTTTCACGAGTGGCCTCAAAAGGATTTATGGACGGCGAAAGAGATATAGGGAGGAGAGGTGGAGGATGATTTATATTTTTTAAGGAGTATATTATTGCGCTATTAAACCTTACCGCTCCAACCTACGGCCACGGACCGCTCCATCCATCATCCGGGGGGGGGGGGGGGGAAATAATACCAAATAAATCGGGAAATTCACTTCCCCCGAAACATTGATTGAGATAATTCTCTTTCCCGGCGATGGAGCGTAATTTCGGGTCAATTGGGGGGAATAAAGCTCTGGAGGGCGGGAGTTGAGGAGGAAGGAGGGAGGGAGTTTGGGAGTGGAGTTGAAGAGTCTCTGATGTCCTTCAGTCTTCCCCCAGGGATTTCTACGCGCGAACGAAAACTGAGACGTTTTATAAAATACGATCTTTAGGAATCATGGTTTGAGTTCTCACACTTAATCATTTCTCCTCCATTTGCCACTCTACTCTGCATCACTCTCTGTTTTACTCTTTTTAGCGCATTTATTTTGTAATAAAAAAGAAGTTACGTATTCGGGTCATCCGTCTGTCTGTCTGATCGTGTGCGAAATAACTCAAAAATTAAGTAAGCTACAAACATCAACTTTTCAGGATATATATATATATATATATATATATATATATATATATATATATATATGTATATGTATATGTAGTTGTACATTAAAAATAGATATGTAAAAAATTTGGGGTCTCTCCGTTTGCCTTTTAACAGGATATTAGAAAACCCCTTACGAACTGTATCTATACGGATCCATTATGGCTTTCGTATTGTTGGCCATATTCACAGCAACGAATGTAAATATACAAGTTAGGAAAGTGTACGACGTATCACAAATGGGCGCGTTTCGTGCAATGGAGTATTAGAAAGAAATTATGTACCTGTACGTAAGGGAAATAGCGTTTTAAAGTTCTTTTCTTCGTCATAAATAATCCATTTTCTTCCTATTTAAAAATTTAACATGCACATGTAAGGAAATTAAACGTTTCTTTGTGAGATTGTTTATGTTAGCAACAATGAAGATGTAACCATGCAAGAAAATTTCCAAGTTCAACTAGAATTAAGACAGTTTGATTTTCTCCATAACGGCTACTCCTATGATAAAAATGTATAGGAAAGGAAATACCCTTCTTTACTAGCCCTACAACTTTTATTTTAAACATATTTTGATATGAGCAATGATTTACGAGATATGACGGAAATTTAATTTTTTGTCACCAGTAAAGTGGTATTCCTGATTGCCTTACGTGATTCATTTTTGCGATTTTCTTATTACCTTTGATTGTAAGTCCTTAATACCAAATTTCATGAAAAACCGTTCTATAGAAGCCGAGAACGAGCATGCGGACGGACGGAAAGACCGACGATAATAGGCGCTCACGCTGGAAGCGAAACGCACCTAACAAGCATGCTATTAAGCGATTGTAAGTGAAATTACACAGTTCTAAAATTTCATTCCATGAAATATTTTGTCGTTTTATTTAATGACAATTGTAATTGAAGAAATGTTTACGTGACATGCTGCTTAACATTTTAATGGTAAAATACGTTACTGTGGGATAAGTTAATTCATTTTTCGAAAGAAAAGTGTAATTACATAGGTCTAAAAATGTATTTACATGTATTGAATATTATTAAAGATGCGAAATTTTCCAGGTAGGTTGATCTCCTGGGGAATATTTTTTTATTTTAGTAATCTTTAAAAAAAACGCCTTATGTAATTTGCTCTGCAATTCTTTCCTCAGGTTTCCCTTTTCTACTAAAACCATTTACATATATGTAATTTAGCCATGGTACTGGGTCTGTAAATAAACAAGTTAGGAAAGTGTACGACGTATCACAAATGGGCGCGTTTCGTGCAATGGAGTATTAGAAAGAAATTATATACCTGTACGAGAGGGAAATAGCGTTTTAAAGTTCTTTTCTTCATCATAAATAATCCATTTTATTCCTATTTTAAAATATTGCATGCACACGTAAGTAAATTAAACGTTTGTTTGTGAGATTGTTTATGTTAGCAACAATGAAGAAGTAACCATGCAAGAAATTTTCTAATTGTAAGTTCAACTCGATTTAAGACGTTTTTGTTTGATTTTCTCGATAACGGCTACTTCTATGATAAAAAATGTATAGGAAAGGAAATACTCTTCTTTACCAGTTCTACAACTTTTATTTGAAAAATATTTTGATAAGAGCAATACTTTACGAGATATGACGAAAATTTCATTTTTTATCACCAGTAAAGTGGTACCCCTGATTGGCGTACGAGATTCATTTTTGAAATTTTCTTCTTATATTTGATTGTAAGTCCTTAATATCAAATTTCATGAAAAATCGTTCGGTAGAAGCCGAGAACGAACATGCGGACGGACAGACGGACCGACCGACGATAATAGGCGCTCACGCTGTAAGCGAAACGCGCCTAAAAAGGAGATCCTATATCATATGCCATGAAATTTATCACTTCATGTTCTTAAAATACGCGGTAAAACTGACAAGGGGAGGGCCACTTACTGGAATCTCGGATTTTGATGAAACTTGGTAAATGGATAGTAGTCGAGACGAGATTTACGAACCACCCCCCTTTTGGGCGTAGACGGTTAATAGTTTAGCCAGAAAATGAAGTTTTTAATTTGGGATTCCTTTAAAGCCTATTATGAACATTATATCTGAATTGCTTTGGATAGAGATTACACATTACTATTCGTAAATTAATGAGAACAAATTGTGTCATGCGGCTCTCGAACTTCTGAAGATTATCGTATGCGGCTTCGAAGGTAGGTAAGTTTGACCACCGCTGCTATATCATACAATACTTATATCTGTGCGAAGATTCTAATTTAATTTGTACACGTTAAAATACGTTTAACTATCATACTTACCGTATTATCCCGAATATAAGGCGACTCCTTATTTTCCCAATGAGAAAATCCAAAAAAAGTAACTTCTTCATACTTAAGGACACGAATATAAGGCGACCCCCACTTTCCTGAAAGACGATTTTTGAAAAAAACCTCGCCTTATATTCGGGCTAATACGGCATATGTAAATTTGAAACCCATTGCTGCCCTTATTTAAGAATACCATGAAAATAAAAAAACGGGTAGTGAAATTTGTGTGAACATCTCGAATTTACTTCATTACAAATCAATCTAATGTTATCATCAGACTCGTACATCCATGATAAAACAATTCATTCTCACAATAAGCACGAGTCGCGACATATCACTGAGTCGCCAAGCTCAAGGAAAATCTGAGCACTCAATAGATAACCAGATGAAATTTGTCAAAAATGAAAAGGAAATAAATTCTCTCTTCATATAAATGCCACTATTTTAGAACGAGTTATTTACATTATTTACATAAAATATAGATTAATAATTTCATCAGTTTCCTATCGAGATATAAGAATCATAAATAAATAATTGATAAATAATGGGACCGTTTTCAATATATTTATCAACAGTTAATCGCCAAATGTGATCAATTTGCCCATGTTGTAAGCTAGGGGTCTATAAAGGACAGCTCTCGAGCTACATAAGTATGCCTCGGAGGTCTATTTTATGTGGTTTACGATCAAACCGCGAACGGTCCTGACTGCGCATCTAAATCTACAATGCAGCAATTCATTTCCTCTGGTGAAGATGCGCCAAGGAGTAAATTAAAAGGTTTCATAGGAGAAATACAAGGAGGTTCCCTTGGGATTGGTATGAAATCTTATATTTTTCCCATTTACTGCTGCTTGGTTTGGAGTGCCCATCTAGGGACCTAGAAGTGGTTCAGCGTAGAGTGTTTTGTCTCATTAAAGGAAACTGTAATTGTATTACTGGTGTATACGAGATTTTGAGGGACTTGAGATTGAAGATTATTAAGTTTACAGGACTTAATCATAAATAGCAACTCTAGGTGGAATTTAGTAGCTCAGGACTCAAATGAGGTCCTTGTTAGAAAATTGCACCTACTAGCACTAAGTAGAGGTCGATACATTCTGCAAGAAAACATGTCGAATAATCTCTAGAACCGAGAGGTGCTTCCGGTCCTTTATTCCGGATGTAATAAGATAGGCTAATAGTGACATTTATTGGAACGTAGGTGGGGCACAATAACAACACCTGTTATACGCCTACTATTAACTCAAATGCATATTTCCGTACCGAAACGTAAAGCATTTTAATACTGCAGTGAAATATTTTACCAATTTTCCTCATTTTCTTCACAGTATATTGCGCATATTTCAAGCAAGGCCTAAGTTTCATACTATTTCAATATTATCGAGGTTTGAATAACTTACTGTATCGTAAAACAATATTGTCATTAGATGCGATTGATTGGTGCGTTTTTCGATGTTTTTAAAAATCATTTTTGGAGCAGAAAACTTCCCTTCGAAACGTATCTCCAGTTACATAATGGTTGTCTATGGAAAGATAGAGTTCCTAACACGTGATTTCCTGACATTTTTAGATATCTTTTGAGGAAAACGTCTAATAGGGAAATCTGCTCATCCATTTATCATCGAAACTTCGGTTTTTAATTTCGCCACGGCGCTGATATAACTCAATCGACCTTTTTGAAAGAAAAAAATTATGACGTGCCGTTTAAAAAAAATTATAGGTGCGCGGCGGGAGCGTGATCTTCTTTTGTTCGAGCGGTCGGACTGGAATTTCCGCCACGTCTGTTTTTACCGGGCGGGTATGCGCGATTTAATGCTCCGGTTATCTGAATAGCACGACGCGAATCGCTTGAAACTCTAGCATGCGCGAAAACGTGAAGAAAAATACGAAGATCGAATCGCGATTCCCTTATAACTTATGGTATTTTAAAAAAAGTACGTGAAGGGATAACAGAGCCGCAGCTGCAGAACTTTGTAATATTCGTTTATTCTGCAGGCCAAATTTGTAATGTAGTTTGTCCAATCTTCGATCTTCTTTTTAAGTTTTACATGGCGTCGTCATCTTAGGGCCTTAAATTTAAATTGAACGCTGACTCTGCCAATTAATATATTCCTTAATTGTCCGAATAAATCGGAAATTACACAAAATCAGTTTCTCACTTTGTAGACCAAATTAATTTTCCTTCTCATACTTAAAAATAGAACGTGTTGAATCTGATAGAATTTTGTCGATTCCTGCGGTTATCACAGAATATCGCGTAACATTTACGAAAAGCAACAATCTAATAAACAATAGCTATAATATATTAGAGGAAGTCGTGGAATAGCAAATGTAAATATCGGGAAGTTGAGACGGATTCACCCATTGTGCGTTAGCGCGCACGCATATAGCAAAAATATTACAACTGGTTTCATTTTTGATACAAAAGTAAACGTAAATTTCCGGGGAAATGTTTTTATAAAAGCACAACTGCTCTTGCTACGATCGTAAACATAAAATTTCCGTGGATGATACGGATTGTTGATTTACTTTTGCGTTATGAATAAATTCCACAAAGTGGAGTCTGAACTCGTTGAAATGGTTTTATTTCGTTTTCGAAACGGTTCGCAACGCATCTTCGAACAAATTTTCCTGCCATCAGATTCTTGTCATTATGTGCTGTTTCCAAGAGTGGCATATTGCCGCGTGAAACAGTGATCGACTTCCGGTCATTCCCTTCTCGAGGTCTCAGAAAAAAATAATTCAACAAATCGACCCTTTTTTATTCATCACGATTAGCGAAAACATTTTCACCGGGAACGACCGCCATTTTTTCCCTCTCCGGCCATTGATTTATGCTTTAATTTATTCGCGTCCTAACCACTCCGGTCCGACTAACGAGGGCATGGAACATAAACTAAGCACGCGAACCAACGGGTCGTGGGGCCGAATCCCGCCGACGGCAAGAAATGCCGTTTCGAAAAAAAAAAAATGAAAAGCGATCCGACCTTCGAAATCCCCTTCTCCCCCCGCCGTCCTCCGAAATCCTACCACCCCTTCCCCATTGGCCGTTTCTCGTACCCTGCAGGGATTGTCTCATTCGCCATCAGCTCCCAAATGTTTAAACTATAATCGTATATTTATAGTTGCGAAAGTTTGTTTGTATGTTTTATTATGCACGCCCTAACTATACTACCTAGAACAACCAAATTTGGTACGGTTTTTACTTACATCTTAACTTATTGTTATTGAATGGTGAACCAGGATTAATGAGTGCTACCAATATAGGGGATTAACATTTTCCATAAGATGACACGTAAAAATCGATTGCTTGACGTGCAGGTTTATATTATTTTGCAATTTTAAATTAGTTAAAATGAAGATAAGAACTCGAAACAGATGTACGTATTAAGGTGAAGGAATCAACTTTATATTTTTAAAGAAAGATTTTGAATCTAAGCCGATTTAGCGTGAAATTTAAGTTATTGATAACGAAAAAAGGTATTTTTATAGTTTTGTAAAAATGGAAAATGTTAAATACCATAGCAAAAAGATCAATTCTTTTAAATGGAAACTGATCTCACATGCTATAACGAGCAACGCCGGAAAATTTTGCCAGTGTTTCACATTTTCACCATACTTTTGATATAAAACGATTCAGTATTCCATGACTTGTTTGTCTCGGTTTAAATTGGGAATTACAAACCAAAACTTCTTACCCGAACGACGGTATAAGACTCAATTCTCCCCAAATATTCACGTCGTACCTAAACCCGTAGTATGCATATAAAAGGTCAAATCTCTTACTTCTCGAAGCAGAAGAGAACTTCAATACTTAAGAAAAAAAACAAAAGACGAGAAACCGCTTGTACTCTCTTACTTCCTCCCCCTTTTTTTATTCCTTGAAATCGCCTCAGCGGCGAATTCCGACAGGGTCTTCGAACCGAGAGGAAAAAGATTAATTTCTAACAGTTCGACAGAGTCCCCCAAAATATCCGATGCAGAAAAAGAGAAAGAAAAAAACCTCCAGCTGTACATATACATCCAACTACCTAAGTGGCCATTCTGTTGGGAGGTCGGAGAATGTTGCGAGAAAAAAACAAGTTAGATAAAGAGAAAGAGAGAGAGAGGAAGGGACTAAAGAAAGAGAGAGAGAGAGAAGACAAGAGAATAAACGGTGTGAGAGAGAGGCGAAGAGTGGAGGAGGCGAAAATAAAAAAAAATGAAGCTCGTTGCGCGCACGAATCCTTCAAGTGCGAGCAAGCCGTAGAGAGAGAGAGAAAGAGCGGAAAACTTTCCCATAAATACGAGATGCCATTGGACAGGAGGGGAGAAAAATATTACCATTCTAAGATTACGAAAAAAAATGAACAGCGAGGGGAACGGAAAAAAAGAGGCAACAATGCCGGTTTAGGGGAAGAGAAAAAGAGTAGGAGGGACGTTGAGGGTGGGAGGGAGAGGGGAGCGAGAATATGGGAGAGGGAGGGAATAAAGGGGGGGAAGGGGTATTGGGAAGTGGAGGCGGGGGGGAAGAGGGGGAAAGAGGGGGCGTCAGTGTGCAATGGGTTTCACCGAGGTGTTGCTGTGGGAAAGAGATGAAAAGTTAGCGCTGAGTTGGAGTGAGTAAGACAGAGAGGGAAATAGAGAAAGAGAGAGAGATAGACGAGAGCAAAGGAGGGTGAAAAGGGGATGATAAGAGAGGAGAACAGGGGGAGAGCGGAGAAATAGATACGGTGGTAAAAGGAAATAGGGAAGAGAGAGGGAAAAACCACGCAAGGGATAGGAGATGGATGGAGAAAGGGAGAGGGATAGAAGCGTGAGGTGAGTAGAGATATGGATGAGGTGGGAGACACGAGAGGAGGAGGGAGAGAGAGAGGGGGGGAGAAGAAAAAGGAATTGGAGGGTGCAAAAAAGGATGCAGACTCTTGGGGTCACGAAAGAGTGAGTTCTTTTCCGTAGGGTGGTTGTGGGAGAAAAAAAAAGAGGGTTAGAAGAGAGGTAGGGAATAGTGGGAGAGGAGGATCCCTCAGGAGATGGATCGGAGAGTTCGAAGCGTGGAGTTTTGGAGGGGAGGGGGAGGAAAGAGGAAGGAAGAGGAGTGTTTGGGAGGTGGGGGGGGGAGGGGGAAGAAGCGGAGGAGAGAAGCGGATGCTGTGTGATAAATAGAAAGTGAGAAAAGGCGAGATGGGAGGAGTGAGTCTAGAGGCTTCGCTTCGGAGGATGCGCTGTGCGAAAAAAAAATAATAATAATAAAACAAGAAGAAAGATGGAGAGAGAGAGAGAGATATATCGGAGAGAACAAGGGAAAGAGAGAGATATATCGGAGAGAGCAAGGGAAATAGAGAGAGAAAAAATAACAGAAATGGGAAAAGTGGAAGAGGAACCGAACGGGAGGGACGGGTGGCGAATGACACTGTAAGGGAACGACAAAGAATTAAGGGGTGTCTCTTTTTTTTTTCCTTGGGATGGAAAAGAAATGATAGCAGAAGGGTATCCGATCCGACTTTTCGCCTCGGGAATTGGAAGGAAGGGAAAAAAGAGGGGCGTGAGTTGTAGAAAAACAACGGTGAACGAGTTTAATAGCTTATGCACCTAAATAGAGACGTATGTAGACACCGGGGCACATAACATATAATGGCTCATTTTCTACGCCTTATATCTTTAGTACAAGTATACGTATACCGAGGTATAATGACTCATCTTCTTGGCGCTACATCTTTAGCAGCAGCGATTTTCGCCGCGATGAATCTAAACTCAAGAGGATAATAAAGTCCAACAGAAAAAGAATGGCACAAACAGCACTTATGATCTTGGAATTTGAACCAAATAATTACACCTGGTTTAAAAAGTTAAAGAAGATCACTTTCCTGGTTGCCCAGACAACCAAGGAAGCTGGGGCAATGTGAGACAACATTGAAATGGATAGAGGGTGATATACATATATATATATATATATATATCGAGAGAGAGAGAAAAGGAAAGAAAGAACAAGATGAAAGCGAGGTGAAAAGAAAGAGTTCAGTAATTGGGGAATTAGAGGGAGAGAAAGGCGTTACATTTCAGGGTTGAGAAAGAAAGAGGGATTTGGAACGGGCTGGTTAAAAAGAGAGAGAGAGGGTCGTAGGGATGCTGGCGAGGGAGTCTGGATGTAGAAGGGAGGGAGGTGAAGGAGAAGAGAGAGAGAGAGAGGAGGCTGGAAATATGGGAAGTTAAGCCGAGATGCTTCGATCGATTGCAAGGTTGCCTGGGAATCCTTTCGGCCACGATTTCTTTCGGAATCCGACTCATCCCTTCCCCTCCCTCCGCTTCCCTCCCCTCCCTTCCTCCTCCCTCAATCTCCCTTTAACTCTCTCTTTCCTTCCTCTTCGGGTGGAGAGAGAGAGAGAGAGATACCGAAAAAGAAAAAAGGTTTCGAGGATGAAAGGCTTTTTTTTTTAATTTTTAAGGTTAAAGGATTGAACGGCAATTAACGATGAAAGATTGCAAGGTGCATGAAACGGAGGGATTTATTGTCTTAGCGAACGGCAAAAAAAAGAGCGATATTTAGCACAAAAAGAGGCAAAAATGAGAGAGAGAGAGAGGGAAAGGAAACGGAAAAAAATGAGGGTGGATTGATGTTTGCGCTTTGTTTTATTTAAATAACGGTGCTCACCGGACCAGCTTCGAATTTCGTTTTAATTTGCGTTCGCGCAAGAAATGCAGAGCTGTTTCTCTTTTGGAGGGAAATGTGCAGTCGTTGAAGCTTTTACGGGCGAGTCAAATGGGATTTACAAAGTTATTTTTCGAGCATGCTATTCAGAACGTTCTGTACTTGCAAATAAACCACTTGCTTTTTGTGTCCGAAATTAAAACAAAACGTACAGAATACTATTTAATGTTGATCAATGTCGAGTTAACATCAAAGGGTATTGAAATGCGTTTGATAATAGTATACCTTAAATTTGAAATGAATTTCTGTGTAACTTATGATAGTTAGGTAAACAATATATTGAAGCAACTATAAAACGCAGTGGCGTAGTAAAAAAAATACAGGCCCCCCTCCACTATGAAATTTTCGCTTCGTATTGATTCAGTCGAGTGTTATACGGCGCCTACCTCGCATTCCGGGGTCTTTCAATACGCCCCTGAAAATCTACTTTAAATTGCCGACGACATCGATATTCTAATACGACGAAGATCTGATGCAGCGGTTTCTCTCTGCTGAAAAATTACCTTCTCTATGCATTTTTCAGATAAGCTTTTATGCAAAGAAACGTCGACGCAAACTCTGTATCACGATTTGTTCACTGTTTCATGTGACGACAACATGGAATTGAAATACGTTTCTAACCAGTTCGCCCGTCATTTTCAGGGTCCGATGTCAACGATGAAAAATTTATGGACCAATCACTAATCGTGAATCGTAAAATAGAAAATTTCAGTTTGTATGCGCTGTCATTGAAAACGTCGGTCAATCGGAACTGAGCGGGTGAAATGTTCCACGCATCTTCGAAAAGAAAACTCATCTCCATTTGTAGTGAACTCAACTGAAATAATATCCGCAAACATTTTTAACTTTTAGTATAGCAAATTTTTATTAGTTGAAAAAGTGAACGAAGTATGCAGGGGATGCTAAGCATTTTATTAACCATTACGTAACTTTTGTTTCATTGAAAATTTACCAGGCAATTTCGATTTTATTACCTTAGGATGGTAAACACTTCTCCTTAAAAACTTTTGTGAACGATTTCAACAAAAAATTTTCCAACCAGGACATAATCGGAGGCCTACGAAATCCTACCGATGATTAACACAATGTTAGTTTAAGTGAAAACGCTTGATAAGTTGTTTCCGTTCTTCATGTGAAAATTAATGACACAGTCTCATAACATTTTACTGTTATGTTTACGCGAGATAAAGCCCAATAAGAAAAATAAAAATTCCAATAGAAAATACGTTATTATTCGTACTTTCATAAATAATTATGCTATTACCAAAGGCATATTGAGAAAAAATTCACTCATATTCACACCAGTGTCATTTAGTGAACATATTTTAAACATCAAAATGTAAATAAGTACAATGCGCGAAAGATAAAGAATTCAAATTCGAAAACCATATAAAAACCAGAGAACGAGGAGATATATCAAAAATTAAAAAAAAACATCTGTAACACGTGAGCACAACCAAAACTCCATTCCGTTTTTTTTAATACGACAATATATTATCCACATCATAAGCGATTCTGACGCTATCGCTACAAATGGAATTTTTCCCTGTAAATTAGGTTATATATATATATAGGTATATATATATATATATACATACATATATACATATATATATATATACAGATATATATATAAACTCGCAACCAAGATCTCGTATTTTTCGATGAAAAAACGATGTGCGCGCGCAACATTTTTTTTTTGAGAGGTGAGGAAAAGGCCCGACTCCATATTAGTCCGTGGGAATAAATCACTCCCACGAGGCCCGCTTATATACATCCGCCCCGATAATTCCCACTCTTTCGTAAATAAAGCTCATTCCCATGCATCAATCAAAACCCCTTGAGCGGCGTGAATAATTGCCGGCGAGAAGCAATTTCAGGATTCCATTTGCGATTTTACTTGCTTATTCGTGTGTCTGCCCCCGTGAAACTCTATGTAGGAATGGCTATTTTTTTCCTTCAGAGGTGGGTTCGCAGACTCCTAACGAATTTCGAAAGACGGTGATTTCTACTTTATACGCGCAATTACGCGTTAATATTTTAAATTTATATGGGCATTATGGGGTTGAAAGCACCAAAGAATATAAAATAAAAATAAATAATAAATAATAAATAAAATAATAAATAATCACACGTTTTTGGCTCTTTTTGATCGCCGTCGTTATATACGTGTCAAAATTTCACCAGTCGATTCACATTCAACATAAAAGAATATTTTAAATTATAGGAAAAGCCCATCAGTAACGCAAAGATTCCTTTATTTAAAATTTTTAAACCGCCCTACATGGAATTATGCATTTCTCCATTATAGCTGCCTGATCTAGTTTGCTCCACTTCGCTTAAAGCAAATGCAAGTGTCTTTTTATTCTACACGCATTTTCAAATTCAACCGAACTGCTATAGCAGCATTTGTTATTTTTATTTTACTTTCGAAAGTTTCAGTTAAGTCTTTCATGAAATTTCAACTTTATGACATTAAATCGCATTATCGAGAATTTGCAATCATATCAAGTTCTCGCTCGCTATCCAGCAAAGTAAGTCCTCGCTACACGTCAGCGACGCGTTCCTGGAAGCTGTGACGTATAACGAAACGACGTATAGCGAAAAATTTCCACATATAAATAATGGCGTACATTTTATGAAACATTTGAGCCCAAAATAATACATGACAATCATTAGCGGATTTGCAATAAGGCCAAAGTAGGCAATGGCCTAGGGGTGGCGTGGTATTGAAGGCGGCAGGATTTCGGGGTGGTCGGATTTGTATATTCATTCGCCAAGCTGTAAGACCGTCAATAGTGTATATGAGGAAGCACTGTAAAGAGGGCTTTCGGTGTGATTTTCAAAATTAAGGAGGTTGAAGAAGATTACTTGGAAATAATGAAAAACCATCCGTACCAACCTATGGAAGCTTGTCTAATACCTGGGAAAAGAACGGATTGTTCCTCTGGTATAATATATAAATTAAATCAATTGTATTGAATGTTTTTATGGGGCGAAAAAATAATTTGGCCTAGGAGCGGCGTTTCGAAATCCGCCACTGATGACAATACAATACATAAGACATACCATGTTATAAATAAGCTGACAAAATGAAATAAACAAAGTCAATATATATATAAGCTGAAAAATGAAGTAAACATATATATATATAAACATTAACCAGGGTTGACTCAATTGTTGAAATTATTTCATGACATATCGACCACAGAAGGTCATTCGGAAGTGAACGGATATATTTTGCGACCCCATATGGGGTAGCAAAATGAAAATAAACAAAATTAAATTAAATTACAAAAATAATGATACATATGAAATCAAAAACATGACTAAAGGATATTAAAATTATACTAACAAATTGTACATTGCTATTGGAATTTTCGAAATTTCACCTCTTGATTCTTCACAAACGACGTACACCCGAAGCGACGCAACTTCTGCTCCATCATTTATAGGCGACGCATGCGCGAAACGACGCGAAGTATAGTGGGGAACTATTTACTGCACTAATTATTCGGGTTGTGGCCTAGTAGTTTGAAATTGACTTACTGAAATCAATTATATATGCACGCATACATATATTCATACATTTCTTTCTCCTAATCAAATGAACTTGTCTGGACGAGACAAATCCATCAATTTCCTTCGGAAACCCTGGAGCCGTTTTTGATGAGAGTCCGACAGATGTGATCTGTAGCGATTCAAATTGACATTCGGATAGATAGATAGATAGAGAGAGAGAGAAAGAGAGCTAGAGGAAGGCAGGCGAAGAGTAGTAAAAAAAATCTAAATAGTGATTCGGAACTTCATCGAGCCTCGCGCAAACGCCGGCTCGATTCATCTCCGCTCCATTGCGAGGAGATGCGATAGAGTTAACAAGGGTCACGATTCGCAATTCACCGCCGAAGCTCCGCCATAGAGTGGAACTGCTAAACGAAATCACCACTCCCTCGAGTTTCCCCGCTGGAAAAGAATCGGAGGATGATACGGAACAACCTATTAAATAATAATGGCCTCGACCTTAGTTTCTGGGATTGAACGCTTTTTTTCGCATTCGCCTCTCGCCAGTGTAGACAGATGGATGCCTTTAAAACTGACGGTTAAATGTTTTAAAAATCTATCGGATTTGAGCGATTTCGATGCCGTTCTTGTAAGGAAGAAGTGAATTCAACTCTTCTCATATTTATGACGCGTATCGAGGCATTGAAGTCGCAAATGGCGGCTTTTGTTTTACGCACATGTTAATGCATTTTTCAATGAGACAGTAAATGAAATAGTAATGTTTCGCGTTTTTATTTTGAAAGCGAAGAACGACTAGATGATGTTTTATTCTTTTTGTTTTTAATTCCTATTATTTAGTTATTGCACTATGATTGCAGCAGTGTACGAAGAAGTTTTAAGCAGATCGGTGAAATTTCTAACGAGTTAAACCTTTTCTTTCGCTTTATTTTTTTTTTAAAGAACTTTAGTGAAAAAGTCTGTCACGAGTTTTCAGTTCTGCTTTTGTATTTTATAATCGTCGCTTTAAATATTTCCCAGGGAACATTTTACAGAAAAAAAAAGCTTGCGCTCGACTTTAGAAATTTACCAGTCATTCATGCCAACTTGTTCCACCTAATGACCCATTTAAACTTGAATAAAATGAGAAAAAAATCACTCGGTATAAGTTCCACTTTATTACTGATGTTGACTAGATATTAGTCGAAACTGGTCGTAACTATTTTAATAAAGCGGAACTTATACCAAGTGATTTTTCTCATTTTATTCGTGAAGGAGTTCCACCAAGTAATGGCTTCTTCCGTTAATTCCATTTTAACTTTATTATTGCAAAGAATAACGCACTGAAAAAGTTCAGGGTCGAAATTGTCTTTATTCAATTTACTACAGAGGAAATCAGGAACGTACCTGGAAGATATGGCGCATGGAAAATTTTTTGGAAACACCTTAGTTATGAAGAATAATATATTTCTTGCTTTTCCATAGAGTGTATTAGCATTTCATTAAATATAAATTAACATTTGAGTCTAAATTTTATACTTATTTATCGCAAAATAAACTTTGGCATGCTTTGACGGAAGGTATTGCAGGCGGCGCCAATGGCAAATCCCACCTTCACCATGTCCTAGTTACGCCATTGGAGGCCATTAATATATTGTAAACACGTCAAAACGTGAAACATAGCAAGGAAAAAACCTCTCGATAAGTAATGATCGGAAGAATGTCAAATAAAGTGCATTTTATCTGGCCTCTTTTCTTTCCACTCACTCTCCTCCCACCATTCTCACGAAAATTCCCTCCTCGATTTCATCTTTTTTCATCGACGAAATGAATTATCTCTGCGAACACCATCACGCACAATACGGTCCGAATTCGAACCTGAATCCTGTTATCGCTTATGCTCCGCGTGTATGTGTGTGTATACACACACCACACATACACACACACACACGCATGAATACATACATACATGAATTCGAACCTGAATCCTGTTATCGCTTATGCTCCGCGTGTATGTGTGTGTATACACACACCACACATACACACACACACACGCATGAATACATACATACATGAAATCGAGGAGGGAATTTTCGTGAGAATGGTGGGAGGAAAGTGAGTGGAAGGAAAAGAGGGCAGATAAAATGCACTTTATTTGACATTCTTCCGATCATTCATACATACATACATACATACATACATACATACATACATACATACATACATACATACATACATTATATTATATAATATATATATATATATATATATATATAGATATATATAAACGGGAGACACATAAAATGTGACCTTGCGTAACAAACTGTGACCGGAACCCCTTCTCTCACTCATGAGCGAGGCCATTATTAAAAGAAACAAGTTACTTACACTCACTCGCTCGGCTCTCTCCTTTTTGCTGCAGTCAAAGTCGGCGCTGAAGCGAGCATCGCTCAGATTCCGATCACGCAATGAGTTTTTCCGAACGGTAGAGAAAAGGGCGTGCCTTCTAAATATTTCCCTTCCCCCTTCTTTTTAAAAAGAGAGGAAAAAACTCGAGCGCGCTGAATTCCTTTTCCTGACCCGATTTCGCGGAGTATTTTCACGTGCGTACTATAAGAAAGAAAAATAAGGCAAATTTTATGGATGAATGCGCAATAAATATCCGGGTGCATATCCGCTTCGATTTTTATGCACGGATCCTTAATCGAGCAATAATTTCCGGCAAAAAGAGGCGAACGGAAATCATTTTTAAAAATTCTCGTGTGACATGGGCGTTTTGCTTTTCTTTAAGTTATTTTTTCCCTCTCCGAGAATGCACTTTTGATCGACGTCGTTAAGTTTAGTTTATCGCCGTTTGAAACTAGCTTTCGTCCAGCGAATCGATTCGTGTTATAAAGAAATCGGTACAACAAACATTGTACTAACTTTCTCATATACTAATGCGTCGTTTAGTTATCTTTAGAAAATGAAAATCGCATCGGCCGGTTTTTAGAAAATCCAATTTTTGTTAAAGTTGCCCAAGAACAAACTAGCCTTATATTCATTCATTGAGAAATATGAATTATGAAGTACTATTTGCAGACGTATACTCAAGTAACTGTACGAAATTTCATCAAAATCGATATAGCCGTTTCTGAGAAAATCGAATTATTGCTAAAGCTGCCTAGAATAAACTGGCCTTATATTCATTTTTTGAGAAATACGAACTATTTGGTATTATTGAAGACTTAAACCCAAGTAACTGTAAGAAATTTGATCAAAATCGTTAAAGCCGTTTTTGAGAAAATCAATTTTTTTTTTAAATTCGTAGAATAACCTTCCCTTAATTATTGAGCAATGCCAACCATTTATTCATAGCTTCTGCTCTGTATGATAACATGGCTAAGTACGAGATTTCATTCATTTTCGCTCTACCATTTAGGCTCTAGAGCCAGTAACAGACAGACGGCATTGCGAACACCACTTTTTCGGATTCAGCGACACCTAAAACGTATATTTCCGTTAAAATCTCGAGGTCGAATTTTTTCGCGATAACAATACTTTCTCAATATACTTTGTATATGAGAAAGTAAAAATACACAAATGCAACGACCGTTAAGGAATGGATGAATTGGTTTTAATTTATAAGTTGAGCGATTTATCGGTCGCCGGGCTAATGAATACAGAATGTGCGAAGCGAGGAAATAGTGTTTGGTGGTATGCTCGAATGGAACGCTTTCTGATACCAGTTTCAGACGTTCTATTTAATTATTTATATATTTATTCTATGAAGAAAATAGTCTCAGAAAGTCGATGACCTCGTGAACAACGATAATTGCGTGTCGCATCCAGAAATAAGTCGTCTAAAATTCTTTTAGAGGCACGTTGCAATTACATTACTTAATTTTTTGTAATTACTTATTTTTTCTAAACGTGTTTTAGGCGAGAAAAGTAATACAATAGACCTTTACTGATAGACAATTCATTTTTTTTTATGATTGAGGTAATTTTCTTTTTTTCGTCCCTGGAACGTATAAGCAAAGAAAAGAAAAATTACTGTAATGCATTTTATTTTCTCATATATGAAGTATATTGAGAAAGTATTGTAATATATTGTAAGTATTGGATATACACGCTCCACGTAAACTCAATTCCTCGGTAGCTCAGTAACCTTTTCTTTAATGATCGATGTAAACGAGCACTAAACGTAACATTGCTCGAAGAAAAGGCCGTAAGACATTTTTATACTAACTTTTCTTTTACACGAAACGTCTTTTCATTTTCTTTATTTTTTACTCATAATGAGGTTTCTGCTCCAAAGACCTTTCTTTGGCCCCGCACTCAACGTGATCCTAAAAGAAAGAAAAAATAAATTCCGCTTAGGTTAAGTGCGTTAATATAGTTTAAGACCGCTTTTGATGTATCAAAGAAGGGAGAACACCATTAACGGCTAAAGTGGAAATTGCTGGGAGAACACTGATAGGATCAAAAATTTTTAACAGCACCTTTTATCCCCGTGTACATGTGTGCTGTAATAATATCATCAACGGTGGTCTCGCTGAGAACTAAAAACGTTTTCTTTCTTTTTACTATCTCATGCTAAGTATTGAGAAAGTATTGTTAACGCGAAAAAATTCGACCTCGAGATTTTTACGGAAATATACGTTTTAGATGTCGCTGAATCCGAAAAAGTGGTTTTTGCAATGCCGTCTGTCTGTCTGTATGTTACTAGCTCTGAAGCCTAAACTGTAGAGCGAAAATGAATGAAATCTCGTACTTAGGAATTTTATCATACTGAGCAGAGTAAATGTAGAAATGGTTGACATTCCTCTATAACTAAGGGTAGTTTATTCTACGCATTTTTAGCAACAATTGGATTTTCTCAAAAACGCTCTAACAGTTTTCATCAAATTTCGTACAGTTACTTGAGTTTACGTCTTCAATAATACTATCTATTTCATTTTTCTCAATGAATGAATATAAGGCCAGTTTATTCTTGGGCAACTTGAACAAAAATTGGATTTTCTAGAAACAGGTTCACACGATTTTCATTTTCTAAAGATAACTAAACGACGCATTAGTATATGAGAAAGTTTGTACGATGTATGTTGTACCGATTATTTTAACATCGTTTCACCGAATTCCCGTTAAAAGCCATCTGCGTTACTAAGCGCTAACGCAACCGACGTGATTGCTCGCCATCTCTATGGTTACGGTAAACCTTAGAATGATAATGTAGAGAAGAGAGAGAGATCGCTCACGTACATGTATTACCATATACCACAGGAAACAAACAGAGCAGTCCATACTTGATTCGACTGCGCACGTAGGAGGTCGGGGTGTAATATAGCGACTCACTCCTTCTCCAACATTTCCCATAGCCTTTCGTAAATATTCGAGTTTACGTTCATCCGTTCCTGTTTCCCTCGGTTTAATCAAAATCCGGGGATCGGTTTGCTCGAATTTTTTAAAATAAAAGCTCGCTAAACGTGATGCTCGGCAATGCCGCTGACCTCGGGTGCGGTAATTATGTTTATGATTTCGATGAACTCGGAAGAGAGGAGTGCTTTTGCGAGGCTAGAGAGTTATCTGATTCTAATAAAGACATTCCGTAAAACGATATTGGCGGAGGTTAAGTACGAAAATGTTAAACGGAAATATGTCAAATTATCTTAGTTCTGTTTTATCATATTTGAAGTATTTTTGTCCCGTCAGATTTTTTTCTAGAAAATACTTTGTCTTTATTTTCAACTACAGTAAAGAGAAATTCGCAAAGAGTAATTTAGTTTAAAAAAATATACGTCATTTCCACTTGCTTAGAAATTTTGTTTAGGATATTATACATATGTGACGCTTCACAACAGAATCACCCACGTAACATAACGAAAGCAATGGCCAATGATGAATGATAAAAATCACGGAGATGTCTTAATAAATTTTCCGAACATTTCCGAATTGAAATTTTAGTGTACTGCTTGTTGACCGTGCACAGAATTGAATATGATATTCTCTTTTACACCCGAGATATAATCTTCTGCTCACAATTAGATCCTTACGTCGCACAGAGCAATTAAATTGATGAAAAACTGTCCAACCCATGCAAATCATCCCTCTTTATTTTCTTCTTTCGTTCAACATAAGAAATTGATCATAAAACATCGGCACAACATACACAAATTTCTCATATACTAATGCGTCGTTGAGTTATCTTTTGAAAAATATGAACTGTGTAGAATCGTTCTAAACATCAACTTAAATAACTATACGAAATTTGATGAAAATCGTATGAGTCGTTTTGTAGAAAATCCAATTGATGTTAAAGTTGCCCAAGAATAAACTAGCCTTATATATATTCATTGAGAAAAATGAAATATGTAGTATTATTGCCGACGTATACTCAAGTAGCTGCACGAAATTTGATCAAAATCGTTGAAGCCGTTTTTAAAAAAATCACATTTTTGTTAAAGATGCCTAGAATAAACTAGCCTTATATTCATTTTTTGAGAAGTAAATGTACGAAATTTGATAAAATATTTAGAGCTGTTTTTGAGGAAATCAAATTGTTGTTAAAAATACGTAGAATAAATTACATTGATCGATGTCAACTATTTCTTCATAGCTTCTACTGTGTATGATAAAATGCCTAAGCACCAGATTTCATTCGTTTCCGCTCTACCGTTTAGACTATAGAGCCAATACCAGGCAGACGGCATTGCAAAAACCACTTTTTCGGACCCAGCTACACCTAAAAGGTATATTTCCGTAAAAATCTCGAGGTCGAATTTTTTTACGATTACAATACTTTCTCAATATACTTCGTATATGAGAAAGTAAAAATGCTGAACGTAAAGCACATGATCGTTTTAATCCTCATTAATTCTGCATTCGTAGTAAAAATGTAAATGTAAATGTATATATATATATATATAAAATCGTATAGTCTTTGGGCTTCTTGGTGCAGTGCTAGGCGAAAATCATACGTGGTGCATCGCCGAAATACCGAAAAGACCCAAAACGAGAGGTGTCTATCCCACGACACGACTCCGTTCTGTGCCAAGGACCCTCCGCCTCATTCAGTTCAGATAGTTTGTTACCTCCAAGTCACAGCGTAGTAGTATTTGTCTCTGGGATCGAGTTATTAATCACATGCGATGCACACATGATGCGGAGAATGAGAAGAAGAGACAGTGAGAGAGAGAGAGGTCCTAAACTCATTTATGGTCCCTGAACCTTCCCCCGTCTTGTCTCGAAGGCGAGCACTCAACGATTCTCTCTCCCTCTCCACTCCCTTCATCAACATTCACAGCTTCCCTTTACCCGTCCCCTCATTCCTCCCACTCCCTTCCTTACATCTTCCTTCCCACTCCCTCCCTCTCTCTCTCTTTCACTAGCAAAGTAAAAGGCTAAGGAAATTAGCCTAATCGAGCCCCTTACACTCGGCGACTCCTCTTGTGAGAATTAGGTCCCTCTCTCTCCCACACTCCATTCCCATTTCTCCCCTCCCTCCTTCCTCACCTCCTCTCTCTCTCCCTCTCTCGCAGCCTCACAGTCAGTGCGTTAAGGGTTAAAATGAGGGGGGTGAGGGAGAATAAGGGGGCGGGAGGAGAGACGACGACGACGCTTCTGCCTCTATTACCGCGAGAAAGGGGTGGCTTATGAAGTGCGTGGGAGAGGAGAGGTAGGGAGAGTTTGAAAGAGAGAGAGAGAAAGGAGGTGCAGGGCTGTAAGGAATGGCGTGCTTGATAGAAGAAAGAAAGGGGTGTTTTTAAGGACGCTGCGAGGTGCTGGGAGGGTTATAGGGTTGGAGAATGGGGGAAGAAATGGTATATAGAGGAACAGACACATAGAAGGCGGAAGCGAAGATACTCTGGGGAGGGTTATGCCGTGAACTCTCTCTCTCTCTCTCTCTCTCCTGCAGAGATAGTATCTCCCTCCTTCACCCCTGCGCCCGCTGGACCGGAACCGCGTCACGAGGCTGCCGGGTTGAGTGAGCTAAGAGGGAGGGCGGGAAGAAGGAGGGGAAGTGACGTCACGAACGGGTCCCGGCTCCACGCCAAACGCGCGTATATTCTTTTTTTTTATTTTCGAATCTCCACGTGATCGCGTGGTTTTTTAAAAAATTTCTGCATCTTCTCTCCCCGATCTTTATTTTTTTTTATCTCCCTCAGACTTTTCCATAAAACCTGTATTTCTTTATGCCGCCTCGCCCTAGCATTCCTGAAGTTTTTCACAATAAAAGAAAAGTCTTTCTCTCTCCTCTCTCTCTATACACACACACACACACTCTCTCTCTCTCTATGCGTCCATCTCCTCATTACCATGAGCGATATCTACGCTGACCTTAAGACCCTCTCCTACCCTTCCTACCTCAAGGCTCCTATCCTCTCTCTCTCTCTCTTTGAGGACTTAAGGATAAGCGACCATTTGCCATCTTCCTATTCCAAGTTCCTTTGAATTCCCTTCTGCTGCGTGGGAAACGGCTCCCGGACGCGATGCATTTTCCATAAGGTGGTTTGTTTGGGACTCTTTAATGCAACAAATTGTGCGGTTTAGTCCGAGTCCCGCGTAAATAAATCATAGCTCGTTTGCGCCGGGCGGCGAGAGAATGAGGGGGAAGTCGTCGTGTCGAGAGAAAGCGGTGAAAACGCCAGACTTTATTTTTTTATTTTGGTGGCAAAGCAAGCGACGAAGGATGTAAATCTCGAAAGGATTAGATCGAGATTTTTGATAATTGATATTTTATTGCCCTCGATGAGGGCGGTTCTTTAAAAGAAATGTTGGCTCTCTATTAGAATGGTAGTTTCTAATTGCTTGGGGCAGTTGGAAACGACATAATACATCGGTAGCCTTTCTGAAAACCGAGTTCAATTTCTTGTTGCGTCGATACGAATCACGAGAAACAAATGTTGTATGAAGTTTAATATGATATGAAAATTAAGCATAATTTCATAGTAGAATGGCTGCATATATCCTCTATAAATCTATATTGTGCTTCGTTATTTTTGCACAAGTTTTTCTTTAATTTAGCTCATTTTTTATTTAAAATATTAAACGATAGAATCTTTTGTAATTAATATGCTACAAGGCATTCTAAATTTGAAGGTATAATTTATGTAATTAAAACTTTATTCAGAAAGAAATTCATGGCAAAAGCTACTATGATGGATTCATGGCAAAAGCTACAATGCAGAGTCGCTTATCTTTGTGATCGTTCGTACTTATTCCTTAAAATTTTACAGCGAATTTTCCCTTATAAACGATCTTCGCCGAGATTGCTGACACGCACATGGTAACTGTACCTGCGCTCAACATATAAATTTTTAATTAAACTGAATGAATCCGTAAGGCTAATAAAATACAGAAAGTATCGCGATAACAAGTTAATTGCTGGCAGTAATTTCATTGATGCTGTTAAATCTACAAAACATCCCAAATTATTATCTAACTTTAATGTAAGAGAATACATCGTATACAATTATAGCTTAGAACCCCACGATGCATTCTATGACTTTGAAGTTCAGTAATATTTACACTTTAAATATACGGTAGTATTTTAAAAATTTTAACAGCATGGAAGATGTCTCGTGAATTGTGAAGAAAATAAGCTATAGTCGAGAATAATGTAAAATGTCGTCGATACTAAGGAATGATATACCGCATCAAACAAGACCATTTCTTGAATTTCTAATTCGTTAAATGTCAACTATAACAAATTATTTCAACGTGATCTTCTATTTAGTAGAATAGTTTACACCAAAGTGTTAAAAACAGATTTGGGGATTAATAGCGTTAAATTAATTCTGCTTAAGAATAACCACATGCTTACGCATATAAAATAGGAATACCTTGATAAATAAAAATCCCACTTTTAAAATGTATGCAGTAATCTACTCTCTTTACTCTGCAAAAGTTTTATTTTTCAATTAGAAAAACTTTTTTTTTTTAAATCCTCGCTTAGCTCTCTTCTATCAATCCACTATTCCTTCCTACATCCTGGAATATTTAAATATTTCATGTCGGGAAACGTAGGATGGATTGCCGGCATAGAATATTAGATAATCTCCTTACGCTGGTCTCAGCACCGCCAATGTCATTAAATTATTGAGGTGTTCGGAGAGATGAAGTGAGGAAAAAGCTCATGCAAACTGGGATGAGAGGGAGGGGAGGTGGATTGGGAGTGCTGAAAACAGTCGAGTAAGAGAGATGAGCGGTATAAAAAGAGAGAGAGAGAGAGGGGAATAGCGAGTGGGCGTGTAGCTTCGTAGAAAACGGAAATATGGCTTCTTCGAAACGGAAGAGGATGAGGAATGCAAAGAAAAGGATGCAAGCGATTCGCCTCGGAAGACAGCGTGGCACAGCGGCGGAATATACGCCCTAGACTTAGGCGAGGGACGCGTTAGGGCGAAAATTACGACTTGGATCGTTTCTTACCAACATAGAACAGGTGTAGGAACCGTCCGCGGAGAAAATCGGTTTAAAAAAGAAATATTATCTGAAACGAAACGTTCGCCTTTTTTTTTTTTAAAACGACCATTTAATACCTTGTAAAAATTAACGTCTTATTTATCTCGCAATCAATCTCCCAACTTGGAGTTTTCGGCGAGTATATTTTTGAATTTATTTGAGCATGTTCAAAAACGCGACTTCGTTGCGCAGATTTTTTTAAATTGTGTAAGGAATTTTTTATGTTTGCTGTTGGGTTACGCAAGCACACATTATATAGCATGGATCACGGTAGCTAATTAAAATATTAAAATAATGCTCTCAGAAACAAGTCAACTTTATAGCAACATATCCTTCTAGGTGCTCATACAATTCAAAAGTTGCAATTTAGAAGTGCAGTTGAGGCAGATGGTTAATCCGCTTCTCATTTCTAATTTCATCACGTGGTTGGAATTCTCCAGTGGTCTAGGGAGCTTGCATTCGTAATGATTATTTTTAATCTTTAATTTTTCAATTAACCAGAGTGCTCTACTATTAGATAACGAACAGGAAGGTTTATGTTAATCTTTGGGGTGAAACACATGGCAGAAACGTGCATATGATTCCCTCAGTAATTTTACACATGTAAACTTATCATCGTATATTTGTGTTAACCTATAAATTGAGCAAGATAATTCGTTTTTTATTTAATACACGGTTTTGCTAATTGATTTTTATAAATATTTGAATACATTTCGATGTTGATAACTAAGAAATTTGTTGAAAAATTCAGCTGAAAGAAATCCACATCCCCAATGGTTTTTATATCGTGTAAATCAACGAGAAGAATTGTTTACTAATTTTTACATTCAAATTTCTTTGTCAGAGTCATAATTTGACCATGAAGTACCTTTAACTTTTAACAAGTACCGTTCGACTCTTTTCAAGTTTAAGATCTTTTTTTCCCGCGGCATTCACGAAGTTAATGATACCTTTTCGTAAGCGTGCCGAATTTCATTATTTGAAATTCGTCATCGTTGTGTTTCTCTCTATTCTATTGGAATTTCCAGCCGTTCTCCTCCTCCACCCATTAGAAACGCTCCTAGTTTGAGTATCCCATCATTAGCTCCATCTACTATTTCACGATCCTCATTCCGCTCCGAAGGGAACGGAATACTCCATTTATCACACCCGCACACATCAAATACAACGCCCGCGGCCATTTAATAGGAATTGGGTAGAATATGATCTCTGTCTTTTTTTTTTTAGAGGGAGGAGGAAATAGGGATTTTTTTTCCTTGCGAGCTCGTTGAATCAGTAATAGTTTTCCGCCGGAGTTCTCTCGTTCTAACTCTTAACACAACGAAGGTATTTTTTTTACTTCGCCGACGCAGTCCCACCTTTCGTTCTCTCTGTTTATCTTTAGTATCATTCTCCTGAACATTTCCTTTTAATCCTCTCTCCACCTCCATTCTTATGGATTTCTCCCCCCCCCCCCCCTCTCTCTCTCTCTTGTTATCAATAAAAATCCCACTCACTTCGATATCACGTAAGGATTCTTATTCTGTTTTAAATCGATTCTTCAATTTATTCTTCAATATCCTACTATTTATATACCTTTCACGTGCTTCACGTGTCTTCAATTTACTATCGAATTTGTTTCTCGTGTTTTTTTATGGATTTGTTCAGAAACCTCTCCATCATTTTATTCACTAGCAATTTACCTTGTTTTATTCATACATTTCTTATTTACTGTTAAATTACATATCCAGTTTTCTCTGCTCTTCCTTCTTTACTTCCAACCATGACTTATTCCTTTGAATTTTCCACGTACACTTCTCTCGCTATATAATGTTCCTTAAATGTATTTCATTATTGGTAAATGACAAAGGGATTTATGGAAGAAGAGATTTACTAGTCTAAGTCTCTTCCTAATAAAGATGTTTATCTATATATCTTCATATCTATGTACCTCTCTTAATAAATTCTCCCTCCTTTCCTATTATCCTGTATATATATATATATATTTATTACGCCTTCCTTTTCACATTCCTTCTTCTGTTTTCGTCCCTCGAACATTTTCTCTCTTCCTTCCCATCTCTTACCATTTCTCTCTGCACCATTATCCATTCTCACCAACTCCCTCTGCCTACCACTTTCCAATTGTCATTCCCTCGCACTCATTTCCTTCCCGTCTCTTCAACATTTTCCTCTTAGCCCGTTTTCATCGCTTGTATTCTCCGTTCAATCGTTAGTCCTGCCAATCCCTCGTTTTACGTTTCTCTTTTTAGAGGATATTAGATAAATATTTATTAAAATAAAATTGTAAAGCTTTGTGGAAATTAAATGTACGTTATACCTGCAGTAAAGAAAAAATTCACATTTTTTCATGTTTATGCTTAGTGTTTAAATAAACTATATTGTTGACATAAGATATTAAACATTTAAGTGGATGTGTTTGTTATGTAAAGTTGCATTTTTACATATTATTTTTGTAGTATTTGTAATGAATCAATAATGTGCTTAGTGTTTAAATAAACTGTATTGTTGACATAAGATATTAAACAATAATGTGGATGTTTGTTATGTAAAATTGCATTTTTACATATTATATTTGTAATATTTGTAATGAATCAATAATGTGTATGCTTATTGATAAACTGATGTTGTGATGGATGATAGTCACATTATAATGTTAAATACATATATGCTTTTGGAATTATTCTGGATGGTGTGAATTGTGCTATACATCAACAAGTGCTAGAATAGAGTATGCATTTGATTTAATATTATTAATATACTGTACTGGCAGACAAGCCAATATTGGCTTTGCTGGTCAATGTATTAGTATATTGTGCATATATTGGATGAAGTAAATACATGTATACATAGATACATATTATTATTATTTTCTTCATGATACTATTATTATTATTATACTATAACTTGATAATTGGGAAAATAAATGTATAAAAGTGTCATTATTATAACTTAGGTATTGCATGTTGAGTAATGTGCTTATATATTATGTATTAATAATGTAGTATTTATTTACTATTCTGATGCATAATGTATAATATGAAGTTATTATTATAAACTGATATAATTTGTAATTTTTATTGTATGAATAATTGTAATTGTATTGCATTAATAATTGTATTGTATGAATATTGTATGAATAAAGACTTGAATAGTATTTTTTGATCATATATATTTTATGTTTTAAATTCCAACGACAAAAATCGCGAACAGTTTTGGCGAGTTTCGGACGGAGCACGCAAAAAAAACGGTCCGTCAAATATGAAAAAGAGAGGCAAACTCCAATTTTATGATAAAGCACGGAGCAAAGCGAGACCTTTTGACCTAACGGTTCCGGACGAGCGTTTATTATGTTTATTTTTTGTATTTAGTTTGGGAAGAGAATGGTGGAGGGGGAGGGAGGAGGGGTTGTAGGGGGGGGGGGGGGTGGCGGGAAAATTCGCTTCCCTCCCAACCCCATAGCAACGCAACGCCCCACCTCCCCTACCACACGACAATTATTCCTCCGTCGGTTTCCGAGGATGATGCATCGCAGCACAATTGCAGCGGCGTATGAAAAAAAAGGATTTTTTTAAATCGCGAAATAGCCGTTCCGGTTGTAATTGAATGTTTACAACGAAAATGAAAGGTTTCGATTTTCTTTCATATATAATATATCGCATAGTTTTGCAGAAGAAAGCGGAACTGCTATAAGAAAAGATCGGACGTAAGGAGAGTTCGATTGCGAATTCGAATTACGATTTTTTTTAAATTGGAGTTCTCCCAACGGGTTTGGAGTGCTTTTCTATTTTTTTCAAAAAAATCAAAATAGAATAGAGCGAAATCTTTTAGCCGCCGCAAAAAGTTTATCCATTAGCAGCTCCGGATAACGATAATGGGATTTCCCCTATGTTTTATGGCTTGAGCATTAAAACGACATCATCCCTTTGCAATGCCGTTACGAATCACACGAGCCGGGAATGGCACTGCCGTCGGTACGAAAAAAAAATCCTAATGAGTGCAGCATTCATTTTCTGGAATGATGAAATGGACGTTTAAAATTAAAGCTACGCGTATGATATCCTTACTTTTAAGCCATAATACGTTTCATGGCCGTCAAAAAAAAATGAATGAAAAAGATTAATTCGTTTTACCGCCTTTCCAATAATGATGAAAAAATTATTTTACTGATAATAAATCATGTTTAATGCCGCTAATTTTTGTCGAGTTTGTGTAGCAGAGAAATAAGACAAGTATTTTGGCTTGATTGTATAGAATCATGCGATCCACGGTATCCTTAAGAGTATGGAAACGATTGAATTACCTTTTTTGGAATAAAATTTAAAAAATGCAAGAAGAAGGTAGATTATCCTAATAAAGGTCATCAGTGTTTCTGGTAGCTGTAAATGTGATAGTTGGAAAAAATTGAATGAATTTCAATTAGCGAGGCAATAAATAATTTCTCAAATTAAATATACTTTCTTTAAATTAGACCTTAAACCAGCGGCATATTCGGCCAACTAATACATTTTAAATAATATTACTCAGCAATTAAAGGCATTTAACATAAGATCAATTTAAATATGTCGGTATCTCGTTGTAAATATTTCAGGGTTTTGAGATTAACACACACTGATTAAAATGCAATTTTATATTTTGTGAGAAACAAAATATATTTGTTATATTTGCCATTTAATTCTTAAATACCCGGAGTGATGGATTACAGAGAGTTCTCGGAATGGTCAACCTCGCGTAATAAACGCTATTTTTAAAAGTAATACGACACGCCATCTTCATTATGAGGCGAGACAGAAAGTCAGATCTGATACCCATTAAGATTAGTGTACGAGATTTGTGGTTTAAATTTTTTTAATTCGTCGGATAATTTCATACTTATCTCTTTACGAGATCCTGAACGGAAAATTTCTCACGACTAAGCTATAAATGCTCCGGTAACAATCTTGATAGCTTCTTTAATATTTATAATTACTTCCCTCGCTTTAAAGCGCTCTTAATCCGTAAATTGAAAGAAACACCTTACATAGATAATGAAATTTCTTGATTTATTAATTTCTGTCCTTCGTAAAAGAAATTAATGCGTCAAAATGGCAGTTTCAAAGTAAAATTCGTCCATTTCGCATTAACCAGCCTTCTTTGTTTTCCGCGGTATATAATCCAGTAGTTTTTTTTTTTAAACCCGCTAAGAGGGACAAGTTATCTATGGCTCGATTTTAATCCCGCGTCCGAAGCAAAATTTATTGCATAAATTTATCGGAAAAATCACCTCTCTCGGGAGAAAGAGAATCTTCCGCGGAGAGTTAGCGGAAGCCGGAGGAGGGAAAAACTCTCTCCTCTATATATATTGCCCTCACGTACATCAAAGGACTTACGCCTCCCGAACCACAATTACTGCCTTTTAGACTCCCCTTAATCGCCCAATGCAATCTCTCTCTCTCTCTCTATTCCTCCCTCTCTATGCTCGGCCACCAACGCCCATCTCATGGTGGCCAAGGAAACCATCAGTTAAACGACATTTCAAAAGTCCGCTGTCGGATTGCATCACCTGTGGAAACGGCGGACTCGCGAGAGATATCCATCTTAACTTTCGCAAATAATGACCCCTAGAGTGAGTCGGAGGCACCCTTACATATATATATATGTATATGTACCATTACCCCTGCCCCCCTCCCTCTCTTCTTCTCCTTCCTCCTCACTCCGCCTCCTCAATCTCATCTGTTGAGCATTCCGAGAACCATCCAGGTGCTCTCCCATCATCATCATATAACCCCTTCCTACCTACCTTTACGTGTGTGTGTGTGTGTGTATATAATGCTACATATCTTGGATGTTTTTCCTTCTCATACTCCTTCCGCCCTTACAATTCCCTTCCGACTTCCGACTCCTCCCATCCATCCCTTCTTTCTCCTTACAAACGCCGCGAATATCTCTCTCCCTTTCACTTGTCTAGGATTCCGTTACGTCTCGCGCCAGCACCCGTCACCAAAGCACCACCCTTTTGTATGTGTCCGTCCGTCTCTTCCTTTCTATCTTTTCTCGTTCCTTCCCTTACATAGTGGCTGGTTATTTTTTTTTTGTTTGCTCCCCTCCTCCTCACACACGTCAATGGCCTATGTGAAAAAGAAAAATAGGAGTCAACGCTCTCCTTCTCTCTCTCTCTCTCTCTCTCTCTCTCTCTCTCTCTCTCTCTCTTGTTCTCTACGCCTTGCTTGTGCGTTGTGGTGGTGTTGGATTTGTGTCGGTGTAACAATGGAGGAATTTGAAGTCGGAATAAAGAGGTCAAGGGGTTTCAGTGTTTGGTGATCATGAAGGCATTAAACGAGTCAGGAGATAGAGAAAGAATGAAAACGGAAGAAGATGGAAGGATTTTGAGGGTGGTGAGGGGAAGGACGAGGCGAGTAAAAGGGGACGACCACGTGACCGTTCGCTGGAGGATTGGTCAACAAAAGGGAGTTTTAAATTTTACGTTGTGTCATCATCCTATATATATATATATATATATATATATATATATATATATCTCCAAAGCTTCGAAATGTAGACATGGAGAAGAATGCTGAAGATAAAATGGACAGATAGGGTGAAAAACTAGGAAGTACCACTAAGAATAGGAGAGGAGTGAACGTTTATACAGACTATCAGAAAGAGGAAGGCGAGAACTGGATTGAACATTACCTGAGAAGAGACAGCATGATTAAAGAAGTGCTAGAAGGAAAGCTGGATGGAAAAAGAGAAAGAGGTAGGAAAATGTTTCAGCTGATAAGACGACTTGCAAGGGAAAGAGAGCTATCAAGGCATGAAGAAGACGGCGGAAAATAGGAGTACCTATATGGAGAACCAAGTTTAACCATGTGTAATAACAGACTACCTATGATGATGATCCATAGTCCGATGCAGGGTGGTTGTTCGCGTTTTTTCAACCGTAAAACAAAAGTTTCGACTTTCGAAGCCATTCGGCCAAAAAAATATATCCGGTGAATTTTTATCCGCGTTGACGAATGGTAAGGACAAAATATTGATTTCGTTAAAAATAAAAGCTGATTTTCGTGAATCATCGCGGAATCCACTGGAATTTATCGGAAATTTCTGACGAAGGCGAGGCGTTAGACAAGCGCTCTCCCCTTCCGGACGTTATAATATGGATGAGAGGATTCGCCGCTTCGGATATCGCAGAGGACGAGAATATTTAGCGAGACTGTTTGGAGAACGCATCGAGACGAGGAGACAACGAAAGTTCTGCATTTGCCGACTTGTTGACGCAATTGTGAAAGTAATTACTCTAGCGTGAGAAGAAGAGTATGCTCGTTCTCTGACATAGTAACTCTACATTTAGTGGGTGGAAAGGAATGTAGTCGAGTCATCCAGTCGATGAATAATATTTGGAGCTTCTCCTTTTCATATGAGATTTAACAGGTTAAATTATTTCGACGAATGTTAAAACTGTTTTATGCAATTTGACTCCTGGTAATTTCACTGCCGGTAAAGGCCATTAGTATGATTAATATTTACGGCTATCGTAAAATAATTTTAAACAAATGTTATACATTTAGTGCTTCTTTACAAAAATAATTAAGTCGGTGGGAGTGAACTTACCGAGAGTGCAACTGAGCGAGAGTCAAATTACCAGCAACGGTTAAAACGAACCGCGATATTTACAAAGAGTTCCAAAAAAGGAAGCCTATGCAATATTTAATATAGTATTTATTTTTATATTTATCATTATACTAACGGTATACTTGTCATTACAATTGTTTATAATAATCAAGAGATTCAGTATTGGATGTCCCTTCATTACTTTACCCCTGGATGTTGAGGTGATATTGTGTTTTGGTGTGCATTTTTTTAGGCCTAGTTCTTTACTGCGGGAAGATATGTGAATACAGTTTGTTTTGAAAAGAGGAGTAACGTTTTATATTTACTACTCAATATTGAAAAGTTGGGGTAAAGAGATTTTTGATACTCGACGTACATTTGAGTTTCCAGAATGGTATAAAGTTTTATAGACATCAGTATTAGCTATCGGTATGGTATATTATTTATGTATTTAATGTATCTATGCAATAATTCCCTTGTGTGTCGGTTGTTATAAACTGAAACTAAAGAATTTTCACAAAATAGAGAAAAAGGAATTATTGTGCACCAGAAATAAACGTAATTGAACGATTCATCCCCTTTTCATAAAATAAAAGAATTTTTCATAATTTGTAAAACATAATGAATTAAATAGTTTTGGTAATTATCTCAAACGAAAAATAGTAAAAAGTTTTGAAAAATGTTAAATTTGTTAATACCGGTAGTAGTTAACATTTAAACTAGATGAAAAACTTTTCACTTGGATGAACAAACAATTAGATATGATTGCTATTCCGACGTATAACTATCAAATTTATATTTTAACACTTATAAGAATGATGTGTAGCATAACGCGATTTCTATAGCTTGCTCAAAATATATTAACTTCTTAAGAGTTATACAGTTAATTAAAAGTTATACTTTCAAAAGATGTAATTCCTGCACAACATATTAACACATTCCTTTTGAGAGCTTTCGAATTAATGTAATCGTTTTGAAACAGGAAACGCAAATGCTAATTAGTTTTCCTTCGGAAGACGTAAATAGGTAACGGGAAACGACAATATATTTTATTAAATATTGCAGTTAATTAAAGCTATTGGTAGTTTTTCTGCCAAGAAAGTCTAACTAAACGATTTATTTACCTCACCTGCGGAATGGAATTTCTGAGCTCAATAACAGAGAAAACATCTCGGAAACGTGGATTTTGTTTCTCTCACAAAATATTACCATCTCCAGTCATCTAATATGTTTCGGACTGAAAACCCCACAAATAACACTCAAGAAAACGTACTTAAATATCCAAACCCTTAATGAAGGAATCGTATTTACCTTTCATCATCATCGGCGAAGCCCATCTCAAGTTCAGACTCTCGAAAGTATTCCGAAACATCAAGATTACCACATTAGGGGAAACAAAAATTTTTTTTAAAAAAACGAACGTATCTCGGAAAAATTTTCGAATCGGAAACAATCTCCTTTGAAGGGAACCGTCGTCATCGTTATTATAAGGGAAAAATTCACAATCCCTCCTCTCCTCCACTCTTTCTCTCTTCCTTTCGTTCTTCCGCCCCAGGATGCAACCCTCCCTCCCCTCCTTTCTCCAACCCCGTCTCTACCTAAACCCAAACCAACCCCATCACTAACTAAAGCGGAAGCGTCGCATCCTTTTACAAACTTTTTTGAAGAACGGCGCCAAAAGGGGCTTTACGGAGGGAAAAAAATGTCCCTGCCCCGACAGCCTGATAACGTTTTTAGTCGGGACGGGTAAATGGTCCCATTATATTTTGGTCAACACTTAAGAAGCTTAGCTCCTTATAAATAACAAAGGAATGGGAGAAGGAAGGGAGACAGAAAGACAAAAGGGTTTTTTCAGAGGGGAGTGGAGCAGAGGGAAGGGGAAACTGAAAGTTTTTTTTTACAAGTGAAGGGGAATATATGTATTTTTTTTAGAAGGGGAGACTTGAAAGGAAGCGACAGAGAGAATTTGAGAGAGGGGGGGGGGAGGTTTAGGGAAGAGAGAGAGGGGGGGGAGGAAGAGGGGGAAGTCGCGGTGTCGGTGAGGCATATGGAAGAGGTAGGGGAGTTAGAAAATGCAAGGGGAGAGAAAGAGAGGAACTCTCCCTCTCACATCCTCCGCTGCGAGGGAACCGGTGAGTCCCACACCGGAAGAAAAAAAAGGGAGACCAGAGCTGATTATACACGAAACGCTTTAAAAAAAAAAGAATAAAAATAAAAGGAGATCGTGCCTACCCTCGGAATTCCTGAAATCACGGCGTGCCGTATCATTCCGAATGACAGGGAGCGTCTAATTCCTTTACCGTGCAACCCGAAAGACTCGAGGGAGAGTTTTTTTTTTTTATTTTCTACTCCTTTACCTAGTGAAGGCGAATGGAATGATGGAGACGTTTACACGTTATATACTTGGAAAACGTTTCATAATATACAAAGAGAATTCTATCTCGGTAATAAACGGTGATTTTTTTAAAGTCACGTGTTGTCATTTTTGGAAATCATTCGCCCAAAAAATCTTATTCTGAAATCTGAAATTATTTAACACTCTACTTGTCTTCACAATTGCTTATAATAATCAAGAGATTCAGTATTGGGGGTCCCTTCATTACCTTTACCCCTGGATGTTGAGGTGATATTGTGTTTTGGTGTGCATTTTTTTAGGCCTAGTTCTTTACTGCGTGAAGATATATGAATACAGTTTATTTTGAAAAGAGGAGTAACGTTTTATATTTATTACTCATATACGTATCCATTAATTATAATTATTTTTTCTTTCCTTATATCCCAATGTGACCTGGAAGTTACGTGCTATATTTTATTATTAAAAATTGATAGAACAGTAAATTATTTAAATAACATCAAAACACTTGTTCACTGAATTAAATTAATTCAGAATGAAAGAGGGTTAATATTTCCTGAAGTTTTCCTAGTACCTAAATGAGATGGAAAAACATGAAGTGTTGAAGATTAAACTACAAGTAGAAGCTATAAAATTTCAACAGTCCAGAATTCATCGAGAACGTGCTTCGTCAGAGTAACAGAGATCACGTCGAAGTAGTCGCTATAAGCGAGAGATACTATAGATCAGATACGCGATAAGATACTAGAGGATTTAATTAGAGTTATAAAAAGGAACAAGTGTTATGTGCTTTTTCTTTTTATATGTAAATGGAGTAGAGATATTATTCTGAAAAAATAGTTTCATCTTTAAAATCAGGCAAGAGCGTAGTGATCATTTTGAAGTTGTATAAAATATACGTTTTTTAAACTGTTTCTTAATAACATATTGAATTCCGTGTATATTCGCAATTTTCGGTTAAAATTATTATCGTACTATACAAGACAAGAAAAGTAAGTTTATTTATATATTAAAGTTTATTTATATGTTAACAACAAATCTGTAATAAATAAAAGTATAATTATTTAATTCGATATCGTTCATTAATACGAACATTTCAATGTATTTAGACTAGTCAACAAGAATGAAAATAAATACATTTTTAATTTTAAAAATAGATGAAGAGTTATAACTTCGTAGCATTTGCATCCTTCGGATATTTTATCAAAAAACCAAGACGCGATTTTTCCACCCGATTTATCTGGATACAATAAAGTCTCCCATTTTCATTTTTTTTTTCGTTAACGGATAAGTTGTTTCAGTGCGGGGAAAAAAAGGTTTTGGAACTCAAAACACAACTCGAAGATTTTTCCCTTAGCGAAAACAGTATGAATGAGAAGAAGGCCATCTCCTGAAGTAAAAAAAAAAACAAGCAGAAGACGCAGCAGAGATGTCAAACATGTGAAAGACTCCTTTCGGGGTGTGTGCAAAGAAGAAGAAGAAAAAAGCGAAGTTTTTCCTCACTTTCTTTCCCAAGAGAAGGGGGAAAAAGAAGACGAACGAAAGAAAAAAAGGGGGAAGAAAATATGATATGAATAAGGGAAAGAGAAAGAGGAAGTTAAGATGCCTTCATATTAAAAGCGACCTCGGAATGGACAGAGAAAGAAGGGGCAAAACCCGACGAATGAGAGGCAGGGAGATTCGAACAATTCCGAAATACATGCGCCGATACAAAAAAGAGATAAGGGCGGACACATTTGGAGTTTTTGCTGGTGGGTCAGAGGACGAGGATAGAGCTTGTAAAGGTCGGGACGAAAAGACCCCTGAAAAAACATCGATTGATCGATACAAATTCTTGAACTGGCGACATTAACGGGGGAAGGGGAATGGGGGAGAAAAAGCAAAGTAGAGATGGGGACAAAAACGGATGTTAAAAGGAAAAAGGGACGGATGCGAGATGAGTCAAGGGAGGGAAGCAAGAGATAAATGGAAAGAGTAAGGAGATAACTTCTGGGGGTCCATTTTGAAATGAAAGAAAGAAAGGATTCAAGCGAAAAGGATAGGGCGAACGAGAGGGAGAGAGGATGCAGGATGATCTTCTAATTCTATAAATGCTTTATTAGGAGGATTACCAGCAGCAGCTCAAACAATTTCTTATGAAGTAAGATTAGCTTTAATTTTAATATCTTTTATTTTTACTTTCTCAAACGCAAAGTATATTGAGAAAGTATTGTATTCGCGGAAAAAATCAACCTCGAGATTTTGACGGAAATGTACGTTTTAGGTGTAGCCGAGTGCGAAAAAGTGGTTTTCGCGTTGCCGTCTGTCTGCTTGTCTGTTACTAGCTATAGAGCCTAAACGGTAGAGCGAAAATGAATGAAATCTCGTACTTAGGAATTTTATCATACTGAGCAGAGTATATGTAGAAATGGTTGACATCGCTCAATGATTAAGGGTAGTTTATTCTACGTATTTTTAACAACAATTCGATTTTCTTAAAAACGGCTTTAACGATTTTGATCAAATTTCGTACTTTCACCTGAGTTTACGTTTTCAATAATACTACATAGGTCATATTTCTCAAAAAATTAATGTAAGGCTAGTTTATTCTAGGCATCTTTATCAAAAATGTGATTTTCTTAAAAATGGCTACAACGATTTTGATCAAATTTCGTTCAGTTACTTGAGTATACGTCTGCAATAATACTACATATTTCATTTTTCTCAATGAATATATACATAAGGCTAGTTTATTCTTGGGCAACTTGAACAAAAATCGGATTTTCTAAAAGCCGGCTCATACAATTTTCATTTTCTAAAGATAACTAAACGACGCATTAGTATATGAGAAAGTTTGTACAATGTATGTTGTACCGATATTTTAGCTAGAGGTTATTCTTTAAAAATATTTATAGAATATAAGATATTTCTCTGATTTATATTTATTTCATTCCCTTTAATAATTATTTGATCTGCTTTTTGTTTAGCAGAAACAAATCGTACTCCTTTTGATTTTGTTGAAGGGGAATCTGAATTAGTGTCAGGATTTAATATTGAATATAGAAGAGGAGGATTTGCATTAATTTTACAGCTGAATATGCTAGTATTTTATTTATGAGAATATTACTTATTTTATTTTTAAGAGATTTTTTTTATTTTTTATTTATTATTAAATTAGTTATAGTATGTTTTATATTTATTTGAGTTCGGGGAACATTACCTCGATATGATAAATATACATATAGCTTGAAAAAGATTTTCACCTATTTATTTAAATTATTTAATATTTTGTAGGGTTAAAGAGGGAGAGAGAGGTGGAGGTCGCTTTTCTTCGGTGGGAAGGGGAATGGACTTATTCACAAGAGAGTGAGAGAGAGAGAGAGAGGGGGGGGGGGGGGTAGAGAGTTAGGGATGAGGAGAGAATGGATAAAGACAAAAGATATTAAAGGGCTAAATGGTTATTGGAAAGGAAAAAAAGAGCAGAGAAAAAGAAGGTACAAGTGGAGCCTTTGGAGCTAGGAAGAGAGGAGGCAGGAGGAAAAAGAGAGAAAAAAAGATGAACCCCCAGATTGAATTGGATGTACTCTGTGGGGCGGAAAGAGGGGAGAAGGGGGTTGGTTCGAGTCGTTGTCAATCAGACGGTTAAAAAGGGGGGAGAGAAGGTGGGGAGGTGAAACGAAGGGGAAGAGGAATGAGCGGAGATCGTTAGGGAGATGTGTAAAGTGGGGGGGGAGGATGGGAGGGGGAAAGAGGGATGAAACGGAGATAATGAGAAGGAAGACAAAGAGAAGAAGATGGTCCAAGTAGTCGCTTCTAAAAATGGGGTTCGATCGGTTTCGCTGGCGAGAGAGAGAATGAGCGGTGGGGGACGGGTGTATACGGGAATGGGGGAGGGAGGAGGGCAGAAATGGGGGCAGAGGTGTAAAAGAAAAATTGTTATTCGGGGGAGGGAGAGAGGAGCGCGTGGCTCATTGGAGAAGCAATAATGCAGAAGTAATCGATTGTCTCTCTCGGGATGTCTTTTTATATAATACTCATAGGCAAAACTTGCTCTCTTTTCATTTTTTATATATAAGAAAAATGTCTCATCAAGGGACGTTATACCTTTATATCATCAAAATTCTATCATCAAAATTAATATTATTTTTTAGCGGTGTTTTACAAAAAAATCTGTTAATGTAGGTAATAGTTTTGTCCGTCAGTCACACTTATATTTCCGGTGAATTACTTCTAAACAAATAAAATGAGTTCTTTATTTGATTTACTTCTACACAGTTTAAGTTAGAGGGACCAAATTTTAAGGGATCCTTCATGGTCATAGGTTCTTTCCGCGGCGGAAATTTTGAGACTTCAGGGGGTCAGATTATTGGGTGTAGTTTTTATTATTATAATGAACCCGCCCTTAATATCTGATTCATTAGTTTTTTCCTAGCATATTAACTTCTGATATTATGCAACAAATTCGGAAAGGATTTTAGTTTTCATTTACCCCTTAACTGGCCTAGGCTAAATTGCGTCAGATCTAGGAGCAAGTCCCAAAACATTGGGGAACAATACGAAAAAGTTAGTGAATGTAAATTGTTACTATATGACTCAAGTAATAGGCGGTAGTTTAAAATGTTACACACAATCGAACGATGGTCCTAAATTTTTTACAAAAAAAAAAACAAAGAGGATAATGTTGATTGATATAGGAAGCGCCAATGAGAATAAATCATGGTCGTTCTCGAAGGTTTTAAGTGTGCAATTGGCGAACAAATAGTCAGTTCACTGACTAAGATTCGGACACCCGACCTATAATTTGAAGGCTATCACGCGAAAGAAATCCGAGGGAGTGTAAATAGAAACCGTGAAAAGCTATTATCACTTCTATTAAAATTTTTCATAAAGATGTTTAGTGCATGATTAAAAATATCGATTTTCCGACTCAAACAAATGAGAAAGAGAAAATTAGAAAAACTGATCCTATATTACATCTTTCATTTCCTCATTCAGAGCCGTACCTGGAAAATAGCCACGTGATGATTCTCAACAAGATTAGTAAGATAAAAATTTCGTTGGCGAGCTCAAGACCCCACCTTCGGTCCTCTGCTTTAACACCCCAAAACTATAACAACAATTTTTGATGATGTTCTAGGCATAAGTATTATCGGAAAGTAATAAATAAAACGCGTTAATTGATCCTTTTAACGACATCAATTTGAAAAGGTCGCTAACACGAAAGATAACGAGAAAATGCGTTTTTAGATGAACCGACCTCAATTTAGATTCCTCCTACAGGCAGTTAAAATAATCGAGTGGAAGTTGATGGAGATAACAAGGATTTTCGCCCATCTCCCGCGTTAATTAAACCGGATTCGATTTCGACGGACGTTTTATTATGAAGACGCCATCTGGTGGGTAACGAGTCAAGTAACTCCGGAATGCCGTTCGCGGGAGTGAATTTTCAGCCATAAAAATAATAAATTTGTCCAAGTACCTGATACTTATACGAGGGGGGGGGCAATTAATTTTGCGGAAGACGACCGTGCCATTTGGCGGCTTTTAAAATAGGACTCCAATACTTCGGATCCATGATATATAGCAATGAAAAAGTAAATGCGTAGTTTCTTTGGAAAAGATATTACGAGTTACTTTCGAGCGAAAGGTGATTTGTTTGTTTTAAATGTAAAACATAAATCTTTAGAATTTGTGAAGAATCCTTTAATAATAATTCCGCGCTTTTTCCTCTCTCGTGAAAGCAATGTTTTTAACGGAGTTTCGGCGAAAGAAAACCAGCTTTTTACCGTCCTTTACGAATCCCAAGTTAACTGTACCGCCTATTCCATAATTACTACCGTAAAAACGAAAAAAATCCAGATTGCTCTAAAATTCCATTAAAAGAGCTCGATTTCTATAGCGGTAAAGTTTTTATGTTGTGACAGCTCGTCCGACAGGAAGTTATTTCTCTCAAAAGCACAGTCACGGATAAAAGTTATTTTTTACGACAGTTAAATAAAAAAATTATATATATATATACTATTGTTATAGTCTGTACGTCAAATATGGAGTAAAGATTTACTCGTTCAAGCTATTTATGGAGATCAAATTGACATCAGAAATATCAATTGTCATGAAAATCATTTCCCTCTCCTTCCTTTCCCCCCTCTCTCTCCCTCTCTCTCCTCCTCCCTCTCTCCCCTCTAATTCCCTCCCCTCTATCTCACCGCCTTCTCACCCCCTATCCCTCACTCTCCCTCCATCTCTCTCTCCCTTCCCCCCTCTCTCCTTCCTTCCCCCTCTCTCTCTCCCTCCCCCTTTCTCTTCGCTCCCTTCCCCCTCACTCACCACTCACTCCCTCTCGCCTATCCCTCTCTCGTATTAAAAGCATTCAAAGCATGCTTACACCTATAAGGATTGAAATAACAATAGGACGTCGAGGTCTAGTACTGTAATTGATAGGGCAAGGCAACATCCCATTAAAATTGCAAGATTTCCACAGAATATTGCAGTAAAGACTTCCGACCTCAACGCCTTCGTCACTGGGCAACCCGATGGACTCGAGGAGGGGGCCGATGTGAATTAAAAGTTTAGCATGAGCGATTTCGAACTGTATGCGGAAAAAGATGAAGAGAATAAGAAATTCTGTAATTTTTTCTACAAAATGTTTCACATCCGAAGATCGTGGGTTAATTATTTCTAATTTTCATATTTAAAAAAATGGAAGCCTGCACGTCAAAAAGTGGATTTTTAGGTTTTGTTTTATGGGAAATGGAAATATCTTCCTTAAGGGTCGAACCCAAGACTTTTTTCGAGTTTTTTTTCGCCATCACCTTAAAATATGCGAATCGAGCACTCCTGCCACAATGATAGTTACTATGTAGATTCTTTATCGAGTTATTCGTATTTGTAAATAATAAGAGAGGGTTCATTCAAAACTTGTAGAAAATACATTGTCTGCAACTTTGATGATGAGAAATGGGTATTTAAATAAATTGAACTGTAAATGAGATAAACTGATGGAAAGGATGAGATATTTAGAGGAAACGGGTGAAAATGATAAGAATTAAACCACTTCCGGTTGCCTACTTTCAGCCAAAACCTTTACAGATCTTTATTATTAATAAAAGTCATTATCATTTGAGTTCGAAGGACCACAATATTTCTATTATGTATACATACACAGATATCATCGAGAAAGTAGTCAAAACGTACTCAAAAGTTTAATTTTGGTGGAAATCCCGAATTCGATTTTTTTCAAGAATACAACACTAACTCCCAGACTACGTATGGAGAAATTGTATCGTATCACTCGTTTCCATAGCTTTGAAAAAATTTCGGAATATTTTACGTTAATGCAATTGCGAACGATCTACCAGAGCATAACGTGTGCAGCCGCACTGTGAAATATAAATAAATATCTTCAACGCGAAATTTTGCAGTTGCTAAAACGTTGTTTACAACTCAAGGATACGACAAAACTTCAGTTACACTAAAGTTGCCGATGAAAAAGCGTTAATGTTTCTAAAATTTCCTCTTTCCGGAGAAATCGCCGCAAAATCTGCCGATCATTCTTTATAATATATAATAATATTTCCTATTTCCACATTATTTCCAAACAATAATTTAGTATATGAGAAAGTCTGTACAATGTCTAGTTTACCTTTTTATTAGCTTTCCGGTTCTTTCACCTTACTCTGTATTATTATTACTACTAGCGTAATTGTCCGTCAAATATGACGGGTATGCCTGCATTAAGTATTACGTTACAATAAAATAAAAATTAATGACACCAACTTTTATGTGCACTAAAACGTAAACAAATAAAAGATCAGCATAATCGACTGTTTCAGAAAGTAATAATTGTCATGGGCCTGTAAAAGTTGTTTGGCAAAGATATATATTAATGAATATTTATGTGTTAAACATACCTACTAAATAATTCTATAAGGATTTTGTTACATAAATATAAATAACCTAATCGATAATAATCGCTATTCAGATTGTAATGAACTTTCATGTGCACGTTCTGTTGCTTGTCAATCGATTTACTGTTGCTTCTGGTGACTCATTATCTCTATGCCTCGCTTTTCGTTTGTTCTGATCGTTCAATCTTCTGTGTCTATCCTGTTCCGTTTTTCTTCTAGTTTCAGCATTTGGCGATATTTCCAGTGACTTTATGCTCCTCTGTTAAGTCTTCTTTTTCTTTCATTTTGAGTTTCACTACTTTTCATAATTATGAACTGTATTAATTAAAGGAGAACGGCCAATAATACGTTGTCATTTATGGTATCTTTGCTCATAATTGGTTTTATATAATGTAATATCTGTGATTATACCTACATACTTAGCGTTTAAAATATGTTAAGACCATATATTGGCAGCACTGATGAAAGTATGCCTTTGGCTTTGTAGATTTCTCGAGAAAGTGTTCATTATTTTTATAGGTATTTCCTTTCGACTCTAGGAGATAGTTTCTTTTTATCATGTATACATCGACTTTTTGACTGCAAACATTATTTCGTTAACATTTTAAAGTATCTCAAAAATTTGATTTGGAGGCGAAACTTGCACAGTCATTCGAAGAAAATTATAAAGATTAATGTCCATATAGTAGAAATTCAAATATCATCCGAAAATCTCAAAAAATTATGTTTTAATATGATTTTTCACAATTTTTATAAATTTCATACACATTAGGATCGAGCCGACAATAGACTTTAGCAATAGCAGTTGTCATGGCGATGAATTGAATAAATACGTAAAAATGACGAAAAAATAGTGTTAAAACGTAATTTTCGGCTTTTTTCGAACGAGATTTGAATTTATATGATAGGGAAATTTATTTCCATAATTTTATCGGATTAACTGTGAAAATCCCGCGTCGATATCTCATTTATAATATATTTTAAAATGCTAAAGAAAAAAGGGTTGCTCGCTTCGTTTCAGCTCGAGACCATTTTATTCAAATGTACTACTACTATGTACGCCGCGGGCAGTTTCAAATTGAAAAGTCAAAAAGCCAAGTGATTCCTGAAAGTTTGATCGAAAAAGATTGAAAAGCTTTTTCGTTATGGGCGTTCTTTTATTATTCTCACATCCATCTCCGTATAGGGTGACCGGATTTCTTAGCTCATTACAGTATATAAGTAGATATAAATCGGGCGACGCGACCTCTCAGGAACGAAGAACTCTAGGAGAGTATGTCGTCGTTAAGGATGGAGATAAGGATTCCTACCGACCGATTCTTCAAAAGCTCTTTTAATATCTCAATGCTGAGATTCGTGGAGAGACATAACGAGAGGTTAGCATGAAAAAAAGAGACCGGATAGGTAAAAAAAAAAATAAAACTATAAACAGTGGAAGTAAATAATAATATCCTTTATCGGATGCATTAACAAAGTCCAACAGCGGCATTAGTCACCGATGCAACCGCGGGGCGGGGAATGCCGGGAAAGGGGAAGCGAGAGAAAGAGAGAGAGAGAGACAGAGAGAGAGAGAATGAGAAAGAGAGACAGAGATGTAGAAGAGAACCCTAAAACACGATTTTACGGCCGGCATCTGGAACCTATTACTGGCAGTGTCATTAATACATAAAAAGGGGAGGAAGAGAGAAAGAGATAGTCACTCCTTTCTTCCCTTGACACGTGGTGACCACCCACATCTTAATAGCCACCTCATAGCTTTAAGATGCCTTTTCAAAGCTCCCGACTATATCTCTTTCTCCCACTCTAGTAGCGCTACAGTAGGAAAGAAAAAATTGGACGCAAAAGGGATGGGCGGATACCGATGAATTAATGGGACCTTTGGCATCCCTTATCAGTGAAAACTTATCGGCGCGGACGGGAGGAAATTCTCGTCTTAAACGGGAAGAAAAAGATCAACCGGAATTTAAAGTAGCTCCTTTAAAGAAAGAAAGAGAGAGAGAGAGAGGAAAGAAGGAAAGAAACATCTCCAAACCATCTCAACACTCCATTTTTAGAAACGATTGTGGCTGAAAGGTTACGATAAGGGATGGGACGAGGAAGAGGGGCAGGATTTAAAGATGGAGGGAAACCCAATCCCGTACGCATAGCGGCGATACTGACCGACGTTTAGAAACGCACAATCCACGTTCATTAACCGTATGCGATAAAAAAAAGTATTACTCTTCCGGTGAATTTTTTTTTGATCGGGTAGAGGGAAGAACTTTTTTTTTGTTAACGGTCCATTAGAATCTTTATTGCGACATTTGCGCAACGAGCGGACAGGTTAAGAGATTTTTATTTATTTCTTTTTGATACGGATTGGAAATTGTAGGCCTCTCAATTCGGTGCGTGTATTATAGGGACGATATTTTCCCCCTCTCTTCTGTGTCCGATGCATATTTAAATGGGTATTGATTATCCATTTACGATATTACGTGGGCCCGCAGGATGCCCGGAGTCCAGACGTGTAAAAGGGAAAGGGGGGGGGAGGAGGAGGTGTGAGGAAGTGGAAGAGAGAGGGAGGTAGGGGAGGAAGGGGGTTGATGCAGGCAAATGCGAGACGGTGCTTTAAAAAAATCGGTACAGCATACATTGCACAACCTCTCTCATATACGAATGCGTCGTTTATTTATCTTTTAAAAATTTGAACTATGTAGAATCGTTATAAACATCAACTTAAATAATTATACGAAATTTGGGTACTGGTAGGTTCTCCTCCCGCAAATTACATTGGTTCCATTTGCGGCGCAACAGTCAAGAGGATATAACATTGAAAGAATATATTGACGAGCCTTCGGCTCGCTTTGTTTAAATGGGTAGTCGTCTCCGGGCGCTACCGCGCCCTTCGCCTCGGCTGGAACCAAACCATCCCTCCCCGTTGTCCGGTGATTGGGTTTGTTAATGTCGAGACCGGCCAGTCAGTTTCTGCTAATGTTGTCTAAAATTTTCGAAAAATAAAACATTTAAGTTATCATGTATTTTAGTGTCTTTATTATGAAATGTAATTTGCGGGGGGATAACCGACCAATAATTTGCGGGGGGATAACCGACCAGTACCGAAATTTGTTGAAAATCGTATGAGCCGTTCTTTTAGAAAATCCAATTGTTATTGAAGATGCCCAAGAATAAACTAGCATTATATTCTTTCTTTGATTAAAATGAAATATGTAGTATTATTTCAGACAAACTCAAGTAACGGCACGAAATTTGATCAAAATCGTTTTAGCCGTTTTTAAGAAAATAAAATTGTTGTTAAAAATGCATAGAATTAACTTCCCTTAATTGCTGAAATTTTCTTCATAGTTTCTACTCTGCATGATAAAATGCCTAATTGTAAGTACGAGATTTCATTCATTTTCGCTCTACCGTTTAGCCTCTAAAGCCGCGAACAGACAGACCCACAGACAGACGACGTTGCGAAAACCACTTTTTCGGACTCAGGTACACCTAAAACGTATATTTCCATCAAAATCTCGAGATCCAAATTTTTCGCGATAACAATAATTTCTCAATATACTTCGTATATGAAAAAGTAAAAAACGGCATTTTATTCGAACAAATACGCGTTCATTCATTTATGCGTGCAATTTTGCATTTAGATTTAAATACATGGCATCGTTCCAACACGCGTATGAATTTCGTTCAACCGAACTATTTCCTCACGGCAAAATAATACTATTGACTAGCTTTAAAAAATACACCGCCAAGGTTTTTAAAGTTATTTTATATTTATTTAGCGGTGTTAAAAAAATATTATTCAAAAAATTATTGGCCATAAATCCGAAAATAATCTGCATATCTATTTACGGTCCGAATAGCAAAAACTGATTTTTAAAATTAAAATCATTATTTCCGGTCGGTATAACATTAAGTAGCATAATATATTGCGCGGATAGTTGGAGGAATTCATTGTTATTTATGCCGAACCCACCAGTAAAGAGGATTTCCCGCAGAAACATTTTTTTCTGAAAAGTCCATTTATATAAATAATACCGTGGAGCAATAATTTAATTTGAGTCATTTTGGCGCAGAGTTACGCCAAGTGCGTTTTTTCACACCTATAGGAGCAATGACGTATTTATAAATTTATATATCATACAATATATACGTACATACACGTACACACATACATGTATACATAAATATACTTATACACGCACGCACGCACGCACACACACACACATATATATATATGTACATATGCATTCACACAGACGTTTACTACAGGTAAAATAGTAGTATATGTATATATGCAGAAAGGTATTTCTCCGCATGAATCTCCAAACCGGAAATTATGTTACCCAGAATGGAAAGAAAGCCATTTTTCATTATTTTTCGAGCCGACCAGATAATTTAAAAATATAAAATTCACCACTGCTAAAAGAAAAAGAAGCATCGGGATGCGTTTGGCGATTGGACCGATGAATAAAATAAATAAAACGGAATAGAGAAAGAGCGAGAGAGAGCGATTTTCCCCTGCGCGAACTCTTCCCGCTGAAAATTTAACGTTTTAACAAAAGAAATGCAATACTTGTAGAGCGGTGTTTTTATTATTTTTTAAAAATCGTTTTTCCACTAATAAATGGGATCCCTGGCCTTGCCAGACCCTCGAGCGAATGTCGACAAATTTTAAAACAAGCGAGAGGAAATAATTCAGGGTTCGCGGATAACGCGCGTCTTTTTTTTTTCTTTTTCCCTATATAATCGGGTTTCGGAAAAGGATTCGGTAGGAAAAAAATTCATCAATTCATAGACTAGAAAACATTATTTCCCCCTCCCCCCCCCCCCCCCCCGAATAGAGCCAAAAAGGGTGTTCATTAATTAGTTCGTTTCCACAACTCTACGCCTCCTCGCATATAAAACCCGCTCCAGCGAATTCAAAACCTACTTCACCACCTTTTACGAATGGCTAAAAAAAAAAAAAAAAAAGATCCGTTGCGAGAATATACGCATATTAAAAAAAAATATTCGAGGTTAAATTTTGTTTTTTTTTTCGTACGGACGCATTTTTTATTGCGCGCGTTTTCGCGTAATTTTTTTGTTTTGAAAAATTGAAGGGAAGGTAGTTTCAAGGACCGCTCGAGGGCTTAGCGTTTTATTCAATGTTCGAAACAGAAAATCTCCCGTGGCAATTTTCGAACGTGAAATTTTTCATACAAACGAAATCGTTTCGCTAGGGATATATATATATAAAATTTTCAGACCGTTTTAAAATGTATATAACTTGTCTCATGAATTCAGCGGGTGGTGGTGATTTTATATATATATATCATTCGGATAATAAATATGCCGTACTTATAACACTAAAGTCCAATTATATTCGTTAAGCTTCCTCGGGATCGTTATGGGAATTTTTTAGTTATTAAAAAACTTTTGTTCGGATAGACGATGAATAGGTGGGATAAATAATTTTTAACGGCTAAATAAATTAGTATTTAACAATTCGCGTATATCCTTTTAAAATATGTTCGCCGTTCCCTTATTAAAACAAAATTCGAGGAACAAAATCAGTAAGTTTTCAAACTACGGCCTTCGGGACACATCTGGACAGCCGAGTGTTTAGTCCGACACGTCATAAGTTAAATTTAAAAGGAAATGTAACGTAAAATTAAAATACAATATTATAAAAATATGCAATATATTTCGTCATTTCTTCCCATTAAAGATAAAAACGTTTAAAACTTGTAAGGTGAGTAATATCTCCAACTTTTTTCCCCCTATTTTTTAACTGCGTTTTCGAATGCTTGTGGCCCGCGATTAGTGCAGAAGTGTGCTTTGTGGCCCCCGAGCAGAAAGGATTGAACACCACTGAACTAAACCAAGGTATTAAGATATTACAATTACAGATATTCAAAATACAATATCAAAAGAAACAAATACTAAACGTTCATATATCTATTCTATACTTCACACCATGAAACGGAGTATGAGAAATTGAGGTTTAACATATAATTGGTTTAATATAATAGCGATGAGTGAAAACGTTTAAAATAATTACATATTTATCATTTTACCTTCAATCACTTTAATCTCAGATATTTCAAGTGATCGAGAAAAGTAATATTATTATTTTTGCTTAACACCGAATCACGCCCACTGATTCATTCTTTTTATTTTGGCTAAATAAAGCTTTCGCATTAGTGCTTCACGAATGCGATACAGAGAACGGACAGAAACATTCAGAGAACTGACAGATTTTGTGCGTGTACTAGTCCCTTCAATTAGACACAAAAGTAAAAATCATACACATAAGCGACCTGCATCTACTGAAACACTTCGGCGAGTTAGCATCATAATGCATTTCCAGAAGCCTCGCGTCTGAAATAATTTGCAAGTATGTCGGAACAAAGCCACAGAATGACACGTGAAGCGAGAAAGTCAATAAGAAGGAATGAGAAACGAATTAGACATCTCCGTAACCCTCGCAGACACCAACTTTTAGGAATGAGGCGAATGGTCGAAGAAAATATATGTATATGGCGAGGAGGTGATGCGGTAGGTAGCGGAAGCATAGGTCTCCAGAAATAAAAGAAGAACGACTTCATGAAGACAAAAAAAACATCCTAAAAGAGAGGGGGGAGATACCCTCTCCTCCCTCCTTCCTTCCCTCACCACTGTCCCTCTCTTCCCTTTCCTCATACGCTTTTAAAAAACAGTCCCAAAACTATCTCCTTCATTTGTCTCTTCAGCGTCCCGTTGGATCTCTACCACGTGTTTTATTTTTTCACCACTTCCACAACAATATTTTTGAAGGAGGTCGGTCCCACGAGCTATAAAAACCCCTTTCTTCCTCGTCTATTCTTGAGGGCATAAAAAAAAGCCGTTTCCATCTCCTCGTAGGCTTCTAGGAGTCCTCATGAGCCGTTAAGGAGTGATCTTCAACCCTTGACATACCCGACGGCGAGACGACAGCGACTTATAAAAAAGACCCTTTGTTTTCCGACAAGTAGGCTGCGGTATTCGTGCTTTTAAGTTCGTCTAAATAGGCAGACTTTGATTTATCGAGCTACATGGCGGAAAAAAGTGAATAATAAATATTATCGTGTACGATTCATGCACCGGCGATTATACTTTCGTATTTCTATTTTATTTTTTGAGTGAGCGGTTTTTGCGTATTAATGTCTTTTTTTTAAAAAAATCGATCGATAGTCCCATCCCTAAGCCGGGTAAGAAAAAGAATCTCGCGCCCTTCCAGTACGACGTCCACTAGATGGCAGGTTTAAATCATTCCGGACGGCGTTATTCGCCTCAGAGCTATCGGGACACTTAATCGCCGTCATTAGCCACCGATGGAATTTATTGGATTCCGAGATAAGTATCGAAATATTCTTACCCCGTGTCGCTACGCTTCCATCTCACCTCAAAGTAGTCCTGCTTATACTTATCTCCCTCTGTTTCACCCTCTCGATCTCTCTCTCTCTCTCTCTCCCACCTCCTCAACTCTCCCTCGCCCCTCTAACCTTCTTCTGCCTTCCATTAATTCTCCTTTTCCTTCTCCCCGCTCTGATATTTCATTCCTCCTTCCATTCTTCATTCCTCTCGCCCATTATTTCTCTCCCACGCCCAAACGGCCCGACAATCTCCTCCTCCCTTTTATCACTCTGTCCCATTACCTTTATCCCTCGCCTACTTCCAACTGACACCTTCCACCTCCCTATCGGTCCTCTTTCCCTCCCTCTCTCCCTCTCTCTCTCTCCGCCCCCTTTATGCCGTTTCTTCTCACCCTTCCCCGATTCAGACCGTATTCGCTGTCATTTTATTTATCTTCTTTTGTCGGAATAGACTCTCTCTCTCGCGCGCGCTAGGGTGAGGAAGATGGAAGGGGGTTGGAATGAAGATGGGTGAATGGCAGGGGTGAAGGTTGGGGATGGGGAGGGAGATGAGAGAGTGGTGGCGTTGGTTCTGGAAAGGGATTGCGGTTGGAGAAGTTAGGGGTGGGGGGAGAGAGGGGGGGAGAATGGGGAAGGGGAGATGGAGAGGGAGGAGGAATTAGATGGGGAAGGAGAGAGAGTTAGAAGGAGAGGAAGAGAAGGAGTTAAGAGGGAGAAGGGAGAGAGTTGGGGAGGTAGAGAGGGAGGAGGAGGGGGATGTAGAGGGAGGGAGGAGTGGGAGAGAATGAGGGGGAGTGGGAGAGAATGAGAGGGAGGGGAAGAGAGGGATAGAGGGAGTGAGAGTGGGGTAGTCAGACAGAAAGGGGGTAGGCCGAGAGGGAGGAAGGGAAGAGAGGGAGGGGGAGTTAGAGAGAGAGGGGGAGTTAGAGGGAGGGGGAGTTAAAGAGAGGGGGGAGTTAGAGGGAGGGGGAAGTATAGAGGGTGGGGGAGAGAGGGGGAGGAGGTTAGAGAGGGATTTATATAGGGAGATATTGGGGGACGCATAGTGGGAGGGGGAGTAACAGAGGAAAGAGGACTTAGAGAGGGAGGAGGAGGTATAGAGGGGAGAGAGTGGGAGGAGATTAGAGAGAAAAGGGGATTTAGATAGGTAGGGGGGGGGGGGTTATAGAGAAAGGGGTAGTAACAGAGGAAAGAGGAATTAGAGAGGGAAAAGGAAGTTGTAGATGAGAGGGAGGATGTTTGACTGAAAAATAGAAGGGAGGAGCGAACGAGACGGAGGGGGAGAATGAGGAAGATGAAGGAAGGGGAGCGATGTTATGAAGGGGGTTAAGGGAGGCGGCACAGGTATGCGGCGAAGAACAGGGTCTGAGAGGGGAGGGAGGAAGGGGGAGGTGTGAGCAAGCTGAGGAACTTTAAGATAGGGAGATTCCATAGCTGCCTCTGAAGACGTTTGAGGGAGGAACGGGATGGAAGAGAAGAGACTTTTGCGGTCGGTAAAGAGGTGTGTGCGAGCATTGAGGTATGTGTGTGTGTGTGTGCTGGATTGTGAAGGAGATAAGGGCCGGGAAACGTTCCTCTCTTTTTTCCCCATCCATTCTAAAAAATAAATAAGTAAAAAAAACGCGCTCTTGAGATGTGGCTGACTATTAGAGAGAGAGGATCTTCCTCCTTCGTTTTTTTTTCTTCCCCTTATTTTTTCACGCGCCTGAGACTTCAAATCACACAGCTGACTAACGCACTCCGCTTCTTCCAACCCTGCTTCATCCTCACCACCCCTTCTTCGTTCTCCCTCCCCCTTCCCATTCCCCCTCCATCTTCCTCCGCTGCTTCTCTCATCCTGTCTTAGCCTAGCGATGCGCGAAGAGAGTAATCTCATTCTCCGAGTTACGTCCGCTTGGTTAAAAGTATTCAAACGATGATGTGATTACGAATATAGCGAACGAGAAAAAAAATTCCCGGCGTTTCTCATTTTTTTTATTTATTTTTTTATCTCTCACGGGGTCCGCTCGGGTATTTTGAATCCAATTTGTTTGATGGCGCTCAAAATGCAGGCGTCGCGATTGTTTATTTCGCTTGTTTGCGCGGTTTCCCGATTTTTAAAAAAAATTTCTGCCGTCGCTGTGGGGTTGAGGAGGACGTTGAAAAGTTTCGTTTCTGCTGAAAATTAAAAAAAAAATATTTTGGCTTAGATTCTTTGTAAATCACAAAAGCACAGATTAAAGATAAAAAGTTCAAGTTAATTTTTTATCAAGGATGACGTAAATAGTAGTTTCACGAGTAGAAAAACTTTTAGCTGAAAGTTTAGAAACCATTTTACGAAAACCTTTTGCAATTTTCTATAGCGTCCTCGAATATGGCGTTATATGACATATGCTTTCAGTCCATCTAATATTAGGCAGATAAACAGTTGAGAATGACACGATGATTATCATTCAGCGAACTATCCTACAATCTTTAAATATTGTCACGTCCATTTGACACACAACAGTAAATAACATATTATCGTGTTCGTCAAACAAAACAATCATCTAAGTATTGCCTGAATAAAGGAAACATGTTATTCCAAAAAAAAGGAATTGTATTCTGACGATGTGCATAAAAGAGCAAAGAATTTTAAGGAAACAATCGCATAAAATATAAAATTTATTGTGTGTTAATGATCTTTGTGTTTGTAACTACAATGGTGTCTTCAAATTTCAGAGATATCAATAACATAATTAGATCTGAGGAACCTTAAGGAAAACGATATTTCGTCAAATAATATAAATGCGTCATATATCATAGTACAACCCACGAAGAAGATTGCGGAAAGTAGGAACACGTGGAGAAAGAGATTCAACCATGAATAATCACGAACGACTACCTACGATGGTATCATAATATAAAAATCTGATGGGGCCAACACATGACTTTCTCCATATTTGGAGTATAGATATTAAAATTATAATGATACCATTATGAGGCAAAATTATTATTTCGTATCGTAAAAGAAGACTGTCCTTGTTGCCGTAAATTACGTATATTTTGAATACCGCTACATCGTGTTGGCGCTGTATACTGGTATTAAGAAAAAGCAAAATATCTCCGAAATGGATAGTTCTACGAAAAATTGTTTCAAACAAAACTTGGAAGAAATATTATTCTCTACAACTTTGGTCCTCACAAAAATTACCAATAACGATGTTTTTAAAGAGATATTTGACGGAAACCGAAAAACCGGTTATTTATAAATAATTCATAAAAATTAACTGCTTTGGAAAATTGTTTCAAATGAAAGTTGTAGGAAATTACATTATCTATAACAGTTGTATTGAATTGTATCTACAGTAATAATGTTGTAACGGAGAAATATCGTAAAAACCGAATCGGGTTTCGAATAAACCTCGACTTCCGGTTAACCGATATTGTCCAAAACGTAATCAGGTCTTTATGCCCATACTAAAGTGTTATATATGAAATTTGGTATCGATATGACAAGTACTTTTTGAGTTAGAGCGCCCACAATCACACACACACACATACGCACATACAGACATCATTCCGCAAATAGTCTAAACGTGTTGTAGGGACCTCAAAACGTGTATTTCCGTTGAAATCTCGAAGTCGATTTCTTTCATGATCGCAATACTTTCCCATTACTTCGTATGGAGAAAGTAAAAAGCAAAATATCTCCGAAATGGATGGTTCTACTAACATTTGTTTCAAACAAAACTTGGAAGAAATATTATTCTCTACAACTTTCGTCCTCACGAAGATTACCAAAAACGATGTTTTTAAGGAGATATTTAACGGAAACCGAAAAACCGGTTATTTATAAATAATTCCTAAACAATAACTGCTATGGAAAATTGTTTCAAATGAAAGTTGTAGGAAATTACATTATCTATAATATTTGTATAAATTGTTTATATCATAATGATGTTTTAACGGAGAAATTTCGCAAAAACCGAATCGGGTTTCGAATAAACCTCGACTTCCGGTTAACCGTTATTGTCCAAAAACTTATCAGTTCTTTGTACTCATGCTAAAGTGTTATATATGAAGTTTGGTAACGATATGGAAAGTACGTTATGCGTTAGAGCGCCCACAATCAATTACACACACGCACACGCACGCACACACACACACACATCATTCCGAAAATAGTCTAAACGTGTTCTAGGGACCTCAAAACGTGTATTTCCGTTGAAATCTCGAAGTCGATTTTTTTCATGAATACAATACTTTCCCATTACTACGTATGGAGAAAGTAACAAGGTAAAAGGGTCGAGAAAACAATTTCATTATTTCTAATTGCCGCAAAACTCGTAAAATATTCATCCCCTGCAAGAGTTAAAGGATTAAATTACGGGTCAGTTAGTATTTTTTTCCAAGGAATAAAAAAAAACCGCACTGCAGAGATTTAGCACCGAGGATATATTTTCGCAAGTACATAAACTGAAAATCAAAACGGATTGCTTCAGAAACGCCATTCCAAAATTTAAAAAAAAAATAAAAAAGAGCCCTCTCTCTCTCGCCTGGATTATTCGGATCTCCGAACATCGGAGAAGAAGAGAGAAAAAAAATCATCTTCGGGTTTTGAACTAACTTGATTCCCCAACTCTCCCAAATGCAGTCCGCGATTTTCTTTTTTTTATCCTCCACCTTGACCCAGTGCTAAAAAATAGTTTTTTCTTAGCGGGAGAAATGAAAAAAAAAGAATCCTTGCGAATTCTTTTTCTCTCCCATTCTTCATACAATTCCCTCCCACAAAGGGTTAACTGTAGCGGCGGAACATTACGCCTACGCGGCCCGCGTGTTAATTTCGCCGCTGTTCCTATTCATTTGGCCCGGAATTAAATGACTAATGCGGCGACTAACAAACATTTGCGCGAGTGTGTGTGTGTGTGTGAGGGGGGGAGAGGATGAAAGACAAGAGCGTGGCGGTAGTGGGAGGGTTGGAATAATTCAACTGAGAGGAATCCCGAACTTGTATGTAAGAAGGGTAGTCCTAGTCGACGCTTACAACAGCAGCAAAAATAGACCTTTTCGGCAGGAAATTGGCAAGCTATGGCATTACGGAAGCCCTTTTAAACACGGAACCTTGGCGCAGAGGAAATATACAGATTAATTAATGCCTCGACGCCTGTTCGTTTCTAATTCAACGGTAGTGCAATCCCTACCAAAAAAAAAGGCCACGGCGAATGTATCTCCTTTGAGATCAAAGATGCACAAAGAATTAAGATGAAGTGTTTGTGTAAGTGCACACGTTTAATAAATTTTGTGTGCCAGAACGTCGGCATACACACAGATATACATTATATATACATACACATATATCTATTACGTATATACTTGCCACCAGTGACGAATTTAGGCATTCTGAAGCCCCTGACGCTAAGCAAATGTGGACCCTACAATAACGAAACCTCACCTAACTATTACCACTGTATTTAATCCCTCTTAACTATTGCATTAATAAACAAAGTATCGCAGAGCAAAAAAATGAAAATTTCTTCGTCGTTTTTAAAATGAGATATTTAATATTTATGAGTTTATATATTATATTATTTTATTAATTGTTATCAATATATCTTAGGAAAAGACTAGAATATTGTTTATTCACGAATTTTAATTAATTATATGAGTCTGCTGGAAAATACTCTACATTTTAAAGTAAACAACCGCCAGGCTTGATTTTTACATTTTATCCCCATAGCGTATCTTATAATGTTAAATATGAACCCAGTCTTATTCAGTAAATTACGCATTGTAATTCTTTTAATTCGATCTGGCATAAGATGAAAAATAACAATTTCGTAAATTTACTGTAAACTTTACCCTCTGCTTCTTTTGATTTTTAAAAGTATTTTATAATACAGGGATATTTTAAAATATATAGTTAATTGAACGATATATTATCGTGAAATTTAATTTCACTTCATTTTAAGTGTAGCGTAAAATCAGTTTTGTTTCTAATTTCTGAGAAAATATTTATTTTTATTTACATAAATATTTTCAAGAACTGCTTATTCAGAAAATGAGTTAAGTTGTTAAGTGATGATGTTTTCTTATAATAATAGCTCAGTCCGTCGCAATGTGCAGGTGAATAATTGGTAGAACACGTGTAAAATATTGAGTTTTACTGCATATCACGTGCATTTTTCGCATTTCTCTTTACATTTTAGTCGCCTTGGTAACGAGTCGGGAAAGGGGTATCACGTGTTTAAACATTATAAAGTTCCTCAAGTGGCAGGAAAGTTTTTAACAGATCAACCTTTGCGTGGAACGAAAGGTATGGATGGCTCTAGAGTCTTAAACAAGAGCCTCGACCTCGAAAAATGGCACAGAAAGCCTCCCGAGATTAAGGTCGGGAAACGTAATAGTGTGTTAAATAGAGCGGAAGAGGAATTGCTCCGCAGGAAGCAATTATTTACCAGCGGCAAAAGCAGCCGTTTGTCCCCATATGAAAATCTGCAGCGTGCGGCAGAGTGAACCCTAATTCGAGGATCTACGACCTAATTAAGGCTCGACGAGAGGAAGGAAGGAAGAAAAAACTAGTTAATATACTCTCATTTGGATTCCATTCCAGCGCAAGATCGTCGCTTATACGAGTTACTCGAAAATGAAATTTTGATCACTTGAAAATACAGAGAGGAAACAACGCTTTCCGAGTTAATCCGAGATAACGGCGGTAGATTTCCATTTAATGCATTGCATAACGAAACGCGTGCTAGCCAAGCGGAACAGAAATACGAGTGGTGTATTCAGCTTTCTCGAGAGATTTGTGACCTTCAAGGCTACTCATTGCTGATTATTTAAGATATTATTTATTGCGTTATAATTCATTTTGCCCTTCAACCATGAAAACAGTTTGAAATGTTGATATCAGAGCTGCAAACCACTTCAAAATTTGGAAGTGGTTCGGTTCTAAATTTTTGGAAGTGGTTCGGTTCATGGTTCGGTTCAGACGGAATTTTGACAAGTGGTTCGGTTCGGTTCGGTTTGCGGTTCGGTTCGGTACAACTAAATTTATCATTTGAAATACTATCCGGAAATAATTTATCCAATATACACATTACACACTCAGTATCAATATGTAAGTAAATCAATCAGCAGTCATTATTATTTTAAATGAAAGAAGAATTTATTTAAAGAAAGGAAAAATTTATATTTTAAATATATTAAAATCCCATCATCATCTTCATTTATTTATATTGAAAAAATGGTATTTTTGATCCTAACATGATTTTTATGTGGATAACAATAGTATCAGAGAGGAAAGAGTTAGGCACACTTTCCTCTGAAGCAAACCCGCTGGTTTTTCCAATGGAAATTCCTGGTCTTTTCGTTGGTCCGTACTTTGTGGATTGAGATAGAACCGAAACCGAACAACCTTTGCAAAAAATTAGGGTTCGGTTTTCGGTTCATTGAAAAATTAATCAGTGGTTTCGGTTCGGTTCGCGGTTCAGCAAAATGGTTGCGGTTCAGCGGTTCGGTTTGCAGCTCTGGTTGAAATAGTCCAAGATATGCTTTTATTTTAGTTCGAATCAGGCGTCACGTTTCTAAACACGATCTTTCGCATGGAAAAATAAAAGCGAGTTAGCTTTATGCGAGTCTATCTGATGTAACATTTAAAACCCTAAAAATCGTTTGTTAGTATGAAAAATTTAGTAACTGGTGATGGGCAAATGTGTGTTTGCCTCTATTTCTTGCATTAAAAATGCGAATATGTCCACATTGGGAGATTGTAATTATTATTAGTTTTATAATTTATAAGGATTAAAAATTTAATTTCGCCTTGTGTTACCAAAAATTTGAGAATTTAGTCACAAATATATTGATTCATCTCCGATGTTGTAAAGCATAACAATCAAACGTGATATTAATGATGTTCGTAAAAACAATATGATTATGTACATTAAAGTACGACAAAATTAAGGGTTATAGCTATTTTTTTACCGAATTATTATCTGGAAGTTGATTTTTGAACAAAACAATTTTAATAAGCGATCTATGTTTATTGTGCGCAAAAATGATTGATACTACTCTCACAAGCTCGAAAATGTATTTTTTCCCCCTTTAGGATAGTAAGGGCCATCTATAACTTGCTATGAAAACTAACATCTCCTGTGTTCAGAAGACCGGTCAGAAGATTGATCTTTTTGATCGGCCTACTGACGATGGAATCCTTGATCCGAAATACGTTTTTAGGCAATTTCTTTGGAAAGGAAATGCTCGTGTGTGTTTGTTTGTTTTGTGTGTATTTATGAGTGTGTGTGAACAAAGAAAAGGAGGGTACCTGGGGTTGGAGTGGTTCCCCTAAACCCGGAGTGGGTGAGCTGGCGGGTGTGTTTGGTCAGTGGCTTGGAGTAGATTCCCCTAAACCAGAGTGCATGTGAGAATTTTCCTTATTTTAAAACATTTGTACGGTTATTAGAAGGATCTTCCATTCATCTTAATATCTCCTGGTATTAATAAAAAGCAAAATATCTCCGAAATGGATGGTTCTAAGAAAATTTCTTTCAAACAAAACCTGGAAGAAATATTATTCTCTACAACTTTTGTCCTCACGAAGATTACCAATAACGATGTTTTAACACTAGGACGACGAAGACCGCTGGGCTTTGCATTTTATCTCGATGTGTTCTTGTTTTTTCTCCGATCTCTTTCCCTTTTGCTGACTTTTATTATATTAATGTCAAGCACAATTCAGCTTTTTTTTACGCTGATCCCTGTAATACTTTTTTATTGATAAGCCTTACCTTACCTGGAGGCAGCGGTCATTTTGATCGCTGCTCGTTTTTCCTCACCCGTCTTTAGATTATTACAGCAGATCTTCATTTGTCTCTCATTTTTTTGTCATCGGCAGTTATGTTCGTCATATCTACATTGTATCTAACTTATTATCTGATTCCACACTAATGATGCTGACGAATATTAGTACTCTCACCGGTTAGTGCACTGCGACTCCTTATTGATAATTCCATGAGCGCGCACATAAAGAAATGTACTGAAGCTGAGGCAAAAAGGCAAACAAATAACCAATCGCTAATTAATTAAGTTGATTTTAATCTTTATGTAAATTTTCCCGCTTAAAAACTACGGAGAAATAACGAGCGGTCAAAATGACCGCCTCCGCCGTTCACGGGGCGTCGTCCGGTCCCGCCGTCCTAGTGTTAAAGGAGATATTTGACGGAAACCGAAAAACCGGTTATTTATAAATAATTCCTAAAAATAACTGCTATGGAAAATTGTTTCAAATGAAAGTTGTAGGAAATTACAGTCTCTATAATCTTTGTATATAATTTTATATATAATAAGTATGTTTTAAAGGAGAAATATCGCGAAAACCGAAACGGTTTTCGAATAAACCTCAACTTCAGGTTAACTGTTATTGTCCAAAAACTAATCAGTTCTTTGTGCTCATGGTAAAGTGTTATATTTGAAGTTTGGTAACGATATAGCAAGTACTTTTTGAGTTAGAGCGCCCACAGTAACATACACACACACACACACAGACATCATTCCGAAAATAGTCTAAATGTGTTCTAGGGACCTCAAAACGTGTATTTCCGTTGAAACCTCGAAGTCGATTTTTTTCGTGATCACAATACTTTCCCATTACTTCGTACGGAGAAAGTAAAAATCTGGTGTGGCCAACACGACTTTCTCCATATTTGGAGTATAGATATTTAAATTATTATGAATAGCATTATAAGCCAAAATTATTATTTCGTATCGTAGAAGAATAGTCGTCCTTACCGCCGTAAATTGTATGTCGAATATGTTCACAGAATTCATCGCATCGCTGTATACTGGAAATTTACGAATAAGTTGAATATCTCCGAAATGGATGGTACAAAAATTCTTTTCAAACTTGGAATAAATTTTATTCTATACAACTTTGGTCCTCACAAATAGTACCAATGACGTTTTTAAGGAAATATTTAACGGAAAAAAACCGATTATTTATAAATAATTCCTAAACAATAACTGATATGGAAAATTGTTTCAAATAAAAATTGTAGGAAATTACATTCCCTATAACTTCTGTACCGAACTGTATACTCAGTAATTACATTTTAACGAAGATATTTTGCCAAAACCGAATCGAGTTTCAAATAAACCTCGACTTTCGGTTAACCGGTATTGTCCAAAAGCTAATCATCTCTTTCTGCTCATACCAAAGTGTTATACATGAAATTTGGTAATTTTTCGAGTTAAGAGCGCCCACAATCACACACACAGACAAACATACACACACAGACATCATTCCGAAAATAGTCTAAACGTGTTCTAGGGACCTCAAAACGTGTATTTCCGTTAAATCTCGAAGTCGATTTTTTTCATGAAGAAAACACACTATACTACGTATATGGAGAAAGTAAAAAAGAACAATTTATACGGAAAAGATCGGGAAAGTTAATAAAAGTTATACGTCATTATAATATTATACATATAATGATTCAATATCAACGATTACAGTATTTACGGTTTTTTATTGCAGGATGAAACGATCACTCACTCTTGATTCGTTTCGATGACCACGGGAAAGAATTTATTTTTTTTTAAAAGCGGGATATTTCTACGGCAATAACACCGGTGCAGAAGCCGCTGAAAATTCAGACTGCTCGGATCTCTAGGGAGAAAAAAAGGTTGTTTTCGTTGATTTCGAAGAAACACCATTTCGGGGAACGTTAACTGCCGCGCGTTATTGGAAAAAACCTCCCTCCCGCCAATAAAAAAAACGAACGTAAAAGCCATTTTCACCAATAATCATAGAGAGTGGTGGAGGAGACGTCATATTAGACTCGGTCCTCTGCGATTCGTGTAAGTTAAAAACCCGGTCATATTCGCCCAAAAGGGGGAGACGGACGCCGCCCCGAAGGCGAAAATTAAAAAAAAAAACACAAACGCCAACTCTCGCAACGAAATAGAGAGTAATATGAAAAAATGCGAAGAGAAAACACGCGATTTGAAATCGAAACCGGTTTTCACGGAAAGCGGAACAATAAAAGGAGGCGATGATGAAAGACTGTTCGAGGGCGCCCAATACTGACAAGGAATACAAATAAGAAAACGATGCACGCTAAAAATTCACGAATAAATGTAGCACGAACGAGAGCAAAGCACTCAAAATGGTGGAAATGTGGGATGGAGGGAGAGAAAAATAACACCGAAGAAAATAAACTGATAAAAATAATAATAATAATAAGAGTAATATTTATTTAATGCCACGCCTCAATGGCCGGCGATGAAACGCCGGAAAGTTAAACATAAATTATGTTTTCATGAAAGACATTTGCATGCAGCGACGGCGAAGTAAAACATCGCCTGCGATAGCATAAAAGCTATACATGCATAATCACCCAAGCGCGCTTAAAATGCAGACTTCTTTATTAATTAGGATTTTTAGGGATCTTCCGACACAGGCGAAGAGAATCTAAAGCTTAGGAAGAGATGTAAGAGGGAGATGAAAGGAGCAAGAGAGAGAGGGGGGGGAGAGGGAGAGAGAGAGGGGAGAGGGAGAGAGAGGGGGAGAGAGGGGGAGAGAGAGGGGGGATGGAGAGGGGGGGAGAGAGAGGGAGAGAGAGGGGGGAAAGAGAGGGGGAGAGAGAGGGGAAGAGAGAGGGGAAGAGAATGGGAAGAGAGAGTTGAATAGAGGGGGAAGAGGGGGAGAGAGAGAGGGGGGGAGAGGGAGAGAGAGGGGGGGAGAGGGAGAAAGAGAGGGAGATAGAGGGGGAGAGAGAGGGAGAGAGAGGGGGGAGAGAGAGAGGGGGGAGAGAGAGAGGGAGAGAGAGGGGGGGAGAGAGAGAGGGAGAGAGAGAGAGAGGGAGAGAGAGGGGGGAGAGGGGGAGAGAGAGGAGGGGGAGAGGGAGAGAGAGAGGGGGAGAGAGAGAGGGGGAGAGAGAGGAGGGCGAGAGGGAGAGAGAGGGGAGAGAGGGAGGGAGAGAGGGAGGGAGAGGGAGAGAGAGGGGGGAGGAGAGAGAGAATTTCTTCTCTCTCTCCCTCTCCCCTCTCCCCCATCGCAAAGAGAATGATAAAGATTAGAGCTAGAGATATTTACATGCAACGAGATCATACAAATACATATATTTACACCAGTTTGCCGGCGAAAGAGAGAATGAGAGGGACATAAAAAAGATACATTACCGCAGTGAGAGACAGTGAGAGAGAGAGAAGATGGTGTAAGAGGGGAAAAGAAATGACTAGGAATGATGGAAAATTGTGAGCCGGAATTTTCCATCGCTGGGAAGTGTGCTCTTGAGCAGTAGTTGGCGATGGATGCGGGAGAAGAAGGGAGTTGGGGAGGGAGTGAGAGAGAGAGAGAGAAAGAGAGGAACAGAGAAAGAGATGGAGAATTGGGGGAGGATGAAAGAGAGGGAAACGGCGAAAGTGGTGGGGTTTTGTGTGGTTGCCGAGATGGAAGGAGTAAAGGGTGGTAGAGAGGAAGGGGGATGAAAAGGGGGGTCGGGTTTTATTGCAACGTGAAAGATGTTAATAATACAAACTTTGGAATCTGCGAGGGGAAAACGGAATAGTGGGAGTTAAGGGATGTTTTTTCAGGGAGGTGGAGGAGGAGAGGCGGAGCGGGGGTGGAAAAGAGAGAGAGAGAGAGAGGGGAGAGAGAATGACAGAGGTTATGCTGAATGAGGTGGAGAGGAGCAGAGGGAAGAAATGGAAATACGTGCAGAGAAGAGGAGATAAGGTACAGGTACAAAAGAGAGAGAGAGAACTGAGATAAGAAACGATGGAAGGATGGAGAAGAGGAGAAAATAGATGGGAAGAGGGGAGGAAAATGATAGGAAGAGATAGGAGGATAAAATATATGGGAAGAAAAGGGAAAAAAGATAGGAAGAGAGATGAGAAAAGACATGGAAAGAGAGAAGAGGTAAGAGATGAGAAGTGAGAGGAGAGAAGAGATAAGAGATGAGAAGTGAAAGGAGAGAAGAGATGGGAAGAGAGGAGAAAAGAGATGGAGGAGAGAGAGAAGAGAGGAGAAAAGAGATGGGATGTGATATGGAAATAAAGCGGAGAAAATAGACGGAAAGAGAAGAGAAAAGAGGTGGGAATGGATAAGAAAAGATTAAAAGAGAGAGGAGAAAAGAGATGGAGAGAAAGAGGAGGGAAAGAGATGGAGAGAGAGAGGAGAAAAGAGATGGGAAGAAAAGATGGCAAGTGAGAAGAAGAAAAAATGAGAAGAGAGAAGAAGAAAAGGTGGGAAGGGAGAAGAAGAAAGGATGGGAAGATAGATGAAGAGATGGATAGAGAGAGAGGAGAAAGAGACGGAAAGAAAAAGTAGCATGAAGTAGATGGGAATACGAGAAGATAGGATAAAATACTTGTATGGTAAGAGAAGTAGAAGAAAATAGACGTGAAGAAAGAATACGGAAGAGGGAAAATACGAGAAAACACGTTAGACAGCGAGAGCAGATTAAAGAGGACTTGTGATTGTTAAAATAAAGGAGGTCAGAAAAAGGAGAATGGGAGAATGACGTTTGTGGTCTAGCATTCGGAGATGTGAAAAGAGAGAGAGAAGAGAGAGAAAAGAGAGAGAGAGAATGAGAGAGAGACAAAAGAGAGAGAGAGAGAATGAGAGAGAACAGAGAGTAAAAGCATCAAGTGAAAGGAGAACATAGGTGCGTCAAAACCCGCGCGTGTGTGTATGTTTGTGTATTCGTTGCCGAGAGACTCAACTCCCACGCAAGACCCATTCTCTCTCTCACCCATTTCTCCCTTCATTTGTTTCTAGTCTACGCCTTCCTAAAATACGAGAAATGTCGAGTTGGCTGTTGGTGTTATAGGAGGAAGAGGGAGAAAATAGGGAGGGAGGGGGAGAGAGAGAAAATTAATAAGAGTTTTGAATTTTGGAGGGGAACAGAGAGAGAGAGAGGGGAATGTTTTTGGGCGGTTAGAAGCGGCGAGAGAAAAGACTTTTATTATTTGGAAGGGAGAGAAAAAGGAGTTGCTTTGCCGAGAGAGCGAGCGAGAGAGAGAGAGAGAGAGAGAGAGAGAGAGAGAGAGGGGGGGGGGGGGCACGCTTGTTTTGTTGGACTTCATTTGGCTGTAGGGCTAACTTGTAAGATGCGTCATTCTCCCTCTCGTGCTTTCTTCCTCCATTATCTCCATTCTTCCCTCTTTCCATATCTCCCTCTCTTTCACTTTCCGGCGTTTTTTTCTGCGAGTGGCGATATTTTGGAGTCGGAAGTTTGAACTTGGCGAAACGTCGAAAAGGAGAAGTTACTTTATTATTTTTTGGACGTGTTTCGCGTGGCGGGTCATTCGAGATGGGAACGCGTGTCATTTTGCTTTTTCTTTTTTTTTTTACTTTCTGTATAAGTTAGGACATTGGTAGTCGAAGGTTAAAAAAAACTGATGTGACCAAAACATGGCTTTCTCCATATTTGGGGTATAGATATTTAAATTATTATGAATAGCATTATAAGGCAAAATCATTATTTCCTATCGTAAAAGAATACAGTCGTCCTTATTGACGTAAATTATACTTTGAATATGTTTACAGAATTCATCGCTAGATGGCGGCGCTGTATACTGAAAATTTACGAATAAATTAATATCTACTAAATGGAAGGTTCTACGTAAATTTGTTTCAAACAAAACTTGTAAGAAATATTATTCCCTACAACTTTGGTCCTCACAAAGATCACCAATAACGACGTTTTTACGGAGATATTTGACGGAAACCGAAAAAAACGATTATTTATAAATAATTCCTAAAAATAACTGCTATGGAAAATTATTTCAAATAAAAGTTGTAGGAAATTACATTCTCTACATTTTTTGTAAAGGTCGATGTATACTGTAATGACGTATTACCGGAGAGATGCAGTAATACCGCGCTATACGTCGGAGACGCGTTCCTGAAAAATGCGACTTATAACGAAACAACGTATAGCGAAACAAAGATTGCCATAAGAACTATGATAAAAGTTAGGGGTTACGTTCCTGGCGGATATTTTGTGACACATTTGTTTCCCAAATAATGCATATCGATACAGTACATTGGACATACTATGTTACCACTATGTGTTTACCACTCATTGCTACTATGGTTTAATATACATTGAATCGTAACAAGGAGTAATCGATTGCAATAATAAATTCATAAATCACCGAAAATAACTGTCTATAGTGTGATGGAGCAAAAAAATTGTTTCTTTACTTACACGTACATTGATACACACTTTAGAGTACTTTTCAAGCAGATTTCGCAATCCGAAATATATCCAATATCTCATGAGATATCAACGCAAACGTAAACACACAAAATGTTAGACACAACTGTTCACAAAGCTCTCTTATAGCTGACTGTCGCTCAGAAATAGGTTTTTACACATCGTCATTAAAATTGGGACAGTCCCTTTTATCCCCTGTGTATCTTGTGAACCACCTAACCCATCGTGATCTCTCAAACACTTGGCCAGCAAATGTTTATTCTGAATATGATTTTACACGAATTGATAATCATTAAATTAAATTAATTAATATAAATAATAATAAACATGAAATAAAAAGACGAATAGAGGGTTTACTTTGTGCACCGCAATTGGAATTTCTGAAATTTTGCTTTTAGTATTTTACAAATGACGTATATGCGAAGCGACACAACTTATAACGAAACATGTTCCTTAATTGATTGAGGACGTATATGCGAAACAATGTATAGCGGGGTTTTACTGAATCGCAAAAACAGAATCGGATTTCGAATAAACCTCGATTTCCGGTTAACCGGTATTGTCCAAAAACTAATAAGTTTTGTAGCCAAACTACTGGAAATATTAGTAAATTTTGAATTTGACAGCTCTTATCAATCCGTGAATTTTCAGATGACTGAATGGCAACGTAGCTAAAATTACTGAAGCTAGAAGAGTGAAGTTTTTCACGGATGAGAAGGTATAGCGAGGATCTGCGTACCAAAGGAAGAGACAAACCAAAACCCTGAAACATTTCAAGAAAACGTATTTCCATTTCTTACTTTAGCATGGGTGTCTTCTATAATTTTCTCAATCATAGACTCGAAGTTCTTCGATGGCCTTGAAAACGCATTAAATAAATGCTTACAAAATGTATTAATGGCCTCGTTAAAAGTTAATTCTGTGTTTGAAGCTTATGGTTTCGAGGTTAAGTCTATATTAAACAATCTTTTTCATTTGACGAGTAAAAGGACTCCGGTGTTTAAGTGCCAACTGGCGTGCCTCGTAGGTCTGTAATTAGTATCTCTTCAACTTAGTTGCAATAGTATTCGCCGACATTCGTACGTGATGGAGAATTGGCTGAATCAAACGCGAGGTTGTTAAAGCGTCTTACGTAACAGTTCAGATAATTAGAGGCATCGATTTTTAAAAGCGTATAAAATTTAATTCCCCTCCGTTAAATACATAACGGTAAAAATCTACAGCTAAATGTGTATTATCTCATAAATGTATAAATTGTCATAGTCGAAGGATACAATAAATCATTGACGCGATATGTTTCAATTATAAACAAAGAAGCTTTTTTATACCTTTAAAATAATCATTAAATTTCGTACTCTACATCCTCTCATTTCGCTACCCATTCATTTTAGGAGCATATTTGTCGTGTTTTTCATGTCTGAATTATTTTTTCTTTGAGTTTCACATATGCGGAAAATCACGTGCTGTTCTTTCAGTGAATATTAATATAATAAAATTATGAATATTTATATGCGTGAAAGCGCGAAACTTTATCATGTTGGGCGAATTAAATAAAATACTGTCAATCTGGTTATAAAATAAATTTCTCGAAAGCATGTAAAATATGTATTTCCCTACGCATTTGTTGTCCTGTACAGAGCGTGAATTTAAATTTTATATTAGACGGACCCTATGATTTAATTAACACTAATTCCAAGTCCTTCTTCTTATGTTTGATTGTTTAGATAATTAAATGAATTTTATTTTGATTTCTTACGAAAAACATCTTCCACTTTTGGTACTACGAATCAAGCAAGTACTTAAGGATTTAAGAATACATTTAAAATACTTTAGGATAGCTATTTTTTAAAATTTTAGTAACAATCAATTATTGTATATCTCGACGGGCGCATTTCACATAGTTAATATAATTTGTATTTTATATCCGAAACCAAAGATTATGCTCTTGAAATAGCTTTTCCACCAAACTTTTCTTTGATATCTGCACTCATATGCTGTATTATATCCCTCGCATCATTCCAGCCTGCATAAATATGCCATCAAGTTTCACCAACTTCACAAAGTGGATTCTTTATATTTTTTACCTCGGATATACTTTTAATCTCTTGGTAAAGCCCCGTGGCCGTTAATGAAAATTAACTCATATGCCCTTCACCCGAAAATGGTATAAAAATCCTACTCTCCCGAATAAAGGTTTTTTTTCGTTATTTTAAGTAGGAGAGTTTTTGGAATCTTAAATTACTGCAGGGGCCCTTTGTGAAAGACCATTTACCGCGAAGTTGGAAGGAAGTAAAGGGAGTTAGTTATATATGTGAAGGTCTAACGGCTACGTGACCGTAAAACAATGTCGGGTTTTGGTACTTGGTACTTTTTCTGTGAACATACATCTCATTCTCGCCTCGATATTTTATCATACCTCGATTAATTCTAAGCGCTTTGAAAGATCGTTTGAAATGAAATCCACAGGCAAGTTTTTGCACAAGAATAGTTCGGTTGACGTTCAATGCAATTTTTTACGAGCTAAACTCTCACGGATAAGATCATTTGTATTGCGTATAATACCCGTGATAAGAAATTTAAAAAATCGAAATTACAATCCGATCGGTCAAAAAAAAAAAACAACGGATTATCGAGTTACGTTTTCTTTTAACCCTTAAAATTACGTTACGATTTAAAATTTTTTTCGCATCCATTACCATAATAATTACTACAAATTAATGTTTTTATATCTTATTTTTAAAAATATGGTTCACCTGCTCTGTTCATGTCGTATAGTTATCAAAATCGCTAACAAAGGGTTAACCGTAAATTTTTTTACCGTCGTTTCGTTTCCAACTGGATCATCTACCACACACTACCAGCGTCAAGCCCTACAAACCCGACCACCACCACAGCACCGCCCGCCGCTGTCCTCTCTCACACCCTCTTCCCACCCAACAGATTATCGAATTGACCTTTCACCTTATTCCAACCCCAGAGCTATGTCTTTACCATTATGAAATTTGACCCTTCAAGTTCTTTTTATGGTGCAAACAAAAATCCAATTCCATTTTTCAGAACCTAAGTTTTCCGTTCTCCTTCCATAAATTTAAAAGATTTCTTTTAGGTAAGGAACAAAAACTTCAAAGGAAAAATTGAATTTGCGATAAGGAATTAGGGCGTACGACGATTACACTTACTATAGCATTTCTAGCGTTTTACCTTTTATTGTATTTTATCATAAAGAAAATATTATTAGCAGGTTCGTTTAAGAAATAGCATTAATATATGAAATGCGCGATCTTTGTCTTAAGTTTGCAGATCCTTCAAATAAGGATGTAATTGGGACAGTGATGTTAGATATACGAAAAACAAGCTTTCATTTTTCTTACCGCAAGGTTTATTCTGCTACGCGAATGTCGAAATAAGCAAGAAATTTCAAACTAAACTACACAGTTCCTAATTTTTTCTTTTAATTTATTTTCATTTTACTAAGTAATGACTGATTTCTATTCTAAGGAAATTCTGTATTTGTAGAAATTACCAAAAGTTTAGGCTACATTTCTTAGCAAGTGTTTCCAGATATTTTAACAGCAGAGGAAGCGTATATTTGTTTATATTTTTATTTATTTTTCGGAACATAATTTTTCTATTCTACCTTATAAATTTAAAGATTATTCAGGTCAGGAACGGAAACTTTTAATGCAAAATTGGAGTTGCAATGACTGAACAGGGATTTTCGACTGTTATTGTTACCTATTATCGCGTTTCCAACTATTGTTCTGACGTTTTTCAGTTATTTTATTTTATCATAAATAAAAATACTCATCCATAAACATTTAATCACAAGAGGAAGCGGAAAGCTTAAACGCACAAAGTCACTAATGCTATTCTTATATTTCTTCAGACCGCGTCAGGTCCGTTGCAAAGAAGCAGGGATATTGCGGGAATATCAGCAGATTATTAAAACAAATTAACCTGAAACATTCGGACGATTGTCTACCATCACATACCGTCAACATTTCTCAGCGTATTATTATTTTTAGAAATATTTTTCAAATAACCATTCCGCGAGACATAAAAAATAGCCTCTTGCGGAGATTTCTTGGGATGAAGATCGATCCCCGTTAGGATTAGGCGGCGGAAGAAGAGAATTACAAGAGATGGGATGAGAGAGAGAAAGAGAGAGAGAGGAAGGGCGAGATTGCCTTTAGGAGATTTAGAGAGGAGAGGTAAGTGCATGAGAGAGAGAGAGAGAAAGAGGAGAAGATACAGAGAAGGGAAGTTAACAGGAGAGAGAGAGAGAGAGAGAGGTTGGGAGAAGAGGCTTGGGAAGGCCCTAAGTAGTGCGGGAAGGATTAACCATGAGTGAAGAGAGAGCATTTGGAGGATTAAAAGGAATAAGGGGAAGCCACTAGAAGAGTGGGAGGCACACTGGAAGGGGGAGGAGAGGGGAGGTAGGGGTAGGCGTTTGAGGGGGAGGAGATCCTCGTTCGGAATCCGGAAATAAGAGGGGTTAAGAGGAAAAGATGAGTGAGCGAGGGAGGGAGGAAAAGAGAGAGGGGATTTTGGAGAGTCGTAAGACGGCAAGGAAAGAGGAGAGGGAGGGTGGTTCAAGATTGGAAAGGGAATATGAGGTGAGAGGAAGATAAAATCGGAAAGGGGGAGGAGAAGACCAGATTGGGATGGAAACAGCGAGGTAGATGGGGGGTGGACTAAATACAACTATAGAACTCCAACATATGTTATTAGTATCAGAAGGAGGACTGTTGAAAAGGAAGCTGGAAAAAACATCCCGTTTAATTGAGGAAAATAAGTCAATCTGTGGAAGTATTCAAGCAAAAATCAAATTCCTTAAATTTTGTCGACGATATCGAGTGAGATTTTTATTACAGAATCAAATCGGTGATTAAGAGCTTTAAGGTTTGTTTTCACGTTAAAAGAAGCAGTTTCGCATATTACTTTACAAGTCTGCGATTAAGTTTAACTCGTAAGATATTCCGCGCGAGTAATTTCATTTTATTTGATAAATGTTTTACCTGATTTTAAGAATTTTACAAGCTGTATGTCGCCCGCGAACAGGTAGTTTTCCATCTACCCCTGTCAGAGATTGTAAATTTTTCATCGTCAAGTCAACGCCAAATTTATTCGTAGGTTTTTACGGTTTTTCCTGGCTGCAAAAAAAAATGAAATATTCACTAGAAGAATCATTTTTATTAACAATTTGGACATCTACGATTAAAAGGCGAGCATCGGAAATGCTATCAAATGATCTAATCCTTACAATGCAAAACATATAACGAGGACAACGAAAAACTGAAAGAGATATTATCTTAATTCAATAGTTGGAATACTAAGGAAAAAATACGATGTTATTCAGTAAAAAAGGTATTTGTTTTATATACGGAGAGTGAAAAGAATGTTGTAATCGAATTTTATTTTTATTGGGAGAGGATAATGCCACAATTCCATCTTTACCTATCAGCTATTTTAACTGAGGAAACAAATTAAAAATCAAACAAGTTAAATATCATCACACGGGCTCGCTCGAGGAAAAGTTTAATGCCCAAAAATTAAGATAAACAAAAATAAAATTCTCGCGGACATAATAAGTATGTATAAAAAAATCGACGCTCAAAATGATATTTCATTGTTTGGCGAAAATAAAATGACAAAAATAATTGAGAATTGGCCACGAACAAAAAAAATGAAAAGCGGAGAGGAGAAAGAGGCGATAGTTTAATAGGAGAAGCTATAAGGAGACGATATAAAAAGGGGAAGTGAACGAGGAAAGAAGGAAGAGTTTGCGTAGCAGAGGAGGAGACGATGATCGTATTTGTGATGGAAGAGATAGTGGAAATTTAGGTTCGGGATGGAAGTAGAGTGCATGAGGTTTTGAGGAGAGGTGAGAAGTGCTGGAGTGGTTTTGAGAGGAGGGAGAGAGAGAGAGAGAGGGAGGGAGGATGATAAGAGGGCTTGGAGGGGGATGAAGCGAGGAGAGATGGAGGAGGCCGGATAGTTTGGCGGAAGAGCGAGTGCTTTGGCACGAATAGGATGAGTGCGTGGATGAGTGGGGCCGCAATGTTAAGGTAATAGGGAAAAGTAAGGCGTAGGGGAATACCGGTGGTGGAAGGACAATATAGCAGGGGGACAGTGGGGGGGGGGGGGGGGGGGAGGGGAGAGACTAAAGGCAGGGGGGGGAGGAGGAGGAGATTCCGATGGATCTACGCGCGTGAGTGGCTGACGTCTAGACGAGGGAGAGAAAGAGAAGCGATGGTAAATGAGTTAGAATTTGCGCTTCGGTTGTGTGTAGCACTGCGCGGTTTAGTACGGTTGAACGGATATTTTTTAGCACCGGAGGCGGTGCGACAAAGAGTTGGAACTTTAAAAAAAAATATATCTTTCCTCTCGATTTTCGCACCGAGCTTATAATTTTTAAGCCACAGAGAAAATTCATCACACGATATTCCACTTAATATGCATGAAAAACACGTTTACACGTATTACATATCGTATACAGGAGACACCTGAATATCGCTGGGGTTACGCTCTACGAAAAGTGCAGCGAAAGATAAAACCGCGATATTCAAAACTATAACTTTAGCTGGATAATAAGGTTAGAAACCTGGATTTAGAGATAAGGTAAAGAAAGATAAATGGCAACCCAAAATAAGCAGACCATACTTGAAATAAATACTAACAGTAACAGATATGTATTTTTATATAGTTTTGCTTTGTTTTTACCAAAAGAATTTCACTTTACATTAAAATTTTCTTATAAATATTATGAGAACATCTCGCAACCCACCTAATCGCACGTATTGACACACCACTTAGGAAATCACTGTTTTTTAGCGATATACTGTTATATTATACCCTGCGAAAGGTCAAATTTACCACCGGCGATAACAGAAATGGTATAAAGAGAGGGCCAAAACCGAGAAAGGTAAACTTGCTATATTCAAAGGTCTCCTACACTCTAATTTGCAGTTCGTCAAATTTTGCATCTCGAAATTAAAAGCATCATTCATTTACATTTTCGATAGACAACACACATGAAACTATTCCATCGAATCTGGAGTAAATCTTGTTTTTAAATAATGTAGTTACATCAGAATGGAATTAAAAGGTTAGCAGGAAGCAGTTAAGTCCGCGTATTAGTTTTTTTTTTAAAGCTAACCTATAGAGAAGAGTTCGGATCGAGAAAAAGATCGCAGATCCGACGCTAAATCTAGAAATGAGACGCCAGGAGATATGAAACGGTGCCTTTGTTTTTTTATATTTTGCAAGAGACCAATAAATCTGGAGCAGTCTGAAAAGGAAGGAGACGGAACGTTCCCGAGTTTGAGAGTCAAGCGTTGAGGAAGTTGGATGAAACGGAAGGCGACGAGCGAGACTCAAACAGAACAGAGATGGAGTTTGAGTGGATTAATCAACGCAGTTGAGAAGAGGGACAAGAATCTTGCTTCGTATTTCGAGATGAAGACCACAGTTTTCGAGTAGAGATGAATGATGAAAAATTTGGTACAGCATACATTGTACAAACTTTCTCACATACTAATGCGTCGTTTAGTTATCTATTGAAAATGAAAATCCTATGAGCCGATTTTTAGAAAATCCAATTTTTCTTTAAGTTGCCTGGAATAAACTAGCCTTATATTCATTAGTTGAGAAAAATGAAATATGTAGTATTATTGCAGACGAATACTCAAGTAACTGAACGAAATTTTACCAAAATCGTTATAGCCGTTTTTGAGAAAATCAAATTGTTATTAAAAATGCGTAGAATAAACTTTCCTTAATTATTAAGCAATGTCAACCATTTCTTCCTAGCCTCTGCTCAGCACGAAAAAATGCATAAGTACGAGATTTCACTCATTTTCGCTCTACCCTTTAGGCTCTATAGCCAGTAACAGACAGACGGCATTGCGAAAACCACCTTTTCAGATTCAGATACACCTAAAACGTACATTTTCGTCAAAATCTCGAGGTCGAATTTTTCGCGATTACAATACTTTCTCAATATACTTCGTATATGAGAAAGTAAAAAAGAAATAACATACATTTATGGAACGGTTAGATGTCAACAAGGGTTAAAGGTCAGGAACGAAAATAGAGAAATGTGAATAGAAGGATTTAGACTGAAACCTAAACAAACAGAGAAACTTTTGAATGCTTTCCGAGTGATGATTTATGGCGGGGTGATTTGGTTAGGGTTCGGGTTCGTAACTAAGGGTTGACAGTTGGCATTTTTTTCCCCTTGTGGAGCAGGTCGCGATGTTTGGATCGATTTTATTGGACGTATGTATTAGGTCAGCTTCTCATTTTAATCAGGAACAAAATTTTGTTTTTGCCTAATTTCTCACAGTGAAATCCTGTAAAGATTGAGGCGAGTTAATTCAAACAATCATGGCGGAGAATGCCATTTGATACAGACCAATAATTTTAAACTATCGTAATTTTGCGGGAATCGCTGCTTTTTAATTTCTCATATACAAAGTATATTGAGAAAGTATTGTAATCGCGAAAAAATTCGACCTCGAGATTTTTACGGAAATATACGTTTTAAGTGTCGTTGAGTCCGAAAAAGTGGTTTTCGCATTGCCGTCTGTCCGTCTATCTGTCTGTCCGTCTGTCTGTTACTGGATCTAGAGCGAAAATGAATGAAATCTCGTATTTAGGCATTTTATCATACAGGGCAGAGGCTCTGAAGAAATGGTTGACATTGCTCAATAATTAAGGGAAGTTTATTCTACGCATTTTTAACAACAATTTTATTTTCTCACCAACGACTCAAACGATTTTGATCAAGTTTCGTACAGTTACTTTTCTGAAAACTGGCTCATACGATTTTCATTTTCTAAAGATAACTAAACGACGTATTAGTATATGAGAAAGTTTGTACAATGTCTGTTGTACCGATTTTTACGCAGTTGTAGCGACGATATCGATTAAAGCGTAAAAAACCGAAATTGTTTATCCAATATCAATTTTACACTACGACCTCAAAACAGGCATGGAAATATTATTTGGAATAGCGGATTCCGAATAAATAAAAGTTTTATGTTTACTAGCCAATGTTATATTTCATTTAAATCAGGTTGTATAACTTTTCTGACGCATATATAAGAAAATATGTGGTGTATAATGATCTTGCAAAATTACTAGCTGCAGTGCTTTAATATATTAGGTATACGATTATATATTTTCTATAAAGTGGGTGATAGGCAGCAAGTTTTGAATATCATTCACGACAATTTTAATTCCAGAGCCCAAGTGATTAAGGGAGCTAATGTTTTCATTTCTTTTTACAAATTAATGAGAACCATATCCAAAGGAAAAAGAATGCTGCCATATCTAAACATCTCGAAACTTCGGTTTGTGCTGCGCGAGCCTCATAGAATCATTAGTAGTAAGACAAAAATTAAAATTACATAAATTATTCAAAACTTTTCACAAGTTTTTTTTTAATAAAACGCTCCATCGCCTCTTGCTTCCACTTATTCCTTACTTGCGGATGAAATAACTACAAGTCATGAAAACGAGAAAGAACAACACATTGCCTTGACCTTTTCTCTGCGGTTGAACAGTTAAAAAAAAATCTCTAAGAAACTTCTAGGGTTATGGTTAACGAATCCACGGACCTTGTATTTTCTTTTTACCACAATTCTCCCGCAGAACGGTAAAATAGAAGGAAATGAAAGCGCATGCCCTATTTTCCAGAAGATCGAAGTGAAGAGAACACAAGTGCGTAAGTGGTCTAGAAAAATGTAGGATGACTTGGAACTTAAATAAACTGGAAGGTTGTCAGTCCTGCAATGCATTTTTACGTATTTCTTTATCGTTAGGCGATTACGTACCTAACATCATGATAAAAAATACGTTTTAAAATAATTTTCAGTGCGATATTAACGCTTTACCAATGACCACATCTTCATTTCAGGTTCTTCAAAGAGAAAATGTTACATCTTCAGACGAAAATGGCTTTTTAGTTGATGATGCTACATACAGCCACAAATGAGCGTCATAAATCCAGAGGCAGTACTTTTTTTCATCGGCGACCGTTAAGGTTTACATCACTTCACGCCATATTAACCGTTAAAGTAATGAGGCTTAAGTAATAGGAATTTTACATAAATATACTGGTGTTCAATAAATATGTTTTTCGGATCATTTACTGCAATTTCGAGATTTGCTGGAGAATGTGTTTACGATTCCACTGTGAACAACACTAAAATGAATTCCTTGGCTAGTCATAGGTCTATGTGATCATTTCGTATGCTTGCTTACAGTTCAGTAATATGATTAAAGATGAAAACAGATGCAATTTTGCGTCTCAACTATCGTGGTGATATTATATTGGACAATGAATGCTTAATGTTTTACATGTATAACAACGGATTTGTTAAATGCAAATTGACAGATGGAAGAAAGGAAATGAGATACATATTTAGAAAATGTTATACGCACTCTCAACAGTGAACTCCTCCACTATTCTTACAGAGAGCAAAAAACTATCTAATTACTTGTGCAAGCTTTAAATACAATAGTTATGAAGCTAATGCAATGTTTCTCAACTTTCTAGAGATGTATATAAAGATGAAGTTGCCTATGGAAAGAGAGAGAGAGATATCGAAGGTTGAGGGATAGAGAGGGGAGAGGAGGAGAGGGAGAAGACGGGGATTGATAGGGATGGAGAGTGTGTGTGAGAGAGAGAGAGGGAGAGGAGAGGAATGGAGAGGGAGAGTGTGAGAGGGAAGAATAATGAGAAAGGGGAGAAAATGAGATAGGGGAGAAGAATTAGAGAGGGGAGAAGAAATTTAGAGAGCGGGATGAAGAGGGAGTGAGGGAGGTGGAGAAATGTGAGGTAGAGGGAGCTATAGAGGGAGAAGGAGGATGATAGAGGGAGTGACAGAGGAAGGTAGAGTGATAGAGGGAGGAGGATGATGATAGAGGGAGTGATAGAGGAAGGATAGAGGGAGTGAGAGAGTGGAGGAGAGAGTGACAAGGAGAGAGAGAGCAGGTTTTATATAAGAAAGTTTGTGCAATGTATGTTGTACCGATTTTTTACACTGTTGTAGCGACGATATCGATTAAAGCGTAAAAAATAGAAATTGTTTATCCAATATCAATTTTACACTACGACCTCAAACAGACACGGAAATATTATTTGGAATAGCGGATTCCGAATAAATAAAAGTTTCATGTTTACTAGCCAATGCAATATTTCATCTAAACCACGCTGTGGTTGGACTAGCTTGAGGACTGCAAGCCCCCTAATCACACCTAAACCCAGGAGAGGGAGGGAGAGATGGAAAAAGAGCGAGAGGGTAGTGGTTAAAGAATGGAGAGGGCTTCAGATCTCCGTGCCTTAGACACGGTGGTTAACCGAGGGGTTGAGAGCCGACGATCATTTTCTTAGAAGATGGGTTCGGTTAACTATTGCCGAAAGGGTAAAGTGGTTCCGTGAAAAATGGCGAAGAAGATGTAGAAAAGGAAAACAGACGAAGGACTGAGAGAGGCGAAACGCACAAGAGAAGAGGATGAAGTAAGAGAGAGAGAGAGAGAGATAGAGAGAGAGAATGTAAGAGAATTATGAGACCCCTAGAAGGTATCAAAGGCAGAAGATGTACCGAGGGAGAGAGTGCACTGGGGAGTAGGCTGGGAGAAGAAACGAGAAATGACTCCTTGGATGGGTTTTGGCCATTTGGGAAGGCTTATCGCCTCGGGGAAAAGGAGTAGAGAGAGAGAGAGAGGAAGAGGCGGGGAGAGAGTGGTGAGGAGGACGCGACGAAAGGTGCGTAGACTTGAGAGCAAAAGGCAAGGGTGAGAGAGGCGATGTGGGAAAAGAGGGAAACGTAAAAGGATATTAAGGGAATTGAGGAGAGAAAAAAGTGTTCTGCGGGAAATGCAATGGAAGAAGGAATAGAGTGGGAATGGAAAACGGGATGGGTGGAAATAGAAAGGGAAAGAGCGGGATAAAGTAAAATATCGGTACAACATACATTGTGCAAACTTTCTCATGTGCTACTGCGTCATTTAGTTATATTTAAAAAAATTTGAACTATGTAGAATCGTTATAAACATCGACTTAATTAACTGACGAAATTTGATGAAAATCGTATCAGCCGTTTTTTCGAAAATCCAATTGATGTTAAAGTTGCCCAAGAATAAACTAGTCTTATATTCTTTCTTTGAGAAAAATGAAATATGTAGTATTATTGCAGACGTATACTCAAGTAATTGTACGAAATTTTATCAAAATCGTCTGAGTCGTTTTCGAGAAAATCAAATTATTGTTAAAGTTGCCCAGAATAAACTAGCCTTATATTCATTTTTTGAGAAATATCAACTATATAGTATTATTGAAGACGTAACCTCAAGTAACTGTACGAAATTTGATCAAAATCGTTTTAGCCGTTTTTGAGAAAATCAAATTGTTGTTAAAAATACGTAGAATAAACTACCCTTAATCATATAGCGATGTCAACAATTTCTACAAATACACTGCTCAGTATGATAAAATGCCTAAGTACGAGATTTCATTCATTTTCGCTCTATCGTTTAGGCTCCAGAGCCAGTAATTGCAAAAACCACTCTTTCGGATTCAGCGACACCTAAAACGTATATTTCCGTAAAAATCTCGACGTCGAATTTTTTCGCGATTACAATACTTTCTCAATATACTTCGTATCTGAGCAAGTAAAAAAACAGGTAGGAAAAACGGATGAGTTGCGGAAAGGATAAGATGGAAAATGGAATAATAATGAAGATCGATCGAGTAATTAATAGAGATGTTTTTTTGTTAGAGAGAGAAATATTTTTTTCGTCGTACCACTTGTTTACTTGGACCGGATCATTTTGAGTTTGTTAAAAAGTGGCAAGCGCCCAAGTTTTCCACGCTCTAAATTTATTTTAAATTTCAATTCCCCATTTCTGCATGATTGGAATCGTATTCTATCAAACTAAAAAAATACATTTCCTTTTATAATTGATCAATAGTCCAAAATGGCCGAGAAATTTATTTTAAGTTACCGTTGTGGAACTGTTGAGTTAATGAAAAGTTCTTTTGAAAATATGTACTTAAACATTCCTCCAATACCTCATCGAGAGTTGTGTCGTATTTGTTTAAAAATAAATTTGTTTATAGACAATGGAAAGATAAAAAACGGGAGAAAAAAGCAAGAGGAATTAGAACAAAAGACGGTAATAACAACCTCCCCTTTTTTCATACATTCGCGCATGTAGAAATATATGAGAAGCAATGAGTCAACCAATTTTTTTTCTCTCGACGCTCCATTCCGAATGGCCCTTTTAAGACCCTTTTTTTTGCCCCGACCCCAGCTTCCATCGACCATTCCGGCGTGATTTTCTCCGGGGTTTCCAAACACTCAGAAAGTAAAAGGGAAAGGGAGAATCAGGGAAGGAGAGAGAGAGAAGGGAATAGGGGTGAGAGAGACAGTGCTCTCCTATAAGCAGTGGGTGTTCCTTTAGGGCGTTTCCATTCCATCCCTCTCCACCTCTCGTAAACCCCAACGCCTCTCTTTCTCTCTCAACCAATATAACCTCTCATTCCCTTCCAGTCTCTTCGCCATCCTCTCCTTCCTCCCCCTTTCCTCCCTCCTAAACCCTCCCCTCCCTCCCTCTCTCCCTCCCTCCCTTTCTCTAATCGGCTCCTCTCTATCCTTAATTCGCTCCTTCTACTTTCGCCTCCGAAACCCTTCTTTTCTCTCTCTCTATATATCTATCTCTCTCTCTTACTTCCCCCCCCTCCTCCATTTCCCCTTTCCTTATCTTCATTCTCACCTTGGCTGAGACGGCGTTTCGCTTCGTTCTCCCAGAGCCGGGCCTCAGGCACCAGCTGAAGGAGAAGGGTTTATCTCGAACAGTAGGGATAGTGGTCTTAGATTAATGCTTAGTATTAGTGTAGGATTATAAAATGTCATCAGGATTTTAAATATCATTTAGTATAATAAAAAAATATCACAAAACTTCAAGTGAAAAAAGCACTAGTCCCGCTGCGCCGCTTTACGTCTACTTCCACGCTTATTCTTTTTTTCATTTGGCAAATTTTGTATTTAAAAATTAATCCGATTAAATTAGCAAGCTACATGAAGTACAGTATCTAAAATAAATATCCAATTGCACAGCATAAAAAAGGTTAATAAAAATGAAACAGTTGTTCAGCAAACGTAAGTACGCATTACAAGGCGGAAGAAAATCACATGTAAACCCAAGAAACCCCATTCGAGGTTTGAGAATCATTGGAGTTTTAGGAAAGCGAGAATATGAACGCTTGTTAATTTCACACGAAAATTTTCTAAATTACCTAAACAACATAATAAAAAAATTCTAAAATGAACTATCAATACAGAAATGTCAATGGATCAAGAAATAAAAATTCATCAGCGCAGAAATATATTATTACAAAATAATCGCAAGAATGAATGACCACCTGCTATTATATATTCAAATATATAACTACATACATAGTAATTCTACCTACCAAATCTGGGCTATCCAAATCCACTCTCTTATCTATCAAAATAAATATATAAAAATAAAATAATATAATAATAACATGTATAACCATCACCGTAATATTTATCCTGTTAATTCCTGTATATTACCACCTCGTTTAAGCAACCACTATATCGTCACCCCTTAACCAACCGCAACTCTAACGCCTCATATCATTCCAACCACCTCGCCAACCAGTATCATACCATCATCAATCCAATATACCCTTTATTTCCGTAGATACTCCCCCGTTCCTCATCTTTCTCCCCTCCCCATCGAACCCAAAATAAAACTACTCCTCCTTAACTTCCCTTTACTCAAACCATCCTTTTAATGCCCTTAGACATTCTCCATATCCCAATCCTTGCTCCAAAATCCGCAGACCTTTGGAAATCTCTATCCCTCACTCCCCTAACCCTCCTCCCTCCCTACCTACCTACCTTTCTTTCTCTCCCGCATCCCTCCAATTCCAACCCATTCCCTAGCCTTTCACCCCTTCCCTTTCTCCCTTCTATCTCACTTCAATGAAAGGTAAACACCGGCGTGGGAAAAACGGAGGCGAGGGGGAAACTGATAAATGGAATCCCACCTCCGCCCGAAAAAAAGGATAGGGCGCGGGTGGCGCCTCCAGAGATACAGGCGGCCGGTTGGAGAAACTCTCTCCTTCCCTATATTTACAGGGACAAGGAGGGAGAGAGAGAGAGAGAGAGGTGTTTGAGAAAGAGAGAGAGATAGAGAAGAAGAGATAGAAATGAGGGAATTGAGAGGGGTAGGGAGGGATGCGGAGGAAGAGAGAGAGGAGAGATTTATTTGTGTGTATTGGTGTCAATGGTGAATCTCTCCAGTGCCTCGAATGAGTTTTAGTGGTTTTGGTATATTTCCCTTTCCGTCTCCTCTGTTCTTCCCTTCCTCCTCCTCCTCCTCTCTCTCTCCCCCTCTCTCTCTCTCCCTCTCTTTACATCAAGGGATGGGGTTTTTGGATGTGATTGGAGTTGTGCGGTTTCGGTTTTGAGGGAGTTTGCCGGACTGAGAATTCGTAATGCTGAGAGGAATGGGAAGAGATGGTAGGGAGGGAGGTTGGAGTTAGTTGAGAGGGAGGAAGGGGATAAGGAGAGAAAGAGAGAGAGAGAGAGTTGGAAGGAGAGGGATGGATGATGGCGAAGGAAGGGTTTCGCTAAATTGAACTTGAGACGTCATTAGTGCGAGCCGAGGAGTGAATCATGCGTGAACTTATTGAATTGGGACTGGATGAGAAAGTTTCCGAGTCCGTTCCCGAATTGGTTACATAACCTTTTGATCCCGCTTTATTCGAGTCAATTTATTATTCAAGTGCTCGGAAGTGGAGCGGTCACCGTGTTTCGCTTTTACAAATATAAAAGTCCTATGATTAAATAACTCGCCGCGGAAATACAAAAAGAGGGATCGGAATTCTTCTTCGGTGGCATGGCATTGCGTGCCGAGTGGCACGGAGCCCCCTGAATTCGGCAAATGGATTTGTTTCCCCTACCCCCCCTCTCCCCCTGGTCCCGCGCTTTCACTCTTCCCTCTGGTGGATTCAGCCGCAAAAGCGACGTGTAATGCTTATCCGATGCGTTAGGATGAATTATTGGTCGAATCGATCCGAAGTCCGTCTCGTCGTAAACCTCGACATTGCAAGATCTGATACATCCTCGCTAGGTTCATCCGGAATTCAGGGCTGCGTTACTTAAAATTAAACGCACCTTCTCCGCGCATGCGTGTAGATATTATTTAGTAGGAAGGGTGGCGGAAATCTCGTACTGTTAACATCCGCGTAATACTAATTTTTCCAACTCGACATAAATACGATACCACAATATACATTACACACGTAGTTTACGTTCTCTATTATTTTCGGGCGCGTTTCCTTTTAAAGAGAAAAAACGCCTCTTGTATTTGGGTTCTCCATCTGTCTGCATGTCTGCGTATATCTGTCCGCCGGTTTGCCTGTACGTTAGATGGCTTTCGGTGAAATTTTTAATTCTGGATTTAAGTAAGTATAACAAAGTGGAAGAACATTACAGTTATGTCACTTGATAAGGACGGCCAGATTGCTGAGAAAAAATTAACTTAATCAACTACATTAACTATTGAATTGGTAAAATATTCAGCGGATAATCGTAGTTCAAAACAAAATCTATTAAGTGTTAAGTCTAAATTAAAAAAAAATAGAGCGATATAATACTGAAATTGAACCATGTAGATTTATAAGGGGTGTCACATTCCTAGAAAAAGTCAATATTAAAATTCCTTATTCTCCCGAGAAAATTGCACCCAGCGTATCATTCAGTATTTGCCTACTTCTAAATTAAAAAAAAAATATTTCACATGTCGTACGAGCCGTTTTGCAAAGGTGCCGAGTTACATTATATAAGTATACCATCGGCATCACATATATAACCACATGGAACTAGGAGCAACCGAGAGCTGATCCGTGCTCCTTATTTAAGCCGAGATTCACGACAAACGAAAAAAAGCGATCTCCGCTCGGAGCCGGAATAAAAAAATCCTTCGCCCCCAGGTGCCGCCAATTCCTATCTCGCTTCCCTTTTTTTTCTCTCTCTCGGTCGACATGTTCGCAAGCTCAAGGGCTCCGACGAACGCGCGAGATTTCTTGTTGGAGATGAAGAGAGAGAGAGAGGAGAAGAGGTTAATTTCCGGTTTAGTCCATAGGAAGAAGTCTTCTCCGCGGGAGAAGAATGAGAAATCCTTTGGTAGGCCTAAATCCAACGACTGGTTCAATTCCAAACGGCATTAGCGGCAAATTGGGATTTAACTCTTTACTCTCATCTCTTAGAGCAGCATTAAGGGTCTTAGACGTTGACATTTTCCCCTCTGCCTCAAAAGGTCAAGGCGATTTCCGTGGAATGATGCTAGGAGCAAGATGACTACTTCGGTATAGATGGTCAATCCAATTTCCACAAATCATCTCTCCAAGCAGCGAGGCAAAAATACTGTCAGAATTAATTTAGTGGGATGAAAAAGTCCGGAAATAATTTTTTTTGCGCACAGTCAATAAGAAACCTTATAATCATTAAATAATATATAACACTGAATGAATCAACGAATTTTGATCATGTTCTTTGATTTTTTAATTTTAATTTTAGTCCCGCTTAGTATTTATTCCTATTATGAGATTAAATACAAAATATAAAGCTTAATAGCCACTCATGATAAGAAAGTTACGAAGTTTCGGATGGTCTTCATTTTAAAGAAATTGTGGATTGCAAAACTATAAATTTTCTCACTTATATAGTATTATTTATAGATTTTCCCAAATAGCTTTTATATAACTGAATAAATAAATCGTCCTTAATTGTATCCATTCGATTGGCAAGCTAATTAGAGTGCTTTGGACAAAAATTACTTAATGGAGCTTGTAGAAAAGGTAAAAGAATTCTTGGAAGTGAGACTAATTTTTAAAAAATAAAAAACCTCTTTAAACTCCGAAAAAATATTCTTGCCAAATAAATTTTTAAATTCGCTAAATTAATTACCGGTTACAATAAAATCAAAACTTAATAACATTACCTTTCGGAGAGTCTGAATCCACATAATGTACTCAACGACACGACGCGATGGGAGGAGAGCGAAAGGAAGGAAGCGGGATTACGTGGTTTCCACGGACGCAGGAAAAGTGAGGGTGCGGTCGAAGGAAGGAAGAGTACGAGAAATGAGAGCACTGCAGATTATATATGCGAACATGTAGCTCAAAGTGAGGAAAGGCCATTTCAACCGAGGTCGTGCGTAATATTTGCCATCCTGATTTACAATTTCACTTTCTCCCTAACGTCCCTTATTCCTCAGGTTAATTTAATTTTCATGCAAATCGCCGCGGTTTCCTGCTACCATCCAGCCCTTTACCTAGTGCTCTCTATTTGAGGGAAACCTTAGCGGAGTAAAAATTATGATAATCTTATTTACTGTTAAAACATCTTGAAATATCCTGTTTAAAAAATATATCATATATGTGTGTGTGTGTATGTGTACACATTTGATATAGCTATTTACCTTTCCTGGCATAGAGAAGAATGCTTAAGATAAAATGGACAGATAGGATACAAAATGAGGAAATCCAACGAAGAAGAGGTGAGAGGGAATGATTATACGGACTAAATCTGATGTGGCCAACACATGACTTTCTCCATATATGGAGTATAGATATTTAAATAATTATGAATAGCATTATGAGGCAAAATTATCATTTCGTATCGTAAAAGAATACAGTCCTTATTTCCGTAAATTAGGTATATTTTGAATATGTTTACAGAATTCGCCGCTACATGGTGGTGGCGCTGTATACTGGAAATTAAAGTAAAGCAAAATACCCCCGAAATGGATGTTCTACGAAAATTTGTTTCGAATAAGCCTCGACTTTCGCTTAACCGATATTGTCCAAAAACCAATCAGTTCTTTGTGCTCATACCAAAGTGTTATACATGAAATTTGGTAGTGATATGGCAAGTATTTTTTGAGTTACAGCGCCAAAAATCATATATACACACAGAGACATCAATCCAAAAAGCCAAAACGTGTTCTAGGAACCTGAAAACCTGTATTTCCGTTGAAATCTCGAAGTCAATTTTTTTCATGAAAACAATACTTTGGTATGGAGAAAGTAAAAAGAGGAGGGCGAGCTGGATAAAACATTATCTGAGTAGAGAGAGAATGATTAAAGACATGGAAAGAGAGCTATCAAGACATGAAGAAGATTGCAGAAAACGAAATACGTGGAGAATGAGGTTTGACCAAGAGTCATCTCAGGCCTAATATGTCAGTAAGTCTTAGTGCAGATGACAGTATCTCTGATAACAAAATGCCAATTATCACATGATAAATTTTCATTTTATGAAATTAGTAAATCTAAATACCGTTCATTCCCAATCGTTTACAGGGAAATCTTATTCGATTGCAATCAAATCACACAGAAAAACAAAATCTTACATCAAGTTTCTTCGTAATATTTCTACCGCGCGAGTTTTTATCCCCTCTTTGAGATAACAAAAAAAAACGTCAATACGAAATCGGTTTTATGCAGCCAATAAAGAGAACATCGGCGAAGGACTGGTTGGTAATGAAATTCGCGAAGCGAGCGAATTCCTGAACTGAACCTTAACGCGAAACAATTATCAGACGATTATTTTCCCCAAAAAAAAAAGATCCAGATATCCGCGCACTTTCTATAAATTTCCGTTCCCACGCTACAGGGTGAATTATATTCTCGCTCGGAAATGGGGAACGGAGTTCGAAAATTCTATCCAAAATCTGAATTAAACGAATCGCGCCCGAAATTAGTTCTCAGAAACGTTAAAAAAAATCCAGCAGTTCCTCTCCCTCCTCTTCCCACTCTGCCCGCCATACATCCGGCGCTCAAGTGAACTCGAAACACAGCGAGATGGAACGAGAAGTGGAGGAAGAGAAGAGACAAATAGAGAGAGAGAAATAGAGAGAGAGAATTATTATTATTTTATTTTACTCCCAATAAAAAACCGACCCGTCCTGAATTACTTGGCGATTAATCAAACTTTCACAACGGCAGAGGGCAGCGAGATCCACCCATTCCCGACTAATAATTCACTTCAATTATTAAAACGACGAACAAACAAGGAAGGTCGCGTTTCTCACACACAAACACAAGGGACCCTCTCTTTAACGGAAACCGAAAACGAAACAGAATCGAACCTTTTTATTCGGGGTGGGAGGAGAGTTGGGGAGAGGAGGAGGGGGAGGTGGTGGGGAAGAGTCCGGTTAGACGAATCTCCGATGACCCATGGGAGCGAAGGGGAAGAGTGGTAGAAAAGATCAGAACTCTGCCTGTGAACGTAACTTAAAACTTCCTCTCAGCCCATGGGGACTTCCGTATAAAGGATGCAGTTGCATAGACAGGAAGAGCCCAGTATTTTATTTTAGTACAAGAATGAAATGAACGCCCGGTATCGATGTATTTGGTACATCCATCGGATCCCAGTTCATCGACAAAGAAAGGGCACAATCCCAGCGTTAGAAATTTCAGTCTAGGCATGGGGCTATGCGAAAACATTAAGCCCAAAAACCCTGTTCCCATTCATACAGATGAAGTATTTAAATTTTCAGCTGTAATGTTTAGTAAATCGACGACCAAAAAACAATCACTCGTACCTTAGACTAAATTCGAGTAGCTATGGAGACAGAGTACTGGTACATGAGTACTACATTTGAAAGGAACGTGATGTGTTACTTCTCAATTTGTTTTATAATGGCATTAAACCAGAGACAGAATAACTATTGGAAGGCACTCCATTTACCAACCATTTGAAGATATTTCAGTGAAGCTGCACAATACTGGCTGGAGTCATGAAGATATGATAGCAAATGTGGATCTCAGTATTGACTATTGGTTGCATAATTACACTTGAAATAATCGACATCATTACGTCAAAATGCCTCTATTGAGGATCACTAAACTTATCCCTACTTTTCAGCAACCTTTGTTTCCAATTTTTAAAGGAGAATCCTTCGGGAGCATCGCCATTATCGCCGATATGGAATCAACAGGCATAACCGTAGGGTGGAGCGCCGTTCGGATCCATACCATCCTGTCGTCATTGGCACCGTGCACGTCCGCTCTGTTGCAGAGAGCTAAAAGGGTCGGGAATAGATCTGGCGTGAGTTAGGCATGGGCGGAGGCCATCACGGTGCTCTCTCTAGCGCGCCCTTATACGTGTATCTGTGTGTGTGTGTGTGTGTGTGCAGGATAGCGGGAATTAGCGGCAGGATTTTCCACCTTACCCGATTCAATCTCGGAGGTCTCTCAAACGGAAGATGCAAGAGAGAGGAAGAGAGAGAGAGGAAAAAGGGTGGAGAGGCGTAGGGCGTAGATCCCTCATCTGGCTGCAGGATAGATAGAGAGGGAGGGCAAAACCGACCCCTCCCTCCCTCCCTCTACAGCTGCAATCCCTCTCTCCTACCACCAACCCAACCTCCCCCTTTACCGTGTATATCCCATGGGATCCTTCTCGCAGACCCGCGTCACCGGTGAATAATTTATCTTCAGCTCTCCTCTCACTCTCTATCTACCTCCCTCTCTCCCTCTTGCTCCCTCTCCCTACACATTGCCTTAGCAATTTAGCCCTGAGGAGAGAGGTAGGTGGAGAGAGAGAGGGAGGGGGGGCGGGTTAGGAGGGGTTTTATAGGGGGAAGAGGAGGGAATGCAAATTACGCCGGGAAGGTAACCAGTAATTGGAGACCACCTCTTCCTCCGAGTCCGCCTTTCTCGCTCCGCGTGCGTAAAGGGGGAGGCGGCGGGGGAAAGATTTTTGGACGCCTCGCTCATTTGCGAATGTTTGTATAAATGCATATCTACATATTTATGTACGTCTGTGTATGTGTGTGTGTGTGTGTATGTATTTATGTATGTATGCACATAGGTGCGTGCATAAATGCATGATAAGCTACTTGATGAAGTCGGTTCGGTGCGTGAAAGGCTTATGGATGGATAAAACGCGTTGAATATAAAAGGGAGCAAATTGTAGAAAAAAGGCAATTCCCTTTCTCTCGCACATACTGTATCGCTATATATCGTTAGATCGTGAGGAAGCAATAAATATCGTTCGCATCCGCTTTGACGACTGATTTTAACTTATTGCTCTCGTAATTTTCGCCGGTGGGATGTAAGCGATACGGGATTATTTTTTTAATCGGACCCCGAGGAACGTTCGATAAAAGTGTACGTTCTTCGAGATTAGAATCCAACGCAAAATGTGAAAAAACGTGCGGAGTGAATCGTAAAAATTAAAAAAAAAACGCGGCGTGTGATTCTCTTTTTTTTTTTAAAGCGAGGTTCGTTACGCAAATTATCCCGGACCGATACATAAAAAGCAGGAAACGGTTTTTTAAAAAGGAGTCAGATGTGTCGAAAAATGAGAGAGGGAAAAAAGAGCACAAAAAAAGAAATATCATGATTACGTTCCGGCCGATGAAAAGAAATGATTTATCGGAAAAGTACATTTATTATTATTTTGGGATGAGGTTATGAGTACGGTTTATTACGAGAACTGCATATTTCATGAATGATATACTATAGTACATTCCTACAGCCGTTTAACGGTCGACTTAACAGAAAATATATAAAATTTTGGCAATCGGAATCTTTTTGTTTGAATTCTTACCACTCTCCATGCGTGCATACTTTTCAGATTAACAAATTCGCTGTGAAATAGTTTTTTTTAATAACTAGACAGCCTAGAGTTCGCAGAATCAAATCGGCAAAATTATCTCGATGATGCAGTTATAAAAATAAACCTTTATAGTAAACTTCGCATAGGGGGTTCCTTTAATTAAAATTAGTATTAAAAAATAATTCGACACATTTCTTGGAAAACTATATATATATATATCGATGTCATGTGATCATTAGTATGACATTATATTGGCTGAATCTAAAAATGGTTCTAAATTACATAAATCATTTGGCATAATTTAAACAGTGAACTTTATCCATAGTTATCCCGGGGATTAACTCTCATATCGAGTGGAAAGCTGCATAGTTTTTTATAATCCGAAGATGAATTTAGCTAAATAAAATCTACCCGTAACATATGGACCGACGTCTAATTTGAAACCTCTAGCTAAATAAAATCTATCCGTAATATAATTTGCAAAGACTGCTTCTTATCATGTTAGCAAAAGATAAAACAATAATAAATTAATGATCGACTACCTGCCCATTCAGCTCTGAAATAGGAGATCTGCTGGGTCTGTGCAGCAGTGTTAGATGCCTATAGAGCTCTGAGACTGGAGCTGTGAGAGTATTATAGTAAGCTCCCCCTTACTCCCCCTCCCCCCACCATCACAATCTAATTTTGCTAAGTTATTACATATCCTTCAACTATATGTTATTTTCAGTAGGTATATAGACACCTATATTTCCTGTACTTCATGAATATTTCGGCCACCCCCCCCCCTCACCCCCCCCCCTTACCCCCCCTTACCCCCCCTTACCCCCCCCCCCCTCCCCCCACCTTCGAAATCTAAATTTGCTAAGTTATTGCATAATATTCAACTATATGTTATTTCCAGCCGATATACACCTATATTGCCTGTATTTCATGAAGATTTCTATAACCATCCCCCCTTACTCCCCCCTCCCCACACCTTCGCAATCTAAATTTGCTAATTGATTGCATTTTACTATACTATTATTAACATGTCGAACGACCTTTAACACTAACTTTAGATCAGAATGCAACACGTTCAATTGCTTATACATCTGTTGGTTAACATTATCCGTGCAATTGTTTATGCTACTTGCCTTAGTATTTTCCGTTCAATAGTTTATATAGCTGATGGAGCAATTTACCCATTCGCTAATATTTAAATTTGTATTAATTCTTTATGCTAGCGGTGGTGTTTTTCGCTTTTTCGGCATCGTGTCCGGCTACAGCGACAGACACATAAATACACGTTACTCAATTAATATATAAGTCGATCCTAATTCATTCTAAATCGAAGCAAGATTCTGATTCATTTTGAAAGATTCTGATTCATTTTTTTATAAAATCCTACAAAAAATCAAGGTCAACGCGAAAAATAAAAATCTCTACATTATTCCGACGGAATATTCAACCAGAATATTTTCGAGGGCTCGCGATTTTTTTTTTTTGGCAAGCGTTTTTAATGTTTTAACCACAGTACAAGCTGTAGGACAACGTCTCCCGACCGCTAACCTGCCTTATAAGGCGAACGATAAAAGATATAGAGTTCCTGACCAATTCCAGAGTTGGTGATACGCGAAACAGACGAAGCTTTTACTGCTCTGTTCCGCAGCGCGCGTTTATGATTTCTTTCCGCCGTGCCTCAAATTCGTGATAAGAACCTCTCTCATCGGGTGACCTGCAGCGGACGAATAACGAGCGAACGATATATATATACTCTCGTATCTCTCTTCCGCAAAATCAAGCCTCAATCACGGGAGCTAAAAATCGCCGGCAGTTCGGTGTTAACCCTCGGGGCATTGTTAACAGAGAATGGGAGCCGGGAGAACGAGAGATGGAGATATAGGCAGAGAGAGAGAGAGAGAGAGAAAGGAGAACAGAGAGAGAGAGAGAGAGCGAGTTGGTCGAAATGAACGCAGACATTTGCGAGGGAAGACCAGTCTGCGTATGGAGTTTTAGTCAAGTCCCGATTTTCCAATTAGCCGCAGTGTCTAATTTATGACGTTTCGGATCAGATCTCGCGGGTTTGGAAATGCTTCGCGTTTCTCTCGTCTGACTCGTTAGGCGAAGCTCGCCGACTCTTTACGAGTACGCACGCTCCGCTATTAAATTATTAAATTCCTGATTTTATCGTCGCCATCAATCAAACTAGAGGAAGACGTGGTGTGATATGGAGTATGCATTATACGAGATATAGGGAGAAACAAGTTAATTTCCTCCTCGTGCATCTAACGTAATATGTTACCGAGATAAGAAGCAATCGTTAAAACGGGGCGGAAAATAAAAGCGTTTTCGATCTTACCGAGATGTGAACGTCACCATTTCCATCGCGTTAGTTACATCACCGAGATAATATTATCGTTCGAAACGGCGGATGACGGATTGGGGTTACAGTGACAATCATTAGTTAAATATGTGATTATGGAAGGAATATATATATATATAATTCATTTTCATAATACAGGAACACAATAAACGTGTCTGTGCGTGATAATAATTCTTACTACACGCATCCATCTTTTGTGAAAATTGTAAAATTAGTCCTTGAGAGAGTCACAGACGCTAGTTTTAATTTCCGAGTTTCATATTTTTTAAAAATTACCAATCTAAAATCGAAAAAATATTAAAATTAGGACGAAAATCATTCTTCCTGAATTAATTAATTAATTTTAAATCAAATTTACCGCACTTTCTCAAGTCATCTCTTAATTAAATTAATATAAATGAAAAGGACTAAACCCCACTTTGGTATAAGTATTAAGTTACATACATTTTTAATAGGATAAAGTGATAAAAAATGTTTGAACGAGATGGTAAAACTGATTAAGGACGACATGCCGACAGGATCGCTTCTTTTGAGGCGAGACGAAGTTTTACCGACTACACTAACATCGGATAAAACCGTAAATTGAAATTTCTCTAATTATTTTCTCTTAAAAATACAATCAAACCGCACGCACAAGCCTATAATCAAGGTAAGGGGGAGAGAAGATGGAAAAAAATTTTCCTGAGGCTCCAGGATCTAGGAGGGGGGGGGGTGGGAGGGAGGAAGGGGGAGGCCACGTTACACATTCTAATTACAAGTTTATTTTTTATTTACGCTGTAATTCATTCATAAGAAAAATGTGGCAGCGGAGAGGAGGGTTGGGCTCGGATGATGAATTTGCCTCGGGCACTACGACTTATCCGAGGGGTTCTGAATTTGCCTTCGTAATGGTTTTCGGTCTTGCAGAAAGCAATCGGATACGCGTATTTTTCACTGTAATGGCGATTAAATATGACATGCATAATTATTTTATGCTCGATTCCAACGCGGTTTTCTCATTGCTGCACTTATTTAATTACACATGTGGCAAATAAAAAGGTGTTATTTCTTTACAGGACAATTTTCGCGTCAAATTATATTTTTTTAGAAATTGTTCGTACTAAATATGAGATATGTCTGTTAAATATCGAGGTAAGTTTTACCAAAAATAATCAATAATATTAATTTTCTGTATTATTTTCTCCTTTATAAGACTCCATTTTTATAAGCCCATACATTAATTCCCAACTTACACGGAATTTTTTAAAATGCTAGTTATACCCGCGCAACGTTTGCGCTGATTTTTTCAATTAATATACCTATATACAGGGTGTCCCAAAATCGCGTCTACGGACGTAACCATGCGAATCCTTGCGAAATTATAAATCTAAAATGTTCTTTTAAAAATTTCGGAAGACACGTAGTTTCTTCACAAAACGTGTTCAAAGTTGGCAATATGTGGCAATACTGTACTGGGAAAGGGTCGGTCACGATAATGACTCTATGGTCTAAAATGATGACATTATTTGCTTGTAATTTTTAAATTCCTTAACTTGCTTTTATTTATTTCTGTTTTGTTTCTATTTCTTTTCTTGATGTTTCCGATATTTCAGTTAAATGGGTATTTGTTGACGTTTCACTGAGCGAGCTATTATTGGTTCTGAAAAAAATTGATGACGTAGCTTTTCTTTTGGTTGATTTCCAGCTGCCATTCCTTACACCATGCTGAAATAGAATCTAAATCATTTTGAAGAAACCGATGGTCTTCCGTATTGCTTATCCCCCTATAAATGACGGTGTCGTCCGCGAAAAGCCTAATTTTACTTCTAACTACATACTGAGCTGATATCGTTTATATAAATTAAAAACAACAACGGTCCAAGCACACTACCCTGTGGGATGCCAGAGACCACCTCCACTAAGCTCGAGGACTTACCATCTATAACAACCTTTTGTTTCCTATGATTTAAAAATTCACGGATCCAGCTAATAATTTTGGAATTAATGCCTAAGGTTTCTAATTTTTCTATTAACTTTCTGTGAAGAACCTTATCGAAAGCTTTCCTGAAATCTAGGAAGATGGCATCGACCTGCCTATTAAGCTCTCCGCTTCTCACATTATAGTGTAATTCACAAACAGACCGAGCTTGGTGTCTCAAGACCTATCCTTCCTGAAGCCGTGTTGACAATTGTATAACAATGAATTACTATAAAGAAAACGCATTATGTTGCTAACAAGTACGAGATTGTGTGTTAAATTTACGGATCTATTTTCATCACTGCTTCGAAGGCCACATAAAGCGCTCTCTGGGGCCGCATGTGGCCCTCAAGTCGGAGATTCCCCACCCCTGTCTTAAACGAAAGCAGATAAGCATCTCGTCTTTCACCAACCGATTCAGTACTGTTTCGTTGTGCACGTTCATTGTATAGCTTCTAGCTACAATATTATTTCCGACTAATCATACTAGTACACGTAAACTTTAACATTCCGTATTTTATTGGGACCTCGTGACTTCAAACGACGGCCAGCGCTAGTAGATTTCTCAGTCTAAATCACAAAGCAAGTGCGGAGAGAAACCGGGTGTCTTAATCAAGACACAGGCCCAACAGGAAACACTACTTTGCTTTCTCTTTCGAATAACGGTCATTCCAATGCACTTCCTGACTTCTCCATCACTACATTTTAACTATTTCTCCACCCCCTTTCTTTTCCTTTTATTCCCTCTCTATTTCACTCAATGTACGTATGTATATATGTAAACTCTTCCCAACTCGTTATTCTTCGTCTTTTTTGATGGAATCGTTGATTCCGAAATAAGTATTTAGGAAATTCTTTTAGAAAGGAAGTATTCGTGTGTGATTTTTTGGCCGGTGTGTATTTGTGTGTGTGTGTGTGAGCAGGCGTTGGAGTAATAACCCCTAAACCCGGAGTGTGTGAGATTGCGTGTATGTTTGGTCCATGGCGTGGAGTAAATTTCCCTATGCGAGTACTTTCCTTTTTATTAATAATACTTTTATGGTTATTAGGAGGTTTCTCCATTTATCGTCATTGTTTAACCATAGGGCTCATAATTCATATCCCTTAACTGGGCGCGTCAAAAAAATTCACGAAACTGGTAGCGTGGCGCACTGAGTGCGCCGTTGCATTGTGTGGAAAACGCGAATGTAAACAGTAATACTGTATTAACAATAGATTCATTCTAGTTTATTGCATGTAATGATTTATAATTCTCATTGTTAGGATTTTCTACATTATATAGTACGAACTAAATTTTCAAGATATATTTAGTTGGCACCATACGTCATTATAGCATTAAATTTTTTTTATCATAATACATTTACATAAGTGCTCTATTTAGTCCCAAAGATGTAAAAATAATGCAAAAACTTACGTTATTGAAATATTTAAACTTTTACAGGCAAATCGCGATGTGTGTTTAACACAACGAAAGCTACGCGAATAGCTTTGCGTCTGTTTTCCTCCTCAATAACAATAGCTAAAAGGTTGCTAACAACTTGTTCGACCAGTCTGGCAATAAAGATAAGTTGGATAAGAGAACAATATACATGAAGCGAAAAGCCGTGCACCATGTTTGAATAGCAGCAGTGATATATGAAAACATATATTTTCACAATGATGACTGAAGTCAAATTATTTACGGTTATAATATCATACGCCACGTTGTAAAGGAATGGAATCCTTCAATTCTCTTGTAAAAATGCAATGCGTGACTAACATAAAACAATAGTGATTGTATATCAACAAAACAGTCTTTCTCCATTAAGCCATATTAAGGTCTTTTTACCCTTTCGCTACCTGTGACCGCACATCACCGCGGCCTCTCCGTTACACCCGTCGTCAGCGCCTCCATCTGGCGGCGGGACCGCGAACCAAACCGGCTCAAAATGGCGGCGGGTTTGAAAAATCTCTCCCGTGCGCGACTGCGTTCAAAGACATCAATCAGTCGAACCCTATAGTAGGCGGAACGGAGGGGAAGGGAGTGTGGAGAAAGAGAGAAGGATTCTCATTTCCAAAAGACATTCCCTCTGTCTTTCTCACGCTCCCTTTTTTCCTCCAGTAAAAGGGTTTAAAAACTTTATTTTTTCAATCCCTCCATGCAGGAAGGGCGACTGAACGACGTCGGGTAAATGGTGCGAGGGAAGGTAGCGAGGAAGAAGGATTGCCGAAAAAGGACGAGAAGCAATAAGGAAGAGAGAGAGAGAAAGAGGGGAACACTTCTCTCATTTCTCTACCAAAAAAACCCCCTTCTCATCGATTCACTTTTAAAAGCAGACAGAGTCAGCGCAACTCCCTCTGCATACCTGGTTATCCATTTTGACTGTATTTTTCCTCTTTCTTTCCTTCCTCTATCAAAATTCGTTCTTAATGTCCCGTAATATCTGTCTTGGTGGTGGTGGTGGTGGTGGTTAGAAGTGTTTTGCTCCCAATACATATTAGGGTCGCAGGTTCGATCCCCGTCGACAGCTCATCGTAAAAGGTCGTAAAGGGCTTTTCGTGAAAGTTAAAAATAAATTTTAAGTAATGAGAATAACTTCGAATGTCCTCCTCTCATAAAACCATTATTCTGCATTTATTGCTCTTGAATCCCTGTCCCATCTCTCTCACTGTTTTCGTACACTTCATCTCACCCTCCATTCACCTCTTTTTCCTCTCTCCCTCTCTTTCTCCTCCCCCTCTATGTCTCCCCTTGTACCTCCCTCCCTATCCATTTCCCCCCTCCCTCCTCAACCTCTCTCTCTCCTACTTTCTCTTCCACTTCTCTTCCCGTTTTCCCTCCACCTCTCTCTATCCCACTTTCTCTTCCATCTCTCTCCCCCTTTCTCCTCCACCTCTCTCCCACTTTCTCCTCAACCTCTCTATTCCCTTTCTCCTCCACCTCTCTCTCCCGCTTTCTCCTCAACCTCTCTCTCCCGCTTTCTCCTCCCTCTCTATCTCCCCATTTCTCCTCCCTTTCCTCCCTTCCCCCTCTCTTTCCTCCTTTCTCCTCCCTCTCTCCCCCTCTTTCTCCCCTTTCTCCTCTCTCGTTATCCCTTTTCATCCCTCTCTATCCCTTTTTCCTCCCTCTCAATATCCCTTTCTCCTCCCTCTATCCCTTTCTCCTCCCTCTATCCCTTTCTCCTCCCTCTATCCCTTTCTCCTACCTCCCTCCTTTCCCACTCTCTCTCTCTCTCTGCATCTCTCCCTCTCTTACTCCACTACTATTCTCTTTACTTCCCTTGGTGTATAATACACCATAAATCTTCTCGCTTCATACCTCTCTTATCTCCGTATACCCATTTTTCCTAGTCTCCTTAACTCCTTCTCCCTTCTCACTGATATTTCACCAGCTACCCCTTCCTTCTCTCTCTCTCTCCTAATACTTCTCTCTACGCTTAAATTCCTTCCCATGCATCCTCTCTCCCTTCCTCTTGACTACCTTCCACGCAACCCACCTCTCCCTCTTTGTATCTCTCTCTCTCTCTCCCTCTTTCTTTATATATATATCTCTCTCTCACTCTCAACCCCTGCTTTCTGAAATCCTACCGATAAAATTCCCAGAGGAAGGAAGGGTCTTAAAGGATGGGATAGAGCGAGGAATAGGGGGAGTGGAGGTTTTTTCTTTAGGGGGCAGTCGACTTGCTCTCTTTCTCTCTCCCTCTTTCCCTCTGTTTCTCTCTCCGTATAGGAGAATCTACTCTCCCTATTCACTGTCATGTTAGGGGAAAAAGAAGAAGCAGGAGGATGGTTTTTGGTACGGGATGGCTTACGTGAAGAGGAGGTCGATTTTGGGGGTCTTACTTAGGATTGGAAGGGCAACAGGCGCGCATATATATACACACTTTGCAACGTTTCTATTGGTTTCGAATTATAAAAAAAAATGTGATCCAGAATAAAGGTTTATCGCTTCTCAAGGTAGGATGTCACTATATCCGAATTCGAATCATAAAAAAATAAGGGAATTTATCTACATGTATATCTGTATAAATATGGCAAGAATCCGCAAAGGTTTATGATGAAAAATAAGTAATATTATATTAAACTTTTTAAAACTTTCATTGATATGTACGATGGTACAGCTCGCATAAAAAACCCACAGATTGAAACAGAATATGAATTTTATGACACCGCAGCAGCAGATGCATTTAAACGCACACATGCATACGCATATATAACATGAGCATGCATGCATACGTATATACCTACACAAACATACATACCTGTGTGTGTGTGTACACACTGACACATTGATTCCTGTACATATATACTGGCATAAATATGAATCGGATGAGATTTGTAATCGATACCGAATCAGTATCGAGAGTGAAGAGAAAAGAGGCAGAAGGAGCTCGCGGGGGAGGTTGAGAGAGGGCGTATAATTCTCTTCCGAATCCCGTGTTTCACTCCAGTCCATCAAACGGCGTTACTCAAACTGCCTTTTATCTCTCTCTCTCTTTCCTTCCACCCTCTTCCACCTCTTCTTCTTCCTCCCATCTGCCTCTTCTTCTTCTTCTCTCTCTATCTCTCCCTTCCCGTCCTCCGTTCCCCGCTACGCACGCTACAGCTCCCACCAATCTCCTTCCAAACCGGCGACCGAGTCTCCTCCTTCCCTTTTACCCTTTGAAGTTAAATCCGACTCAAGACGGGGATTGATAAGGAAGTTGTAAAAGGGATGATGGAAGGGGAGGGGGAGGGAAAAGGGGAGTTTTGGTTAGAGGGTGGGGGGGAGAGAGAGAGAGAGAAAGGGGGGAGGAAGAGAAAAATACCGCTGGTAAAGATTCGAGAAGGAAATGGTTGCAGGGAACACAAGTACGGGACGTTGTATCGGAGGTATTTGGACGATTAGCTAGGTAGGCAATGCAGAGGAAGCAGTAAAAAAAATCGGCAAAACATACATTGTACAAACTTTCTCGTATACTAATGCGTCGTTATATTTAGAAAATGAAAATCGTATCAGCCGGTTTTTAGAAAATCCACTTTTTGTTAAATTTGCCGAAGAATAAACTAGCCTTATATTCATTTTATGATAAATATGAGCTATTTGGTATTATTGAAGACGTAAACATAAGTAACTGCACGAAATTTGGTCAAAATCGTTAGAGCCGTTTTTGAGAAAATCAAATTGTTGTTAAAAATGCGTAGAATAAACTTCTCTTAATTATTGAGCAATGTCAACCATTTCTTCATATACTCTGCTCAGTATGATAAAATTCATTCATTTTTTCTATCGTTTAGGTCAGTGTTTCCCAACCTGGGTGCCGTGAAGTGTTCTGAAGGGTGCCGCAAAATATATACTGTTTTCCCATTTTTAGCCTCATTTTGCATCGTCGGCTTTCAAAAATGCAAACCGGAGTTAAGTCGACCTTCAGTCCGTCGCAAATGCACTTCGAAATGAAAGGAGATACGGAGATTGGGGTTAGGGGTTCAACTTCACCACGATTAGTACTGACGGTGGATAGGGAGGGGTGCCGCCAAATTCTGAAAAGTCACTTACTCTCACTCTGAAAACGTTGGGAAACACTGGTTTAGGCTCTAGAGCCAGTAACAGACAGACGGCATTGCGAAAACCACTTTTTCGGATTCAGCGACACCTAAAACGTATATATCCGTTCAAATCGCGAGGTCAAATTTTTTCGCGATAATACTTTCTCAATATTACTTCGTATATGAGAAAGTAAAAAGAGTGGTTTTTCAGACTTTGGTTGGAAATGGTTGAATGGGGATGGGTTTTTTTCTCACTGGTTGAAGGGAAAGGGAGAGAAGACGAGATGAAGGATTCGCAGAAAAACAGAGGGATAGAGAGAGAGAGGGGTATCAATAACGCAGGAACGTTCACGAGGATCGGCAAACGATACATAGTAAGAGTCGAATGGGAGGCTTAAGGAAGACGATCACTGGAGCATTTTTGGAAATGCGTTCCCTCGAATAATCCCCTAACGTTTCCGTTTTATTTATTTATTTACGGCCGGTACAATAAGAAAAATTCGATGGTTCGGTTTAAAACGTTAAATAAATATCGCAGGAAGGGTAAATTTTGAGGGGAAGGATAAGTGCATAATTCCGGAATGAATCTTCGGGAGGGTGATATCATATGCAGTGTTGCTTAAAATGTGTCCGTGTATTTAAAAAAAATACAAAATGAGCACCACTCGCGATTTGGCTTTCTTTCAATTTATCATATTTATATCGGGTTTTTCTGATCATTCATTTTATCGTCTATTGGCGAGGAGGGATTTTGATTCGGGTCCAAATATTTTATTGAGTCGATGATGATATTGAAACGGACATAACATAAACATTTAATACCTTAATGATGTTCCTCCTATAAAAATTACCACCCTGGATATTTAAACACGGAAGAATTTCTATTTTATTATTCATTAAGCTTCAACTTCAGCATACAGCCGAAGCCTAACCATCCAAGGCACATATACTCGTACTCGACACACCAAAAATCCTATGCATTCGACGGGCGTATACATTTATATAAATAACAAACGTTTTTACGAAACTATGGAAAATTCGTACGATAAAAACGTATACACCTTAAGTACATCCATACTTTATGGTGGTTTACCTTTCTAACATCCTCGATTTATCTCATTTTCTATCTCTAGAACGAAATAGAATATTTCAAGTCTCGCATCCGACGAACGGATCCAAAATCGATTCTGTTTACGGAAAGCTAGCGACAATCCATTTATCTAACCTCGCCTGAGAAAAATCACCCCACCCCCCCTCCCCACCCAACGCCGACTGCGCCATCTCGTCCACCTGAAAAATATTGTTTTGTTTACATTCGGGACACGGCTCGATTTATCTCGAATCCGACATTTATTCGTCATGCATCACAAGTCTCCCGTCTAACCCCCCCTCCTTTCCCTTTTTCTTCCAATGAATCTAAAATATTCCCTTTTTTCCGCTCGCAATCTTTCCCAGACCCGGATCCTGCAGAGGAAGAGAAAAAAAAATAAAATAAAAACAAGGCCGAGGGAAATCTCCCGTTTCACTTTCCTCTCTTAACTTCCGGTCAATTTCCCGATCCCTTCAGGCATCGCACGAGACTGTCACTGGAAAAGCCCGGGGCGCTTTATTCCCGTCTCCTGGATACGGCGAACCTCTTTTCCCCGCTGCCCCCCCCCCCTCTCTCACTCCACTTTCCTTCCCTCCCCCACCCCCCTTTAAATTCAACGCCGACGCACTCCCTCTCTTTTTAAAAAAAATCCTGTTCCTTTTCCTCTCCGATTCCTTTTTAACGTGCCATACGTTTCTCTGTCTCGGTATTCCACTTTGAGGTCCCTTTCGCAGCTACCCCATTCCCATACCGCGCCGCGCTACTCCTCCGACCGCTGTAATCCCCGCTCTGTACCCTAACCCGGGGATCCGCAAACCTGGTGCTCGCGAGCACCGCGTTGCTCTTTAGAAGTCTTACTGTTCACTTCCACGACGATAAAAGTCTTTCCTTTATGGCATTAATTTGATTTGTTCTGCTGTTTTCTTTTTAAACCTACCAAAGGACATATTTACTTTCTCCATATACGTGGTAGGTATAGAGAAAGTATTGTTTTCGTGAAAAAAATCGAATTCCAGATTTCAACTGAAATACTCGTTTTGAGATCCCCTGAACAAGTTTCGACCGTTTTCTCGATGATTTATGCGTGTGCATGCGTGTGTTCGTATGCGTATGGCAGAAATATTGCGTGCGCCGTAATTCAAAATTGTACATTTTTGATTTTATATATATTCTTAAGATCTGGAAAGATTTTTATAACAATCGGTCAAACGGAAGTAGCGGTTTACTCTTGCAAAAGTTTAGTTTTTCTTAAATATTTCGCTTAAAACTGACGTTTTGTTAACATATATGTACATAAAAGTTGTAGATATTATTTTCTTCTACAACTTTTGTTTGAACTAAATTTTTATATGAGGAATATTTCAAGAGATATTGAATTTTATTCGAAATTGACGGTTAGTGGGCAGCTCGCGCGCGTGGTAGTGACAGCAATTGAATCTCACTCCCTCTCTCCCACCACTCTTTCATTGTCCTTGGTTTTTTCGCACAAACAAATCATATTTTTAGTTCCAATAATGCTACTCGGCATTGTATTTATGTATTACTTGTTGCAATTAGCCCCTATGACCTTTTCTCTGGTTTATTGCTCTCTAAAACTACTATACCAATATTAATGCTCGATATTCTTATTTCTCGGATTCCAAATATTGCATATTTAGCTTCAAACGTGAATCGCCCGTGTTTTCAAAATTAATAAATCATTACATTATTTTTTCAATTGGCTGAGATTATAAATGCATTGAATTTTAAAGCCTAATTCAATAAATATTTTCTTTTAGCATATCTGTTGGGAATAGAAAAAAAGATGTTTCTTAATGCTCATAAAAATGTTAGGAAAACCAGATGCGCATTTCAGTTAAAAATAGCCGTCATCATTGGTAAGTACGTATAAGAAAGAATGTGCTGTTGAATCGGCATCAACGGCATATGCTTTGTAGCCGAAATAAACGTACTATGATTTTCACAAACTTTGTATGGATACAGGAGAGAAGTTTTTCAACTTGGTGTCACTCATGAGGTGAGCTGTTGAATGCAGACTTTTATAGGAGGATTTTTATGTGGCCGAGGTTAAATCATTTCTAAGGATATAAACATGAAATCCAAACGAAAGTACATTCAGGCTTCGATATAATTAATGATAACGAAACATTATTTACGCGTATAGATTGATAAGTAAAATTTACTCAACTATATATTCAATATTTACCTAAATCTTTTCGGCTAAAATTTCAGCTTAGCAACAAAAGTTACTGCAAAGTTCGACAACCATTTCCTAAGCATTTAATTTTACATCGAAAATTATCTCTTCCGCCATCCAATAACAGCACTTTCTCTTCTACCACCATATTCCATTCCAAATTATTTTGCTACGCTCTCTCTCTCTCTCTTCTAGTCTCTTCTTATAAACAGCCCAACTTTACGGTAAACTTTCAAACGTCTTCTTCTATTACATTCATTAATTCTTCCAATTTGCTCATTTTCACTTTTCCGAGACGCCTCTCTCCTTTCTCTCTCTCTCTCTCCCCCTCTATATCCCTCTTTGATCCATCGAACCCTCTCAGCCCTCTTTACTCTCTTCTCGCTGCATATTTAAATGCCTTCTCACCCAATTCCGAAAATCCCTCTTTTCCTCCACGCGTTTGTCTTACCATCTTCATTCATTCCCTCTCCGTTTAAATATTTACGCATCACCTAAAGAATTTCTAATCTCTCCCCAGGTCTTCTTCAGTCTCAACGGGCTTACCTCCAATCACCGCTCTCTATAATTTTCGCGCGGTACCATTAAAAAAAATCGGTACAACGTACATTGTACAAACTTTCTCATATATTAATGCGTTATCTTCAGAAAATGAAAATCGTATAAGCCGGTTTTTAGAAAATCTAATTTTTGTTAAAGTTGCCCAAGGATAAACTAGCCTTATATTCATTCATTGAGAAAAATTAAATATTTAGTATTATTGCAGACGTATACTCAAGTAACTGTAGGAAATTTCATCAAAATCGTTGTCTTTTTTCAGAAAATAAAATTATTGTTAAAGTTGCCTAGAATAAACTGGCCTTATATTCATTTTTTGATAAATATGAACTATCTGGTATTATAGAAGACAAACTCAAGTAACTGTACGAAATTTGATCAAAATCGTTAAAGCCGTTTTTGAGAAAATCAAATTATTGTTAAAGTTGCCTAGAATAAACTACACTTATATTCATTTTTTGAGAAATATGAACTATGTCGTATTATTGAAGACGTAACCTCAAGTAGCTGTACGAAATTTGAACAAAATCGTTACAGCCTTTTTCGAGAAAATCAAATAGTTGTTAAAAATGCGTAGAATAAACTTCCCTTAATTATTGAGCAATGTCAACCATTTCTTCGTAACTTCTACTCTGTATGATAAAATGCCTAAGTACGAGATTTCATTCATTTTAGCTCTACGGTTTCGGCTCTAGAGCCAGTAACAAACAGATAGACGACATTGCGAAAACCACTTTTTTGGGTTCAGCGACACCTAAAACGTGTATTTCCGTAAAAATCTCGAGGTCGAATTTTTTCGCGATAACAACACTTTCTCAATACTTCGTATATGAGAAAGTAAAATATTCACCCCTTTTACCGTAATGTCTTCATTGCGAATCAAGAATCGCGGAAAACAGCACGGTGGGGAAGTAATCACCAATCTGGTTGCAGCCTTCGTTTATATCGTCGGCGTTTTCTTTCGCCGGGGGTGCGGAAAGTTACACCGCGCCATTCCAGCGTTTCGCTCAGAGGATCCGTGCTAGATTCCCGGCCGAAGCGAAATATAGCAACTTCCGAGCCCTTAAGGGCTGTTCTCAAAGTGTGTGCGGCGAAGGGAATGCACAATTACCGCAATCCGTCCATCGCTGCTTACGCGACCGCCTGTTACGTTCCCTCAGAGAAGGCTCCCCATGCCGGATAGAGCGTTTCCACGTCCGTAACATGTGTACGCTCGAGTTGCAACGCTCCGTACGTCTCATCGAGCAGACGTAGAGTTGTGTTGGAACTTTGGCGACGGACGCAAAATTAATGTTATTTTTAAAATAATAAAGCCAGAGGTCACCAAACGTTTTACTGAAAGGGCCATATGAGGCTTCATGTACGACTGTGCGAGCCACATGCCACCTTTTCAAATCACTGATCTGGCCCCGTGTTAAAAATTCAAAGAGCATGTTTTGTGAATTTTTTTTATTCTGTTATATGTCAAAAGTCTATATTAAAATTATTTTATATGTAAGAACTCGAAAAATATAGCTTATATATAAAAATTTATGTCCAATGAAAACTCTTAGATAAATTCACAAAACTTAAATAAATTGATGGGGTAAGGCGAATGAAAATGCTGACGAAGGGATCATCCCGAAAGCTCTAACCTCTACAAATGTCTCTCCAACACCCCAGCGGCTCTACTTCCGGTAAGTGTTCATTGGGTTTCCTTCAACACCTAGTTGCCCTAAATATATATATATATATATACATACACACACACAGTGTGGGACCCTGTATCCGGCATGCTTGGGACCTGAGGGTTGCTGGATAGGGGGTTTTTCCGGAATGCGGGTAGCCAGGCCTAAAATGTACAAACAAATGCACAACCTAGCACTGTTATCCTTTCTTTTGAGTCATTAAACCCACTGGGTGCTGATTCCTCTGGTGCAACAACAGTTTTTCTATGAATATACCTCCAATATAAAGAAGTCTCGTCAGCATTATACACCTGCTCTGCAGTAAAAATGCGAGCAAAAATGACGAGAATACAAGCCTTCACCATCGACTGGTTATAAAACACATCAGTGGCGTCACCAACAAACACAAATTACTTGGCGTGCATTTTAAATATTACGCTTTGGCGGTTTCCGGTTTTCGGAACGTTCCGGATACTCGGTAGCCGGATACAGGGTCCCACACTGTATATCTTATGGATTAATACATCCTCTCTCTATATTGTTACAGATTATAAAATATCCTTTATTTTTCTTACCCAAGAGAGTCACTTTCTTTCTGCTTCCGAGTCCCACAATCTCCTCCCATGGCACTAAAATAGAATGACATGTCTTTTAAAACCAATTCGTTTGAATAATACAATTCGGATAATTTGAATAGGCCGTTGCTGATTCCATATTATTTTAATTATTAAATACAAGTTCAATTTTAATATACTACCGTTCGTTTAAAAGTAGTTTAGATAACAATTGTTATTGCAGTGTTATTTACTTTGTTCTTGGATAATATTTAGTTTCGGGCTCTAAACCATACTTGCTACCATTCAGATGTTTGATAAATAAACAAGCGACCGTAAATCACTCGCCATTTCGTCGACATTTACGGAAACTCTCGAAGTACCTCCGAGAATAACTCAAAAAACTTAGCAAAATAAATAAACTCTTTGTAAAGAATTCCCTTCTCTCATCAATTCACAAAAATCTTCCATTTTCCTAAGCGGCCGAGGTCCCATATTTTGGCTTTCACATCCATGTTTCCCCATCTGTACGTTCCTATTTTTTTCACGCTGCTTGTTTTCTTTTCCGATAAAAAGCGAAACTGAGGAGGGAGAGGAGTGAAGGGGACGGGGAGAAAAGAGGGCGGGGGGAAAGAGGGGTGTAAAAGGGATAGGGAGAGAAAGAGAGGAAGAGAGAAGGACTTTAAAGCCGCAACTTTGTGAGGAATAACGCCTTCTATAAATCCGTCTAATCCTTCTCCTCCTCCCCCTACTTCATCCCTCTTTCTCTCTCTCTCTCTCCCCCTTTCCTCTTCCCTTTTTTCTCACTCCGCATTTCTCCCTCTCTTCCTCGCCTCCAGTAAATCACTCCGTCCCATTCTCACCCCTCTCTCCTCCCCACCTCCCACCTCTCCCTTCATCTCTCCTTTCCTCCCATCCGCTTCAAGCTTCAACCCACATCAATCCGTGGGTGCATAGATAGAAACCCTCATCATCTCTCCCTTTCTTTCTCTCTCTCTCTTTCTCCCCCTCTCCTGCTCACACACACACACGCACACAAACAGGTCCCCGGAGCAGCCGTGCTCCACCCAAAAAACCCCTCTTCCCCTCTCTCTCTCTCACTAACTCCCTTTTTAAAACCCGCCTCCTCCTATATCCTTCTCACTCTCTCTCTTCTTCTTTCCCTTCTCTCCTTCCTCTCTCTCTCTCTTCTCTCCCACCCCCGCAAATCCCATTCCCCGCCACCCTTATTCGGCATCACGCCCGCGCGAACCCACACGTGGTCACTCACGCAAGAAATTCCCCATTTCCAGGGCACATACACACACACAAACAGTCAAAAGCTCCCTCTCTCCCTCCCTCTCTTCCTGAACATATACACAACTGCCAGTCCTCTCTCCCTCTCTCTCTCTCTCTCTGAGCTGCTTCCACAGTGCCCTCTCTCTGATATCCCCGTACATCCATCTGCATCCAACCGCTCCCTACCTCTCTCTCTCTCCTCCTCCTCTCCTGCGGGCATCCCGGACTGCTGCCTCCGCCGCTGCCGACTCTCATGTTCCTCTCTCTCTCTCTTTTCTTCCTCTTCCTCCCTATCCCTTTATTTTCTCGCTTCCTTCTCTTTATTCGCTCGCATCTTATATAACCTTCCTCCATTCCTACCTCTTCTTAAACGCCGGTGTACTCTCCCCTCCAAGCGTGTTCACAGATGTATATTTTTCTCCGTTTTCCCCCTTCGTCCTCTTTTTAACTTACTCTCTATTGCATCTTTAAATGTATAAATATATTCCTGTAAATTCTCTCTTTGATATTTTATTCCATCTTTTAAAACCTCTTGCACCACCAATTCCGCCATTGCTTAACGCTGGCATACAAGTCTCTTCTAGAGTGCCTTATTTTTCTTCATATTTTCTCGTCATCTTCTTCTCTTCTTTATTCGACCTTTAAATAAATACATATTTTATCGCTAGGTTTCTTTCGCTTCTCTTCGGTTATTAACCCTTCCGCCGCCATCTTAAATTTCTCTCTCCTCCAGTTAAACTTAACGAGCTTATTTATTTTTCATCTCCCTTCTCTCCTGTCTTATTCTCTTTCTCGTCTTCCTCTATGTTAAACTTTCGCGTATCCAAGTTTATCCATTCTTCTTCTTCTTCCCTTCACTTCGTATTTTTTTCACCTTTCTTTTTACTTTTCTCATGCTCTTTACTTGAACATGTCTCCCATTTTTAGTCAGTTTCATTCGTGTCTTTAGCTTTACCCTTTGCTACACTGTTGTAACTCCTGTAACTTTTATAAGTATGCACCATTTTCTTAAGCCTTACACCAGAGGTGGATCTAGCTGCATAGCATTACGAAAAGAAATATATATATACTGTGGCAAATTTATTTAAAATTATGTCTCTACATAATTAATATACCGTGATTATTATGCATCGATAATTTATTTGCAAAATCTTTTTAGAATGCCATTGTTATATAGAAACATTAATTGAGTTAATATTACAATAAGGATTGATCATCTCCGTTAAGGAGAATTATTACCCCGTTATCTCCCTCCCCTTTACATCGGCCACTTCCTTATACGTAACAATTTACAATTTCCGTAATTTTTTGTACCAGCAAATACCTTTTTTTTTAAATAATCCATTTAACGATGGTTAAAACATTTCGCGCGATTATTTACCCACCTCTTCTGTTTTGTTTTTCCAGTATTTTCCCGCTCATATACATTTCCTCTCCATCTTGTTTTCTTTACATTTTCTTCGCTCCATTTTCGAGCACATTCTCCTCCGTAATCACCGTCCATCTCGGAATTTTCCATGTTCATATTCACCGCAATAACATCCCCTTCTCCCTCGCCGTCTGCCCCTTTCTCTTAGTTAATTACACATTTCTCTCTCTCTCTCTCTCCTCATTAATGTGATTTTCTTCATTAACTTCCGCCTCCCATCTTCCTTTCCTCTCCTACTACACGCTCATTTCGCTCCGTGTTTACACATAAAACCCCTCCTTTTCCCCTTTTCCTTTTGATCCTCGCAATTCATCTCTCCATTCTCTCTCTCTCTTTCTCTTTCTCTCTCTCTCCTGTACTCATATCCTCCCCCATCCTATTTAACCTCCATTCCTTTCTTTGCACGTCTTTCGCCCGCACGCCACCATCTTGGTCACTTAAAATTCAACTGAGAGCGTCGGCGAGGGCAATTCTGTATCTCTGCCTCCATTTCTGCCTCATTCCCTTTACTCTCTCTCTCACACACACACACAAATACACACTCATACACTGCTATATTCTTCCTCTCTCCATCCATATCTCTCTCTCTCTTTCTCTTTATCCTCCTTTCTTTTACCGTCTTTCTCTCTCTCTCTCTCTCTCTCTCTCTCTCTCTCTCTCTCTCTCTCTCTCTCTCTCTCTCTCTCTCTCTCTCTCTCTTCCGTTCGCTTTTTCAGGCAACTCTCCGAGACGTTACGTAGTATATCCCTTTTGCAGAGGGCGGCCCGAGGATTTAACGGCCAATAGAACTCTTTTTCCATCCTCCTCCATCCTCTCCTCCTTTTTCCTCCCTTTTCCTTCCCCTCCCACCTCCCTCTCTATCTTTATTTCTTTTTAAAGGGGTTGGAGGATTCACTTCTTTATTTTTATTTTAAATTGCCCCGTGGGAGTTTGGGCGGGATAGTAGAAGGAGAGGGAGGCGGGGGAGGGGAAGGAAAAGAGATGAGGGGAGGGGAGGGGGGGGAGGGAGGAGGAAGGGGGAGTGTTCCGGCGATACTTTGTCTTTTTGTGTCGTTTAAAAAAGGTCGAAATCGGCCTCTTTTTAGTTCAGGAATAGATGAACGAAAGGGTGGTCGGTAGAGTGGACATCTAGAATTTTTTTGGAATGACGGGAGGTGAATTTTTTAAGTGGGAACGATTTAAAACGCTTTGACCGTGAAAAATAAATAGCTGAGCATTTATCTTATTAGGTCCGAGGGAAGTATGGCAATAGTGATTACTTTTCTGAGAATTTTTCATAAATATATATAACCGTTCCGAAATATCTTTTCACTTATCTCGATAAAATGTGACATATTTTATAAATTAGTTTGCTCATTCAATAAACCGGGTTTTATATTAATTCATATTATTCCATTCCTACTGTAACGTCCTTCAAGAATTCTAGTACAATATCTGCCGTTATTTTTGCGTAGTTTACGTCATCGAAACAAAAATATATAATTTTTGTTCATATTATCATTTTTCGATAACACGCTTCATGTTTTTTTTTTATTTGATAAATTTGTAAAAGGGACATAAAGCAGAAAAAAATAAACTTTTTAATTTAATCAAAAGAAAGATGAATAATAACAGACTATAGGCCATTTTTAAAAATCCGTTTAGTATTCTTCGTTTCCTCGGGAATAGAATAAATACGCGTATATGGCAGCGTATTTGTGCTTTACATTCGACCTTAAGGATTTTCCCCCTTTACGTTCCAGACTCCTCCTCCGCCATCTGACGCGTATAAACACTCAAAAAGATTTAATTCCTCGAAAAAAAATCCACGAATAGCGGAACGGAGCGAGAGGAACGAACCATCCTAGAGTCGCGTGATTCCGAAGAAGGAATCCGAACCATAAATCTTCCGGATTAAAACAACGCGCTCTCACGAATCAATAATAGCACGCGGAGGACCATTAATCACGGCGCCGAGGAATGCAATCTGCAGAAAAGCAAGCCGAATGCAACTACATATGGCACAGGATCCTCAAAATAAACAAACAAACAAGACTTTGAGAGAGTAAAAAAAAAAAACAAACTCCTAGGATCCCGCATCTTCCCAAAAACGTATTTCCATCTTTGCCTCACCCTCACCCTTATATATATATATATATATATATATCCCTCCCTTTCCGAATATTCTGGAATATATTCTTCCCTTATTCTCATCTCCTATCTTGCAAGACCCATTCCTATCCCATCTTCCCCTCCCCCTTCCTCCCTCCCACCTCCTATTCCTACAAGAGTACACGCCACCTCAAACTCCCCTCTCTACTTCTCCCCCTCCACCCGATCAAAACTCCAATCCCATCCCCAAAACCCCCTTCTCTCCTCCTTGAGATTCAATCGTATTGGCACTCTATGAGTCTTCTCCTCCTCTCTACCGGTTCCCGCAGCCTCCTGCCACATCGCATTCGACATCCGAGCGTATTTCCAACCCGACCAATTTCCACGTCTCCGGCAAAACCACCCCCTGCGTCTATATTCGCCTCCTCTTCCTCCTCCTCCCTCCCCCTTCCTCCTCCTCCTGCTACTACACCACCCCCGTCGAGGAATACACAACTCGAAGCGAAGGGAAAAGAGGTTTCATCTTCTCTATCCGGCTTTACCGCACGGGGAAAAAAGGTGGATGGGGGGTGTGAGTGAGTGGGAGGAATTCTCTACTGCACCACCTCTCTCTCTCTCTCTTCGTATCTCTTCTCCGACACCATTTCCACGCTACTGAACTGTGGATACATCTATGGAGAGAGAGAGAGAGAGAGAGGTGTTTTATTTATTTTTTTTAACGAGAATCTGATTTTTTTTATCCAATGGGATTATTTCTCCCTGCATGTTCGGTTAAGTTCTACTGACACTCGCGAATGCGATGTCGAAATTGCCGGATTTTTTTTTAGATTGCTACTGCGAAGATAAGAAAACCTATCGTCGGTTTTCTGTGTCGTGTCTTTTTTCGGGTAATCGTACTTGGCGTAAATAAATTTCTGAGGGAGAATACTCGAAGACATTTTTCGGATCACCTTTCGCCTTGTGTTAATAAACTGCGGCTGGTAAAACGCCATTTTCGATGGGTGCACGATTTAAGAAATATTTCAGATGGATATTAAATATTCGTTCACGCATTTATTCATTCACGAATAATACAAAAACGGCAGGATTTTATTTATTCCGCTGTTTTTTTTTTTTTAACCACGGTTAAATGAATTGAATTTGGATAATAATTTTCGAAAAAATACGCATTATAAATCAAATTCTACAATTGCTCTTAAATTTATGCTTTTGAAAAGTTCATCAATCATTGTAAATATTAATTCCATCTCTATCCATATTTAAATGATAACATAATAATGCCACACATTACTCCGCTAGAAAATATCTCATGGCATTATATTTTTTACGAAATGAATTTAAAATTAACTGGTATAAAAAGGAACAAAAATATTTTTAACGAAAAATGGAACATTACGATATGTCCAATAAGTGGAATTTATAGCCTTGAGAAAAATGTTTTTAAATTTTTTCTTTGCTCTGCTTACACTTATGATTGCAGAAAACGGTGTTACGAGAAATGGAGCGATAGCAGTTGAAAAACTTTTCTTTAGAATGTCGTATTTACCCGCGTAATTTCCATCACGAATGCATTTTTCCTTCCCACAATTTTGAAGAGGAAATTAGGTGTTTTTCCCCTGCGCGATTTCCTAGCTCTTTAATTGACTTTATTCCTCCAGCAATAAATGAGACGTAAATCTTGATCATCGGTTTTTAGTGTGGCAATTTATTCTCGTTCGGAAATCTATCTTATTACAACCATTTATGCAAATAGAACCGAAAATGTTGACCCTTTAGCCTCTCTCTTTTTCTTTTAAGGTATAAACATCAGTGAAAGTGGAAATCACGCGGGTAAATACCGTAACAATAAATTAAATAATCGCCCGTAAAGAGATAAATAATTTTTGTTTATCGTAATTGATATAAGGAAGAAAGATGCGAGTGAAAAGGTAAAGTGGCGATAACATAGCATTCGAAAAACCCTGACACAACGAAACTTAATTCAGCATAAAACAATCGAGCTCGTTTTAGGGCTGAAAAAATTCAAGAACAAAGAATTTTAGAAAAGTACTTGTCTCAGGTACCTGCAATAGACGACACAAGGTTCTAAAAACATACGCATTTCCACTGTGAAGTAGCCGTCTTCTTTGGTAACTAAACGAAAGATTATTTCTTATATCTTTATATATATTATAATATTGAATAATAATGTTGGAAATACCCGAGTACCTTTTTAAGTGGTTATTTTTTGTAAAGTGAAGATTTATAAATGCATACCGATTCCAGTTTTTCGCCACAGAGGCAAGCGCAACGATGGTGTAGAGCTTGTTAATCAGGAAGTCCGGAAGACTCGCTCAAATCAACAAATTCGACACGGATACACCGCCAAAAAAAAAAAAACGTTTCAGCCTCGTGGAAGCAGCAACAGATTCCCCCAATTCAAGACGAAAGGGGAGGAGAAACAGAGGAAGTGTTGGGAGGAAAATGGAGCTTGGGAGCTTAGCTATTGTCAAGCGCAGGATTGAGACTTGGCGGATCCATAGTTTAGAATGGGTTTACACGAAAGGGAAAATACGTTGAGGCATTGAGGAAGGCATTTCAGTCGTAACAGTACACGAGGGACACGATTGAGGTTAAACCAATTTCGGAAGTTGGCGAATTAACCGATCTATATAACAGTCTCGCTTGATTCACCTTCTTGACTCCCTGTCAATTCCTGCCGAACGTTTTGGTATACACAATGGAATCCAGTTTGTGTCTATATGTTAGTCAAACGACTATGCCGGTGATTGAAAAATAACGTGCGTTTTTCCTGTGGAGATTTTAACGCGTCGGATAGAAAAAAAAGTGAATGTATTCCTTTTGCTTCACGTATAAGTTTAAATCCCGAGGCTTTTTGCAAGAAAACACGCCGCAGTAACTTTTCATGAGCTTATTTGAGTGCTATGAATAAGAATTAATATTAACATGTATACCTAATATTAGAATACACCAATCATTAATTTGCGTTCAAATGTAACTATCTAATCTTACAATTGCCCCACTGCGAACATTTTTTATATACATTAACAATGAAAGCCATTTGAAATACTCACAGTAGTAAGAAATAGCCGTAGTGAAGGAAAAGAAAAAAATACGTCATATTAGGCAATAATAATAACAAAGAGTTCGATTATTAACGAAATACCAGAGTGTTAATCTGAAAAGATTAAAAACTACGGTGTCAAGTTTGGTTGAAAATATTGAAGCTTTTAAATCCTTGGCGCATTTATCATTGATCTATACTTTGTGGACAAGCTGCAAATATTTACCGAAACTCTTGACAGCTTTCTGAAATTTTATCCGGCAATCATTACTTAAATAACTCCGTGAATTGCTTAAAAATTAGATTTCACATTGAAATTCTGATCCATTCCCAATCAACCACTTAAAAAAGACATTTATCGGAGAGTAATTAAATATGATGATGTTGCAATTTTTTTGATAAAACATACGCACTTTTGTTTAAACACAAATCAACACTTTGCAAACAACGTAATTAGAAGATATTGAAACAGAAGTTCGATTTATTTCTCTAAACATTATAAAAGTGCTTTCGTTAACAATATATTATTACATCCCAAAAGCCACATTTAAAAAGTTGTCAGTTTTAACTACACGTTTGGCTTTAAATTTAATAAAATAGTACCCAGATCAATAGTAGTTCAGTTCATAGATAATATTTATCTCCATAAGTCGAATTAATTATTCCAGGCACACTATAGGTATATATATGGATCTAAAAATTAAATCTGCTTTCTCGGTTTTCCCAACGGACGATTAATAAATACACGACAAAAATTCAATTTCGCGATCAAGGAAATAGAAGACGAAAAACCTCTCAATCCGAGAGGAAGTTTCGAATTCGTACACCCAGACACTCAACAACAAAAAATCCTCAACTTTATAAAAGAATGAGAAATTCGAGATTGAAAATTACAACCGTGCAAAATAAAAACGCAGGAAATGAAAAGGAAAGGAAATGTAAGGTCAGACGCGATCTCTTTTGTTTTTTTTTAATTTCCCTTCCCGGGGTGAAGATGGCGAAAGAGAGGTGGAGAGGGGGAGGAATAAAATGAAGTAAGAGGATCGAGAAGGAAGGAGTTAAAAAAGGGGAGAGAGAAGGGTGAGTAGAGAGGGAGGAGAGGAGATGGATGAGCTATAAAGTAGCAGAGGACACGAATTGATAGTAATCAGCATTCGTTGATGGGTTCCTTTACCTCGTTAAAAAGATTTAGATGCAAAAGAAAGTTACGGGAGGTGAAGAGGAAAAAGTTTTCTTTTTATTAAAAAAATAAGGAGGAGAAAAGTTATTATAAGGCGAAGAGAGAGAGAGAGAGACAGAGAGAGAGAGAGAGAGAGAGAGAGAGAGACAGAGACAGAGAGAGAGACAGAGAGAGAGACAGAGACAGAGAGAGAGACAGAGAGAGAGAGAGACAGAGAGAGAGAGACAGAGAGAGAGAGACAGAGAGAGAGAGGGAGGGAGGGAGAGAGAGAGGGAGAGAGAGAGAGAGAGAGAGAGAGAGAGAGAGAGAGAGAGAGAGAGAGAGAGAGAGAGAGAGAGAGAGAGAGAGAGAGAGAGAGAGAGAGAGACGGAGAGAGAGAGAGAGAGACGGAGAGAGAGAGAGACGCGAAGGAGGAAAAAAATCTGATGTGGCCAACACATGACTCTCTCCATTTGGGGTATAGATATTATTATTATTTCGTATCCTAAAAGAATACAGTCGTCCTTATTGCCGTAAATTACGCATATTTTGAATATATTTACAGAATTCACCGCTACATGATGGCGGCGCTGTATACTGGAAACTACGAATAAGTTAAATATCTCTGAAATGGATGGTTCTACGAAAATTTGTTTCAAACAAAACTTGAAAGAAATATTATTCTCTACAACTTTGGTCCTCACGAAGATTACCAATAACGACGTTTTTAAGGAGATATTTGACGGAAACCGAAAAAACCGATTATTTTTTATAAATAATTCCTAAACAATAACTGCTATGGAAAATTGTTTCAAATGAACGTTGTAGGAAATTACATTCTCTATAACATTTGTATAGAATTGTATATAAATAATTATGTTTTAACGGAGAAATATCGCAAAAACCGAATCGGGTTTTGAATAAACCTCGACTTCCGGTTAACCGTTATTGTCCAAAAACTAATCAATTCTTTATGCTCATGCTAAAGTGTTATATATGGAGTTTGGTAACGATATGACAAGTACTTTTTGAGTTAGACCGCCCACAATCACATCCACACAGAATAATCTACACGTGTTCTAGGGACCTCAAATCGTGTATTTCTGTTGAAATCTCGAAGTCGAATTTTTTCGTGATCATAATACTTTCCCTATACCTACTACGTATGGAGAAAGTAAAAAGGGGATGAAGAGAAAGAAAAAGTCGGGAGAGGAATGAAAAATACCCTTGAATTTTGGCGGAGGGAAGAAATGGTACTAAAAATCAAGTCGAGGAAGAACTAATAGGGAAAAAGGAAAGGAATATTTGAGGCGAAAGTTATTCGAAAAAGGAAGGAAACGGAGGAAGTCGCACGATGAACATTATAAAATGTGAAAATATAATAAAGGTAAAATAATGGAAGAGGGAAGAAATAACTTCATAAAACGGGAATAGGTGGATTTTACAAGGAAAATACGAGAATATAGACAGACGGACAAACGACTTTATTAAGGGCGCAATTGAGTTTATATGGTTCCTTACATGAAATATTTGGTCGTGTATGACATACGACATGATACGTAAAAAGTGATGATTATACCAAAGTCGAATGACCAAAAAGGGAAAAATGTAAAAAAGTAAAAAATCTGATGTGGCCAACACATGACTTTCTCCATATTTGGGGTATAGATATTTAAATTATTATGAATAATATTACGAGGCAAAATTATTATTTCGTATCGTAAAAGAAGACACGTCCTTGTTGCCGTAAATTACGTATATTTTGAATGTTTACAGAATTCACCGCTACATGGTGTTGGCGCTGTATACTGGTATTAAGATAAAGCGAAATATATCCGAAATGGATGGTTCTACGAAAATTAGTTTCAAACAAAACTTGGAAGTAATGTTATTCTCTACAACTTTGGTCCTTACGAAGATTACCAATAATGATGTTTTTAAGGAGATATTTAACGGAAACCGAAAAACCGGTTCTTTACAAATAACTCCTAAACAATAACTCCTATTGAAAATTGTTTCAAATGAAATTTGTAGGAAATTACATTCTCTATAACCTTTGTATAGAATTGTATATACAATAATGATGTTTTAACAAAGAAATATCGCAAAAACCGAATCGGGTTTCGAATAAACCGCGACTTCCGCTTATCCGTTATTGTCCAAAAACTAATCAGTTCCTTGTGCTCATGTTAAAGTGTTATATATGAAGTTTAGCAACGATATGGCATGTACTTTTTTAGTTAGAGCGCCCACAATAACATACACACACAGACATCATTCCGAAAATAGTCTAAACGTGTTCTAGGGACCTCAAAACATGTATTTCCGTTGAAATCTCGAAGTCGATTTTTTTCATGAATACAATACCCATTACTACGTATGGAGAAAGTAAAAAGAAAAGCGCGACAAAACCATGACATCTGAGAAAGAAAGAACGTAAATAGAGAGAATCCTTCAAAGAGAATGAGCAGCGAAATCGCTTGACGAATTATGAAACATGGAGGGTAAAAAAATTCGGAAATAAATTACGAAAAAAGTCAAGCGAGGAAAATTACACGAGAAACAAAGGAAAACGTCGCCGGGTATTAACGCGAGATCGCGTCGCAACCCAAAAATAAATATGACCTGTGAAAAAAAAAGAAAAAAACCATCCGCAAGAAATGTTTATCTAGACCACCAAGGTTTCGTTTCTCGGAAATATCATCAGGTGTGCGCTCCGAAGAGAGATAGAAAAAAAAACACCAACGGGTGAAAAATGGCGAAGAAAATATCGAAGACGAAGCGAGATAGATGGCGCAAAAAACGGCGTGAAATATATGAAAGGAGGAAATGAAGGCGCGTGAGGGAGGAATGTGAGGATGGAAGAATGCGATGAAGATGGGAGAGAGAGAGAAAGGAGGAGGACGAAAAAGAGGGAGAATTCTTGAGATTGGGGAGGGAGAGGGAGTGAGAAGAGAGAGAGAGAGGAGGGAGAGGGAGGAGGGACAGATGGAGGAGAGATCGAGGGAGGAGAGATAGAGGGAGGAGAGAGGAAGGAGATAGATAGAGGAAGGAGATAGAGAGAGGGAGGAGAGAGAGAGGAAGGAGAGAGAGGAGAAGGAAAGGGAGGAGGATAGGGAGGAGAGAGAGGGAGGAGAAGGAGAGGAAGGAGGAGGGAAAGAGAGGGGGAGAAAGAGAGGGAGGAGAGAGACGGTGGAGGGATGTGGACGGGCTGTTTGGGAGGGAAGAGAAAGGAGAGAGAGGAGAGGAAGAGGGAGGAGAGGGAGAGGGAGGAGAGGGAGAGGGAGGAGAGAGAAAGGGAGGAGAAAGAGAGAGGAAGGAGAAAGAGAGAGGAAGGAGAAAGAGAGAGGAAGGAGAAAGAGAGGGAGGAGAAAGAGAGAGGGAGGGGAAAGAGAGGGAGGAGAAATAGAGGGAGCAGAGAGAGAGAGAGAAGTGAAAATCAAGTAAGAAAAAGCGATGGTATGAGAAAGAGAGAGAGAGAGGGAGGGAATGGTAAAGGAAGGGAGGAGTGGAAAGGGATGAAGATGAGAAGGAATTCTGGATGGCTTTGGGGGGTTTGAAGCGAGGAAATGTGGTAAGTTTGATGAGAAATAGAAAATATAAACGGAAGGGGAATTGAAACTCCGATGAGAGCTGGGGGAAAAAAGACGAAGGAGGAGGGGGCGGAGAGAGAGAGGGAGGAATGAGAACCACATTCTAGGGGAGGAGGATGTGATGGGGGATATGGGCGGTGATATACTTTTGGGAAGGGAAGAAGCGGAGTATGGGTTATGAAGGTGGAGGAGTCGGTCCAGAAGTGAGAAGAAGGGAAGGAATAGGTTTTTGAAGAAACTCTGATGGGGAAGTGGAGGAAAGATGGGGTCGGTTTCGAAACGAAGGGGTTTTTTTCTGAAGTGAAGGAGAGAGAGAAAGAGAGCGCCTAGAGGGGTATGTATTAACTAAATTTCCGAAAAAAAGAAATATAGCAACGGTAGTTGGAATGGAGAGAGAGAGAGAGGGGGGGGGAGGGTGAGATAAAGAATGGAAGATGAAGGGGGTGAAGGAGAGTGGTATAAGATCAAGGGAAAGGGGCGATCCGGCAGATGGCGCAGTAATCAAAAGTGGCGAAGGAAACGCATAAATCAGAACGCCAGAAACGCATGCTCTCCGCCGTTCGAGGAATTCGATGGTGTATTCCCAACCATTAGCCAATTTAACGCCATTTCGAACGAACAAACAAAGGGGATTCAAGGCCGTTGCGAATTCGTTCCCCCAACACTTGTTGAAACGGTCTGCGTCGAAAAATATTTGCACGAAAAGTTTGGACGTGGTTTATTATTTTTTTCGTGAATCTTTGGTATCATTACGTTCGTGAACGAAAAATTCTAACGCAAAGTACGAGTAATATAAATTAGATTGGGATGATACCGTTGAAACGATGTTGACTATGAGATTTATATCCCCACTATGAATAATATAGGCATGTAGACGCTGATATTTTCTTACATTATCATGTAAAAATATACCGAGTTAATTCTTATCCAATATCAAATATTAAAAATGCAGTCAAACCCCGGTTTGGCGCCCATGAATCTTTGTGAGCGGAACTCCCATCTTATGATTAAACAGGACAATCATAGTATACACCAACTCATAGTTTTACGAACGATCACTTAACGAATTTTCGCGTTAAAACATTTGAAGAAATAATACCCTTTTTTCGGTATACGCAAGGAATTTTCGCTAAAATAAAAATACACCAAGCTGTACGTATGTATGTTGCAAGCCCTGCCAATTGTCGATATCCTGAATCATTGTCCATGCAGTAGATTGTCAGAGAATCAAAGGATAAGGAAGTTAATGAGATCAGTGTCAATGTACGCAGTACTGTGTGTTTATATTAATTTGTAACTTCACATTAGTTATTGTTCATTATAATAAATAAATACATCTGTGTACTTATATCGCTAATAAATTTTAATTAATGGGATATTCATTTTCGTTTAACGAACGACTTTTAAGGTACGCATCCCTTTCGTAAAATGGGGAATTAATGTACCTCCATTTACCGCCACCCCTACTTCAGCGCCAATGTCAGCGATGGATAAAAGGCGGCGATAAGTCGGAGTCTGACTCTAAATTGAAGTATTGGCTATTTAATTTACTGTTGTTTTTACTAAATATAACCTCAGCGAATGAAGATTTCAACTTACATCATTATGGATAAATATCAAAAGTTGACCTTCATCCTCAATCAAAACGCACTTTTTTTCAATAAAATCAAGTTCTTGTTTCTAGCATCCTATAAAATAAAAAGAACTGCCTTAAACAACGCCACCTCTTCTCTCTTAAAAGGAATAAGTTAAAATGCGAGATGCTTTCACAAGAAGTTTGGGACGAGATAATGAAAAAAACTTATTTAAAACTTTTATAATTGAGTTACATATATTATTTCAAGAAAAATTGATCCTAGTAAAAATTAGATAGGCAATTTAAAAAAGGGAACTTTAATCGGCTTCTTCTTTAGGGAGAAAAGTTGAGAAAAATGAACGACGTGGGGTGTTAACTAAGGGATGACGAAGAATAATGGTGAATAAATAGATCAGATAAACTGGATTTTTGCAACAAAAAAAAACGTAAAACCTCGCAGCCTGCAAGTTCTTCTGTGTTTTATGCTTATAAGTATACGACGAGAGAAATATAATTATGGAAAATCTTTGATAAAAATTGGCAGATGAAAATGTTACATGATAATTTTTTCGTCAAAGTGCGATCTCGTTAAGATGCTGCGCGTTCGCTTATGCAAGCGATCGGTTCAAATAAGAGTCGCTAGAGGACAAGCTCGTGGAAAGGAAAGACTATATTACTTTGGCATTGAATAAGAACCGCGGCTCAAGTGCAAGAGGGGTAGGGGTGAATGAATTGATGAAAAGAGGAAAGACGAGCTCAGGATACGTACATTTGAGGAAGCGGAGATTAATTGAGACAGAACCGAAGTCGAATTTCAGAAACAGAGAGATACAGAAGGGCTTGCGGAGAGGCTTTTGTACGAAAAACCAGAGAACACTGCCAAAGCTTACTCGAGGGATCCGTAAAATAAAACATCCGGTCAGTCAGGAAATCACATCATATGTATATACATTACAATTTTAAGATTTTTATTTACAACGGCAGTATCCTTAAAGGTATGCATCCATGTGGACGATAAAAATTATTCCAGCATTCACTTGGCTACCTTGTTAAAACTCGGTAAAGAGGATAAAGTTGAGGACTATGGAGATCAGAGGATGAGGTTCGGCGGTAGGGACAGGCTTTATACGGGAGAGGGTAGAGGAACAGGGAGAGAGGGAAAGGAGAGAGAATGTCAGGGAAGGGGAGAGAAAATATATATAGAGAGAGAGGAGAAGGGAATAGGAAGCTGTGAGGATGAAGAGAGAGGTTTAGGAAGGGGGTAGAGAGAGAGATGGGGGGAGTAGAGAGAGAGAGAGAGAGGAAGGTTAAAAGAGGAAAAGAAGGGAGGGTAAAAGTGGAGAGAGAGCCAATTTCATAATCTCCACCGCTTTAGGGTGTAGGATGGTCCCGTAGTCTTTGAACGTGAAAATTGAATAGCCGGAGTAGCGTTTCTGAGATGACAAGGTGGGTGGGTTTGGAGGAGGTGGGAGAGTGAGATTGTGTGGGTGGGGGATGGGAGAGGGGGTGGGGAGGAAAGGAACTGAAACTGGGAGAAGGGGAGGGGGGGAGGGAGGGGAAGCGGAGAAGGGTGATAGGGAGGAAGATGGCAAAGATGGGAAGGAGAGGAGGTATGGTGGATGTAAGGAAGGACGGGAAAATTGGAAAAGGAATGAGCGAAGCGGTACGAGCAGACGAAGAACAAAAATGGAGATTTTTTTTTGGAAATAATGGACGTTGCCGGAAGGGTAGGTGAGGCGAGATGGGTTTAGGAAGAATGGGAGGAAGACTATTTCTCTCGCAGTCCTTGGGGGGGGAAAAATACACGGGGAGAATGGGTAATCAGTCGAATTGGAAGGAAGATGGAAAGGAGGGAAGGAAGGGTTCTTTGATACGGAGTGCCAATAAGAGTGACCCCAGTCTTTTTTTTTTCGGTAGAAGAGAGAAAAGATCAAGTGTACAGATGAAGATTATCGACCAGCAACACGTGCCAACCGTCGACGCAAAATTATATATTTCACGGTAAGCGAATGAAGTAAAACGGAAGGAAAAAGGTGAACTTTTATGAACACGGATATTTGATTTTTCCATAATAATTTAAATGTTTCATCAAAAATTTTATCCGATTAAAAATGGTAAAAATCCTGAATTTTGTTGCCTTTGTTTTATAAAATGTCGCTCCAGAGTTATAACTTGTGTGATGGAATTAATTTATTTTTTTCGTATGCTCCCTCTGGCTGGTGAAATGTTTGATGCAGGAGGTTTTTTGTTAATTTTGCAAAATATAATGGTCGTATTTATCAACCTATTCCTATCTTATATAGATATATATATGAATTAGTCCCTCCATGGCTTAAAGGAAAGGATTGAGGAGGTTTAAAACCATTCGAGAGTCAACTGCACTATTCCACGAAATTTTTATCAACTTTTATGTGGAGTAATCGTAATCGAAAAAAATCGTTTTCCATCCGTAGAAAATTAAACTCTGCTATACTTTAAATCCTCATATCAATCACGACATCTAAGTGAAAGTTTTCCTCGTTAGTCGAATATTTAGAAAGAAGAGTACGCTTTTTGGTGCGGTTTAAAAAAAATGCGCTTATAGTTTTACTTTGGCGTCTCTCTGTCTGTGCACTTTCTTAAATTAAGATTCTGACGAAACCGTAAAAGATAGAAGCTGAAACTTGGAGGGTAGGTTTATATACTGCTGTCATTTTGTTTTTATTTAACTTCGAGTTTTGAAAAATATACAAGTTCGGATTGAGACCCATTAAAAATATTTTTTTTTAATATCTCCGAAAGTATAAATGATGGAACGCTAAAAAAAAAACTGAGCGTAAATTTCCACATTAACGTCACTTATTCTGTATAAGTCTGAGAAAAGTCCAACTAGAAGGTCGTAATTTATGTTGAAATTAAAAAAATTCTAATGCGGATTTATCCATCGTTATTAACGAAAGCAATCTTCGTAGAAACTCAAGTAAACAAGGTCGTAAATACCGCTTTTAATAGATTGTAAGCCGACCTTTATTACTTTTTTACCTCTTTCAGTGCTATGACTATATTTTGCCTTTTCAAGGGCTACTTGCTTACATGACATAAAAATAAACATTTCATCAAGGCGTAAATACACAAGCAATGAAGCTGGATTTGGCGAAAGTGATATGATAGGAAATAAAATTATGATTTGAATGCAATACGCTTCGAAACGGATTGCTTACAAACAAATTTGGTTATTTGTTAAGAAAAGCTAAGTGAAAAAGTATTCTTTATAGTATAGTTTTCCGTAGACTAAAATGTTTTCGTATATCTCGCACATGTCCTGGAATTGACAGCGAAAGTAGATTCACTAAAACCGTTGAGATTCAAAAAGCACTTACAATAGTGTTTTAAATAATTTTCTATTGCCTTACTTGTATCTCCGATTGTATAAAAGAAGGAGAGCTAAATGCTTGAGTGTACATTTCCATAGCGATGCCAATTACTCTTGAAAGGTTTTTGAAAACTTTACGGATGCGGATAGGGAAACGTTCAAAATCATAGTACAAAAATGATTGCGCTCAAAATTAAACCAAACAAGGTTCTAGCGAACGAATATGGGCCAGTATAACCACAGGAAATATTTTAAAAACGCGCTAATTCATCCACGCTCAAGGATAAAATTCTACTTGTTATGATCACGGACAGTTTTTTAGTAAAATATTTCACTTCTCGAGGAATATCCTTTCTACGACTCAGTTATAACGTACAAACAAATTGTGGTCGTGTAATACCCCGTGGAATTGTTTTTTTCCTATTCATTTCCGCTCTCCTTCCTGCGGTGAAGTGCAAGTAAAGTTAATTGCATTTTGGGGAAATCGAGTAAGATGACGTCGGCACACAGCGGCCTTGCACGCACAGAGGGAAACTCTTCATTGGCTACATTTATCGAGCAAGAGATACTTCGCTGGTCAGAATGGGAATCAAGTTCAAACACCAAACCGCTTTTTAGCCATTAACCTAATTGAAATTGCACGTGAATCGGGTTGGGAAAGAATTCTCAGTTAATGGGAATTACACGAAATCTAAGGTGAAACGTTTCCACAAAATTTTATCCACTTAATATACACAAAACGCTTACTTTTAATAAGATATCAGCTCTCTTACGAGCTTAAGAAAAACAAATTGGGCGCAGTTTTTGGCCAGTTTTTCTTTGAGTACATTAAAGAGGTGATTCAGGTGAATATATATAATTTATTATAGTTTTATTCAAGTATAACCATGTTTTTTAAAACACCAGATTATAAGCTATTTTTCTAATTGTCTCCGTTACTGATATTAGATTGTACAACAATATTGCATCATATTAATGGATAAATGCATTTAATCAGGATCGATTAGCTTTAGCACTTTACGTAAAAATTTAGAATATATCAGATGTTTTAAAAATTAGGTACTTGACATTATAACTTAAGGAAATACTAAACTGATATGTTAAATATATAACTGTTCTGCCAAAATAATATAAATGCATCGTAAAGCAGGGTCCAAAAGATCCGAAAAAATGCAGCAAAAATTGCTAAATCGAAAATAATACAGGAATAATTTTAATTTAAATGCATTTGTTTTGTAATTTAAATGCTAAAATGATAAATACATAAATTATAATATAACACGTTTCGTATAATGGAGCAACGATAAGGTTTTATTATCCTATAATTTAAGGCTATTTACTTAGTTGTTAACTTCACTAAGAAATGCAATTTAATACACCGAAGTTTTTCCTCCCTAAGATGCGGAGATGAGACATTTGCGCTGGTGCTAAATTGTAAAAGACGGTAATCGGCCAATTCGCGACCAATCTGAAATTTTTTTGGGAGATTTGAAACTGTCTGAATAATGACGAACAACAGCGATAACATTTATATTCCTTGGCAAAACGAATAAGAAGCATTTTATTTTAAACAACAGAATATTGCAAAAGCACGTTTTTTTATTTAATTCGACGGAAAATAATTAAACCCGGTGTAAAGCTTCATTCCGAAAATGAAAACAATCGTTGCGAGACGACGAAGACCACGACTTGAGAGAAATAACAGATGAGGGCGTCTCCCTCGCTACAATGTTCATTATAGTACCCAGAAAATGACGCAAGTTCGCTCTCTCTCTTATCGTAGAAGGAATATTCTATGAATAGCATCGTAAATGAGGTTATTCTCAAGAAAACGAGGGTTGAGTCCTATATAAGACACCTATTCCTTAGGAAGATGGGTATGAATAGGATGGCGGTTGCAGCATGTTCCTACGGAGAAATTTCAAACGAGAGACAAAGAAAGAGACGCCCTTAAAAAGAGAACGAGACCCATGATGAAGAGCGTAGAAGCAAGAGAGAGAGAGAGAGAGTAAAGAGGGAGAGGGATGTGGAGCAAGGATTACATGGAGGCGATGAGAGAAGACAGACGAAGTGCGAATGACAGAAAGAAGGAAAGAGATGAACAATGAACGAAGAATAAAATATAGATACGAATTCACCTTGACGAAATTTTACATGCCTATGTAATTAAATTTAAAAAAAACAGTTTTCGGTCAAGCCTTATGGAGGTCATAATGAACCTGTTCCAGTGATCGTTTTCTCCGATTTTTTTACGAATATGAGAACTGCCTACTTTATCAGCATCTACTAAAAAGGAACTCTCAGCAAACAAAGTTATGAAGCAAAAAATGAAATTCTTTCAATTAAGAACGTTTCTCGTCAAATTACATATTGTTTAGATCGATTTAATCACACTCGAAACGTGTGACGAATGAATTGAGAAAAAAATGGAGCGCTAATTTAATCGCCGGGAAGAAATGCGGCGTACATGCATACATCTCCTTCACGGACTGCGTACGTTTTTATTTTGGTAAACGCGCATTCATTCAATCCAAGCGGGGAAAACGATTTCAATTGTTTTATTTTTCCCAGGGATGTACATAAAGACCCGAGTTATGTTCGCCAACCAGACCTAATTAAAAATTAACCTCCATAAAGTTCCCATTCCGAAAAAAATGTTAAGTCCCGTCTATGCGAAAAAAGAAGACGGCAGGAAAAACTCGAAGGATTTAACAGCGTAAACTCGAACAACGGGACGTAGCGGAAGGGAGAGGGATGGGGGGGATTGGGGGGGTTGACGACGAGACTAAAAAACGCGAGTGGAGAGTGACAGGGAGATAGAGAGAGGGGAGGAGGGAGGAGGGAAAGTGGAGAGAGGGAGATGGAAGCTTAAGAAGATGAGGTTTGAGGGAATTAAAGAACGGAAGAGTTCGTCAAAGCGGATGCGGATAAGGAAAATTATAAGTGGTCGGGTCGAAAAAGGGAGAAAGGGAGGATGCAAAAGAGTGACAAGAGATCTTCATTTTTAGGATGGGCCAAGATGTAGCGTACGTAAAGGTGGAGGGGTGGAGAAATAAAGGGAGGGGTTAAGGGGGGTGGGTGGTGGGGGAGAGGGGAAAGGAGGGTTTTTTCGACAGGTCATGCAAGGAAGGGAAAAGGAGAGATGGGGAGGAGGAGGAGGAGAGAGAAGGTGAGTGCAGAAGGAAAGAAAGAGATGAGTCAAGAAGTTCAGGTCGGCAGATGTTGTTTCGCGTGGGAGTCACGGAGGAAGAGAGGTAGAAAAGGAGAAGGAGAGAGGGAGAGGGAGAGGAAGAAGGAGAGGAAAAGGAAACGGCGAGGAAGCACGTGGAAAAGGGGACGAGGACGCGTGGGCAACTGAAGTGACTACCGCAGCAGCATGAGTCAAGGGGGAGTTTTTTTTTGAGTGGGATTTGTGGAGTGCTTAGTTTTGTTTTTTTTTGAGGAGCAAAAAAAGGATGAGAGAGAAAGAGAGAGAACCTTCTCTTCCTTCCTCTATCTCTCTTTATCTCGGCAAAGGGAGGGAGGGAAGAGGGAGGAAAAGGAGATAAGGACAAGAAGAGTAATTATGGTCGGCAAGCGCATCGCCACTTGTGAGTCAGTCACAAGGGGTGGATATAGCGCGTGTTTTATGCGGGTGTGTCTGCGCCGATGAAGAAGATGAGAGAGAGATGAAATTTCAAGAGAGAGAGAGAGAGAAACGCCGTAATACATCCCCTCCTCCTCCTCCTGAAGAACTGGAAATGAAGAGTCGGGTTATTACACACGAACTCCAAGTAATTAGGGAAAGATCCGAATATAAAGTGGTGCGCAACCGCCAATTTTCTCGAGTGCATTGTAGTCGCTGGAATATCCGCCTGCAGATAGCAACACAATGGCGTGATTAAGATTTAATCCCTTAAAAAACTGTTCTCAATTATAGGAATGTGAAGTGTTTTCTCCCCGACGAACGACATGCGTCTAGAGAGGGCTCTTATGGAAACGAAGCGCTTATAGAGCTACGTCGTGTTGTTTAATACCGTAACAAAACGCGTGGCGTAGGTTTAGAGAATGAAAACGCTGTGCGATGAACGATTCGGGATAAAAATGGAAAGGCCTTGAAGTTGACCTTACACTCGTAATTCATAATAAAAAATATTTTTTGTTTCGCATAGCAAGAACACGAGTTAATCCCATTAAATGCTATTTTTCGGGAATAAATAAACGCGTTCCATTATATTTTCGAATTAAATTCCTTTGGGTTTGAAAGTTTAATTATTCTTTTTCAGTTTCACGGCCACATTCATGTTTACACGAATCCTAGCATGTTATCAGATAAACTATACATATACATATCATGTCCCGAGTGGCAAAGAGATAATATTTAAATTATTCGTAGAAGATAAAGTCGAAAATAAAACTGTTTGGAGTCGCCAGTTATTACGGGATAAATAATAATGAGAGAAAAATTGACTTTTCTTTTGGCTTCAGGGGAAACAATCACGCTGGAAACTGCGATATTAACGTTCATGTTTTAACAAATTCAATCATTTCCCTTAAATACCAGAATAATAATGTTAGTTTTAATACCAAGATAAAGCGCCTAATAACTTCTTTAGCAAGTTGCACCGTCTTATCTTAACTGTGAAACCAAACTTTTCATTTCACTCTTTCGAAATTGTGACAATTTTATGCGGACGAAAGTTATGAGAAAATACGGTGAATACTTAAATGTCGCTTTCGATTCTTCAGTACTATTGCATGTAACTTCACCAATTAATATGTTAAATTAGTCACTGATCCATTGAAAAACTACTGAACAACTTAAAAACACTTCACATATTGACATGATGAAAAACAATATAAACCATCTTGAAATTCGTATAGCTGATTAATAAAAAAGTTCCTAGAAATGTATATACGCATTTTGAACGTTCAACTGTTTTAAATATATAGAGGAAGGTGAAAATTTATATTAATTTGCAAGAATAATGCGAAAAGGTGGTATAATGTCACATGGCCGCACACATTACTTCATGTACAGATTTAAATAGTGGACATCCTCACTTGAGAACGTAATTGGATTTGAAGTGATATTGGAAAACAAGACGATGAGACACAGACCAAAGACATTGGGAGCACTAATTCGAAGCTGTACCACGAACTTGTTTAATCATTTCAACGTTACGTGATAAGTTTGAGGCAGACGGTTCGGTGCAAGTTGCGCACAAGGAACGTTCCGAAAGATCTCGTTCATAAACTCGTGGAGAAAGTGCTGCGAATGTGTTGCAGGTTTTCACGCGGGCCGCATGTGACACAACAAGAGCGTTTTATGCGGCCTGCGAAACTGTGACTAAAAAGACATTTGTAAAATTTAACACACAATATCATGTGTGTATATGTTTTCTTATCACGACAATAAAACACCGGAGATTGAAATGTTAGTCCTAAAAACTTGATATAGCCTCGGTTTTCATTCATATGATAACTCAAAATCTCTAATTAACGTCGGATTTAATGTCTAAGCATTGACAACTTGAAATGCGGCCAAACGAAGAATTCACAACTGTAGAAAAGTTTGCCCACCACTGACCTAGAAGGTCTGTAGGGCAGTGTGCTAGTGAGAATATTGCCTACAAAAGTAGAGTACACCGGATTCTGCTAACTGCCAGTAGTACCAAGAGGAAGCCTTGTAGACCTAGACTAGATACCAGTGAAGTGGACCCAGATTGTCGCGTTGAATTTTGGGAATGGTTTCTACATGTACTCAACATGATTTTCACTTTAACTTGTGGGATATTCTGAAGTAGTACGTTATTTGAATAAAGTATGTACGTATATATTTTTAGAGACAGCTTGATAGTTCCTTATTAGAGCAATCAGAATAGAAAATTAAACCTTCACAAATACCCTTTAGAGCAACGGCAAATTTAAAAAAAATCTATAGCGTTTCCAAATTTAGCGCTGCATTGATCTGCGCAATTTCCATACAAAAGACTAAAAATGTATTCAATAATTCCAATAACCTATATTTTTATTTTCTGAGCCACGGTGCTCGAATTTCTCAAATGTTTATTTTTTCCTCCGGCATGCGGAAGTGCTCAACAAAATCGTAAAAAAAGGAAATAATTTCACGTGGGATGTGTGATGCAAATGGTTTTACCGGTAATTGGATGAGAGCTAACGAGTGGTAGATGGGAGGGGGGAGGAAGAAAGCACACTAGCGCCACAAGAGCGGTCTAAAAACCCAAGCGTCGAGTTTTATGCGAGAGAATATCTCGGAAATTGCGAGAACGAGAAGAGGAAATTAGTAGTGGATGTGCGAAGGGATTTAGAGATGGAAATGGTAAGAGACAGAAGATGAGGTCTTGATGCGGGATAAATTACGAAAGATAAAAGAGAACCGGAGAATGAGAGAACTAAAACGCGGAAGAGGTGTGTGTATAAATACGGCTACTGAGATCCTTTCCGTAGATGAGTCGAAACATGGCGGAAGACAGACGATAGACGAATTCCCGGAAACGTAAAAACTGTTTATATTTTTTTTTTACGAGCGGCACTCTTGATTTTCTAGGACGCGATATTGCCGATGAAAACTCTGCCTCGGAGAGAGAATACGCATATAAAGTCTTCCCTTCATTTTTTTTACGAGAAGACGCCGCATGCCGTCCTTAATACGAGTCGGAAATTATAAGCTGGTGAAGTTTCAAGGCGTGAATGCGTTTAAGACACGTGGGAAGCGTTTTATTTATTTTTTCCTCGCCTTGTTCGGAGCGAAACGATTTCATCGCGATATTCGATAAACCGCGAATAAAGTGAGGGGAATCTAAACGGAGATTTGAACAGACAACGCGATCTATTTTTCTCTCCTTTTCATCCTCGTGTTTAAAAGTAGAGCTTTGTTTTAAAAGTTATTAGCACGTCCGCATTACCTAAGTATCCTATCGAAATTTTTATTTGTAGGGAAAAATTGTTGAACATTTTACGGACTGGGCGTATCCGTGCAGTAGTTTCTATGGCACGCAATTGTGTGAAGGCTCCGCCGAGCGCTCAGTAGTAGGTACTAGTGTCTCGATATGGGGTGCCGACAGCATCTATATTGTATACATCAACTGCTGACCAGCCTTTTGGTTTAGCGGGACCATAATGTATTTTATTTTAAATATTTTATTTATTTTTCATTAAACATAATTCAACTAACTTACTGACTACATAGAACAGTGGTTCTCAACCGGGATGACATGGCACCCCTGGGTGACGCGACGATTATTGAGGGGTGACGCGAATATTTGGTAAATTCACAGTTTATCATATTCTGGCTTATAAACATAAATATTACCAGGAGAATTGACATTCGTGCTTATTTAAATGACAAAATGTTATCTTTATGTGGCAGAGAAAGCCCAACTTATCTTCAAAGATGACTTGCAGATAATAGAACTGTAGACGGGGTGACGCAGAACGGAATGAACTGAACATAGGGTGACGCAGGCAAGCAAAGGTTGAGAACCACTGATATAGAATAGGGTATAATTTCTATTTCCCATAAGATACAAAAAGGAAATTCTACGTTAAACGTATTTTAATGTTACATCAGACATCAGTATAAAAGTTAAAAGGTCGCTAAATATTGCAATAATTTTGTCGAAAAAAATAATATTTTCAAAACTTCGCAACTTCGCTTCCAACCTATGCGACCTCGGAGTCCCACTGACGTAGGTAATTCCCACATATATGACCATATTCGCAGTCCATCCACAAATCACACGCTCACAAGTCCCAATCGTCGATTCCAAAATGCACTAATAAAAATGTGAATGTAAATCAAATTTTTGAGCCAATATAAATTCATCATTCGATTAATTATTCATTCAACTCACCGATAGCATGTCGGAATGAATATTTATGAATGCGATCAAAATAAATATAAAAATATCAAACGTTACAACGTAGCTATGAAGCAAAAAATATTATGCAAAAATAAACTACCCACAACAAACCTTAAGCCTTTAAACAATTCATAAATATCTCGTTCGCTAGAACTGGCGCGTAGAATGTTTTAGAAAAAGCCCTTTCCTTCTCCCAAACTTATAAGCACTTATTTATTCAAAACGTTTCCCTGAAAATCCAAACAAGAAAACTCTTCGTATTTTTACCTTCTAACCAATATATATCATCTAACAATAAGAGGTAATTTCCCCACAAAAGTGTTTAAATTTTATAATTCCAGAGAATCCCTTTATTTTTAGCAGTTAACTTTAATAAATGTTCGATACACAACAATATAAATATACTCTACGCGCACGACTGCGCAAATAAGCTAAAGATTGACGTCTCCTTTTATTTTATTAAACGGTTTAAAGCATCGTATACAACAAAAACATCCAATAACCGCAAAAAATATCGATCCCTTGAAAAAGACGCGTTGGCGGTAAACCGCGAAATCCCAAAAACCACAGGAGTGCTCTCTCCGTCTGTCTCTCACTCTCTCTCTTCCTCTCTGTTAAGTTCGCTCGCATTCCACACTCGCGAACCAACGAACAACGGTTACCCATATAACGTTAACGGATTGGCTACAGACGATAGGAGAAATAGAGAAATCGGATTTAGTATATGGAGAGATTTTAACGGTTTGGAACAATGTAAAATTATCGAAGGATTGAGAATAAAAAGCGATAGAGTATTAAGGAATAAACTCCGATAAAATCAATCATAGGTGGTACTTATCATTTTATAAAAACTACGTTTGGCATGCTACGCTAAGCATACCCGGTGCGAACCGGGTACGAATCTTGCTAAAGAAGGATTTTTTTTTAGAGGTTTTGCGGATCCCCATTTGCGTAGTTATGAGGAGAACACGCAATATCCTTTGAAAGGGACATTGGTCCCATTGGTGCTTCTCGATAAGAGTACGCTAATGCCGGCACCGGGGTTTCTCTCTTCACTTGCTTTGTGATTTAGACTGAGAAGCCTGATAACGCTAGATTCGTTTGAAGTCACAAGGTCCCAAATTGAAAAAGAATAAAGATAAATCGTCATAAACACCGATTATTCAAGGCGGTGGAATGTCGGAGACTACAAGAATTGTGATTGAAATTTTAACCATAAAAACTTAATTTTCACTAATATGTGGCCTAATAATCTTTAAGTAACTTTCGATTTAACTTTAATCCAGCCCGCCGAAGAATTGGTAATTTTCAATGCGGCTCACCAAAGGACTCATTGCCACCAATGCGGCCACCATGAAAAAAAGGTTGCCCACCCATGCTTTAAGTTATGGTGACGGGAACGATAAAACAAAGGAAACGAGGGAGATATACGAAGAGGGAAAATTGGAAGCATTTCAAAAGATGAGACGGATGAAATAGAAGAGGTCAGAGATGGAATTTTATTAGGGAGAATGAAAATAATTTTAGTTGCGAATTAAAAAAATATTTTATGCTAAATTGCTTAAGTTTTAAACGAAGCTCAATAAGCGACAGACATTAAAATAAGTTATCCTGAATGTTATGCATCCCAAATAACGGAGTTTTTTCTCTATATCTGTTAAACATAGAATAACACGTCGAAATAGAGGATATAATAATACATGCATCTACATATTTTTTTTTTAAATAGGATATTATAATACTTATTAATATAAAAGTTAATCTCATTCTGTCTGGGCGTAAGATTTCAGGAATTAATGCGAATAACTCGACAATGGCATGTTCGATTTCGATGAATCTTCCAATATATATCAGGCGCGTCCCTTTGCACATTTCAAACGGGTGGGTGTAGGTGATGGGTTCAATTTCAAAAGTTTACATTCTCAATTTGATTAACACGCGAAAGAGCGTAGAATATTTTTTAGTTTTGCATCTCAAAAATAGTTAAAGATGATATTTGAACTAGGAGCTAAAATTATTTGGCAGAATAAACGAAATTTATTTTTCTTGAAAATAAAACTTGTAAGTTCCAAATTAGCTTAAAATTGGATTTTAAATCCAGGAAACGAGATCCATTCAACGATTTCATAATGATAAATTATTCTTTCCCACAATCATTTTACAGGTTATTTCCGTGTATTAACTCTTGAAATTATTGCATATATGCACCTACTAACAAACGAAGAGTACAATTATAGATAATATCAAGCGATAACTCTCAATATAACTCACGCACAGGAGACGCGATTGGTTGAGAGGAAGGGAAAGCAAAAAATATATGAATAAATACAAATGAAGAGATATTCACATGCATAAATCTCTTATATTGTTCACAGCTAACCGACCACAAGGAAAAAACCCAAAATAATACTGGACCCAAACCTTTGCCTATAGACTGCCATACTTCTTCATCACGCAACCGTCGGAGGAGAAATAAAATGGAGAGAGAGGAAAAAAGAATAAGAGACGCGAAAAGAGAAAGAGACAAGAGGTCAAAAAGAAAATAGACGAAGAAAAAGGAGCAGGAAAAACAAAAGCTCAAGGAAGCGAATAGAAGGAATGTGGGGCAAGAGAAGAAAGAGACGGAGAAGTAAGACGGGAAAGAGGATTTAAGGGAACCTTATTGCAATATCTGCACCCTTCCCGTAGAGGACACGAAAAGCACGCACGAGAACCGGGAAGAAAGGGAAGCACGCAAGGAGGAGGAGGGGGGGGGAGTAAGAGATAGAGAGGGGAGAGGCGTGTGAGAGAAAAGAGGGCGTCCCGAAATTAAAGGATGAAGGGAAAAAGAGGGTCCCCCCCTCCAATATACACCACTCCCTACCCCTCCCTCCCCCCTCGATACCTCCTCCGCGAAAAAGGGGGGAGGGAGAGAGAGATTTTCGGAAGGGAAGAGGTCTTTGTAGTCGCCGACAGAGATACTCGCGCTATGCAGGGGGGTTGGAAGAACCGTCCGCAATCCTCTCTCCCCCTCCCTCCACGTCCACCCACCCCATCCTTTTTACTCTTGGCATCCCCCCATCCTCTCTTTCAAATCCATCCGATGTACCGATGGGTGAGGCATGCGGGGAGTGGGTGTGTTGGGGAGGAGTACGGACAGGAACCCCTCCCTACCTCATCCTTTTCCAGCCTCTCTCTCTCTCGTGCCAGGGGTCCCGGATGAGCCCGCATTCCGTCCCAAACCCGGAAACCCAATAGCTCTCTCTCCCCTTTTGAGCGCTCAAGTCTCCCTTGAAAATCCCATACTCCCCTCTCCAAACGTTTCACCCGTCTTTGCTGCTACCTCACCCCACCCTCCAATCGACCCTTCAGCATCTCTCACCCGCTCTCTCTATCTCTCTCTCTCTCTACCGTCCCGAAAATCGTTCTAATCCGCGCTTTTAAGTCGTCTAGGAGTGTGAGGAATTCGATTCATCCGAGGGGAGAGGATGTAGGAAGATAACCCACGTGTGTGTGTGTATATATCCTCTGTAAGAAGAGTCGATATAGAATGATATATATATATAACATATCCCGCACACCTAACTTCTACCTCCTTCCCAAAACTCACAAAATCGGAAACCCAGGTCGCCCAATAGTCGCGAGTTTCGACTCACCAACTGAGCGAATCTCCGCCTTCGTCGACCTTCACCTCAAGCCCCTTGTCCAACAGCTACCTTCCTGCGTCAAGGATACGAACCACTTCCTCCATCGCCTAAAATCACTTCCTTCTCCCCTCACACCAAACACCATCATGGTCACCATAGATGTGGGCTCCGTCTGCACGAACATTCCCCACCCAGAAGGACTTGCCACTCTTCGAACCTCTCTTGACGAGAGGTCAGAGGAGAAGAAGCCATCTTCTGCCTTCCTCGCTACGCCGGCAGAGATGGTTCTCACCAAAAATAATTTTGCGTTTGGAGGGAGCCATTACTTACAAACCAAAGGAACTGCAATGGGCCTTCTTACGCTAACTGCTACTTGGGAGAATGGGAGTCCCAGCTCCTCCAATCCTCCCCACAAAAGCCTCTCATCTGGTTCCGCTTCATCGATGACATCTTATTGTGGCCCGATGGGGTGGAATCTCTTGATTGCTTCCTCCATACAATCTCTCCAACCACTGCACCCTCTCGTTCACCCACCACTCTTTCACGACAGAATCTACGTTCCTCGACGTAAATCTATGTCTTAGAAATGGACGCATCAGCACCTCGGTGTACATCAAAGACACCAACTACCAACAATACCCCCATTACACCAGCTGCTACCCACACCACACCAGAACATCCCCTCTTATTCTCTCGCCCGCCGAGGATATAGGATATGTTCGGATAGCACTTCGCTACACGAATATTGCACAAACATTCAGGAGGCGTTCCTCAACCCAGGCTATCATCCAGAATTAATTCAACACCAAATACACCGCGCCATTTCTTCTCCCCCCCTCCGGAAGAACACCGAATCCAAACCCACTTACTCAAAGCGACACTCTCACAATGACCTTCTACCCAGGGCTACACGAAGCCCTGAAAAACATCCTTGCCGCCGCCCACCCTATTCTCACATCCTCACCCACCACTCTTACACTCTTTCCCAAGCCTCCCATCAAATCTTTACTCAATAATTACTACTAGTTTTAATTATCGAGTTCTGATAACGGACGTAAACAATGATTGTTGTTTAACAATCAACTCTTGTGTATTTAACCAGTGCTACTGCCACTTTGATCCTCACGTGCCTTCGTGTATAGCGTGCATCAGCTGCTTCGACCAACCGTAGACTGCTCTTTACAAACATTGTGAGGAATAGTATTTAGAAGGCTCTGTAGCAATTATCTCGCAAATCACAGATGGATCTTAACGATCTTAACTAGCTCCTAGCTTTTTTCTTGTAATTTCTCGTTTCAAATTTAAGGCTTCTCATTGGCCGAAACCTGGCTCAAGCACAAAGTTTACGATATTGCGCAATATCGCTAAGCCAAAAAAAATCCACCTTTATGGTGTTTTGCGCGAGGCCCTTGCACATGCGAGGCCCTAGGCTGTCGTCTAGTTCGCCTTACGGTAGAGCCGCCTCTGCACATATATATATATATATATATACTATTACAGATTTAAACAAACACACACAAACTAGCGTAACTTGTACAGATCACATTCTTTTTTTCGATTTCTTTTTTCATGGTAGCGGGGAATGAAGGATGTAAGAAATCGGCTACGTTCTCAGGAGGAAATCGAAGGGGTAGTTTTTTTATTATTTTAAATCGGGTTGAAAATAGCAAAGGGTGAGGGTGGAAGAAACTGAAAGAAATGGGACGGTTTTTTTTATTTTTATGCATCTTTGGATCTTTCGCGTATGTGTTTTTTTTATACTGTCACGAGAGGGCAGAGTTTAAAGCCATTCGGGGCGGTAAGGAATTGGAGAATGCGATCGGGTGTCGAGGATCCTTACGCTAGAATGCCCGTTTATCGCCGTTCTATCCAATCTGGGATGCTGAGCGAATGATTTATGCATTCTCCCTCACTCTCTTTCTCTCTGCCTCGAGTGCTTCATGCGTGTGAGGCAGAAAAAAGGAGAAACATCCCTCGCGAAAAACAATCTGGAAAAGAGATTGGACCATATTCCAAGGGTGTTTTTTATATACGGCCCCTGTTTTTATTTTATTTTTATGGAGAGACTCGCGACGCCATCGCCGCTAGTATTTGATTCGCTCTTGTTTTTCAACCGATGAATTCTGGAGGTTCGATATAGATATATATATTCGTGTGCGACAGTGATACAGAGACATCCGGAGAATATTGTTTTTCGTCTTACGGAATTATATACTTTGGGATAATGGAGACAAACGGTTTCGCGTGGTAAGGTCTTCCTGGAACTTTTATCGTTCTTCTACCTGTTACAGGAAATCATGAATGAATACCAGATGGAAGTAATAATCATATAATAAGAACTTCGAAGTAAGCACATTATATATATAACAGAACATGTTAAAATAATAAATGCAATTATTTTGGCTATTTTTCACATTAAAACTATCGAAAATCTAACTGAGATTGCTATGTTCCTGTAAATTTTTATTAAGTAAATGTGTAAACATTCATTTACGGCAAGTAACTTAATAAATTGGCACCAGCATATCCCCACAAGATAAAGTAAGTAAAAATAATTTTTATTAAAATGTATGACACGTGTTCGAGGACACATCTTCCTTATCTTGGATAAATATCACATCATATGATCCAGAGTGAAGAAACACGGAGCATTTAAATGAGCCAAGAAATATCATCTTAAAGCTGAAATTGAAAGAAATGAACTAAAATTCTTACTTTTTTAATCAATTATAAGACGAATAAAAAACGTAAGGCCTATTATTAAACCTATATAAATCAAAGTAAAGGCAAGATCGGATCTGATAAAAATGGAGTATTAAAAATGTAGCTTGATATATGAAGTTAAAATAAACAATAATTCTAGGAATTATTACTACTGACAGACTAGGATATTCATGACGAAATATGACGAGATGATTCGCCTTACATTAAAACTAAAATGGGAGATTTATAACGTTTGCAAGCAGACAATTCTTACAATGCTGGAATAGGAAATGCGCTAGAATATATAAGGAGACAATTCCAAGAAAACTTGTATGAAAAAGAAATGAACAAATTTGTAAATATTCCTTGGGCAGAATTTCAAAAATTAGTTACTTGTAAAATAAAGGACTATCAATATGCGTTTTCCTAAAATATTTCCTCCGCTTATTCGTTAGAACTGATATTTACTGTATTAGCGCACGTCACAGCAACGCACCGAGAGTAAAAACCAGCTTTTAATCTCGTTCAATTGTTCAACGTACTTGTGCGATAATTACCATTACAATTTGCAAAGCTTTTATGTTTATTTGCCGTGAGGAAAAACAAAAGAAAATAGTCTGCAATGACTGCGAAGCAATATTTTCGCGTCTCCACTGAAACCGTTCCATTGATGTGATCATAAATTCATTTCGGGTTTTGAGGTTTAAGTTTCCCCAAATTATCATAATTGTTTCGCGATCGTTTGTGACAGTGGTCCTTAACCCCTGGGTCGCGACCCAAAATTGGGTCGCCAAACCATTTTGAGTGGACCGTCAAAGATTTTCCATTGCTTTCTATATCCATATATATCATTCCTCCTAACAACCCGTTCAATGCTAATTTCCTGAGAGCTTATTTTCATTTAGTTGTTAAATTCCTATTAATTGTATTACTTATTACAATTGAGATATTGGAGGAAATGGGTCGCCGCCACCAGAATTTGGGTGCAGCCAAAAAAGGTTAAGAACCACTGGTTTATGACATACTGGATGTTCAAATTGAAGTTGGGTGAAATGTGGATTTTTATTTTAGAAGCTTTCATTAAACTTTGCGTGCTCGTAAGTATCATCAAATCCGTGATCGTACGTTCAAATTTGCCATCATCATCACAATGGCTATAAATCAGGCGTTAACTTTTGGTTTATGGATTCTCACGGAAATGATCTTTAGTCATCGTGATATCAACGTTTTCATGGTTTCGTCGTATCCACTTTACGCTCTCGATGTTCGTAGAGACGTCACCGTGGAAACAGGCAGCTGAGATACCCGTTTCTAGGTCAAGGAATGAAGTACGCCAGTATACAGTTTCATGGCATGGATTTTGATTCCGAAATTTTATGCGTCCCATCACCTAGATTAAAATTGTGGGCACTACCGTATTCAACACTGGAGTAAAATGAGAAGAGGGCTATAAAGTGGGCTGTTTACTTGATGACCATATAAAATTTTCCCTTTTATTAATGCATGTAAACACGTTAACATGCACAAACCCGAATTAAACAAAAAATTGAACGAATTCAAAAGCAATTCGTATAAATTACCGGCTGCGGTGATATTATCTATTTACTTATGAACTAGCTAAATGACCAGCTAAAAACGACCTGGAAATAAAATAATGTTTTTAATCAATCAACAACAATGTAATCACAATTGTAAATATTTTGAATAACTAATAATCTAATAAATTGGCTGTTTTGTTCAATCGATTAATCAATGAAATTGTAAAAAAGTTCACTCAATCAATTCTATTCCCATTAAGGTTATGTAGTTCCGCGAAAAATCTTATTATTATGGTTGTCATGACGGCGAACGATTTTTCCCTCCAAAAACGTGACATTTTGGCGTTATAGATCAAATGTGTGGACAGATTCGACGCGCATACAAAAAAATACGGTAGAAAAACAAATTCCATCCTTTTAGTTGTTCTTTGGCTCAAGTCCCAAGTTTGTTCGATGATTATGAATAATTTTGAAATCTCTATTAATAAAATTCTGGTCTGTCTGTACATCAGTTTTTTTCAGAATTTAACTTTTATTGTGCATTTCGTCTGAAATTACGATGATTACAGTAATTTAAAGACTTGGTGTCTGTTTGTTTGTCTGTATGTCTGTTTGTTCCATCATCACGTCAAAACGGAAAGTCGCATTTTCATGAAACTTGGAATCTATCCTTAGGTCAGCCCAACTTAGCATCTAGGGTGTATGGTATACGGAAATTCTTGACGGGAATGGGGAATGTGGGGGGGTGCCAACCATAAAATTCACAAAATCTCGCTTACAATTGCTTTTAAAGCAAAAATACATATAACAAAAGTTGTTGCAAATTAGATTTTGGATCGTTTTGGTACTATACAAATTGTTGATAGGACAAACAGTTACTGAGATATCGACAAAAAACGAGATCGGGAGAAGGGAGTGTTTAGTCTAGGTTGTGAGACGTGTTCCTGATCAACGACGGGTACTTTCAGTTAGTGGCAAATAAAAAAGGCTTGCACTCTTCCTATGTCATTCGAAAGGAGAGAAGGAAATCTCCTGAATTCGAACCCGAGTCTCTTTTCTAGAATGTGGTTCTTAATTGAATTTTAATGTGCGATTGAAGCATTTCTGCCAAGTTCCAACCTTCAACCTGACCAGGAAATGTCAAAAAAAATCTGATGTGGCCAACACATGACTTTCTCCATATTTGGGATATAGATATTTAAATTATTATGAATAATAAGGCAAAATTATTATTTCGTATCGTAGAATAATAGTCGTCCTTATTGCCGTAAATTATATGTTGAATACGTTTGCAGAATTCACCGCTAGTTGGTGGCTCTGTATACCGGAAATTTAAGAATAAGTTAAATATCTCCGAAATGGATGGTTCTACGAAAATTTGTTTCAAGCAAAAATTGGAATAAATATTATTCTCTACAACTTTGGTCCTTACGAAGATTACCAATAACGATATTTTTAGGAGATATTTGACGGAAATCGAAAAAAACCGATTATTTATAAATAATTCTTAAACAATAACTGCCATGGCAAATTGTTTCAAATGAAAGTTGTAGGAAATTACATTATCTATAACTTTTGTATAGAATTGTATATAAAATAATTATGTTTTAACGGAGAAATATCGCAAAAACCGAATCGGGTTTCGAATAAACCTCGACTTCCGGTTTTCCGTTATTGTCCAAAAACTAATCAGTTCTTTGTGCTCATGTTAAAGTGTTATATATGAAGTTTGGTAACGATATGGCACGTACTTACGTACTTTTTGAGTTAGAGCACCCACAATCACATCCATCCATCCATCCCCCCCCCCCCCACACACACACACAATCACATACATCCACACACACATCATTCCAAAAATAGTCTAAACGTGTATTTCTGTTGAAATCCCGAAGTCGATTTTTTTCATGATCACAATACTTTCTCTATACTACGTATGGAGAAAGTAAAAAGCGTCGTTCACAAAATGACAAAAGGATTAAGTCTTTTATGTTAGTACGGTTCTAATATATTTTTATGGCTGGTAGATTTCATCTCCTGAATGCTTGGAATTACACTCAAATTAATAAATTAAGCACAAAATAGTTAATAACATTGATTAATAAATGGGCGAATTCAGTTCTCTGCAACAGCATTGTGAGCATACGCACGCACTCATGTACATAAACGCACACTGTAAAATGCAACTATTTATGGGAGCATAGGAAAATATTTGATTGGACGCGTGTTAATGTAGCACTTATGCCTTTAATTAAAATAATAAATATCTTTCGTCTCCATTTCGGTTGTTAAATGGGTACCGCTTGCATTACGAAATACTTCCAAGGAAAACTCACAAATCACCATACTGCTCTATTCACTAATGTGAAAATAAAGAAGCTCATATTCAAAGGAGATGTTACATCTGAAATAAACGGACAACGACAATTGATTTTCCATTAATTAAAGTTCTACCCAAAGTCAAATATCACCTCGAGGTTTGCGACATTATTCTCGGATCTCTTAACGACAATCGCTTGTCCAAAAATCATTTATTATTGTTCCAACATATTCAGGCAGTTCATTTCGAGCAGAAACTGAAAAATATAACTCGAAAAACAAGACTGACCATTTTAAGCAAGAATTTGTCTGACAGCGATGCGAAAGATATCCGAGTTTTGCATTCAACTCCCTACTCGAAAAACATATTTTCCGTAGACAAAAGGAAGCAAGGACTCTGAATCGAATATAAACCGAGCAGACGAAAGCGGAATACGCAAAAGATGGAGTAAATTTATCGAAGAGAAAGTTGCGAGCAGCAGGCAGCGAGTGAGAAAGATTAATCATCAAAAGAGAACGGGTGCGCGGTGCGTGTAAATACATAAATATATATATATATACGATAATATGAAGGATATGTCTCGTGGGATTTTAGAAAGGGAGAGAGAGCTAAGGAAAAAGGACAGAAGCATTGCGTTTATGAGAGGGATTTAACCAGCGAAGAATAGCTTAGATGGAAGAAGAGGGATAGGTTTAGTGAAAGCTAGAAGGAAAGAGATACGAGTGAAATAGTGAGAGAGAGAGAGAGTTCATGGGTGAAAGGAGTGGGATTTCGAGGATAAATGACCATAATAGAGAAGAGGGAATTGGCGGGGAGGAGGGGGGAAAGAGGGAGGATTGGGGGGAGGGAGAGGGGGGAAAGAGGGAGGGATGGGGGGGGTGGAGTGGGGGAGACTAAGACTTGGGGAGGAGGATTGGGAAGTGGAGGATTTAAGAAGAGGTTAAGATTTCAGAACTAAGTGGAAGAGTTATTAGGAGGAAGATGTTTGGAAAAAGAAAGAGAGAGAGGCTAAGAGGGTAGGAGAGAAGGGAAATAGGGTAGAAGGTCAGGAGGTTTGGTGAAGGATGGCCGGGAGAGGGATAACGTTGGATGTGGGTGTGTGTGTGTGTGAGAGAGAAAGAGAGAGAGCGAGAAATTGATTGAAACGCCGATTGAGAGGGATAAACTTCGCGGAGTGGATGAAGTGTGCCCGTAGGCAAGGATCTAGATGGGAAAAGGGGGATTGCGATAGGGAGGAGAATTGGAGGAGGGTGGGTGTGCGATAAGAGAAGACGGAAGGAGGAGAAAAGTAAGAGGTAAGGAGGGAGGGGATGGGATGGGGAGGATCCTCTGACTGCGGAACAGCGCCCCAGTCTTCTGGGGATGAACTCCTGAGCCTATATAATGGTATTTGTAATTTCGGCCGTGACAAAAAGGGTCTTTGATGACTGTCTTTATCGATCTCCCTGGTAGAAAAGGTCATTCCGTTTGATAACGGTCTCTCTCTCTCCCTCTCTCTCCCAATCTCTCTCCCTCTCACTATATCCTCCTCTGTCTCTCTCTCATTTCCCCCTAACCTTCTGCCTTCCAGTTCTTCTGAGACGAGACTGGAAGCGCCGGAATGTTTCCATAATTACGGGGTTCTCCGGCAATCCTCCAGGGATATTTCATCGTACGAGGACTGCGTTATTTCTTATCCATCCCTTGAGTAGCGAGCACTTTGCTGGTGCTGTATTGTACCGCATTTAGAATTCACGAAATCATTTGAAAAATCGATATTAAATCTATTGAGTTATATGAAACTGATGCGACGTTTTATAAGGCTGCATACTTACAGTCGAATTTTGTTCAATCGAACGTCAAGAAGGAAGAAAAATAATTACTAATATAAAGAATTTGAGTGAAAGAAGAAATTGGATATAAACGAATGCTAATGAGGAAAAGTATCATCAGGTTAAAAAATTTCGCATGTAAAAAAAACTCGAATGTACGCTTGGTGGAGTTGATGTGTTCGTTTTGTGAAAGTATTTCCGCTTAAATTGCAGTTGGTTGAGTGGATTTTCTTAACGGACACCTAATTTTCAGTGCCTCCTATTCGAAATGCTATCAACAGAATTTTATATTAAAAAAGAGGTTGATCCAATCCGTTCAATTTTCGTGAGGTCGCGATCACGGGGCAATTAGCGGTTAATTCACGACGTATTCGACTGAATGCGAGTGCGTAGCAAAGTGAATAGCAATGCAAACTACGAGCATTGCGAACGACGGAAAACGCATTTTTCGTTCAAGACGAATGGAATCGTGTAAATCTCTTTCGTAAAGTAGTACGCCGAGGGAAGCCGGGGCGAAAAAAGATTACAGAAACGTTTCGCACTGCTAACGGCCCAAAATCCTAATCAGGTTAAGTAAATAGGAAGATCTACCTCCTTTCCCTGGTTTCGTCGAATAAAAAGAAATAATTCTCTTCGGCAGCGTCAGGGACAAAAAGTTCACGTTACCCGGTAACTACGGCATATTCATTTGGATTAGAACGAAACGTTCTCTTTGAAAAACATGAAGGTGCGTTATGCAAATTTCCTTCCGTTCTCTTTTTCATCTCCCTCCAAAAACCATCTAGTCCCTCTCCCCCCCTTCCTCCCTACTCCCCCTCCCCTTAAGAAAAAACCTATTCACTCTCCAAAGTAGCCCCTTAAAGAGATTGTAGAAACAGATGAAGGCGAGAGGGGTTAGGCGGGCTAACTACGCAATACATCTCCGGAAGAGAAGCCCGCAAACACCCTTGCAGACACGCCTCCGTTCCTTCCTCCCACACCCTCCACTCCTCCCCCTCCCCCCCTCCCTAGAAGCATCCACCAGCGCCTCGCAAGAATTTCATCCGAGGAGTTCTTTCTCTTTACACGCCCCTTCTCGCCCTTCCTCAAACCCCCTCCTCTCTTTCTCTCTCTCTCTCTACCCTTCATTGCCTTCATCTGCATAGAGAGCCACCTCCCAAAAAGATCCCTCCAGGCTCATTCCCTCCTTCACCTCTCTCTCTCTCTCTCGCTCCGCCTCCTCCAATTTCTCCAGAATTCCTCTCACAACTACCCCAAACGCAGCTTTTACCAGATTATTATTAATGCGCCTGTACCAAAGAATAACTCTCTCTCTCTCTATGCCTCTTTTATCTCCAGGCATCTTTCTTCCTCTCACTCTCATACTCTCTCCATTTTCCACCCCCTTCCCTTCGTGGGTGTTTTCCTGCGTGGTCTTCTACTATGATGGCCAAGTCAGGTCTTCCCTAGGTTTTTACCGCAATTACTCTGCCTTTTTACAGAAATTTTCCGAATTTGTAATTTGGTTTTTGCTTGTATGTTTTTCTAGTTATTTTCTGGTTCTTTTCTGTGAAATTATTATTACTATTTTATTCTCATTTGTAATTGTTGACGCAAGGTTAAATGTAAGAAAGGACTATATAGTCTCCATTTAGCCCTAATAAAGTCGTTTTGTCTGTCTGTCTGTCCATCTTCCGTCTCTCCGCCTTCGAATAAGCTCCTCTTTCACGCCCACGGTTTTCCTCTTGAATTCCGCGCTCGCTCCCATTTCTCTCTCTCTCTCTCCCTCCCTCTCTCTCCCTCCATTTTGGTGCTCCTTTTGGAAGAAATTTCACGTGAGCTTTCCGCGGTTCATTTGTTTTTTGTTTGCCTTTGTATGCATTCTCCTCTCTCTCTCTCTCTATTTCTCTCGAGCATTGTTTTCGTCGCTATCAACTTGCGACTTTTATAGCGATTACACTAAGAAACCCGACTTCATCGGCGACTACGTTTTCCTAAGGAGTTTTACGTATTATATTTACTTATCGTCATATATATTGGACTCTAATTTCGATAATTCTTCCAAATGGCTATCTCTGCCGTTCACTTCGTAAACGTGGAATGCTTATTGTTAATTAAACCCGCGAAATGAATGACATTTAATTACATGAGTAACATTAAACCAAAATAAGAGTACTCTTGTCTCTCGATAAAGAACGAATTGAATGACAAGTGCGCGTAATTACAACATTACGATTTGCTGTTAAAAAAAGAAACGCCGAAAGAAACCGTCCAGAGAGAACGTCGAAGGAAATCATCAAAAAGCAGAGGGCCATTAAGATCAAAGTAAAAAGAATTAAACATGGCTAAAAATCCGTCCCGTCATCTTATAAATGCATTTAAGTTCCATTCAACATCCATGTTCGGACTACCTTACACGTATTCGCCTCCATCAATTTCCTTATTTTCACTTCCTTTTCTCCATTTAATTCCTCGCAACTTGATTCATATTTCATTTAATTATCCCCCGAACTCCTTCCCTTTTTTTTTATATATCACTCGTCTCCGCTCATTTTCCCTCGAAATTACCCTTCCATGCCCGTCGTAATCTCCGCATCTCATGTCCCTCCGCCGCCTCTATCGCTTCCTACATTTTCCTCTTCAGAATTCATCCCCTTATCTCCATCACTCTTCCACTCAAGGCTCTCTTTATTTTCCCTCTCCTCCCTCTCTCACACTCGCTCCTTCCCTCCAATCTTTTTCCTCCTATACGTAATAATCATTTCCGTTTTACTGGCCCGTTTTTTCTGCACTCACGGCAGATATAGTATATATGAAATTAGAATGCCCTTCACTCCCTTCTCACTTGATCCAAAAGCTTGAGGAGGAGTCTCCTCCTCTCATTTCCACGGGAAAAACCCCACGAGCAGTCATCATTCCCCTCTTTCCACCCGCCTTCCTCTCTCACACTCCCCCTCCATTTCCTAAGTCTCCGCCCCCCCCTACCCCCCTTCCCTCTTTCCCCATCTTACCTCCTTTTCGCATTCCAAATGTTTGTTTAATGGTTCAGTCATTGGGAGAGGAACCCGGAAAGATGAGGTAGAGAGAAAGAGAGGGCGGGAAAGATTCTTTTCCTGCAGGGCGAGTGGCGGGAGGAAGAGGGAGGGGAGGCGGAGATTGGTGGAGAGTGTGGGAATTAATGGAAGGAGGAGGAGGAGGCTGAAGTTAAAGGAAGGTGCCGCGTGATGGAATGAGGCTGCTCAAGAAGGTAAGAATGGAGTCGGTCGAGAAGAGACGGGAAAGGGGGAAGGAGGCGGAGAGAATAAGTGGAACCGAGAGGTGTTCAGTTTTACAACCAGACGGCGCGCATTGTCCGGCGAATTTGGGAGTTTCAAAACCTTGTTTGAACCTTTAGAATCTCCGTCGAAAGATTCGTTATTCGACGCTGACGTTGGAGAAAGGGGCTCCGAGTCAAAGAGGGGACTTTTATTTTGGAAAACAGGCGTCTTATGAAAAACCAGCGGTAGAGAATAAAACTGGAAGCGAGTTCAAAGCCGAAAAATCATATTGACTAATAATGTTAATTCCTTATGGCTGAAGTCGCAACATAAAAAATAAACGTTATCCCAATATTCATAGAAAGGTTGGGCTACAAAGCAGCCGTCATCGGCTGTAATTCGCCCATAGTAGATTCTGAAATTTTATTAAAAAAAGAATGTTCACTAGGTTTTCCAACTTTTAATGGACCTCGAAAAAACATTGCTTTTCGATTGTATTTCAATAAAATTAGTAGGATAATAAACATACCGATAAGTTAATCACCTATGTGGAAGATTAAAAAAAAGCAGCGGACATATTATATTGGTATTTTAAATTTTTGAAGCCATATGAAATGTAAAATAATAAATATTTGACAGAGAGGCACGAAAACAGTTATAATTACAGGAAGAGAAAGGGAAAGATAGGCGCGTGGAATCGAAAGAACAGGAGAAAAAGAGAGGAAGTTAGGAAAAGAAACATGCGACTGTGAAGGAAAACAGGAAGGAAGACTATGATGAGCGCGTATTAGAAAAATGAAAAAGGAAATTATTAAAGTGAGGATAAAAAAAACAGAGAAGGGAAGAGGAGAGGGAGAAAAGAGAAATGAATAGGGAATGGAGGAGAGAGGAAGACAATGGGGTATCGATTACAATGAGAGAAAGGGGAAGTTTGTACAGAACCGGAAAATGATTCCAATAAAAAGGAAACTGTTTCTTCAAAAAAAAATCGGAGAAGGGGAAAGAAAAAATAAAATAACGGAATAGGAAGAGTGGAAGGAGTAGTTCGAAGGACGAGGTGGCAAAAGATTTGCAGGAAATGAGAGAAGAAAAAACAAGGGTGTGATAAAGTGATAATAAAATGGATATATATATATATAAATTAGTTGTGTCTCTTTTGTGCTGACAAAGGGAGCATCCCGAAAGTTCCAATAACTTCTACAAATGTGTCTCTCCAACACCGTAAGTTTATATATATATATATATATATATATATATATATATATGCTTACGGAAGAGGAAAGGTAAATGAGGATATTTAGGGCAACTAGGTGTTGAAGGAAACCCAGTGAACACTTACCGGAAGGAGAGCCGCTGGGGTGCCGGAGGGACACATTTGTGGAAGTTATTGGAGCTTTCGGGATGATACCTTCGTCATCACAAGAGAGACACAAATATATATATATATATATATATATATATATATATATATATATATATATATAGGGTAACTAGGTATTGAAGGAAACCCAGTGAGCACTTACCGAAAGGAGAGCCGCTGGGGAGTCGGAGAGAGGCATTTCTTCAACGCCCCAAATCTCTCCCCTCCCCTATCCCACCAAACACAATCATGACAACAATAGACGTCTGCTTCCTTTATACAAACATTCTCTACCACGATGGACTCTCAGCCCTGAAGAAATCCCTTGACTCGAGGCCACCCGACTCAAGACCCTCCTCCCATTTCCTAACGGAACTGGCGGAAATGGTGCTCTACAAGAACAACTTTACCTTCGGAGGGCGCCACTACCTACAAATAAAATGTACTGCGATGGGCACTCGCATAGCACCCTCATAAGCCAATGTCTTCCTAGGTAAATGGGAGGAACGTTTCCTCGACATACACATCGGAACACTCCTGTGGCTGATTGTGAGATATACTGACGACATTTTTCTTCTTTGGACACATGGACCCGACTCACTCCAATCCTTTTTACAGCGCCTCTCTTCCCACCCTACGCTCTTCACCCACGACTCCTCCGCATCCAGCATCACAATTCCCGGATCTCGACCTCTCCACCCGAGAAAACCAAATCCACACGAAAGTTCACCTAAACCTCTGCAATCGCCTTCAATATCTCCACTTCCACAGCTGCCCTCCAAACTAAAACTTCAATCCCCTACGCCCTATCCCGGACAGAGACTCACTCTCCGAGTACTACTCGAAAAAGCGTTCCTCCAACGCGGATACCTGCCGGATTTAATCAGAGGCCAAATCCGACGGGCAGTCGCACCCAGCACCCTTAACCTCCACTCTAACAACCCCGCAAATCCCGAATATACCCCCCAACTCACCCCAATCATCACCTTTTAACCCGGCATCCACGATACCCTAAGAAATATCTTACAGGCAGCCCACCCAATCCTCACTTCCTCCCCCAACCAGGTCTTCTTCCCCACACCCCCAATCCTCTCCTTCCGCAGACCTCCCAAACTAGCCAACATCTTGTGGAGAAAGAAACCCCCATCACCCAACCCAACCCACCCTCTAACTCATTCTGAAACCCCACCACTAACATCACCTACCCCATAACTTCCCCTACCAACTGCACCAACCGCAATGTCATCTACCTACTAACCTGCACCCAATGCCCCGCCTTTTACGTTGTCCTCACCAGCAATCCCCTCAACATTAGCATAAACGCACATTGCAACAGCGTTATTATTAAACGACCGCTACCCGTGGCCGTTCATGCGAATGATCATAATCTTAAATTCAATGTTTGTTTCCCGATGAGGGCCATTCGCACCCTCCCGGATGACGCTACGTCAATGGGAATTGGCCCACATACACATCTTAAACTCTTTCTCTCTTTCCGGCCTTAACCTCCGTTAATATTTCCTTCTTTCCACCCTCTCCCCTCCTCCTCTGCGTCCTCCAATCCCCGATCTTTCCACGCTCCCTTTCCATCCCCACACCTTCACCCCAGTGTCACTGCCATATCAGTTGTGTCTCTACCGTGCTGACGAAGGGATCATCCCGAAAGCTCCAACAACGTATACAAATGTGTTTCTCCGACATTCCAGCGGCTCTCCTTCCGGTAAGTGCTCACTGTGTTTCCTTCAACACCTACTTTCCCTAAATATCCTTATTTACCTTTCCTCTTCCACAAGTGTGTGTGTGTGTATAAAGTAATTTGAGAAAACGAGAGATTGAGACAAAGGACAAGGCGGGGGAAAAAGTTTTAAATGAACAGATAACGCAGTCAATATCACGATCGCACACCTTTTTTCCATTTCACAGGAAAAAATTCCTCCATCTCACCTCTGACATCGCTATGCACACCAATGGCAACCGATACGACATAGACGAAATTCATCTATCACAACAAGAGGAGATCCCATTTATTTTCAGGTGTGCAGCTGACCATCCAGCTCGCCTCAAGAAATACCTACCGGACACGTACGACAGGACGAGTCGGACAGACGTGCGCCGAGTCTCTTTTTTTCCGAACGAGGAAGTTTAACGGAAAAAAAAGGAAGACGAACACGTACTCGGGGAAGGAAGGAAAGATAGACACAAGAGTAACACCCAAATGAGTACACAGAGATAAACGAAGAATAGAAGTGGGAGTAAGAGAGAGAGAGAGAGAAATGAGAGATGGAAGAGAGCGGTATTTTTACAGCAGGATTGCTTTAAGCCTTGAAGCAAAGGGAAAGGAGTGCGCGATGAGAATGGGAATACGCTTCAGTGGACTTGATCCTAAAAAGATTAAAAGGGTTGAAACGAGGGAGAGAGAGAAAGAGGAGGGAGGGTGGGGTGGGGAATATATAGGAGGAGGAGGGGGGGGGGGAGGACTCTGCTGGTTGAACTGTTGGGGTTGTAGAATGGGAAATGGGATCTTCTATGGGAATTCGTTGGTGCTTTGTGAGGTTCAAATAGACGTTCGATATGTGTGTGTGTGTGTGTGAGAATTGCTTTCCCGTCTTCTCTCCCTCCTTCCTCCTCCATCTCTCCCCCTTCACACAGTTCAATCTCCAAGCCTCCTCTTCCATCCACTTCTCTCCACTTGAAGATGAAGACGTGGCTGAGAATGGGGGAAACTGGAGGAAAAGGGAGGAATACGTATATATTTTTTCTGTTGTCGTTGGAAGCTCTCTCTAATGGGTTTAAGGTGTTCGTGAAATAGAAGGGGGTAAATAACCCTTTAGTTTTATGGCTCTCTTCTCGGGCGGAATGAGCACGCGATTCGAAGATTTCCCCCTCCCCCTCTCCCTTTCTGATCGACGCTCGATTTTCCATTTGGCCGGCGTCATAATTTTAATACCAAACCACCGCGGTGGCGCCAAAGAGGGAACGCTTTGATGAACCACATAAATTTGGTTATTTGTAACATCTACGTCGATATGTTTTTGTTTTTAGCTGGAACCTACAGAGAAGACGGCATCTGCAATTGAATAAAAACGTCTCCTACGAAACAGATACAAAATTTTCCGAATACATTTTAAGTAAACTAAAAAGATGGTGCCAGATTGACGTGCGGAAATCCGTAAAGCCTAATATACGTATGTTGGACTTACTTTTAGAAAAAGTCCATCCCTAAGAATTAATTTTGATTAAATATATACAAAGTTATAGTCAAGTGGGCGTACCTTTCCATTTACGATACAGTTTTGCAATTTTTAATCTATCATGCGAAGGAAGTAAAATTTAATTTTAAACCTGGAAGGCGTTGAAACGTACAATTTAAGCCTCGCGTTAAGTTAATAAAGTATTTTTAAATAGAAGATTTTTGGAAATGCCACATCAATCAATTTATCCATGCATGGAATATACAGATTTCAAGGAAAAATTTAGATAAGCGAAATTAGGCAACTCGACAAAAAAATTATTTTATTTTACGCGTTAAGGCAATTTAACGTTTGATTTCTCAATCTCGAAGGAGAATAATAAAAACAAAAGAACGAGGCGTCTTGTCAGGACGCAACTATTCGCAATATCCTTTAGCCTCTCGGTACAAACTTCCACCCTTACATTTTCTTAAATACTACAGCGATACTTGCGTGCATAAGCGAATAAATCCATCGCCTCTGTCTCGCTTGGTAATTTAATTAATTCCCTGAATTCTAGAACCAAGAACAATGGGGAGAGTGAGAGAGGGAGGGAGAGAGAAAGAGAGAGGAGGGGGAGGGAGAGGCACGGAACAGGATTTCATCCCTCCTCCTCAAAGTTTTGAGTTCCGTTTTATGCCCGGCCATCAGGTCCTCCCTTACTCCCCTAAACCCCTTCCCACCCTCAACCCCCTTGTTCCTCCCCTCCACGACCCTCAAGAACTACATTGCTTTGTGTTGAACCGAGGAATACAGGCAAGCAGATTCCCAAGGACATTGAGAAAAAGTCTCCCTCGATCGGCAAGAGAGAGAGAAAAATAAAAAGAAAGAGGGAAAGATATACAGTGTGGAAGAAGGAACAGGTATATAGAGGGGGAAGAGAAAGAGATATAGAGACTTTGTAAGGCCTCGCGTCTCCCCCCTCCCCTCCCTCCCTCTCAACAATTCCCACTGGACCACCCGAAGCTGCCGACGCCACTGTTGCTGACTCCGGGTATTTCGTATAGCGCGAAAAGCGGCTTTTCTCAAAGTGGTAGGGATGTGTCTTCCCGACCTCTATCTCAGTCTCCTCACCCTTCCCCTCCATCTCTTCGCCAGCAACACAATGGGCAAGAGGAGGAGAAGGAGGAGGGGGAGAGAGATAGTGCGAGGTATGGGAGGACCTTTTTAGAAGACTTTGGTCACACAAAATCCATTCTCCCCCCACGCTTTTCCTCGCTCCTACGAATTGTCCTCTTCCAAGAGCGCCACCCCACAAATCTCAATCTTCCGCCACCGAATGAGGAGAGGGAGAGAAAGAGAGAGAGAGCTAGTCGCTACCACCGCGCCCCTAGCGACGCAGAGCGTTACTTCACGATCCCCTCACACACACACACACACACTGTCCTATGTATACACGCGCTATAAAGGAAGGGGACCACCATTGCGGGAGAAGACCTCCGAAAAGCCAAAAAACTCCACCTTCCGTCGTAGTGAAAAAGTTTCCCTTCCTCCCTTTAGGTCTTGCGAAAGCAGCAGCAGTTTGAATTCGGTATTTTTCCCACTTGCCCCGACGGTGAATGTAAGAGAGAGAAAAAATAAACCAAGAGAGAAAGTAATATATGGATCGGGTTTTCGGTCCTAGCGGGATACCTTGGGGTATCTCTCTCTCTCATTCGGACAAGTCTGTGGGGTTATTTTATTTATTTTTTATAAAAGAGAGTTTCGGTTTGGTTACAGATCGTGTGTTTGTAAGCTTGATAGGGAGGTGGGAGGGAGAGGGTGGGAGGGAGAGGGTGAGAGAGAGAGAGAGAGAGAGAGAGAGAGAGAAAAGAATCGGTTTTCTTTTTATCCTTCTCTTCCAGGGGGAGGTTTTTTTCCGGTAGAGTAAGATCTTCTACTTCACGAGGAAGAGTGTAAGATAAACACTGTTTGGGAGCTTTCCGAACTTTCTCTCTCTCTCAAGACGAGATTCCGTTAAGAGACCTCTAAAAGGTGAAGCGATTCCGTTTTGAGGGGTTTTCGATGCGAGTTTATATAGAGGCGAATGCGAGATCGGTGGTTCCGAGTTTGGGACGAGATTGAAGGTGGTGAGTGAGAGAGGAAGGCGATGAAAGAAAGAGAGAGAGAGTTTGGATGCGAGGAAAAGAGGTCCCGAATTATCTTGCTGATTTTTTTTATACTCTCACACACACACAGTCGTCCGAATACTCGAGGCCGCGCACTCTCTCTTTATCTCCTCTCTGCGAATGCTTCTCCGAGGAGTCGTAAGATAAACAAAATGATCGGTTTATTGAGACGGCGCGTAAAAACCTTTTTCCATTTCTTCTTGCCCCCCTAACTCCCATTGACCTTGAAGTGAAATGTCTTGCAATGGGAAGGAACGGACCAAAGAGTAAAAAATGGCTTTCGCGGCACCTCGGAGGTTCGCATTTCTTTCGTAAACTTTCGGGAAGAAATTTCTCCAAGCGTCGCCGAAACTCACAAGAGCGCGGATGGATTAAGGGGGGAAAAATCGACAATTCTTTTTGTGAAAAATGTCCAGACAAAATCATTATTATATCTAATTAGTTTGAGAAAAAAATATAATTCAGAAAGAAATATCATTGTCGTTCGAAAAATAATTTATAATAAAAAACTAACATTTGGACTACAGTATAAAAACTCCGTAAAAATGTAGCTATGTGATTTATAATGGGTAAGGCCTACTGAAGAAATAACAAAGTCTGAGGAAATGTTCACACTTAAACTAATAAGTATTTCCACTGTTTGCGTTATGTATACGAAATACGATGTTGCTTGTCTCAACTTTGCGTAATTTACTAATCATAATAATGGAAAAAAATAGATCTAACTTACCCGAGAAGCTTCTATTAAACGTAAAGCACATTCTTCTATCGATTTTCTTCGTTTGTCAACCTGAATACATATTCGCAAACGCATAAAACTTCATTCTAATCGGCGAGCTAACGAAAGCGTAGGTTTACGCAAAAAAATTAATGAACAAACTAGATCCATTTTTAAATTCGAATTTCTCCAGAAATATTCTCCACAAAAGCTCAACAAATTCCAGATTTAAAAAAAAGCACCTGCTCCGATTCCAACCCCGTTTGTCCGAATTCCAAAGCACGAAACATTTCCCCCCCCCCCCCCCCTCCGACCCACTAGTTCCGCTCCGCTGCAAGGACTGTGCACACCACCCCCACGGGGGAGGCAGCAGCATTGCGGGGGAAATGGAGGAGCACCAACGAGGGTTCAGTTGCGTACCCTAAGGGTGTCACCGCACGGGTCCCATCGCCCTTCCCCTGTTTAAAGCCCAGGGGGTGCACTCGTGCAAAAAAAAATACAAAACCACTCCCGTGTCCCAACGAGCCGTTGCGTTTCAAAACGATTCTCGTGTTTGCTTTCGTTTTCAAAATTCATCTTTTCTGCTAATTGACTGCAAGACTCCTCCCTCCATATCCCTCCCTCTACTCTTTCTCTCCTCAAGGGAGAGAACGAAAGGAGAAATAAAAACCAACGCACCAAAGGCACGAAGGGCTATTTAATGTCGGAGCGGCAGCGGGAAATTGCATCCGATGTTTCCAGAGGCAAATTTTAATTCACGTCGGAGAATTCTTTTTTTTTCGAGTTGAGACTCTTTTTCGGGATATTTCGCATCTAGCGGAATATTTTATTTATTCATATTTAGTTATTCACAAAACCAACCAACCAATTGGGGGGGACCTTGTGACTTCAAACGACTCCAGCGCTAGAAGGCTTCTCAGTCTAAATCACAAAGCAAGGGAGAAGTGAAACCCGGTGCCGGCATTAGAAAAACACCAAGGGGACCAACGGCTTTACGTCCCTTCCGAAGGACGGGGCGCTGATTTGCGTGTTCTCCTCTAAACACGCAAATGGGGAGCCGGGCAACCCGATTCGCACCGAGTTTGCTAAGCGTAGCAGGCCAGCGCCCGCACCACTACGCCACGACTCCCCATTCACAAAATGTTGCAAAGGATGATCTCTTATTTATGATATTACATTCCAACTGTAATGGGTAATGCAAAGGGCCCTTCAGGTGGGCTCACTCTTGACGGACAATGATTGGACGATATACACTCCATGATTTTATCCAAGTTGATCAATTCAAACAAATTTCCGCCTAAAGTTGGAATAAGGTTAACCGGTTCAACAAGACGTTTTATCGAGTGCCGCAAAATAGTGCCAATCGATGTGCACGCCATCTTACATCTTCCGGACACACTAGCCTATCCAAGGAGAGCATTTCGTATGAGTCATCATCATAGGTAGTCTGTCCGTAGACAGGTCCGTGATTATTCATGGTTAAACCCGGTTCTCCATATACTCCTATTTCCCGCAGTCTTCTTCATGTCTTTCCCCTTCAAGTCGTATATGAGTATTAAATGATTATTCATTGGCAAGAATTTAAGTTACAATTTCTCTTGATCAAGCAACGGCGAACCTTCCAAAGAGTTCCAGTCCGATAATAAGGCCACTCGACCTCTTTTTCTTACATCCGAGAATTATCACTTTTCCGAGAGCCAATTTTAAAAGCGCATGGATTTTCAAAAACATTTCATGCAATTGAATGTAATTATATTAGCCAGAAATATCTTCTTTCTCTTTATTAGTAAATTTCAATCGGCGTTTCTGAGGTTGTAAATAACTTAAGCTCCCTTATTATTTGCTTCGTACTTGGAAGTCATTAGGTTTATCCGCCGTTCCACGAATACGACCAATGAGGTATTGAGGGTAGAGAAACAATTAATAATTATTCGCCGAATGCACAAAAAGTGATTATTTTGGAAAAAGTATTTCTCGCTCCGATCCTTTCGCAATAAATCTCCATCTTGGCTAGTTTGAATCATTTTTAGTGATTATTTTAATGAAAAAACAATTTGCCGGTTAAGGTGTTCTCGACGAAGCCGAAACATAACGTGTGCCAGACTTCTAAGGCAGTGGTTCCCAACCTTTTCCGGTCAACGTACCGCCTGGCTTAAGAGTAAGGTCTTATGTACCCCTTCTCAATTTTTTAGAGGTAAATTTTACTGATTGAAAATTTGTTGACTGAAAATTAAAATATGCAATGAGCGCTAAGTTTTTTCTCGTATTGTATTCACATATTAGTTACATAACTTTAAATCCAACAAGTGATACTTCATGTTTCGATTATCTTTATAGGTATAAACAATAGGCTGATGTTGCTCAAAACCCAAATTTGAATGTGGAAAAAATGACGAGTGCTTATCTCTGTGCCCGTTATTTCAATAAAAAATCAGTTCAGAAGGTTTAGGACTATAAACATGTTTTAAAAAGCCAAAAACAAATCCAAATGCCTGAATAGAAAATAATATTGAATTTAATAAGTTTTGGCGAGGCAACAGATCCATAGCGATTTTGAAAGACATCGTGTAAGCTCTTTTGAGTTTTTGAACGTAGAATTTTTTATATCGAATATCTCACGTCTCCCTTGGGGGTACACGTACCTCAGGTTGGGAACCCCTGATCTAGGTGAACCGTATACGCACGGGCATGAAATAATTAGGACGAGACCCATTTCAGAGACTTCGCTATGCTTCCCTTTTAGCCTACTTGAAGTGACAATGGAAGAAGCCATGGGGATTCTCTCTCTCTCTCAGTTTGCGCCCGCTGGTTGGTTGGTCTGTAAGGTCCCAGGTCCGGAAAAGAGACGGCCGGGCGGAATGGAGAAGAGAAGGGTGGGAGGAGGTTAGCGACTGCGATAGCTAGCCGGGGAGACAAAAGACAGCCGATGAGCGTATCTCGCGACCACGTAGAGAAACAAGTACTCCCTCCGGGAGCTGCCTGGAGACGGGGTCGAGGAGAGAGAGAGCGAAACAAAAAAGAGACACCGAACAGAAAAGGGACGAGAGACGGGCGAATGAAGGAAAAAAAATCGCGATGCAACAAGGGGGAGGAAATTTCGGCGAAATAATTTTTTTCGAAAAAGAGTTAAGGGGTAAGGAGAAAAAAAAATCCACGGATACGTATATTACATAATAAACAGGAAAGACGTTTTTCTCGTCGCTTCGCGCATTTTATTTTTCGACGTTGAAAAGCGGACGGTGCTCGAGAGGAGAATGATGGGATTCCTTTCCATCCTCTCTTCCCTCCAACAGCCCTCTCATCCTGTTACGAGCCGAAAAGATAGGGCTATAGAGGAAGAGAGAGAGAGAGAGAAGGGGGATATTAATGCGGAGTTGAATACTATCGAAGATTACGCTTCCCTTCAGCGCCTCGCCGAAGGTTTTCCTTTTTTTTTTCGTGCCAACAGGTTCGTGGCGATGTTCTCCCTCTCATTGTTTGAGTTTCGTCCTTCCAATGTTTTTCCTTTTTTTTGTTTTTTTTTATAGGCGCCCTCGTCCTCGCCGGTTGGTTGATACGGAAGGAGGAAGAGGAAAGAGGAATAGGAGGAGGAGACGCACGGTGACGCGAGGAAGGCGATTTACGCGGGGAAGGCAAATGATAATAGAATTTTAGCGGAGTGGAGAAAGGGGAAGAGAAAAGAATGTGTTCCCCCCCCTCCCAACGCCATTGTGCTACCGTGTTTATATATTAACCTTCATTGTCTTCCTCCCGTCCTTGCGAAAAAAAAACTGCCCTCTTCACGCAATAAGCCTTTCTATCAACTCACCAAATATCCTGCTTTTCCCCGGGAGCATCTTCATTCTCTTTAATATTCAAACATATGGCTCAGAACATGCGCTCTCGTCACTCGAGGGTAAAAAAATAGTTTCGTTTCCGCGAGAGAGAGAGAAAGAACCCTTGAAATAAGAAAACCCCTTTCGGACATTTGGCTTTTTGAAAAAATTCATGAAATAATATTAACGCATTATTGCATCGATTCCGCTTACGTGATATTGCATAAAAACAGCGTCACGTGCCAATAAATAAACAAAAATAACGTTACTTTTGATTTCCACTATATAAAATAAATACCTATATAAATTCACACTAAATGTTTTTACCTTCAAAACGATTTAGGGAACATGTTAAAATATTCTCTATAGAGAATCAATCATAAAGGAATGAAAGACTCACGATAGATTTATGAGAAGTTTTTAAAGTTGCGTTCATTAACCGATGCATTAAAATACAATATTATTTACAGGCGATGGTTAAACTAAACAGATTATATGAAGTAGACTCAGATATGTTGAATATGGCATAGTTTTCGCAATAATAAGAGCCTTTCTATCATAAAAACAGTGTAAACATCTGCGAACGCTTTCACGCCATCAATCTCAGAGGATAATTCCATCGGACGATTCAAAATCATCCTCCAAACAATAAATTTTATCGGTCTGTCAAATTGCAGCTGTTTCCATTTCTTGATTTCTACCCGAAATGACATTTTTCACATCCCTGTAAGGCAGTGGTTCTCAACCAGGGTGCCATGACACCCCAGGGTGACGGGAGGGTTACTGAGGGGTGACGCAAATATTTGATAAATTCACCGTGTATCATATTCTGGCTTATAAAACATAAATAAAACCAGGAGAATAAACACGCGTGCTTATTAAAAATGCCAAAATTTTATCTTTATGCGGTAGGGTAAGCCAAAGTTACCTTTAAATGTGACTTGAAGTTAATGGAACTGTAAACGGGGTGACGCATAAGTGGCCATGGGATGACGCAGACAAAAAGAGGTTGAGAACCACTAATTGTAAGGAGTACTGAATCTCATTGTGTGCTTTTTTTAGAGTTTTTATGATATGACGAATATCGGCCATGTGAAACCTTTCGGCCAAGAAGCATGCTGAGAAAGGAAAGGGTAATAATTTAGATGCAAATGGGCGATCCATCTTCATCAGTCAAAATTGATATTTTTTTATCACGACTTCCATCCACCGTGAAAAATCGCCCGCTGAGCAATTTTAGTTTCCAATGAGCTGGCTTTGCGTTGCGTAAGACGAACTCTCCTCACGCGCCAGTATACAAAGCCGATCCGTGAAATTTGTTTTATCGATTCGATAATAAATTCGAAGTGAATTTAATACCTGCTCGCCCGTTTATCCGCGAGGGATGACGAGATCGGGCGGAATAGCCAAGTTTCGTAATCCTGTAAATACTTCCTCACGTGTCTCTAGCGATCGAAAAGGGTGAAGTAAGCAAGCCCGAGAAGCGCTTGACGGGTTGCACTTTCACTTCAACTCTAACCTGTCGTCTCTCGGGTAACGTGCAAAAAATTGAAAGAAACGACGCTCTCGATGTTAGTTCCGCTTTCTCCCGCGAGCAGCGTCAGCGCTCGACGGACGATTTCTAATCTCTTCGATCGAGACAATCGCACCAGTTAGCGCGGGGGAAAAAATCTTCGGGAGTGCATTTTATTTTTATTCTTCAACCCGACGCGTGACGAGCGATCGGACACGCTTTCATTCCGTGGTCTACTCCTCTTGTAGCGACCCATATTCTCCGGCGCGCGCTCTCCGAGCGGAAAATCGTACGGAGGAATTAACCCGGCCGTCGCGTCGCCGCCCTGAGTTCCCTTTCGCTTCCCGTTCACGACCGCTCCGCTTAAAATCATTCGACACGCCGTGCATTGTCGGGAGATCTTAGCGACACGCGTAACGACGGAATTAACGTCGCGTGGAAACACGTTTCTCACTCTGGAGAAAATTGAGACGTGTAAGTATCCTTACAATCGAGAGAAGAAATATGGGATATATTCTCGCGTTGAAATGTGTACGAGTTAAACTCTTTGCGCCTTACGCCGACGTCTTTAAATATTTTGATTCGCTTAAGATGTTTATATACTTCCAAAAATGCACTTAATTAATCAAACAAGTTAGGAAAGTGTACAGCGTACCACAAATGGGCGCGTTTCGGGTAATGGAGTATTTGAAAGAAATGATTATATAGACGTTTTTGAACTTGTTCCTTCGTTGAAAATTATTCATTTCCTTTCACTTGCAAAACTCGTTGAGTATACATAAGGAAAATAGCGTTTTAAAGTTCTTTTCTTCGTCATAAATAAACCATTTTCTTCCTATTTAAAAATATTGCATTCACACTTAAGGAAATCAAAAGAATTTTTGTGAGATTGTTTATGTTAGCAACAATGCATGAAATTTTAGAAGTTCAACTGGAATGAATTTTGATGAAGGCTACTCCTATGATCAAAATGTATAGGAAAGGAAAGACTCTACTAGGTCTGCAAGTTTATTTGTAAACTATTTTGACATGACCAATAATTTACGAGTCATGGCGGAAAGTTTATTTTTTGTGACCAGTAAAGTGGCACCCCTGATTGGATTACGTGGTTCATTTATGTGATTTTTCTTATTGTCTTTGACTGTAAGTCCTTAATATAACATTTCATGAAAATCAGTTGGGTAGTAACCGAGAATGAACATGCGGACAAACGGACAAACCAAGGCTAATAGGCTGCCGGAAGCGAAACGCTCCTAAAAACTCTTTTATTGATATAGAGACATAGAAGCCCCCTACAAGACAGTACTCATAGCACTGTTAACAAAAACCTAAATAAGAATAATTTGAACGAAAAACTATTTCAATAGAAATAAAAAGTTGCAGGTCATTTACCTGAGGTTTACCTCACCCCAACGGAAATGGGATACCGATAATAGCTCAAGAGGCTGATTCGTCAGACAACACACACACACACGCGGAACTGTATTACCGAAAATTCCTCATCGTTGTTCAAGTTATAAATCGTAGGTACTTTTTAGTGGGACTTGGAGGGAATTACAAAGCAATAGGATTCTCCTTAGAATTCCTTAAATATTTATGTGCTCTTAAAAAAGTGGACTACTGCTACGCCATATCCGATGTGTATGTCATAGCCTTCCTTATTGTCACTCGTATCGCACGAAATAACTATTTAGAATAATTATATGAATTAATTATTTACCAATATGATTTCTGAGGATAAAAATTGCAACAAAGAGCAATTTTAATAAAGAAGTTAAGCCTCGCTGTCTGCTAAGTGATCTAATATTACTTTCTAATACATGCGATTGTGTTGCATGATCAGATCCTATGCATTAGTGCTAAAGAAAAAATATAAGAAGAATATTTTAAAAAGTTCAAGAATATTTGAAATTATTTTAAATCAAATAGAATCCATATTTCCTGAAGTACATTCGTCCAACACTGATGCTATGTAAACTAAGATGAGAATTGGAATTGTGGTCCGGAAGATGGTTTCACTTACGTTGTGATATGAAAACGACATGTTCAAATGGTCGCGAGTCAAAAATATACAATATTTAGATTTTCCAAAATTGCAAAATATGGAAATGATCAACAATCAATCCATTGCGCATTTAAAGTTTGAATACTACGTTTTCGAAATTTTGAGCAACCTCGAGAACTTGAGTCAACGAAATGTTAATGACCTTTAGGCCACCGGGACTAGTTTCACGAAAAAGGGAATCGAAGATTGGAGTTTGCACGAATCGAATATTTCGGAGAATTTTCGAAAAATTTCGTCGTGATTGAAGTCTGGGAAGCCGTGAGAGACTGACAGTGTGCCAGCGGCACTTTAAGTGAGCCGAGACTTTCGACAAAAACATTTCTTTATTTATCTCGGATACCATCAAAAGACCCTGCGGACCTTTCCCCACGAAAGATCAGACAACTTCAATAGCACCGCCTGCTTGGGAAAAAATTGCAAATGTAAGAAAAAAACATGCTCGCTTTTACGCTCGGGTTGAGAAAAGTCGTTCCCCAGAAGGAAACTCTCAATGACACCCACGTTCGCACTAAGATATCGGTTTTAGTATGTTCAAAGCTCTTCGTTCACTTATATGAATATAGGCCGAGTATATTCGACGAAATCTAACTTGAGCTCTGACGAATCGGGAGATGGGGCTACGTTGCCAAATCTCACACAAGAGACCAGTGTAGATCGATAACAGCGGTTGTGCACAATGTGCCAACATTGCTGCTCTGTGATTGGCTTGAGCTCTTTCTTAGAGCTTCAGCACTCAATTTTTCTCTGTTGTCAGGACTCAAATTTACCCGATTATTCTCGTGTTTTCAGGAGTTTTATCATTTGTAAAACAACAGGGTATAAACTTGGCTAAGCTTACTCATTTTACGAAATTTGAAAATTCCGATAACTACCTTATTATCAGAAGACAAAAGTTTCCGGTCCACTGGAAAATTAATATTTCAAAGGAGTGTCTTGTTTTTAACAAGCATGGAAATCTCTTCAAGTGGCTTTAAACATTTTTATTTAAAACTAATTTTATTTTATTGTTTTCCTCATAAAGGAATTCTTTAAAATTTTAAAATTGTCGCATACGATTCTGGCGCTGTGAATGTTGATTCCTCCCCTTAAAAGATTGCCTTCATTTTGCAACGGCATGTGGGGCATAGCGTTCCAGAATAACAACCGCGGAAGACACCCTTATTCCTTTTCTAGTTAATAAGGCCGGCGATGAAATAATACAGTGCGTGTGGGATATGATGGAACTTGGACCAGAACTTGGAATTGGTGATTTCCCGCAGGGCACCGCTCGGTTGCCTGTTAAGTTGCCCAACTTCCTAGTTATTCCCAAAAGATGAAAAAAAAAAAATTACTCGAGATTTCGAAAACCGTTACTTGAGGTTCTTTTCAGAGATAACAATAGAAAAACTTTTTAATAAGTCTTCTCATGAGATTCTCCACAAACTTAACGGGGAATTTATATTTTTCGAGAAGCCTACTCAAAAGGATGCTACGTATTTTTTTTAAGTTCTCAAAAAGCACATCAGAGCGCGTTAAGCTATTATTTGATAACTAATTAAAATACGATTTCAGTCTATTATTGGACTGTCAAAATCAAACAATTTTTAAATACATATACGCAATTATAATAGACTAAGTTTTTAATATTAATACAGTATTCATCTTTACTTAAATTTTAAATTTATAAATAAAAACGATCCATAGAGTAAATTAATAAATATGATTAAATATATTTAAAATAAATCCTTTGACGATTACAAAAAAAACTAGTTACCTACTCATAAAAAATGAGAAGCAGGCATGACTAAATAATTAAAATTCCACCCATTCTCCCTCATTCTATCTCATTTCTTTCCCTCCGTCCCTTTCTCCATTTCTTTCTTCCCCCCCCTCTCACTCTTTCCATGGTAGCTAGTAGAATATTACCCCTGTATTTTATGCAACCGGCGGTGCATATACCGTGACACGGAAAATTGAGAATTTTCATATGATTAAGATATACCTTTTCATTCGTATAAGAATATCTTTCTTCTTTCTTGTACAATTAGCGTGTAAATTTACGATGAAAATGAAAAAAAGCATGCGAAACGAGAATTTTCGTTTACAGTGTTTTTACTTAAAAAAAAGCGGATTGATTTTTCCAGAACAAAAAACTCAGCTTCTAAAAAAACTCCTTTTAAAATACGCTCCAACCGGAATCGCTTCTAGCCGCATTCATCCGGATCGCTAAATTGGACCAAAAAAAAGCTCAAATTAGATCAAAGAGAGATGACATTAAAATTTTTCTGGCACTTTTTTAATCCGATTTTTCTGTTCCCCCCCTCTCTCTCTCTCTCTAGTTTGAGAGGACGGAAGAATTCATTTTTTCCTTTAATTTTCAACTCCGGCAAAATGAATCCGATATTTTTAGCACGCATGCTTTTAATAAAAAAATTCTCGATTAAAAAAAAATGGGAGTTACCGGAATTAGACCTCACGTGTTGAAGATTCTCCCACTCCACCGAAAAAAATTCCCTCTCATCCCAATTCGTTCGCTTTCCTCTCTCTATCTCTCTCTTCCTCTAAAAAACCCCATCCTCACTTACCAGTCCTACCAGATCTACCTCCTCCCCCACCCATCGCATTTCCCCGCATCGTGACCCTCAAATAAAAATTGACACTCCATCCGGAGGACTCCGCGGAATTCGAAATTTCTTTCCCCGCACACTCCACACCCTCCCCCGCGCCATCTTTCCGCAGACTACCAACCAAACACGCGCTCCGAGAGTATTTCATTCTAACACGGGAGCCATTTTCGAGATTTTCTCTCTCCCCCGAAATCCCGCCAATTTTTATTTTCGCCCGCACTTTTCTCAAGCAACCGTTACGTTTTCAGCATTTCCCATCCTCGCGAAACCCTGACCCGTTTTCTATCTCTCTTTCAGTTCTTCTCTCTCTCTCTACGACACGACGACGATGCGAAAGAAACTCACGAAACTATTTGCGAAAGGCTCATCGGTACTCCAAAATAGCATGCAAAAAAGTCCCAGGAGTAAAGTGTGCAGTGAACATAAACGTGTGTGTGTGTGTGTGAAATAAAAAAATGTATGTAACGCCTTAGGGAATGGAGTAGAGAGATGTCGCCTGCGCGGAGCAATTTATCCGCTGCGATGAGGGTAGCGAGAGGTTGGTTATATAGTGCGGTTCAAGGAAAAGGTCCATCACCCACCCCCCTCCCCCCCGCTTGGGTTTGCAGGTGGCGTGGGAAAGAGAGAGTGAGAGAGAGGGAGAAGGCTGGAACTGGGGGACTTCCCAGAGGGTTGACCGGAAGTCACGTCACGTCCAGAGGCTCGTTAGGAGCCCGTCACACAGGGAGACATATCAAATCCACCCTCCTACCACCCCTGACTCCCAACTCAGCCCCAATCTCTTCTTCTCTATGCCCCAGCTCCGTTCTTTCCAAAGAGCCGCCGACCGCCTTCCTCATACCCTAACTCCACATCCCTTGTTCTCTCGTCCCCTTCTCTTTCTCTCTCTCCACCTCCACACACACACACACACACACACACACACACACACACACACAAGCGTCTCCAACTGCCTCCCTACCCGAGTTTCTTCCCTTTTACTACAAGTGCCCGGGAAAACGCTTTGCCCTAGCCTAGTGACACGTTCTTTTTCCTTAACTCGGAAAAAAAAAACATTCCACCTCTTTATAACACAACTCGGTTCCGACTTTATTTCCACTCCTTTTTTCAGTAAAAAAAATAGCGAGATTTTTATTTTATACTATCAACGTTGAACCTTACGAATGCGAAAAAAGATTTTTATTTCTTCCTTGTAGGAAGAATTTGTGGAATAGAGAGAGAGAGAGAGAGAGAGAGAGAGAGGGAATGGAACGTGGAAAAACGTCGATTTCTTCTTTTTTATATACTCATCCGGACTTTTTCCAAGAAAAATCCTTCTTTACTTACCCACCTCCTCCGCCCTCGCCCTCTCTCTCTCTCTCTTTCTCCCTTCCTCTCTCAGACGCCCTTATCAGCTCCACGAACCCCGTCACATGTCCTCTTACTCCGCCGACTCAACTACTAAGCCACTTGCGAACATTGACAAACTTTTCCCACGAGACAGGCGAGAAATAGAAAGAGAAGACTTCGTTAAGGGAGGGTTACGAAAGTGAGGAAGAGGAGGAGAATTACATACCTTCCATAAATAATACTAAAAATACTCGGGGATAGACACGGCGTTCCTGTGTGATTTTGGGGTCTTTCAGTAGTAACCGCCGTTAAACGTGAATCGACTTTGGAAGCGAGTATCGAAGAAATCGTTGGAAAATACTTTCCATTTAAAATTTTAACGTTATTGCGTAAAATTTCGGTATTTTTGTATGCTTACAATCATCGTATGATAAATATAAATTCCATACGCTAAAGAAATATCTTCAGTAAACTAAGAGTATTTTGATTTAAATTCCCGCTGCAACTGTGGCCCAGAAACACATCAATGACAATCAATTGTGATTGTAAGAATGACTTTATCAACATATTACGCAACACGAATGCTTTAAATAATACAGTAGAACTTGGTTATAACGCCGTCGGTTAACACGACAACTCGGATATAACAGCATATTCTTCAGGTCCTATCCCCGTTTCTACAATATTGCAATATATTCACCTCAGTTATAACGTATTAACGCACTCGGTTATAGTGGCAATGGAAGTTAGTAAGTAACCAATATTTGTATGCGTATGCACATGGTTGGTGCCACACGTTTTTATGTGTGGTTGAGAAGAAGAGAACTAATATCATATAAATGTCGTTACATGATTCAGGTTTTATTATTCATTTTTGCTGGTCGCCAATACATTGAAGGACAAAACTCAGCCTCTTGATCCCCCCCCCCCCCTTGGTGGGGAGGGATGCGACAGCGGAAACTCTTTACTCAGTGTGGTTCGCACGAGATGTTTTCTAAAACCAAGTCGGTAGACGTCAATTTTAATGAAACAACACTAACGGAACGTAGAAAGTTTTAAAAGTTATGAAGATATCAATTCATGTACAGAAATCGACCATGATGTTATAACAACAGAGGCTCAAACGGACCTAGACATTGTGTGGGAGGACACGGAAGGACAGCACAGAAAGTGTAGCGAAGAAGAAGATGAAGAAATGGTAGAGGATCAAGACGAACCGGTTCCAGCGGTTAATGAAGCTATGCAAGCAATAAAAGTGATATCACGGTTTTATGAATTGAAGAAGACTAATAAAAATACATTTAGTATTATTCACTACATTTCAAGTTGGCACATGAGACAGAAAAAAATATCAGATTATTTTACTAATCATTAAAAATATTGTTATTATGTTTAATGTACTTATTATGTCATAATATAATATACTAAGTATTATGTAATAATATAATGCAATGTTTAATGTACTTATTAGATCATAATATCAAATTTAGAATTTGGAAACTAATTCTATGTTCCCATGCACCTCGGTTATAACGAAAATAAATTTCTAGTCCGTTGAATGCCGTTATAACCGAGTTCTACTGTATCTAAAAAAAATCCAGTCTTTTATATCCTTCTTTACATAAAAATTCCTCTATTATCTTTATCATAATTGCCGTTTTGGATCACAAAAGACGAAAATTAAAAATCGGAAGGGGGAAACATTTATGTTTATTCCTTTGATGCGTTAATGGATATCAATTTGGGTGTATAAAAATGCACATCTTTTAACTATATCACTTAAAAATATTTTAGCGAATTGAATGCTTTACCTCTTGAAAAATAAAATGAAAATCTATCCATATTACGGGGATATGGCAATGGAGAACTTGAGTCGAATTACTATGCGATGTACGATTTCAATCATTCATCCCCTTAAATTCAGTCATGCGTGAAGATTTATGTAATTAATCGTAATTATTTCCCCTTCCCTCCCCCTTCTCTCTCTATCTCTCTCTCACTCTACGTCACCGGCAATCAAAAGCCTTTAATAAATAATACTCACCGAGCAGATAGATGATAAACGCCGAAGCGGTCGATTAAATTCTGCGTCATATCGATTCCGAATAATTCACCCGCCTCGAAAAAAAAAAGGATATACTACGATTACGACGCAATAGTCGGGCGTTAATGGAGTGACAGACGCAAGCGAAAACTCTCACGGAACGGCACTGAAATCCGACGCAAACCGGAGGAACCGGAAATTGCGCTAGATATGGCGGCGAACGAGACGACGGGATCGCGAAAATTAAATCGCCGGGGAAGTCGCGACGGAAGAGGAGATGGGGGGGAGACAGCAAAGTGAGTGAGAGAGATGGAGAGAGAGAGAGAGAGGGAATGAAAACACGTGTCACACCTCCCTATCTCGATTTAAAAATATCTCGAATATATTTACGTATTTCCGCACGACATCTACATCTACTCATTTTTTTTAAAATTCATTCTTTCGTATTTTTTCTCCTTTTTTTTAAAACGCGCTGTCGGAACGCATTCCACCTTTACCCCAATTCGAGAGCCTTTCTTTTCACGCCGCGAGCTCACAAAAGTGACATCATTTACGACACGATCTTTTTTCCCTCTCTTCCTCCTCCTCCGCTCTCACCTTATGTTCGGAGCCACGCGCGAAAAAGGGCGTGACATTTCAATCCGTGACGAACTGCGGCGCTCTACCGAAAGAGAGAAAAAGAGGGGAGAGAGATAAAAAATTAATAGACCCTAACTGTTTCGCGGGAAATCCCTAGGGAGAGGTGCAGAAAGAGAAGGAAAGAAAATAAGAGGGAGATGGTGAAGTGAAGTCGGGAAAAGGAGACCGTGGGAGAAAGAGGGAGGGAGGTTATAGGCTGAGGAGGAAGCGGCAGGAGGAGGTTAGAGCGGTAAAAATATTTTTAAAAAAAATATAATATAGGATAGTGGAAGGGAGTGTAAAAATATCGTAACAACAAGATTAACCTTTCGCGCGGAGCCATACGTTACCATCGCAGCCTGTGTCAGTAATGTAGAATCGATTCTTTAAACAGCCCTTTTGCGAAAAGGGGGAGGGTCGAACCCTCCCCTTTGCCCCATCCCCTCCGTCGTTCTCCTCCCTCGCTTTTGATGGTAGCCTAGGAACGAGGGAAGGACAGACAGAAAGTACGAGGGAGCATCGCCGACATTTTGTTCGTAAAAGGGAGAGAAAGATCTTTCTATATCTCTCGCTAGTTATCCCAAAAACACCGACCTCCCTTCGTCCCCTTTTTCCTCACTCCCGATACTTTCCAGTAATAGCACCAAAATCGTTCAGTCGACGCCAGATCTAATACTCCTTTCCTCAGATCTAAAGCGTCTATAATACCTGCTCTTTCTAGCCTCAAACATGCCAAGCTCCGCCTGCCTAACGTGTATCTCCCTTTTTGAATCCTTTCCTCCCTTTATAATACGTTCCCTCTTTCCCTCTCTAACCTCAACACACCTCCCTTTCTCTCTGTCCTTTCTCTCTCTCTTTCTCTCTCTCTCTCTCTCTCTCTCTCTCTCTTTCTCTCTCTCTCTCTCTCCCCGAAGCTATTCCACCTCCGCACAAACGTTCTGCCACTCGCATCCCCGCGCCATATTCCCTCAGGGAGATTACGCGCGCCCATTTTTTTTGTTGAATAATTCGGCGCCGCTTCGATCGATTTCCCCCCTTCCACTCACCCAAAAAAAAACGTATAATCATTAGATTATTTATTCATCAAACGGAATCGTAAGGTCAGCGGACCCCTGGTACCGGCCGTGAAAACAAAAGGGAAAAAGTAGGTAGAAAAACCGGTTATAGGTCCTGGACGATTCGTTTTATTTATTTTTTTTTCATTTCGCGTCCGAGCAAATGGTTTCGGAATATTTTTATTTTATTTTTTTTATTTGCTGGAAACTTCAAAGTTAACTGAGGAGCACGCGTTTCCCATTTTGTCCCGCGCAGCCAGATCGGTTCGGGCGTCGTATAATTAAATTCCAGTCACGAATGTTTAATAAGCGGAAAGTTTAGAGCGAAATGCATAACCGATGTTTATGCAAATGAATTCAGAGAGAGAGTATAGTAGACATGTGAAATATGTAACTGCCAATTTTCGGTTTTATTTATTTTGGGAATTCGGATCCCGGTTTTTTTTCGTGAACAGCGTGGAAGAAAAATCGATCTTCTGTGCAACGCACTATATATGGCGCATATATTTGCTCATCTTTTTTAATAATTTGCTTTATTTCTTCTTAAGAAATGCTGAAATCGTTTGCACGGCAATGTACTTGCTAAAGTTTTGCTTGTTAAGAAGTCGATTTTAAACTAATCATCGAAACTTCGCTGCTTTCATGCAGATTTACGCGAAATGTGCGTTTTTATCAGCGGTTTCAAATGAATCATGTGGCCCACCAGTTCGAAAAGTGCGGCCCTCTCTTTAGATAGATGCTACAGTAAGTAGGCGAAAGAGAAAAGAAAACGAGGCAATCATGGAGCAACAAAGAGATACGAAGCAATATACAAATGATTTATATTTACAAATCGAACAAGTTTTTCCCAATATAAAATATATGCCATTTTTAATCGCGCGATTCATAGTTTCGACAAAATGTCTAACTTCGCCATTATTACTCGCACCCCGCCACATGCATTGAAGTTATCTCATAAGGCCTGCCATCTACTTGGAAATAATCTTTTTGGCTCTAATGCAATTTGTGTTTGAAATCCTCTTTTAGATCCTATGAAATTCTTAAATAAGCTAACACCAATTTTAAAAGCATGTCAGACAGCCATTCACATAAGTTCGACACGTAAAAGTTAAACCGAGTTTCACATGGTTTTTAAGACAAATTGTATACTGAATTCTCTTAAATCATGCCTTTATTGTAGCGTTTCTTTTCTATTATATATATATATATATATATATATACATACACACACACACACATATACACGCCTTAAATTGACTACGCAACAGTGCTACTCAAACTTATTTTTGCATGTACCACCACATGCTTTCATACAAGATAAATTGTCCTGAAAAAATGTCATCATTGTCATTGCGCCGAAGTGGGAAAATGTACACTTACTCTGTACTGTAACCAAATTGCTTTATTTATGCAAATTAATGTAAGCGAAGGTCGAAGTATATGAGTGATTATGGTATATGATGTAACTGAGGTAATACCAAAATTTAGATGATAGCACTTTCAGATCCTTTTGGTACCACTTTGGATATTGGACCACACTTTGAATACCACTGTGGCAGAACATATTATATAAGATATTTTACATCATTCGGAATGCTCTTTAAATAATTAATGAATTTTAATGATAATTTTCGTCGTTACAAACACTGACCAACGTCACTTTGGACATAAAGTATTCATAGCGCCAGAACGTAATTACGCAAAGGAAAAGCATAATCACACTGCAGTCGCCTTCCTCGCTTGTGTAACGGAGTCGAGCGGCTGATCCCCCGATTGAAGTCCACTCGTATTTGCCGCACGACCTATGGGAGTTACTAATACTGGGTTAACAGGATCTTTTCTACCCACCGCCAAGCATTTGCATACAAGCTCCGTCCTAGACATCGCCTAATCCCTTAGATTGGAAGGTTAGATACCGGGTGACGAATACACGGAGCCTCGCAATGGTGAACTCATGGAAAAGATGCGGTCACGCCAAACACTTCCTAGTAAGGATATAGTCGATTCGAAACACTTCGCGACACCTTTCAAAACGTAAATCATAGTCCAACTGATGCAAACATGACTTCAGGAAACAGGCGATTCAAAATTCCACTTCCGTGCGATTGCGTAATGCATCATGGGAAACCTGCTAGATGATGCTATATTACCTTGAATTGAGATCATTCGAGGGAAATGCAAGATAACTCGATTGCCTGAAAGACTTAGGTCATCGTGAAATGGAGTTTTTTTTTGTAAATTGAGAAACAGAGTGAACCGTAATGAGAATAGCAGTTATATGGAAGAATAAACATTCTATCAATCGACATTATTTCAAAAGGATTATACGGATTTTTATGATATGACAATGTTTTTAATAGTCTGTAGCATTTTTTCTATTTCTTTTGTAGATATCCCCAGGATTTAAAGAATTTATTTATGATTACCTATTTAGATTTAATTTATTGATAGATTATCCTGAACCATTCTGACCTTTGGCTGTGCATTCACTATGATTTCTTTGATAAAGAGCTATAGAAGTCTACCTTGTAGAATTACATTATAGGAAAAGAAAAAACCTATAATTTTGTTCTTTTCAAAAGATATTTCTCCTGATACTGGAGTGGAACATCAAGTCATAGGTTCCATTTTGGACAAGATTTTCTTGAAAAATCTAACAGCATTATATTAATAGAGAAAGTTTTTTTTGTCTTTTCATTCTCAAATATTATTTACCTATAAATAATCCATTATTACGAGTTTTAAAAATTTACGTTAATTTTAAAGATCGCCTTAGAATTAAATCAGAGCCGCAAACCGCTTCGAAATTTGGAAGTGGTTCGGTTCGCGATTCGGTTCTAAATTTTTGGAAGTGGTTCGGTTCAGACGGGAATTTTGACAAGTGGTTCGGTTCGGTTCAACTAAATTTATCATTTGAAATACTATCCAGAAATAATTTATCCAATATAAACATTACACATTCAGTATCAATCTGTAAGTAAATCAATCAGCAGTCATTATTTTTTTAAAAGAAAGGAAAAATTTATATTTTAAATATATTACAATCCCATCATCATTTTCATTTATTTATATTGAAAAAATGGTATTTTTGATCCTAACATGATTTTTATGTGGATAACAATAGCATCAGAGAGGAAAGAGTTAGGCACTCTTTCCTTTGAAGCAAACCCGCTGGTTTTTCCAATGGAAATTCCTGGTATTTTCGTTGGTCCGTACTTTGTGGATTGAGATCGAACCGTAACCGAACCACTTTTGCAAAAAATTACGGTTCGGTTTTCGGTTCATTGAAAAATTAATCAGTGGTTTTGGTTCGGTTAGCGGTTCGGCAAAATGGCTGCGGTTCGGTTCAGTACAGAGTTTTGGTTCGGTTCGGTTTGCAGCTCTGAATTAAATAATTCCATAGCTGTATATTTTTCGAACAGAGCATTCAGACAATTAGACAAAAAATACATTCCACGAAAACATTTCCTATGTTTCAGATCGCAGATAAAACGAGACGATTTTTTCTACGAAGATACCGTGCTGAGATAACGTTTAAAAATCGCCGAAGGAGAGAGAGAGAGAGAGAGAGAGAGACAGACAGAGAGACCTTCCCCCTTCGAAATTCGCGTGCATCCCAGATATTCCGAAAACCATCAGCGCGTGACCTTGCTCGAAAATTACATTCCGCGGCTAAAAGGATCGCCGCATTTACAGCATCGCATCCGCGCAAACCTCACCCTTCGCGCACGCGCCGCTAATCTGTCCTTTTAATTGATCCCAATCAGCCGACGAACGCATCTCACTCAATTAACGATAAGGTTCCATTTGCACGGATCCGATCAATCCAGGAGATCTTACGCGCTCACAGAGAGAGAGAGAGAGAGAGGAAATGAAAGAGAGATAATTCCCAACACCAACCCCCATTACCGGACCACGGCGTGTATCGTGCCTACGAGGAAATGTTTTTTCCACGTACATCGTGAGCAGCGAAAATAAAAAGAAGCATAGCAGACGAGGCATAACGCTGTGTACTACCTGACGTCAGGCAGTAAGGGAGATAAGAGGGTGTTTGGGGGGAGGGGGGGGGGGGCAATATGAAAGTTTGCTCCAACTAAATGAACACCGTCGAATCCCATTGCGTTTTCGCAGAGAGAAGAGATAGAGGGAGGACAGAGACGATAGTTGCCATAGCGACCCCATATGCGTGTGTGTGTGTGTGTAGCGAGCGAGTTAGATTGTTGGTGTGAGGAGTAGAGAGAGAGAGAAAAGAGGTATGCTGGAGATAGAGGTGGTAGGAGAGAGAGAGAGAGAGAGAGAGTGGTGTTATAGTGTTGCGGTGGAGATAAGGGGTAAAGGGATGTAGGGGGGGGGGAAATGGAGAGGGGGGAGAGAGAGAGAGAGAGACGTGTGTGGGCGGAGGCGGAGTTGTGAGGGGCAGGAGGGTTGGGGGTTGCGGCCTGAAGAGGGGGACGGCGAATCGAGAGGGTATTTGGGGTAACGTTATTATTTAGGTGTGTGTAATGGCTCGGCTCCTCGGAACACTGGAGCTTGAGTGCGCCCGCTGGGTTCTGTGACGCTCACCCGCTTTGACGCGGTCCGTGGGACTCGCTAATGGAAGCAGCGGCGCGCGTTGTGTTACGGATTGATGGACTGCGCTTTCTCGCGTGCGCCCGCGCGTGTGTATGTGTCAGAGGGAAGGGGATGGGAGAGAGAGAGGGAGAGAGAACGCGTGCCACGCCTCATCCGTCCCTCCCAAATAAAAAGAAGCAACGGATACATGCCAGTTTCTCTCCCTTCTTATCTCCACGGTTAAACCTTTCTATTAATAGATGAGTCACGTTATTTTTTTAGAAACAAGCTTATATAAAAAACAACTTTTTTTATTTAAGCAACTTTTAGGAAGTGTATAGAGTAAATATGAAACACCAACCCAACCCAACGGTTTGATTCGATGATTTTACTGTCAATTAAAAATTGCACGGTCTTTTCTTCGTCTCCAAACCCGTGTTGCCACTTTTTTTTAGCACTTGGGAGCTAGATTTCCTAGAAAGTAGCTAGAATATTTAATTACCTGTAATATTCATGGCTGTGTAAGGAAGCTAACCATATGATGTTTCTAAACTATTAGAGTATTGTAATTGTGTGCTGAACATGTGCATCAACTATTACACAGACCCAAAGGATGAAACCTTCCCCTGAACCAATAACTTGGCTAATTGAAAAACGCTTCTCCCAACACCGGGAAAAATTTTTTAAAGAAAACATGCACACAGTAATATGTATTTTACTGTACAAACTAATTAAGAGAAACCATTTATTGTGGCGATCAGCCCTCATTTTACTCAATCACCTTGAGCATTTTAACTGTGGTCATTTAGGTCAGGTTAGACGCGAGAAAAATCCCGCGAGTTACTGTCAGACAGTGGAGTCAGTAATGAAAACACTGCCGCGAGACGACTTGCGCGAGACAAAGTGAGTTCTCGCCATACACCACCACGTTCTACTGTAACCAAAAGTTAAACTTATTGCGACAGTTCACACATTAATTCGAAAAAGATTCGATACTATCTTTGCGAGTGGATCCGCGACTTCACTGAAACATGGCAGCAAAGAAAGAGTGGTAAATCGAAGAAACGAAGTTTTTGATAACGCTGTACAAACAGCACACTATATTATGAGACATGCGGTCACCAGAATATAGGAATAAATTTAAAAAATCTGATGTGGCCAACACGACTTTCTCCATATTTGGGGTATAGTTATTTAAATTATCATGAATGGCATTATAAGGCAAATTTATTATTTTGTATAGTAAAAGAATACAGTCTTCCTTATTGCCGTAAATTACGTATATTTTGAATATGTTTACAGAATTCACCGCGACATGGTGGTGGCGCTGTATACCGGAAACTAGGAATAAGTTAAATATCTCAGAGATGGATGGTTCTACGAAAATTTGTTCATTCTCCACAACTTTGGTCCTTACGAAGATTACCAATAACGATGTTTTTAAGGAGATATTTGACGGAAACCAAAAAACTGGTTATTTATAAATAATTCCTAAACAATAACTGCTATAGAAAATTGTTTCAAATGAAAGTTGTAGGAAATTACATTCTCTATAATCTTTGTATAGGATTGTATATACAATAATGATGTTTTAACGGAGAAATATCGCAAAAACCGAATCGGGTTTCGAATAAACCTCGAATTCCGTTTAAGCGTTATTGTCCAAAAACTAACCAATTCTTTGTGCTCGTGCTAAAGTGTTATATATAAAGTTTGGTAACGATATGGCAAGTACTTTTTGAGTTAGAGCGTCCACAATCACATATACACGAACACACACGGACATCATTCCGAAAATAGTCTAAACGTGTTCTAGGGACCTCAAAACGTGTATTTCCGTTGAAATCTCGAAGTCGATTTTTTTCGTGTTCACAATACTTTCCCATTACTACGTATGGAGAAAGTAAAAAGTAGAAAATGCAATATAGAAAGACAGAAAAACGTTTATTTTTCAATACAAAATTTGCTTACATTACGTATAGTTAAATTAATTTATATTGCCATTGGACTTCACCTGTCGGTGAAATAAAATATTTTTTAAACTCTTCGCGAACACTTTTAGCATTGGCTGAATAGTTACGACATATGTACGCCTCCTTGTAAAGGGAAAAGGTTCTCTTTACAGGCTCTGCCTTCTTTTCGACAGGTGACTGCAATTATCTCATGTAATGCATTATGTTCCTCATGAAAAGTTCCTGCAAAATACTATGCGTGCCTTTGTAATTAAAAAGTGACTTCCGCTTTTATCGGGCGCTTGGATAACTATGTGTTTACCGTCTAGGGCGTCTATGCAATGAGGGAATTTCCATCTTTCTTCTTAAAGGCATGTTTCTGAAAGAACGACAGCTAACGTAAATGCACGGACGAGAAATTGTGCGAATCACAGAGTCGAGAACTCACGTGACAGTAAATCGCGGCGATATTTGTTGACAGTGTAAACGCAGAGGCGAGTCCCGTGCGCGAGATCTCGCAAGTAACTTGCCAGTCTATTCCCTCCTTTAAGGATATCTGCAACTGCTAGTTGTTTGTTGTTTATTGGGGTACCATATCTTCGACTTATCTAGGATGTTTTAAATAGTGGCTAGAAAAAGCTAAAATCTTTTTTCGATTCGTCAGATTTGTAACAAGTCGCTAGCGTTGATTTTTCGGAGCTAGTTCGAGTTGAAAGTCGCTAGATCTAGCTATAAATTCGCTATATTGGCAACATTGCTCCAAACATTCGCATAAATTCTTCAAGAGTCGGAATCATTTTTAAGGGTTGAGAGTAGGACGTAGTTCGGTATGTGGCCGTTACCATTTGCGGCGCCCCAGTCAAGAGACGCCATTTCCGTCAAGCCAACAATAATACATCCATGTTTTATTCTCTCTTTTCCTTATATGATTTGCAAAGTATTGATCAATAAATTTAATCGGATGGATAGAGGACAACATTTGCAGCAAAAAAGTCCGCAAGAGCATATAATTACGACTTATAGTTTATAAGATAAAAATTCGAGAAGGTCCCGCCCATGTTATCCAATTGGGGGAATTAAACGCCCCTGGAATCAAACTCGGGTCGTTATTTTGCATGGTGATGAGACATAAGAGTCTTTACTATGTGTGTCTCTCTCTAAAGTTGGAAGAATGGCTAAAATACATTATTTGTGGTGTCTTAAAACTTACCTCTATATATATATATATATATATATATATATATCGGGGTAAGTTAATATAACAGTTGTTAAAAATAAGAAGGTTGTTCATTTTCTCAATTTCACCGAAATAATAATTGACATCCATATATCTCCCGTTTCCTCCCTCCTTCCATCACTTTCTTCCTCTGATCTCAGCCACCTCACTCTCTTCTACTACCTCTACCAGCTTTAAAATCTTCCCTTACAAAGTCCCACTTCCCACCCTTCGTCACAGTTTCCCTTCAATCACCTCTATGTTTCTTCGACGCGCTATCTCTCTCATTCCATTTAACTTTCCTTTTTCATCAACCGCTTCCTATCCCCTTCAGCCCATTCTCCAAATCGTCAGTTCTCCCTCCGTCTCTCCAACCCTATATCCAACCTTCTCTCCAATCCTTCCTACAATTTCCCAGCCCTTCCTCCAACTCTCTAACCCTCTCATGAACTCTCCAACCCTCCCTAACTTTCCAACCCTGCCTCCAACTCTCCAACCCTCCCTAACTTTCCAGCCCTGCCTCCAACTCTTCAGCCCTCCTTCCAACTTTTCAACCCTGCCTCAAAATCTTCAACCCTCCCTCAAAATCTTCAACCCTCCCTCAAACTCTCCAAACCTTCCTCGAACTCTTCAAACCTCCCTCGAACTCTTCAAACCTCCCTCGAACTCTTCAACCCTGCCTCCAACTCTTCAACTCTCCCTCAAAATCTTCAACATTGCCTCCAACTCTTCCACTCTCCCTCCCTTTCTTCAATATTTCCCTCCCTTCGGTCTTTCCTCTATTCATCTCTCTCTCCCCCTCGATCTCTTCAACGCCTTCCTTCAACCCTCACCCCATATCTTCAACCCTTACACACTATATTCACCTATCTCTCTCCTCCCTCAACCCTCTCTCTCTCTCTCCGTTTAGCCTCTCCCCACCTCTTCTTCACAATCCTTTCCCCCATATTTCTTTAATCCCTTTTATCTCTTAATCCTTTTCTCTTACCTCTCTCCTTTCTCCTCCTCCCTCATGCATACGCTCATTTCTCCATCTAACCGAACCCGCACGACACTCGAAGGATCCCAAAAATTCGCCTCCTCTCAGACCGCGTCCCTCCCCCTAATACCTCCCCCTCAGGCCTCACCTCCCTACCTTCACCTCCCTACCTTCCCCTCCATACCACTCCACCTCCCATTCTGCGGCACGAAATTCCGACTTCCCCGCGCATACCGGTCGTCGCCGCCGCCGCCTTCGCCGCAACTCCAGCCGCTGCCCTCACGGGTCGCTGCATCCCTTGAACCGCCTCACTGCGTATTGATATTCCGACTGAGCCCAAATTTCTCCCTTCCCTCCTTATCCTCCTCCCCCCCTTTTCCTTCCTTCACCTCTCTCTCTCCTCTGCATATTACCCTCCATCCCTCTCCTCTTTCCCTTCCACTCTCCTCCTCCTAGACCGATGTCTCTCGCGGTAAACGTCTCTTACGTTCCTAAAAAAAAAATTAAACCTCTCCAAACCCAAGTAACGCTGTGCCGTCGTTGTTCCTACGTCGATTCTCTGTCCATTCCGTAGTCGAACTTTAAAAAAAAAAAAGTTTCCGCGGTTGAATTACCGATTTATTTTTCGGGCTATTACCACTTTCGTACGAAATGTTTATCGAATTTTCGATACTTGCCAAAGATGGTCAGTTTTATTAGATCGAACTGTAGAATATTTGCAAATAAAATTCGAGGAAGAGTATAATCTAAATTTTTGTATTGTATTTTCTCTTGTTTATATAATTACTGGGGTGTTTCGAAATAACTTCAAATGACAGTAAATACCAATTAATATTGATAAAGGTGAAATAAGAGTACCGAAACCAAGACGGTTCGAACATCTTTTCTCTAGCTGACACCGCCAAACCGAAATGAAATCGGTAGCCTAAAAATTAACAAATGGAATTATAATGGAATACACACACACACACACACTAGTGAAGGTGTGTTTGCATTCTGCAAGAATTTTCTCTCACCTTAAAGTAAAGAATATGAGGCGACAAATAATGTTTAACCGCAACAGTTTGCACCTTCTTGCCGATTTACGTGTTTTTCCTTATGGTCAATATTGAGGTAAAAACAACCCCTAAAATTTAAGAATTATAAAACATTTACATGTTTTTAGCATTTGTTAAGAATACCTCACATTTATGCAAAATTTCATCAATGTAGCACCTCTAGAAGTGCATTTATATGAATTTCATTGTTTAAATTTTATGAATTTTTAACAGCAACAATATAAAACTTTTCACAAATTTTCAGTATTAATTTCCACCGGAATATTATTTTCTAACTTTGTTAAAATTTTCAGCTTCCTGGATCTTAAGAAAGTACACAAGCATTAGTCAATTTGTTTAACATTTCAGAATTTATTACTGCCGAACGAATAAAAATTTTCACATTTCTAAAATCCCGTTTTCATTATTTGGCAAATTCTACCAGTAGAAAAAATTTCAGCTTCATAGCACATTTAGAAATAGCTTAACCATGAAATGTTAGTAAAATAGTTTATAAGTTTTACCGGCCAATAAAATGAACATTGTTGCAATTTTGCAATTATTCCTGATATTATTTTTTTCGATTCAACTATGTATTAAATTTTAGCTCTCCAACTATTGTAGTTTGGGCCAGACATTAGTATCCTCCTGTATCATATATCCTATATATATCCTATATCCTCCTCTGTAAGAAGAGTGCTTATAGAATGATACACACACACACACGTATGTATGTATATGTATATTCTATCTCTCTGTCTCTTTTGCGGACGAAGGGATCAAACCGAAATGTCCATCATCTACCTCTACGACACCCCAGCGGCTCTCCTGGTAAGTGCTCGCACCTAGTTGCCCTCTATACACACGCGCGCACAAACACACATATTTGAACGGCTACAGAACTGCGATGTAGAAAGCAAGAGGGATACTACCACATTACAATTCCCTAGTAACGACAATTGGACAATATGAGCTCTCTCGAGATAAAACATTCCGGAGGTAAAATAGTCCCCCAATCGGATCTCCGTGCGGGGTCTGCCTTGAGGAAAGCATTTGTCGAAGGTAACTTACGCATAAGTACTTGTAATGTAAAAACCACGAGGAAGGTAGGAATGCTAGAGAACCTGAGAGAAGAAATGAGAAGAAATAGGATTGACATCATAGGGCTGAGCGAAGCTAGATGGGAAGGAGAAGGACAGTTCCACTTGGAAGAATTCACGGTAATTTACTCTGGAGGAAATAGTGGAGCAAGGGGAGTAACTCTGGTACTTAGGAAAGAGATGATGAAGAGCGTGACAAAAATAACAGCAACGAACGATAGGTTAATGGCCATAAAGTTAAAAGCTGTCCCAGTGGACATGTTGATAATCTAGGTATATATCGTATGCCAACATCCGCTCATGAAGAAGAAGAAATTGAGGAGATGTATGAACAAATTAACGAGATTTATGAAGAACACGGAAGAGGAAAGGTAAACTGCATAATAATAGGAGATTGGAACAGCATAGTTGGTGAAGGACAAGAAGAAAATATTGTCGGTCAATACGGACTTGGGAAAAGAAACCGAGGAGGAGAAAAACTGGTAGAATTCTGTGTTAATAACGACCTAGTAGTGAATAATACATGGTTCAAAAATCATCAACGAAGACTGTACACATGGAAAAGCCCAGGAGATAGAAAGAGATGTCAAATATATTATTACATCCTAGTAAAACAAAGATTCAGAAACAGCATAAAAAATGCTAAGACATTACCAGGAGCAGACATTGATTCAGATCACATCCTTCTAATAGTCTATGTAACTACAAAGCTGAAACAAATAAGGAAAACGAGAAGAGAAAGACAAGACTTGGGACCTAGAAAAACTGACAGAAAAGATAGATGCATACAGCACGAAGTTGGAAGATCGCCTTAGAAATTTGGAAAACAAACCGTAGAATGGGAGGAAATTAAAAACAGTATCAAAGATAACTTCAATAAAGAGATTGGAAAACAAGAGAAGAAAATCAGAGAACCATGGATCACTAAGGAAATGCTGGAGAAAATGGTTGAAAGAAGAAAATGGAAAAACGTTAACAGTGAAGAAGGTAGAGCCAACTATAGACGCATAAACAATGAGTTGAGAAGGGTAACAGATAAAGCTAGGGAAATTTGGATAAAAGAAAAATGTGAGGAAATACAACAGATGCAGAAGTTAGGACGGTACGATATGATGTACGCTAGGTCACTAGAGTTAGAAGATAAGAAGAAGTCGTGGTAAAAGAATTATGAATACAGTTGGAAAAATAGTCGCAGAACCAAAGGATGTAGCACAGGTATGGGAATAATACATTAAGGAATAAGTAGAACTGGAAGAAGAGGATAACATTGAAGAAGACAACTTGGGACCAAGTATTATGGAAAGCGAAGTAAAAAGGCGATACTGGAACTGAAAAAAGGAAAAGGTACAGGCAGCGATGGAATACCGGCAGAAGTACTTAAAGTCATGGGATCGGAAGGACTAAAAGTGATTACGAAATTAATTAACAAGATTTACGACTCGAGGGAGTGGCCTCAGGATTTCTTAGATGTAACAATGAGCCCTCTAAAGAAGAAGCCAAAGGCAATGCAGTGTAAAGACTACAGAACGATAAGCCTACTGTCACACACTTCGAAGATCATCACGAGAATTCTTTATAGAAGGCTAGAGAAAAAGCCGAATATATGCTAGAGGAAGATCAATTCGGCTTCAGAAGAGGACGAGGAACCAGAGTTGCTATCGGTGTAGTGAGAATCATATCAGAAAGGGCAATAGAGTATAGTCAAGATTGCTGCGTATGTTTCGTCGACTGGCAGAAGGCCTTTGATAGAGTAAATTGGGTACTGCTGATGAGGATATTAAAGGATATAGGTGTAGACTGGAAAGACAGGAGACTGATCAGGAATCTATATCTGAATCAAGTTGTAAAGGTCAGGTTGGAGAATACGGACACCAGCGGAGTACATATCGGTAGAGGAGTAAGACAGGGCTGCTGTCTATCGCCGATTCTATTCAATATATATGGAGAGAGACTAATGCAGGAAGCGTTAGAAGGCACGGGAGATTTCAAAATCGGAGGAAGGATTATAAGAACAGTGAAATACGCGGATGATCAAGTACTTCTAGCAAGAAAGGAAAAGGAACTCCAGAAAATGATAAATAGACTAATGATAACAGGTAGAAAATAAGGTATGGAAATAAATACAGAAAAATCCAAGGTTATGCGAATATCAAGTAAATAAGAAGAAAATTTGAACATAAGTATTGGAGGAAAGAACAAGTTTCAGATTATAAATACCTTGGAAGCATCATAACGAGAGAAGCAAAATGTACCGATGAAATCAGGACTAGAATAACGAAAGCAAAAGCCGTTTTCAGAAGAAAAAACTCCAACTTACGGGGAATATAAAGGAGGATATCCGAAAGAAGTTGATAAAATGCTACGTATGGAGTATAGCTGTATATGGGGCAAAAACAAGGACGCTAAGAAAAAATTATATAAAATACTTAGAAAGTTTCGAATTGTTGACATGGAGGAGAATTCTGAAGATAAAATGGACAAATAGGGTGAAAAACGAGGAAGCACTACGAAGAATATAAAAGGAGCGAACGATTATACAGACTATCAAAAAGAAGAAGGCGAACTGGATTGGACATTACCTGAGAAGAGAGAGCTTGATTAAAGAAATGCTAGAAGGAAAACTGGATGGAAAAAGAGCAAGAGATAGGAAACGGTATCAGCTGATAGATGACTTTAAAGGGAAAGAGAGCTATCAAGACATGAATAAGACTGCGGAAAATAGGAGTGTATGGAGAACTAAGTTTAACCATGAATAATCACGGACCAGTCTACGGACAGACTACTTATGATGGTAATTTATAAGGCCAGTGAGGCCAGGAGGCGCCATATTATATCTCGCCTCAGGCGGCAAAATGTCTGGGCACGGCCCTGTATATATTCACAATTTATTCATGATGTGAACACTGTGTAGTGCCTGTTTTTCGCTCGTTCTGATGCGGTGGTTACAGTTATTTAAATTTGATCTTTGTAGTTACTTATTTTTAAAATGTTTTTTCCATATAAGTGTTAACATTTTTCACACGCCTTGTATTGGATTCAAGATCGATTAAAGGAATTTTAGTGAGTGGTTTTCTTCGCTGGGGATGAATGAATGAATAGGCGAGAGGGATAGGGCTTAGATCATCGGAGACATTTCACATACTGTCGATTAAATTATGCTTATTAAAGAATTACATAATATGTGCACACATTAATTTACATTGAGTTTGTACGTATAATGATTACATGCGTTGCTAATTTGAATCAGACAAAACATGTATATGAAAATCTGAAATTTAAATCACAAATTATAGATATAAACATGAACACCACCAGAAATTCATACACTTTCGTATGCATACCACGATGCAAGTGTTTAATCGATATTTGTCCATTTGGACGTGTTGTATGTTAAGAGAAACAGACGAAATGTAAATGTGAACATACGCATATATTCCAAGATTATTCATGCAATAATTAAAGACTTTCAAGTAGGCAAGTCTCTTAAAACTACTAATTTTTTTTTGCTGAACAAAATTTCGGAGGGTTTTTTTTACGGTTCCCGTTTCTTTTCCACTCAATCATTAATGGCAATTTAAATGATGATTAAGTTTATTAAGAGACCTTTCCAAATTGTGTTACTTATTAATCCTCCTATTCCCTCGAGCCACTTAACCTTTCAGTCCGCTCTCCTAAACATCTCTCCACTTCTCCCTTGAAACCCTTTAACCTCCCTCTCTTCCCCCCTCTCTCCCTCTCCCCCCACCCTCTCTCTCTTACCCCAATTACCTACACTCGCCAAGTCATCTTCGCTTCATCCCCTACAACCACAGCACTCTCCTAGTCTAAGTTAATATATTATATATTCCCGAGCATTTTTTCCTTTGTTTACGCATATAATGCGCAGAAAATTTTCTTATATCCTACTAAAAATTGTGAATATATATATATATATATATATATATACACACACACGTAAGTATCACTTCACATTATTATTGAATATCTGTCACATTTAGCATATTTTCATAAACTTTTGTTTAAAAATAATTAAATGGGATTCTGAAAATAACTATACATATTTGTTACCGGAAACGTAACCGACACTGAATAACAGTAGAGTGAGAATTGACGGAAAATGTCGTTACTTTAGACTTTATTTTATTTGTTTATTTTACACTTTGAACCGCTGGGGTGAGGCTTCATAGCCCCTCCTTCCACCTAACCGTATACGATTTTCAAATGACTGTTTACAAGAAACGCGGTTTTAAGAGAACTATCGCATTAATGAATTAACACGAAAAGAAAATAACTTTGCGATAATAAATGTTAGAATTTTCATAACAAACGCTAAAAGATATTTTTTTAGATATTCCCGTAATTTTTAAAGGCCTTAAAAGCAAGTTTACGCATAATAGAGACAAGCAAATTTGAAAAATACATCTACATAAACCGTTTTTTGCTTCCAAAACCGTTTACTCGCCGATGGGACAGGTAGAATTTTTTATCGAAATTTATAAGTTAATTCATTTAATCGGCGAAATAATTAAAACGATGTGAAGGATTAGATGGAATCGCGTAAGAAATGCCTGAAAGGAAAGGAAATATGTACTTTAAAGCGGCCGCCGAAATAACGGCACTCTTAAGACGCAAAGAGTTAAGGAAAACAAGCATTCTGGATAAATGAATCTAGCCTTTTAGTGTTAGGGAAAATTGCTAGGAACGGAGATCGCAATGGACGTCGATCCACGACGGACCCATCATAAAAGGGAAATGTAGGCAAATCGATGGCGATTCCTTTTAAGAGGGAAATCCTCATGAGACTAGATCATCGCCCCTCACCAATCGAGGAGACGCGCTGTGTTCTGAATTAATAGCGAAGGAGTTCGGCGTTCAGCAATCCGAGACGGACGTATCGTCGACGATTTTGCGCGGCGCCAGTGTACTTTCCTGTCCTAGATAAAACAGAAACGTGACTAGTATTCTGAAATCTACTTCTATTCTCCTTCAACCTCTCTCTCCCCTTCGCATTCTGCCCCACACATGATTTCTTGCTTCATCTCTTCCACACCCTCTTTTTCCCTCCCTCTTTCGTCTGAAACTCATTCTTATCGACTCACGCGAAGACACCGCGATTATTTGGTTCGGTGCGCACCGAAGATGGATCGAAATTGCGCCTCCGAATCAAGGTCGAGATGCACTACGCTAGATTGAGCCATAGCGAAAAGAAAATCCATCCTTTGGAGCCAGAGCGGAAACATAGCCCCACCCCCACGCATATACACAGCAGTAATATTCCAGGAAGTATTCAAATCCAACGGTTCTTTCGCAGCGGAGTCGTCGACGCTTTTTTTTTTGTTCCAGGAATTTTTTCATCAAATGAAATGGAGGAAGATTAAAATCCATCGCAAACGATTTTGCTTTATGAAGGACACGTGCGTTAGTATGCGGGAACCGGGTGGAGATATTTTTGCGCCCTAGGCAAGGTTTGAAAGTTACGCGCCCCATTCAATGAAATTTTACGGTGCGCAATTTTACCTCTCATTAACTATGTTGAACTAAAATAAATACATTTTATAATACAAAACGTATCACTTTAAAAAAAAAAACAATGTGTTAATCGTTGCGCCCCTAAGCGTGCTGTGCCCTGAGCGGGTGCCTCGCTTGATTAACCCTTTGTTTGTACGCATGCTCGGATGTTTTTTATTTGTGGGCGAAAACACCGTCTTTTCCACCTTTTTTTCCATCCGTAAAATTGTTACGGCCTCCGAAAATCCTCCCGCGCATTAAAAAAAATTTCCAAGAGGGGTTGGGGGGGGGAGGCTATTCGTCTGGAACTCTCTTGAATTTACATCGTCACGATTTTGACATTCTCGTCGGAATATCGCATAGATGCGAGGCCTTGACCTTTCCGCGAAGAAGGAAAAAAAAGAATCGCCTCCCTACCTGCCACCTCCTACGGTCGCTCGCTTCACTCAGTTCCATCTCGAGGAAGGAGAGAAGACAAGTTAACCATTCCGTGGCTGAAGAAGGGTCTTCTTACCCATGAAATTTTTTACACCTTACGTCCCTTAACGTGTGGTGTCCCTTTCGACACTAATAATGATTCTCCAGTCATGTATACCTACTGTTTTAAGTGTACCGCGCTGCTAAAATTGATTTGAGAGGGGACTGATTCATCTCCATATTTTCGTTCATAATTTTATAATCAGACTCCTTTCTTTATCGATGGAGTTTTCGTTGCGTTTATATGGATCGAATACGTACCGTTGTGCAATCTTTGCAGTATGGTGGAGCATATCCAGAAGAAAAAAAACAGTACGAGCCATGCGCGCAAGAAGAGAGGCCAATATCAGTTGCGTTTATTCCGAAAAGTTTCAGAAATTGAAATTTGACTTTTTTAATTTCCAAAAATTAATGTCAAATTTCAATAGTGCTTCCCAAGCCGATGGCTTATGCGTGTATGTCCTCAAACTTGTAGAATAATAGTTTATAGCCTATATGCAGAATGAAAATGATATGGAATACTTATTCACACAGAAACGTAAACGAAATAAATAAATAAATTTAGAATTCGGCAACGACTAGCTCTGTTTAACCTTATTGTCTCTACAGAGTTACACGCAGCGTTGCTAACGTTACAAATGTTTAGTTTCGTAATTCGCTGATGAATTTTTGTTAAGCAACAATTAAAATTGCACATCACTATGTTTCGCCTGGTGATTTTTACAACCTAACCCATATCCCGAAGGAAATCAACATCTTGAATGAGAAGGCAGCCCTGATTATAAAGCGCACTTTGGAAACACATTATAAAAATCATTGTAGCATGTGTTTCACGTTTTGCCATATCCCTACTGACATTAGTTGTGAAGATAAAAAAGTTCATAATCGAGCGACAAGAAAGAATAGCACTTCAAATAAATTGAAAATAGGTCCATTGTAATTACCCTATTTCTCGGACCATAAGACGCACCCCGATTTTAAAAGAAATTTCTCGAACTTCACCTTTAGAATACTCCGAAATTGCCGCTAGATGGCAACGTGGTACATTAAGCTAACTTTCTCTGTTTAATCGCTTTAATGTTATAAAAGGCAGTATCCAAAAAATTGTTTCAATTGAAATTTAACGAGAAAAAGTTTTTATTATACATTCAGAATGAAACTGGTTGTGAAAATTGGAAAAATATTAATCTTCCATGGCATAGCTTTTAGCTAACAAATAATATACTTTCTCATGAAGTTTAAAAATTTGTGATTAAACCATACGTTTAAAAACTCCTTAACCGTAAAACTTGAATATTTAGGGACAAGACGACAAGGAAAATATAAGGAAAACAATCGAAGAAAGAAAGAAGAAACGTTAAACTTACAGGTTTACCGGAAGGTAAGCGTCCATTTTGCTGTAGCCTCCAAGCCCCTTTTTAATTATTAAACCATACCATTAATTTTTTGAAAAGGGTCATCCGTAGACCCTTTATATAACCGCTGTATGCGAAGTACATCCGATGATTTAATCTTAGAACGTGGCACGCGCCCATCTTCATTTAACCAAGGTATTTTAAAAAAAGTGAAAGGCCCAGATGAATCATATTACATCCAGTTCATATTTCTGGTATTTTTTTTAAATTAACAATAATACGTTACGTGCATCGTTTTTTATTTAGGAAAATGAAATTTAGCGAAACATGTAGAAATAAAGCAACATTATCCGTACTACACGTATGTCAAAAGTTAGGACAAACAAAAATATTCCTTTGTGTTATTGCAATTTAAATAAACACAACGTAAATAAAATAAATTTAATCCATCCGTTTATTTTGATAATTTTTACAAATATTTTTTACTGTTTTATTTGAATGAACTGGACAAACAAAATTTTGGCATGTTTCACACTTTGTTGCGCATTTTTTGTAGCTGCCTCCGCAGTTATAACATCGAGCACGTTTTCGTGTAACATTTTCTTCGAATATTCAAAATCCTTCTTATTGCCTGAATAACATATAGTTTGTAATAATAATAATAATAACAAACACAAAGATAACAAATACCTTCTTTTATTATAATTGGAAATGTAGAAACACAAAGTATAACCTCAAACATGTAACTCTTGACGTTTTACCGAGCAATGAATAAAAGGATCACGCCAACGCGTCAATTCGTACCCTGTTAAAAAATTGTTTAATTTTTCATTAGCAATAAAATTGTTTAAGTATTAGATGTAAATTATAAATAAATCCAAAATATTAAAATTCAAGAAGAGGCAGCTTTCAGAAAAGAAGAAATAAAAAGATATTTTAAAAATGTCAATGACAGGGGCTTTTCTCACCCGATCTGGGACATCTGAGGGTTAATGTCAAGCTATATATATGTATTGAAATGATGTGGGCATACCTTTTCACATGCTTCACTTTTTATCATATCCCTATTCACATTTGCTGTGAAGATAAAAAGTTCATATCGGAGCGAGAAGAAAGAATAGCACTTCAAATGAATTAAAAATAGTTCCATTGTAATTACCCTACTTCTCAGACCGTAAGACGCACCCCGATTTAAAAACTAATTTCAGAAAAAAATACGTATGGATTTTATCTTACCAAATTGACAAGAGCAAAAACGGGGTTTATCTACATTTAAATAATCAAGTTTATTCATCGTGAAAGCCAAGGAAATCGTCATAATTTATGCTACAGTCGTCACCACTAGCATTTTTATATGAATCATTACTATCTTCGTACAGCTGATCATCTTTAGATGCATACTAATTATAAGTAACATTTGTAGCTGCCAAGCCACCGACAATATCGTTTTCCTAATACTGCTACGTAATTCAATCACAAAGTGATCATCTTATTTTGTATCTAAAATATGTGTTGTTAGTTTAATAAACGATCTCGTACTTTGGCTTAGGAAATCTTTCTTTTTCTCAGTCAAAGAAATCTACAGAATATTAGGAAATCTATACCAGAATTTCTTAACCGGTGTGTCTCGGTGCATTAGTGTACCGCAAATTCCGAGGATTTTTAATTGTTACTAAATCGTTTGAAATTTACAAAATTCGCATAAATTTTATCATCTAAGGAACTTATCCTTAAACTGCGAGACGAATTAATAGATTTTTAATATTTAATTAATTTAAAAGTAAAATAATATTTTATCCTTCTTTAAAAACACGTATTAAAGCGATGAAATTATATAGGGTTGGTTTGATGTGCCCTGGTGTTTAGCACTGATTTATACACACGAGCAAATGTTTACCCTCTGCACATAAGACGCAGGTTGATTTGAGGTGACGTTTTTCGGAAAAAAAAAAAGTGCGACTTATCCGCCGGGAAATAGGGAATATTCCGAAATTTCCGCTAGTTGGCAACGCGGTACATTAAGCTTTCTCCGTTAAATCGCTTTAATACTATCGCAGGTAGTATCTTAACGTTGCTAATTAAAAAAAAGTTGTTTCAATTAAAATTTAAGGAGCATAAGTTTTTATCATACATTCTGAATGAAACTGGCTGTGAACAGTAGAAAAATATAAAATTTCCATAGTAGTTATTTTAGCTAATAAGTAATATACTTTTACATGAAGTTTGACATTAAACCATTGAGAAATATATTAATATTTTTGAAAAGGGTGCTACTGTCTTCCGTAGACAATTATATGAAATACCAAAGTGCTTTATAAGAAAGTGGCACGTGCCCATCTATTATAATGTCATGCTACATAAATATATTGAAATGTTGTGAACACCTTTTAAGCGTAAAAATGTATTCACATTGGGAACACGTTCGAATCAGTCCCTTTCAATGATTTTCTAGCAAAAGGGAACGAAAAACATCGTCGCAAATTGAATGTATCTCGAAATTTCCACCACATGGTATATCTAATTTAGTTCCTGAAAGTAGTTCGTAAATCGAGAACGATTTTCCGATACGTATAGTGTTAAATTGAAGGATATAAGAAAGTTCAATTATTTAAAACGACGATGACCATTATTTCAAAAACATCAAGTTGAAAAATTGCTGCATTTTTCAGTTCATCCTTCTGATGCAACTCCTTCACTAAATTAAAATAATGATAAGTATTTCGGGAGAGACCTCGCGGTGTAGTGATTGTCGCTAGATGGCAACCTGGAAAATTAAACTATTTTTATCCTTTAAATCGCTTCAATATAATCGAACGTAATGTCTTGAATTTACTAATTTTAGAAAAACGGTACCTTATCATAACTAACTAGAATAACTATTTATTACATGCATTATATAATGGAATTGACTGTAAGCGGTGGAAAAATATCAAAATGTCTAATTAGAGTCTTGAGGTAACAAATATACTTTTTCATGAAGTATCCAAGAATCGAAAACCGATTAAATAGATGGCATACATTTGAGAAGTGATCTAGTACTGATTTTAATAGGCATATTAATTCCTACGGTGAAGCGATAGTATGCGTTCAATTTAAACGTAAGGAGTACTTAGGAGAATAAAATTGGAGAAATACCTCCAAATCACCGTAAAGGCGGTAGTTACGTGCCAAGGCACAGAAGACTCGCAGGAGTGATTTGGAGGTATTTTTCCAATTTTATCCATCCTGTTTTCACCGTGTCTCGTGAGTTCTTCATTTTATTTATTTAGGAAAGTTACCTTAAAATGGACAAGTTCCTAATATTTTTCGTCGGCTTCTAACAAATATCCCTGCCTACCATCGAACGAGTGAAAAATGTGACTATCCTCCCCATCGTGGTGTTTGATATCGACTATCGCTGATCGTTTTACCGACTTAGATAAATATATACATAAACGGGTCATCTAAAATTTCTATGTCGAAATTCATTTTCATTTTACGTTCAATAATTTTAACACATTAATTCGTAATGTCATTTGACTACATTTAATCACATAGTAAGTCAATATTCGTAGTCGTCGAAACTGAAAAGTTCATACTGTTTCAATAATTTAAATTTTTAAAAATATTTACTTGAGTTTCTAAAAGTAGCTTCACGCATTTATCTGTGGAGCAACAAATTATTAAAATTCTATAGCTAATTGGCTTTATACGCCATACGGATAAAGTAACATGCATGACCTCCAGCAATAACGCTTTCCTTAAATTGATGCTACGCTTCAAAACCGAAGCACCTTTTCTCTCTGGATTACATTGACGTTATCACAGAGTTAAGTTTCATTAACAACAGAAAAATTGCAGGAAGAAATAACAAACTGTCAATTCCAACGCAAATCTGAGAATCCAGACCGGAGAGATTGTCTTTTCAGATGAAAGGCGTGCCCGCGACAAGACCCGAAGGTGTCTGCTAGCATCCTGGGTACTTATTGCCCGAGTCGCAATTCGAAGTAAAAACACAAGCGCATAACTTGGCGCCCATACACACACACGCACGCACGCACACACAATGTGTCATAATAGACATTTGACAATGAGAAAAACAATTTCGCTTATGTCTAATGAGAAAAACTCTTTTGCATATTAATTATTTTTGTACTAGCATAGATGCTCAAAGAATGAACCACAATAAAGTGCCCCAAACGATTCTTTAGTTCATTTCTGACTGCTGCCAGTGGGCATATCCAAACTCGGCCAGCGGTCAGTGAGCAAGAGGTAGACCTTTTCAGGTAGCGGAAGAGAACATCCAAACTCGGCCAGTGGAACCCCTAGGTTGGTGAAATGTGAAATTGGTTCCCACTCTAGGGAAAACCAGAGTTATTCATTTACTATCCTTTTCAGATATTTGTGTGGTTTTGGGGGAGGAAGGTCTACGACACTTTCAAACGCGTGTCCTTAGCCAATAGAAATATACAATCTCTTATTGGCTGGAATTTTCACACAAATTCCTGAAATGCACTTTAAACATGTACTTAATAAATAAGTTTACAGATTTTAAAATGGAAAAAGCTTGAACAGAAATGAAAAAACAACGAATTCCCTATTATAATTTCCCCGTTATAATAAACAAAATGATGTGCGTAAGTCATTAGATTTTTCGTAGCTGGTTCAGAGTAAAAATTTGCGAAAGTGCGAAGTGAAAGTACGTGTATTACAAGATATCCTGGGCGAGTTTGGATGTTCCTTCCTGGGTGCCTTTCTGACCGCTAGCCGAGTTTGGATGTACCCTTAGGGATTAAATATTGCCAAACGCTCTGGCGGCTTGCAGGGTATTGTTGTAAATGTAAACCCAACCGCTGGCCGAGTTTGGATATGCCCCTGCCAGTATTGCTATTATGATTTCATGAAGAATATGAATCGGTCTTTTAAAGTTTTTTGATGCGTGTTCTGTCTTAAAAACATGCTGTTTAAATAGTCCCAGAGAAATAATCACTGGAAAGTGAGGCCAGGCGATGACACAGATCCAATCCAATGATCACCAAGCATGTTACTCAGTTTCTGAATGACCCTGAGCAGGGGCGCGCCGTGCCTCACGGCCGCCCGTGTGCAAGACTCTCTTCGGCCGCCCGTGGGCAAGTCTCTCATTTGTCGCCCTTTTTATGCGTATTTACAAAAATTAAAAAAACGCCTAATGGTTTGATAAATTTCCGTAGCAAATAAATATGAAAGAATATAGGGCATATTAAGATACAATCCGCGTTGCTGTTAAAAATACTGTACGTGTCTGACGCTTAATCGGCCGCCCACGTTGTTTTACCGCCCGTGTGCATCGCCCCGACCCTGAGAGCAAAGTGGAGAGTGGAACTATTCAGTTGGTACCACATTTTTCTGGTGTAATCAGTGGCGAATATTTTAGACTATGTTTTTTTCCCTCATTTGTCAACTGACTTTTGTGTCAATCTGTAGTAACCAGAGCATAGCCACTGCCAGTATAGTATATCTCTGTGCTGTCGCAAATCGAACTGAAAACGTCTTCTTCTCCCCTACAACACAGTTTTCTCCAGAGTATATGCCCGAGGCCAATAAGAAAACCCTAGTTTATCGTCAAGTCTCCTCTCCACCCCATCCTTAATGACGTCACACAAAGGGTTGGATGATGAGATGGGGTTTGTGTAAGGAAACCCCATTCCCTGCATACACCATTTCCCCTTCAATTCCCTTCTGAGGGAATTAAAATTAAATTGCATTAAAGTAATTAAACTGGAGGAAACTCTTTCCCATTCCTCTAACCCCATAAGGCGATGAATTATCCGGGCATTGTTTATTTTTATTTAATTATTTTCCTAACACCCTCTCTTCCTCTCATCGTGAAAGACCTGCCGAAAGTTGTGTTTTTGGGGGGTTTTAAAAGAAAATATTCGAGTTATTCTCTTGTTTTTTTTTTAAAAAAAAAGGGACTTCCGCCATCTTAAATACTTGCAAAAAGTTTTTCTTTTGTATCGTAAGAAACGATTGATTACTCGCCATTAATTGGATTTCGATCCCCCTTTTCTCCCCGGGCGTACGAATCGATTTTTTTAAAGCGCTTTTCTAAAATTCCTTCGCTTCGAAAAACTTGAAGGGATATTCATAGTTTCCATGCTGATGAAACTGAGAGCCGCATCTGCATTTTTATCATTTCCATGGCCTGCCGTCGTTCTTTTAACTCTTTGTCATATTTCTCGCAGTGGTACGATTTCGTAGTTGCGCTGAAGATTCGACTTTCATTTTTCAGTTTCATTTTCCAACCACTTGAACGGTTTTCTATTCTCTCAATATTACAGTAACAGAACACACAGATGAAATCACATACTTAATTTAAAATATTTCGGAAAATTGGAGAATTTTTCATCTTTTTGAAATACACTCGTTTAATACTCCATCACGGTTAAGGCTTTGCTATTTCTTCGGAACACACAAAAAATTTTTAACTTGTATTTACGGAAGAGCAAAAACTAGGTCAAATGTCGAAAGAAAATCACACACTATCTACAAAGACTAAACCCCTTCGATACCAAATATATTTTTGAATTTTTTACTTAATTCCTAAATAGGCATTTTTTTAGCAATGGAAATCTACTTTTCTGAAATAAAATATCTGTTGTGGCCAACACATGACTTTCTCCATACAGAGCAATGAATATGATTGGTCTCGTAAATTACACTCGTGAATAATTTTAAAACATTTCCAATAGTCTTTATTTAAAAAAACATTAAGTTACATTGTTAGCTGTTTCTATGGATAACAAAATATCGATGCGCAATTAAAATTACGCTTGGCAGAGTAAGCATCGCTATCAACAATTAGAAAATGTTATCATAGCAACGAAAACAATGAAATCACTTAACGACGTACTTAACGTAAAATCAGACGAATTATCATAATATGTATCTCTTAAACTATCGGTTTTGTGAAAAATGTTTCAAACAAAACTTGTATAAAATTACATTTTATACAACTTTAGTAATAACAAATATTTACAAAAATTGAGTTTGAAAAAAATCTGATGTGGCCAAAACATGACTTTCGCCATATTTGGGGTATAGATATTAAAATTATTATGAATAGCATTATAAGGAAAAATTATTATTTCGTATCGTAAACGAATACAGTCATCCTTATTGCCGTAAATTACGTATATTTTGAATATGTTTACAGAATTCACCGCTACATGGTGGTGGCGCTGTATACTGGAAATTTACGAATAAGTTAACACTAGAATGCCCAGTGGAGTCATTTGACTCCTTCAGGAAGTTTCTGTTATCGTTACTTCTCTTACGCGAAGCGTAGGAAAAAAACCTCTCGTGACTTTTAATCATTTTCAAGGCCAAACACGCTGAAAAAATATTGTGCGAGCAATGATTTTTTGGCGACATATTTCATGATTTACCTTTAATGCCCGAGGGAGTCATTTTGACTACTTGCTTAGTCTTAGGCATTTATAAGGGCAATACTCATGCGAACGCTTGAGATTTTTGTTTGATTTTTCGATTTATGCATGTATGCGCTCGCCTACAGTGCATTCCTGACCTTCCCCCTACCCTTCCTTTCCTCCCCTTACTCTCTAGTGTAGTGATGTACTCTCTAGTGTAGTGTTGAGATGACACCGTTTATCAAGGAAAAGCGAGTAAGAATGTGGTTCTTCTAAGCACGCTGCATCCAAATGTTTACATCTCAGAAAATCTCAAGAAAACACCTGAAACTGTCAAATGCAACAATGAAACCAAGTGCGGCGTGGACATCGTCAACCAAATGGCGGAAAAGTATTCCACCAGGACAAGCTCTTTACAAAATACTCTCGATCTGCAGCCATAAATGCTTGGGTATTATACAAGGAACTCACAGGAGAGAAAATTAGCCGACGGGAGTTTCTCCAGAATTTGGCGACGGAGCTGGCACAGCCAAATATGGAGTCAAGAGGTCTTGTAACTCTTGATCCATCAGAGGAGAAAGAAACAGAGAAGGCTGGTATGAGCACAACTAAATACTCTCAGGTAAAGAAACAGCAAGAAAAATCTCACCATTGGAGTTTGCAGGCATTGTAGAAAGGCGGTTTGCGGAACGTGCAGCGCTAAGGTACACTACATATGTAGAAGGTGTGCAGATGATTAGACATATGTAGATTTCCAGCTTAAAAATTATTGTGTATTAGTTACTGCTTTGAGTGTATTTACAATTGTTTGAGATATTATTTGTTATAGAAAAAAGTAACGTCTGTTTTTAGACAATTAATGCTAATAAAGTGTTTACAGCATTGTACTTTGATATGACTGTGAGTTCCAAATTATGTCCACAATATATCTAAATGACGTTTGTTACCATAAATGACGTGCAAGAGCATAAGACAAAAAATTACAGTCATAAAGGGCTTGAAAATTTCAAAATAAGGAAGAAAATTCACGAATCAAAATGACTCCCTCGGGCATCCAAGGGGGTCGCCAGTGCCGGGCATCCTAATGTTAAATATCTCCGAAATGGATGGTTCTATGAAAATTTGTTTTAAATAAAACTTGGAAGAAATATTATTATCTACAACTTTGGTCCTCACGAAGATTACCAATAACAACGTTTTTTAAGGAGATATTTGACGGAAACCGAAAAAACCGATTATTTATAAATAATTCCTAAACAATAACTACTATGGAAAATTATTTGAAATAAAAGATGTAGGAAATTATATTTTTTACATTTTTTGTAATGGTCAATGTATACAATAATGATGTTTTAACGGAGAAATATCGCGAAAACCGAATCGGGTTTCGAATAGACCTCGACTTCCGGTTAACCGATATTGTCCAAAAACTAATAAGTTCTTTGTGCTCACGCTAAAGTGTTATATATGAAATTTGGTATTAATATGACAAGTACTTTTTGAGTTAGAGCTCTCACAATCACATACATCCACACACACAACATACACAAACATCATTCCGAAAATGGTCTAAACGTGTTCTAGGAACCTCAAAACGTGTATTTCCGTTGAAATCTCGAAGTCGATTTTTTTCGTGATCACAATACTTTCCCTATACTACGTATGGAGAAAGTAAAAAGAAAACGAAAACGTGAGCCGTAAATTTTGAAATAAATTTACTTGCCAATCAAAAATGTATTTATTATTATTTATTTATTATTATCTTCCGTATACCATAAACCAACAAGATGGAGTAGGAATAATTACTTAGAAGCCATCGTAATAAAAATCACTCTCGCAACTCGGAAGACTTAAGCAGCATATCTCTTGCAATTTTAAAGCCGTGAACTTTTTCGATGCCATAAAATCAATACGAAAACACTGGATGTGACTTCTCTAACTTGATCAAGCCAACGTCGCCATACGAATTCTAGTGTTTCCGTGGCAACTGTGACCAAGCGACTTAACCCCGCGAATTTATATATATAAAAAAAAGAATCTGTCGCCTTATCCGCGGCAATTCCAATCCTTCATTCAATCCGATCCGAACCGAGAAGGGGGAAAATGTCATACACTTTTCCATATCTCCCACAATACATATCTATCCGACCGTTAAAGAATACTAATCGCATTTCAACCGACCATGAAGCGACACTTGAAAAAAATAAAGCTCGGCGCTGCGACGAGGAGAAAGAGAACACTTAGCGAAAAAAAAATAATTTCTCCCCCCCCCCACCTCCCACTCCCCTGATCCCCTTTTACCTTAGACTCGCTAACTTTCCCCCTTTTTCCAACCCTCCAGAATACAAAAAAATGTTTTAAAAGAGCGGCGAGCGGGAGGAGGAGGAGGAGAAGAAGAAAAAAGTACGGAGGGGATAAAGAAACAAAAGAGGCTCGAGACACTTCACTCGCCGCCCCCACTCGACCTTATCCTAAGGGTTGAAGCTTGTATGTGTGTGTGTGTGTGTGTGTGTGTGTGTGGTGGGGGAGGGGGTGGGGAAGGAGGGGAGAGGGAGGGGTTGGAAGAGGAGGAGGTAGGAAGAAGAAAAGGGTGGTGAAGCCCAGGTCCATTCACGTGGCCCCAGATACATCGTTCTGCACCCCAAAACTGGCTGTGTAAGTGCGATGGAGGGAGGAGAGAAGGAGATAGAGAGAAGAGAAAAGAGAGAGAGAGAAGGGAGGAGAAGAATAAAAGGCCCAAAGAGAGAGAGAGAGGGGGGGGAGGGGAGAGAAGAGTCGGTTCCGAACCACCAGCCACAACTCCTGACCGGCCTTCCTTTTTACATCCCCCCCCCCTCTCTCTCTCTTTCTCTCCACCCCCTCTCTCTCTCTCCATCCTCTCTCTCTCTCAGACTCCCTAACCGTATGGCTGAGCACCCCAGCCGATCCTCAGAGCGTCATTCACTATTCTAACCCCCTGTAGAATACCTCAATTCCTCCCACCGACCACCCTTCTTCTCTTGCCGCTCTCCCAAGGGAGAATGAGGAGGTACATTAAGGGCAGGAGGGAGAGAGAGAGAGGGAGAGGGGGGAGGGAGGGAGGAGGCTAGCAAGGGATGATGGGGAAGTGTTATAGGAGGTCGGAGGGGAGAGAGATGGCAAAGTTTAAGAGGAGACTGGGGAAGAGGAAAGAAGTGGGTGAAAGGAATGAAAATTTAGAGGGAAGGAATGGTACGTGCGTGCGAGGACGATGATGAGGAGTTAGACATGGGTAAGGACATTTGAGGGAAGGAACGCGGTTGTTTAGATATGGAGGATAGAATGGATGTTTAAAAGGTTATGCTAGACGTCGGACTAGACAGGGAGGTAGATATTCGAGGATGTGACTGAAAAAAGAAGGGTAAATAAACAAGAGATTGAGGGAATACAGGTTAGAAGATGTAGTAGACGAGGTGATAGACGAGGAAAACGCGTAAGAAGTGAAGGGAAGCAGTAATGGAAGGAGTTGGGAAAATAGGAATGGAAGAGGGAATTTAAAGGCATAAAAAAAATGAGGATTAAAAATTAAACGGGGAAGATCTGTAGAGATAAAACAATGGGAACGATAAATAGGTAATTTATGCGGGGAAATGCCCGCAACCGTAGCAGGAAAAATAAAAAAATAATGCTTGAATGACCAATTAAAATTTATAGTAATTTATTCATTTAATCACAATTTAGAGCAGTATTATATTTTTCATTTATTATTTTATTCTTAAATTTAGACTACATCATAAGAACCATAAGGATTAACTTTTCGGATTAAGTGGGTATGGCAGTTTCTTTCAATAATATGTCCGTCTTTCTACATGCCGGTTACCAAAATGGACACTTCTAGCCGAACTGTGAGGTCTACCAAAATGAAATTTTTTTAAGGTATGGTTCTATATTTATGTGGTTAATTAACACTCGCATAAAATGCACATAATTCTATTTTAAGATGGAAATTATATTTTTTCTTTGGCGATTACATCACGTTAAATGACACAAAAACGTTTTATCTTTAAACACGACCGAAAGTGTTTTCTTTAAATCTGCGCATGTATCATATGTTGAACTATATACAGTGACAACCGGTTAACACGAAATGATAGGAACCAGCACAATCATTTCGTGTTTTCCAAATTTCGAATGACACGAAAAGATTGTGCTGGGTAATACACAGCCGAAATTATTAACACAATCATGGGGAAACCCTACCTCACATGTCATTTCGTGTTATCCGAAGAATTTTGCATGTATTTATTTTCGTGGGGCCGAAAAATATTTTCGTGTTAAGCGGTAGTGCGTGTACATCGTTTCCCGTTAGCAAATTAATACATACAGAAAGGCATAGGCACTGGAACGTACCGAGCACGCGTTTCGTGTTAACCGATATTTCGTTTTAAGCGTTTTCGTGCTAAGTGGTTTCCATTGTATTACATATGAGCTATACATAAGTTTTACATCGGTTTAAGAAAGTTGGGTCCAAAGTTAAAGGGTAAGGTTACCATAATGTACATCATTCAAAGGGAGACATTTTCCGTCGTATGTTTTGGCGATCGATAAGACATTAAACTCAAAATGTGAATCTAGATCAGTGGTCTTCAAGGTGGGCGATAGCGCCCACCAGTGGGCGTTTTTGTATTTTTGGTGGGCGTTAAAGAACTCACCAAATGCTATTCTAATTTTTACACTGAAAAATAAAATTCTATAAAAAAGCACACATACTATGTACAACTATTACAGTTGGTTTGTCGTTAACTATAGTATCATATCATACTATACTAGTGACAATGTATCCATGCTGCAGTAAAATCGAAAGGCCCATGAGGGTGGTCGGAGTCTCTCGCAGAAGCAGCGAAGCGTTTAAGTTTAATTTTATCAAATATATAAAATCATAAATTTTTAAACACTGTTATTACCACTGAGACCGTATTCGGTAATCTCATTTAACGACAATCCCACTAGTGTTAGGGTTACCTTACCTCCGTAAATTGATTTGCTACTGGGAGCGCAAAATTATTCTTTGCCCCGGACGCCAGAAACCCTCACTACGCCACTGGGTGGGCGGTGAACTTATTTCAAAGGACAACATATGGTAAAAGTGGGCGGTGACTCAAAAAAGGTTGAAGACCACTGATCTAGATGGACAACACAAATTCAGACACGTACTAATAGATGCCTGAAAACGAAGGCAAAGAATTTAGTCGCGACTTCGCCGTGGCGGATGTATATTACTGAAGTAAGACGAAGAAGGCGAATTCTTGAGAGTGTCAGGTGCAAGGGAGGAAGGAAGGTAGGGCAAGGAGACGAAATTGGGGTGAAAGAGGGACGCATGCAGATTCCCTAGCTTTCAATAACCTCCGCTCTCCCTACCTCCGACGCATCTCCTCTTCCTCCCCCTTCCCAACCGTATTACCTCTCCTCCACTCCACTTCCCTCTCTCTTCCGGGAGGTCCATTATCTTGGGCACATCCCTCCCCTTTTGCCATATACGAAGTTATGCCTCTGCATATAGAGCTCCATATTCACTCGCCCACCTCCTACACTCGCTCTCCTCTCATTCCCTCTTCTCCTCCTCTTCCGCGGCCATATTTTCAGGGTTTCTCCTCCGGAAACGACTTGTTGTCTCCGCATTTCCCTCCCCTTACCCGCAAAAATCCTTTCACGGAGCCGTTCTCGATATTTCGGGGGAGTCCTATTTTCTTTCATACTTCTCTTCCTATGCAAGTTTCCGCTGTAGGCGAATCCATGTGATTTATCTTGCAAGTGTTTATAAGGATATATACTCGGAGTGTCTACGAACTCGCTAGGAAAACGAGTCGTTCTCCCTCTATAAACAGTATTCAATCGCATGATGGTACTCTCGCGCGTGTAATAACTGCATTCATTAGTTAAAATAAATGCTTAGCAAAATTAAAATTCGCGTAATTCACGCCGTCATGATTTTAGGTTTGGGACGGAAACATTTTTACGGTAAGGAAGGAGAATTGGATAAAACAAAGAACAAGTTCTGATAAAATTGACATTAAAAACACGTCTACATGGCAGATCTAATGTTATAACGATACTGTGAGAATCGACAGTAGCAAACGAAATCTAATGACGGAGCATTATAGAGACCACACTATACCGAGATAGTCAATTTGAGAATAATATTTTCTTTCTCTGCAGAATAAATTGTTAAAGGAAGAATTATCGATAGAGACATCGTTAAATTAGTTTAAAAAATTTTATATATGCAAAATCAACAATATTTAAACTTATAATCCACATTTTAACTTTTTCCCTTCAATGACATTTTTTTATTCGAATTTCCTCTTCACCTTTACAATATTTACATAATGACAACATTTTTAAAATTTTCACTTGGATATTTTTCTGCGGAATTGGCTAGGAATTCATTCTGCACCTTCTCTAATGATCACCATTTCTTTTATGATAAAACATCAAAGTAGTCCACGATCATATTTTTTGTTTTATTGGACTTAACTGTATTAAGACCAAGCCTGTCTCCTCAATTTTTTACTTAAAATTAATTGAAAGCTCTGAATTTTTTAAGACGTTAACTAAGTTCACAATATTCTTCAAAACTATCAATTTGTAAATCTCTATTTCTCTTTAAGTTTCCCTGTTACTTAGAAAAAATCATCCCTTTTCTTGGTGAGCACGCTTTCTAGTTTTATCTATGTAAGTGACACTGATTCTTTCGAATCGGCTTAAGTCTCGACGCTGGTTTGAAATATTTGCGATTCGTTATCACTTGGCAAATTGGACCTCCATTTTATCAAACCCGATTTACTACCCAGTTCCTTTCTACTATCTTCCATTTTTATTTGCGGTAAACCGTAAAAATCCCTTTATCTTCCGACGCCTGATTCTCGGTCGTAAAAAAAAGAACACCGTTCGAGTTTCATGAGGTCTTCATTCCACCATTTCTGTCCAGAGGATAAATATAACCCAATTGACCTTCTGAAGTTCCCGAAATAAAGATAAAATTGTATTTAAACTTAAGTCACATAAGATGGAGGTTAAGGATGAAGAAAAAGGGAAATAGATGTTTCACCTGGGATGATTTTGTCTAATACCTCGTTCTCAACCGCAACAATAGCCTTCGGTAATAACGCATCCGATAAATTCGAACCGACTCCGGACTCTTCGAGGTAATGATGGTTATTGAACCATAAAACACCAAACAGGTCAGACTTGCGCGATGGCGGGTATCCGACGTCCCGTTTAGGCGGGAACCGTCGCCAATGCCTCGCTTTACGCGAGATGTAAGTTCCTAAAAAATTCGCGCTAAACGGAATTCGCGCTAAAAGGGGTCCATTGCATCAATGAGGGAAGTCTCTATGGACGCGAAAACTTAACATTAATGAAAATACGCCGTTAACTTGATTTTCGGAATCCATCCGTCAGCGCCAGATGCAAATCTTTAAATTTCTTCCAATAAATCATTTCCATCGGTAATTTTCAAATGGTATAGAAAACTATAAACATCATTATAATCAGACTAAAGCGTAAATCATATTTAATTTTAATGGAATCCTAAATAAATCAGCGAGAAGTTTTATTCGGAATTCGCATTTCTTTAGAAATAATCACGTGGAAATAAGCGTCTATCGAGTGATAACATCGGTGTGCCGCCCCCTTTTATATCATGGGTACACCACATTCCGACCATAAATGGGGATCCAAAGACGATTATGCTAAAATTCATAATATAGTAAAAAATGGAATTTCTGGTACATTAATGGCTAGGCCAGGCCACCTAAATTGCCGGCCGCCTTTGTTTTTCGAACACATGATAAGCACGGGTCTATTTCGTGCTTTAACGAACCCGCTTAACAGGGGATCGGGCAAAGCGAGGTATTACTGTACTCAGCAAGCTTAGCGTAGTAACCGGATTTCCTCTGCATGCAACCACGCGTTATCGTCAACGGCAAACATGATACTTGCTACACCTGCTTACGCGCACTACGCATAATCAACAATGCAAAAGGTACATAATCGAAACGAAATCCTCCTCCCATGAAGTATCGGCTTTTTTCTTTTTTGAAGTATTCACCATCCTTCCACAAAATTCTCAGTTTCGCGGTTCGAAAGGTTCCATTAGAGGATGAAATTAAAAAAAAAGCGCAGTCATCCAATGTCCACGGAAATATTTCAAAAGCATCGCAGGAACTCCTTTCATCTCAATGGAACCATTGTTTCGTGCTAAACTTCTCTTGTTTTCGATTGCTTGGCTTCTTTTTTGAGGCTCGCCGCTGATTACGGGAAGAACGGCGAAAAAAGGAGGAATAGTCCCTTGTGACTCGAATGCATAATAAAGACGCTGCTTTAGCCTTTAATCGCAAATTATGGGCTTTTGGCCCCTTTGAACGCAGCGTACTTTTCGCTTCCATGGGAACGGTACATCCTATCTCTCTGCCTAATTTTTGCTACCGGAGGGAAGTATTTGAATTCGCAACAAATGTTTCATTCTGAAAATTTTGTGCGATTTTTTATGATAATTTTTATAGTTGACTAGCAGGAGTGCCCATTGAATTTCAACGGATTTAGTGAAGCTAAAACTTCGACCGTGTAACAAGCAAGCATCGCAAGAATAAGATAGTACTCCCTCCCCCTCCATCTCCCACCCTCCTCCTCCCTCTCTCCACCCCTTCCCTCTAATTCCCTCTCTCCATCTCCCTCCTCCGTTACTATACATCCCTCTCCCTCCGTATTACGTATTAAAAACATTCAAAGCGAACAAACTTACAAACATTCTCCTTTATATGTTAGATTATAAGATAATTCAATTAAAAACAATAAATATTTGGTTTCCATGTAAACAAATAAAAATCGTACACAGAAATTTACTTACGATATTACGTTAAAATTTTACCCAAATAAATGCACAGAACTCTCAATTTCGGCGACAATGGGAGTTGTCATGGTAGCTTATAATGGGTATTGTAATAAAACTGATAAAATCACGTATTTTACTGATTCTAAATGCATTTTTATGCTAATTCGATCGATTCAATAAAAATAAACTTTGTTCTTTTCTTCGTAGAACCATTCAAGTCTCAAGTTTGTATCATTTTTATAAGTAATTTTAAAATTCAAATGAAAAATAAGCTGCACTCGTCCCAATGTTATTCAAATGGAGAAAATAAAAAAAAATAAAATATTTTTTAAATTAGAGGGGTCAATCAAATCGACATAAAAACTTTACTATATCACCGTACTCGTTATTCCGGTTAAAATGATACCTTTCTCTTGCTTCTACGATCTGTAGTTTTCGAGTTTTAAAATTGATACACACACACACATTCATTTTTATATATAAGATATTGTTAAGATATGAGTCTATATTTTAATGAATGAAAAATGTTCCACAAAACAAACATAGATCCAGCTGACATGAAGAAGTGAATAAACATGTATTTAATATTATAATTTGCATGCCGTATTTATTTGGACCACCTATTACGCAATAACTTACAAAATTCAATAAGATCCACATTAAAAAAAAAACGGCACTAAAACTCCAGACTGCCATAAAAGCTTATTACCGCTTATTAACTCAAGCTTCACGTAATTATAAAAGAGAATTTTTTTAACGCATCAACCCCTTCCTTTTGATCACCACATTACCATATCGCCCGAAGCCCGTGCAAAATTCGAGGCATCCCCGCTCGCCGTCATTTTCCCTCCAATTTCCCCGGCAAACCATTTCGAGCGAGCATTTCCTAGCTCTTAATCACCATCCATTTTCTCACCTTTATTTTTACGTGCCCGTCGAAATCATTCGCAATTTCCCCGACCCCGTTTCCCGTTCGCTCCACCTATTTTAACCTTCCTCCTCCTCCTCTCTCCCTCCCTCTCTCCTCTCTCTCTCTCTCTCTCTCTCTCTCTCTCTCTCTCTCTCTCTCTCTCTCTCTCTCTCTCTCTCTCTCTCTCTCTCTCTCTCTTCCTCTTTCTCTCTCTCTTCCTCTTTCTCTCTCTCTCTCTTTTCCTTTTCTACCTATCATATCTCTCTCTCTCTCGACACTGTCCTCCACAAATCCATCCCCAACTCCGAAACCTCCCCTTCGACTTCCTCACAGTAATGGATCTCCCTCTCTCTCTCTATCTATCTCCATGCTCCTTTCGCTCTCCCTAAATATTCCTACCCCGAATCACAATGCTCTACCATCCACCTCGCCAACTCCACCCCTTTTCCATCCCCCTCCCCCTCTTTTCCTCCCTACTTTCCCTATTCCCCTTTTCAATCACTCTACCCGAAATTCCGCATGCAATTTTTTCTCCTCCTCCTCCCTGTTCCTGTCTGTCTTCCTTACCTGACCCAAACCTCTTCTATCCAACCCCCTCCCACCCTGCCACACAGCCCTCTGCGTCCTCAAAAAAAATCGGCATCCTCCATTTCCACCCTCAATTTCGTGTCTTGTGCATCATCCCTCGTCCAAAAAAGGAGTTTTCCCAACCTTCAAAAAATAAAAGAAAAAGAAAAAAAAACCACCCTCCGCTCCCTTCAGAGCCTACTGGCAACCGCCTTCCATCTGCATCTCTCCCTCTCCAATTTTTTCTCCTTTTCCAACCTCGCGAGCCCTTTCATCCGCATGCTACCCTCTCTCCTTCCTATCTTTATTCCACGTGGAGCAGACGGAGGAGGATGGAGAGAAGAATATGAATAAGGACAGAGTGAGAGAGGTAGAGGAGGGGGGTTGAGGGGGGGGAGAAGATTGGGGAAAATGTCGAGGAAGAGGAGCCACTCTGAAAATCGTGTGACTTCTCGCGTCCCCTTTTTTGTAGTAAACTACACCGCTGCTAAGAAGTTAGGCATGCACACTGGCACACACACACACATATATATACATACATATGTGTGTGTATAGTATGTATATATATAAATATATAAATACTACGGAAGAGGAAAGGTAAGTAAGGATATTTTGGGCAACTAGGTGTTGAAGGAAACCCAGTGAACACTTACCGGAAGTAGAGCCGCTGGGGTGTTGGAGAGACACATTTGTAGAGGTTAGAGCTTTCGGGATGATCCCTTCGTCAGCACAAGAGAGACACAACTGATATGGCAGTGACACTGGGGTGAAGGTGTGGGGATGGAATGTGTCTCTCCAACACCCCAGCGGCTCTACTTCCGGTAAGTGTTCACTGGGTTTCCTTCAACACCTAGTTGCCCAAAAAAAAAAAATATATATATATATATGGGTGTGTCTATATAACGCTTATTATAATTATGCGCATATTACCGAAAATTTAGGATTGGAAATCATGCTATTACGTATTCTGGAAACTTGACGAATTCACATGCATATTTTATAGAATATTCTGTTTTGCATCCGTTTTTTATTCGGGATGAAAAAAACGAGGACGGAGAATGGAAAGGCGCGGATTTTCCGAAGAATGGATTTTCAAAAGGAAAAATTCTATTAAATCTCTCTCAACTACTGCAAAAAGTATACTGAACCCAGCGAAGACGGTTAAACAGAGAAACAAATGTGAAGATTGAGAAGGAGAAAAATTCTGAACTTGACCGGGACTCGAACCTTGGTCTCCCACTTTCCGGGTAGGTCAAGTTCAGAGTTTTTCTCCTTCTCAATCTTCATATTTGTGATCAGTATTACGCACACACGCATATAAGTTAAAATTTCCATCATTTCACTCTTGTTATTCAACATCTTCTCAATTTCTGGGATAAAGGATGGGTGTGTTCCGCTGTGCCTCAGTGAGGACATCTAGTGTGGTAAGATTTACTAACTTTCTTCACCGTAAATACCCCAATTCGAGAATGGATAATTAGTCTGGCTTGGGAGCTTAGTTGGTTAAAACACCTACCCGGCAAATGTGAGGCCCGGCTTCGAATCCCGGCCAAGTTCAGAATTTTTCTAGTACTCAATCTTCACTTTTGTGATCAGTGTTATTAAGTTAAATTTCCATAATTTCACTATTGTTAAACAGAGAAAGTTATGACATTACCAAACATTAAGATTTACGCAGTACACAATAAACTTAAAAACAAAGTATCGAGTACATGGCATTGGAGTATTGGTTTATGAGCTGACGACGAATGAATTAACTTGCATGTCAGCCAGAAAGTTTGCCCGTAACGAAGTTCTGAAAAAAATTATCTGAGAAAATTGTAACGTACTTCAGAAATCCCAGCCACCCGGAGAGTTTGCCATTCTGTTAACCCGCACACGGATAATCGTGATGTTTATAAAATCTTTGGAGTATTTTAACATAAGTCTTGGGAATTGAAATTTCTGATAAATTTTATTTTTAAATACACAAAATTTAGAGATATATGAATTTGTTGCATATTACATGCTATTTATGATTTTAATGACGTCAATCATAAAAAAAGTTTTTTAAAAAAATACAAAACAAGCAAGTTTGTGTTAAGGAATAAGTATTTACCTACTTAAAGCCATGAGTTTTTATATGATCGACAAAATTATTTCCGTTTCCATGTAGAATTAACATTTCAAGAATGTATGCACGACAACATTTAGCATCAAAGTTCTTCATAAATTTTCATATTGGTAGCGAAGGAACAAATGAAAGTTTTGACGAAAATGTTTTTCAGGCGTGCATTTGCTGGAAATAGAATTTTTACAGTCACTTTCATTTATGTTTTTCTGGCCATCTCACTTTTGGAATGTGTGCTTTTTGTTTTGGGCATTCCTCATTGAGGACGTTCGTTTGGGAGAAGTTAGCTTGGATAGTTTTAACCTCAACGCGTGAGAAATATCCAATTCTGAAACAAAAGAATCAGCCTGCCTCGTAGTTCAGTGGTCGAATACCTGCCCGGCAAGTAGAAGACCAGGATTCGGTTCCCGGTCAAGGCGAGAATCTTTCTCCTGATTTTCCAGATTTCTCGGAAATGAAGTGAATGTAATTAATTTCCGTTCGAATGTGGACACAAGAATTTAAAAATCTTATAATCATCTTAAGAAAGCCAATAAACAAAGTAGAACTATATCTTTCAATTTAATCATTATACATATAATACTGAAGGCGTGCGTGTGCGTGCCTCCAACCGAGACTACTAGTACATTCCGAACGAACCTCCTGAAATCTCATATCCCAATGGCCATAAGCACATCACGACTGCTGATGAATGCCAGACTAGAAGGCAGATGTTCCGGACATTGTGGAAAACGTGTAACAGCTACTGATAAATAAATTATTAAACGCTTCACAAAAAGAAAAACGCCGCGTTTCAACACTTGGGGGAATCCCCTTAAAAACTCATTTTTTTTACTTCCCTAACCAACCCATCGTCCCAGACGCCACCTCTGCGCCCCCATCCATATTCCCTTACACACCAGCCCTCAGCAGACAACAACCCCTTATGCCACTACCGCGAACATCAACCGAACAGCACATCAGCGCAAGAGAGCATATAACTGGAGGGATAGGAGGGGAGGGAGAGAGGGGGTGGGAAGAGGAAGGAGGAGAGAGGTTACCAGGTGGCCTTAAAGGAATCAAGGCGAAGAGGTTGCTGGGGGGGGATGACGGGAAGGGAGGAAGTGAGCGAGGGCAGAGGGGGGGAGGGGGGGGTTCCCAAGGCGCACTACAATATTTACTACGCTACGGCAGTGGATATGAGAGGAGGGCACTCTCCCGGTAACCATCGATCTCCGGAAGGATAGAGAGGGAGGGAAGAGAAGAAGAGCGAGAGAAGAGTCCATCGCAACACATGTTCCAGGATCGACTCATCAGCTAAGAATGCTACACACGGTGGGAGTATTTGTGCTCTCCGTTAACTCCCCCTCCCATTGCCTACACCTACTGTTCCTCGGTGGCTGAGCTGACGCTTCTGTTACTTTCCTGGCCTCTTCTCTCCTCCCTCTCTATCTCTCCTACCCTCCCTTCCTCTCTCTCCTACTCTCTCTTCCTCTCTCTTCTACTCTCCCTTCCTCTCTCCTGCTTTCCCTCTCTCTTACTCTCCCTTCCTCTCTCCTACTCACCCTTCCTCTCTCTCCTATTCTCCCTTCCTCTCTCTCACATTCTCCCTTCCTCTCCCCTGCTTTCCCTCTCTCTTACTCTCCCTTCCTCTCTCCTACTCACCCTTCCTCTCTCCTACTCACCCTTCCTCTCTCTCCTATTCTCCCTTCCTCTCTCCTGCTTTCCCTCTCTCTTACTCTCCCTCTCTCCTACTCACCCTTCCTCTCTCCTGCTTTCCCTCTCTCTTACTCTCCCTTCCTCTCTCCTACTCTCCCTTCCTCTCTCCTGCTTTCCCTCTCTCTTACTCTCCCTTCCTCTCTCCTACTCATACTCTCCCTCCCTCTCCCACTCTCCCTCCCTCTCTCTCCCACTCTCCCTCCCTCTCTCCCACTCTCCCTCCTCCTCTTCATCCTACTCTCCCTCCCTCTCTTCTCTCCATTCCTCTCCCTCCTACTCTCTCTCCCCTCTCACCATCTTTATCTCTCCTCTATCTATTATATTCATTGTGTTACATGCAATGTTTATTTTTACAACTTTTAGTATTCATAGAAAAGGATTATATGTATGAGGGACTTTATGACCTAAATTTCACCCGAATAAAGACGATTATCTATTTATTCTCTCTATCCAGTTCTCCCTCCCTCCCTCCTCCATATCTTCCTATTTATCTCCCTCTCTCTCCACCTCTCTTTACCTCTCTTCCTCCCCTTATTCTCCTTCCCTCGTCTCTTTACTAACAACTACGCAACCACGAGGCAGCACGCGGGAAGCGAATACACATTTTTCTCTCCAAACTCCTCCTCCTTCTACCCCCTCAGAATGTTGTATAGATTCCCTTTCTCGCCTCACTCAGATCAAGGAATGAGGATAAGTAACCTCTCCCTCTACTACCTCTTTCTCCTCGACCAAAAAGATTTTCCATGGCAAAAAAAAAGAACCTTTCACGTCTCTGGCCACGGGAAGGGTTGGGAGTAGGTTCAGAGGACGAGTGGGCGTGGTGGTTGTGGGGGGTGTGTCGAAGGAGGAGGAGGAGGTCTCGAGCCGAATGCGGAAGTGCGGTCGGTGATGTTCCGCTGTTTGCCCTGTAGGCTGAGAGGGGGAGGAGTGGGAGAGCCCTTTTCGCTAAGGTGGCGCCGGGGATGAAGTATCGCCGGATGAATCCCAATTGAAGAACGGCTTGCGCTCCAATTGTCGACTCTCTCTCTCTCTCTCTCTGTTTCCTTTCCTTCTTCTTTTTTTATCTCCTCACAAAAGCTAGTTCTGTCTGCTTTGAAGAAGCATAGCAAAGGGAAGAGAAACTTTTTTTCCGGCATCGTACCCTCTCATCCCGCATAAGCTCTCTCTCGACTTTTGCCTTCATCCCGTTTCGTACTGTAACGGCGTGAACCCTTTTGCCTTGTCCCATCAGTTTCATTTTTGCCAATTTTCTCTTGGGTTTGCTTATGGAGTGCGAGAGAGAGAAAAAGAGGAACGTAGGGTTTCTTTAAATGTGCCAAGTCACGTATGTCGGCAGGAAGCTGAGGGAGACAAGATGAGAGAGAGAGAGAGAGTGAACTCGGCTATTGTTTCTTTGTGGAAGAGATAATGCGAGGGCTTCTGGATTCCTCGGAGACCGGAATGGAATCCAACCAAGAATGGCTCCCTTTTACCCGGAAGGTTTGATTAAAGTCACCGTTAGAGGTCACTAAAGAAATTCGCAAAAACGGACGCGGAGAGTTATTTTCCTCGCGGGTTTGTTCTGCGTACCTTATGCTTAATAGTATAATAGCATACTGAGGGGAAAGTGAGCTTCAAGAAGAAGAATTTTTATTGCCAGGAGTTTAAAATGTAATTTTTCAAAGTGAAATTCAAGGTTTGACAGAAAAACTTTTCCGTTTTTTTTTTTTACATTAAGCTAAAGCTCATCAATTTGAGAAAGGTAAACATTTTGTGTTTCTGTTGAAAACTGTTATTGACGTAGTTTTCTTCAAAAACAATCTTTTAATTTTATTGATGGGTTTTGTGATGGGTTTTGTGATTGCTTTGTAATCCTCTTAAGCGAAGAGGAAAACAATGCAATATTCTTGATGAAGCAGAACTCTCACTACATACAAATGCCATTATGAGATTTTTTCAAAATCGGAACAACATAAAACGTGTACTCCTCAACCGTTTTTTTTTTTAATTTTACGTTAGAAACAAATCATTTATATAGTCTGCCTTCTTGATATAACAGGATATAACCATTTCACTGCTAAGAAAAAGTAGGAACACGAATTTTTATATTATATATTGTAATAAATGTGAAAATTATTCATTGTAATTGGAGGTATACAATAGCAATCAATGTGCTTAGAATACTTTTAAAGGAAAGATATCTAAATCCCCTTGAGAAAACTGCTTCGGAATGATTTAAAAAGAGGTTCTATATAAAGAATTAGAAAAAGATCGATAAACCTATCGTAAAAGTTTCACAGATTCGGAAATTTCTGCTCCTATTGAAAATTTAAGTTTGGAAACGTCTCGGAAAGTTATTAGTTAGCTTTTTCCGAGTGTTCCAATTATTCGGTAGAGATTTTCGAGAGAATAAATGCTAAATTTCTTTTGTGAACAACGACATATTTCTTTATACAGATGCAGTACTTTGTAATTAAAATAAAACCTTTACCTGGGAATAATAAGAGCGGAATGGAAGGAAAAAGAACATTCAAAGCGCAAGGGCACAAAGTAAAAACCTGCTAGTCTCTCTGCAATCGCTACGAAGAGATTTTTTCGCGAGCATTAAGTTTCAGCAAAGATATAATTCTTTAAGGTGAGTTGATAAAAGAGATCTCCCCCATCCCTCACCCGTATTGTCGAGAAACGGATTCTTCGAAAGGATTTAAGCAGCTACCGTTCTAAGAACTCGCCTTCGGCTCAGGAGTAATTTCGTTTAGGAGCTCTTGGCATCGATCTCATCATCAAAGCGAAGCATTGGAGGAGTGTTCCGATCCGAAATCGATGAGAGAACCATGACGCGAAACGCGGGAAATTGGAGAAAAAATAATTCACGCGGAGCTCATTCCAAAAGACAGCGAAGCTGGAAGAATTTGCATATTTATTCCAGAATTTTACCTCCTTTTCAGTATGAAAATTTTTCTCTCCGTCGATTATACTGTGGGAAGGAAATTCTATCGCGGATCTATTACGCCGGCGGATAAATTTGGAAGCTAGCATCTGATGACATTATATAGTTCAACTCAACTGCTGTCGGCCCACGCTGAAGAGTTAATGCCAAAATCCCATTACCTGAACTACTACAGGGAAGGCAAAACTTACTGACCCATGTTGTTAGCGCATTAGTCGGAGAAGATAAGTTAATGCACGAAATACTTGCTTAATTTTAACACAAGCATAGTAATCTCGTCATATCCAATTCAATATCCAAGGTAATTTCGCATAAAGAAGGCTGTCATAAGATGAGCTTGCTGTTCTAGTCTGAATTGCTTAAACTGATAACAATATCAATAAAGCCTAATGAAAATTAATATATAATTACATATAAAACACGTTGAATTTTTGTAGATGATTTTCAATGCCATTTTGAAATGAAAATTTATAAATTAAATATTCAGCATTATATTATTTATAGCTTACTACAAAGCTTTATTTATATCTCATGATCAAATGCTGATAAAAGTTAACAAAATAAAATGTCAATAGCTCTACATATGAAAAAGAAAGAAATTAGACGTAGTTCGCGTATTGCGTTCAATTGTTTAAATATCGACATTAGAAAGATAATACGCCAAGGTATACAAATTTCAACTTTCCATCCATAACTAGTCTTTATTTTGATAGAATTTTTGTAAACAGTTTAACATTAATTTGGACCCGATAAAAATCCGTTACTCCTACCGAATAACCACGTCCTTATATCACCGAATATTATGGCTAAAGAGGTCGCACGCGAAACAAAACCGCAAATAAAAAAAAAAGTTTAAAAACCGTCCAGGAGAGATTAACAAACCGACTCCGTGCGTTAAACATCCAACAAGAGTACGCTGACTAGTAAAAAAATAATAATAATAAAAAACTCCTCCTTCAGACGGATATAATTTTAATTCTCTCGGAGGACAAAAAAAAACTCCTTTCGAACTCCCCCTCTCTCCGGTGTCGTGCCAACGTATCCCAATGGCATGCAAGGACTGTGGAAGAATGCGGCGAGAGACAAGGAGATTGATCTCATTACCCCGGGATGACGTCATCTCAAGAGGTCGCCGAAGTGTTTTTTTTTTTGGAGGGGTGGATGTCGCACTCAACCCTCCCCCTCTTCTCTTGTCCCCCCTCACTCCCCCTTTAATATATTGCCTCCCGCCGCCCTTCTCGACCGCCCCAAGACACCGCTAAACCACACACACCATCGACTTCTCCATACACTCACCCACACATAGGCATTCCTTGTATAAGAGAGTCCCCTCCCCTTTTTCCCCCCCGTTGATCGGATGGTGTTGGTCTACCACCCAGAGGTATGCCAAGTATTCTCGAAGATCGTATATCTTTCAGGCCTGTCTGGGCCGGCGTCTCGCGAGATGGATATCTCACCCTTCTTCTCCTCCTTCATTCTGTCCTTCCGCCAAATTCCTCATCTTACCTCCCCTCTTTACTCCATTACTTCGCCGACACCCCACGGACTCCTCCCCTCTTCTCTCTCCCTCTCTCTCTCTTTCTTATTCTCCTTACGGCGAAGCCATTTTCAACCCACTTCCTCCGGTGTCTTCCGCTGAAAACCTCTTTCATGTCCTCGGAAAAAACCTCTATCTTACCGTGTTCCCCATTTTGCTTTCCCTTTGTTTCACATTCATTATCATCCGTTTGCCTCAGCCTGTTTTTTTTAAACTAAATTTACTTCCTCAAATATCTCCTCGTCCCATTCTTAAATAATAATGCTCATGTGTCTGTCCATCTGTCCGTCACGATATGTTCACCACTGGTTCCATAATGTACAGGGGCATATTGTGCCGAAATTGTAGAGAGAGAGATGGGGAAAGGGTGAATAATAATAAAAACAAGCCGTCTTTATTTAGATCGACATTTAGACATCCATGTCCATTCTTACGCACAAATCTGACGAAAACATACATCCATGCCCTATGTGGGATTCGAACCCGCGACAAATACTCTTAACTATCCGTCTACCAAAGCCAAGGCCCGGGAATGGGAGGGAGAGAGGGAAAAGAATGGGCCATAGAGGGAGAAAGAGAAGTTATAATTTAATTCTTTAGTAATGCCTACCCGTCATTTTTGGTGGGCACGTCCTTTGCTAATTCTCTCCCTCCAATCTTCGGTACGCTAGTCTCTGCCATGTCCCAACACGACCTTTACAACCTCTCTTGCTTTTACTGTCCAGTAAACTCGCCGACTTCCATTCCTCTCTTACGCTTCATCATATACCCTTCACACAGTCTTTCACATCCCCCTCTCCACTCTTTCAATTTCCTTCATTTTCTCACCGTTATTCTCATATTTTCCTCCCATTCTTCCCTCATTCATCTTTCATTATCTGTTCTTCACCTCTTAGATACAACTTTCCTCTTACCTTCATTTCTACCCTTTCTTTCCTTTACTTCCCTTCCTCTCACTCTCTCTCTCACACACCTCTCTTATCCCCTCCTTCCCGCTTCCTAATTCGTCCCCTTCTCTTTCCAACCCATTTTTCCTTCACCCTCTTCTCCTCTTTTCAGCACGCAATTCCCAATACCAACTCCACATCTCCCTTCCATTCATTCATTTATTCCTCCCATCATCATCCATTCTCACCCCAATACTTCCTCTGCTTTCCTCCCTCCTAGAATTTTTCTTCCCTTCTCCCTTCCTCTCCCTCACTCCCCCCTTACACACACGCACAAATACTGTACACTCCCCCCTTTTTTTTAACCTCCCGAGTTTCTCACCCACTCATCTGACTCGGCCGCCTTCCCTCCTCTTTCATCTTGCTTCCCTTCCTGTTCCTTCTCCCCCCCTCTCCCTGCCACTCCTCCCTCCCTCCTCCAATCAACCAACTTCCCATCTCCCACCCCCCCCCCCCCTCCTCTCTCTCTCTCGCGCTCCACATTCTACGCTATACTCCCCCTATGCTTCCTCCCCTCCCCCCCCCTCCCCACACGTATAACGCTTCTTCCGCCTCCCTCCCTCCCCTCGATGCCTCCTTTCTAGACCGCCTCCCTCACTCTCCTTGGAGATGTGCACTTTCATAATGTCTCCGAACGTGATCAAAATACTTCGGTTTCACCCTCTCTCTCTCTCTCTCTCTTTCTCTCTCTCTTTCTCTCTTTCCTTTCGCTCCAACTCCCCTTGATGGAATCTTCTCTCGAGACACCTCTTCCCTCCCTCCCCCCCTTCTCTCCTCCATCTTCCACACGTCTCTCAAGACTCCCCTCTTCCTCGCAATCTATTTCTCCCCTCTCTTTTCTCACATTCTCATCGCTTGCGATTGCTTACTTTCCGCTTGTCTTCTTTTTTTTTACTCTTTCTAGTCTGTCTGTCGTTTTTCTCTTCGGATAAAATCGCACGGCTCATCTCTTTCTCTTTTACGCACCTAAACTCCCCCCTATCTCTCTCTCTTTCGCGAGAAAGATTGTCGTATAAAAACATTAAGCCTCATTCGCCCGAACACTTTTGAAGGAGGAGGAGGCAATCGATTATGGAGAAATTACCACGCTCACGTTTACTTAAAGGGCGAATTTACGTCGGAAAGTCGGAATTTTCCGTAAGCCTTGAAATGGTTGTGGAGGGCAAGTACGCATTTCGATTCCTAGGCAGCCCTCATCGGTGGTACTTAAGCGATCGTATATTGTAGGTTCTTTCCAGAATCTACGATCCATCGATTACAACTGATGACGGCTGCCTGGCATTTTATGGTTTTTAGAAAATTCTGATGTATTAGTTTAATCTTAACCAAAATGCGAAATGTATAATTCTTCAAATTTACGCTGTTGGCCTAATTTAACGGGTTTTTCATTTCGGGAAATTGAAGTGCATTTATAAAACAACCAATCTCCGGTTTCTCTTTATTTGCGTTTCCATACGTCCGATTCATAGCTCTTTAATAGGGATTAAGGTGTTATTATGATTCATATGAACTAGCAACATATTAATTGTATCGCTACTATATTTTTTTTTAATTTCACCAAATGATGATGATGTATTTCTTTTTTGGTACACGCAAACAGAATAGATCATCTATTAATGATATGTCCAGCATCCGTCACGCTCACAATCAGTGGAGTTTTTATTAATTGACCATGATTGGCTAGCCAGCCAATCCAAGATCGGGATAAACAGTATACCTTGGTTACGTTGCTGTTTACATTGGTTACGTATTTATCTAACGTGAAAGGATAATTTTAAAACAATCCCAAAGTATACAAAATTTATTTTTTTCGTTAAATTAGTAAATTAATATTACAACCTTAACAACTATTGAGAACATTTTCCGTCTTCGTACATGTTTCAAATGGAAAAACTATGAATATGTATTTTCGTTTATCTTTTTTAAGTTATCTGTTTTGCTTAACGCGAAATTTTCATTTGCTCTTTCGAGACATTTTATAGTAAGTGTAGGACATTTTAAGTATTTGTCATTAGATTAGAAAATTATCTTTAGGTATAGTCAATTCTCTTTGTGATGAGGTTACGGAAGTAAAAGTCAAAATAACATAGACGATTTTAACTTAGAAAATGTGGAAAAATAGTAAATTAACATTACAACTTTACCAAATATTGAGAAAGGAATACAAACTGTTCACCTCGGTTAACGTTTACCTAACGTGAACATATAACATAAAAATAATTTTAAAGTAGTATACGAAATTTATTTTTTTTTCGTTAGATCAATAAATTAATATTACAACTTTAACAAATATTGTGAACGTTCATCGTTTTCATTCATGTTTCAAATATAACATCTATGATATATATTTTCGTTTATCTTTTTTAGGTTATCCGTTTTACTTGACGCGAAATTTCCATGGCCCTTTGGTACATTTGTTGGTAAATACACGGCATTTAAGTACATTTTCATTAGATTACTAAATTACTTTAGGTACCTACTTCATTTCTCTTTGTGATGAAGTAACAGTAGTGAAAAATTCATAATAGAGATGAATTTACCTTATGAAATATACCCAAGGCAATATTACAGTAATAAAATATATAAGCACTTCATTCCTTTAATATTTTATAATGGAAAAGTTTTATAGAAATACGATATAAATGATAAATAATATGAGAAATCTATGAGACTAAACGAAATTTTATTATAGATATACTGTATGCTTAGGTTTGGCTTATATTATTAGGTAAATACAAATAAGCCCAAAACAAAATTAATTACAGTAGAAACTCGTTTATCCGGATCGCGATTATCCGGACTTCCGGATTATCCGGACTAAACTGCTCACAAATTGAAGTGGACCACTTTTTCGTGAAACTAATGACAACACGACTGCGTTTCACGAAAAATACCCGTAAAGTGTTACTGAGCGAATTTCCCATTTTAAAACAATCTTAGTGTTTTTAGAAAATTACATTTAAATAAATACGTATATCAAAAATGTGCAGTAAGTTTTTTCTTTTCAATGTAAAATGTAATAATTATGGAAGTACACAATTTTAGTTTTATTCAAACCTAGCAGTACTGGGTGTCCATAAAGTTCCTATCTATTTTGGTATTTTGTTCCAGAAACCCTTAGAATGATTACAGAGGAGCGTGTGACAGTAGTAATTTGGCGAATCCAGGGAAAGAAATGCAACGAAGGACAGGGAGGCTGAGTCTGTGTGATGCTGCACGAACGGACGTACGTGGCTCCTCAGTGATAATTCGGCGTACTGCGTTCACGTTACGCTCTGACATACGCGGTCGTCCGTATCTTGCTTCATCATTCACAGATTCCGTTCGTTTAAATTTGTTCACCAATTTACGTACTGTCTTGTCTGTTGGCCCCGCCTTATGAAATCTCCTTCTAAACTTCTCTCTGATTTCATTGCATTTCTTTCCCTGGATTGGCCAAATTACTACTGTCACACGCTCCCCTGTATTCATTCTAAGGATTTCTGGGACAAAATTAATAAAATTTTAATTATTTCACCAAAATAGATGGGAACTTTGTGGACACCCGTATATTAAACGATGAAATAAAAGCGATATCAGTCACTTCTGACGACTTACCATGAAATAACACGCCGTTTCCGGATTATCCGGACTTTCGCTTATCCGGATCGGACCACGCCCCGTCAAGTCCGGATAAACGAGTTTTTACTGTAACTAATTATTATTATTGTTCTAGAAACCTAATATGCGTACCGAACGGGAAAGAGAGTTGAAATGGATAAGACATTGTATATATCGTGCAGCATTGTCTGTAGAAAGACAAAGAGATATCAATAGGATTAATACTGAACGTTTTAGAAGACGTTACAAATTTATGTATTTGCATCCGTTTATGGAACTCTAGTTAATAATAACTGTAATAAATTTTCTCTAATCATATCATAGATGTTCTTGTAAAATAAACTTGAAATTTGCGACGGAACCAAAAATTACTTTCTTGTTGAAAGGACTCCTTAATCCAAATTCTAACTGTGAAACCTATTTATGCTTAACGGAGATGGAGTAAAATTTATAATCATAAGAATTAGCAGCTGCACGAGATTCCTTTCCCATAATTGGATTTCATCGGTTCAAGGTAATAAAAAATTAATTACACAGAATATTAATAAAATAACTACGCTACATGGAACTCCTAGCATTAACCTTATTTTTCTTTTACTGAAACACGTAAAATTTAATATCCTGGCCCGGGAAAATAACAGTTTCTCATATGAAAAAAATAATAATCCATACGGCCATTTCGCGATTTCCAATTTCTTATATCCTCAACGTTTCCGCACCTATTTTTTTTATCTTCGCGAGCCATGGATACGGCGTATTCATTTTTTAAAAATACGAATTTTAGGCGGCATTGTGTTATAATCGAAAAAGCTTATCCGATTTCTTGAAATGGAGTTCCAGGAAGGAAAAAATAAATATATATATATATCACTTCCGATTCTTTTCCTGAAATCGTTTCATTTTTTAATGGCATCCTGCACCAAAATGAGAGAAAGATCTCTTTCGTCCTTATGAAAGTATAACCGAGCCAAAATATTTCCTCGAAACAATCAAATATCTCTTCATATATTTCTTTTTGGAAACGATTCTGCTCGCAATATTGCCGCTGCAATCGTTTCGTTAACGTTTATATGTCTCTCTAACTTTTTCTTTCTGTCTCACGCTGGGACTGGGAAACATTCTCTCCCTCTCGCCTTGATTAAGACTTCCACAACGCACCTGAATCAAGATTACTTTCCGAGCGAGAACAAAAGAAATGATAATCTCATTTATTTTCATTTCTTCGCCCAACCGGGGACGTCAAGCTGCTGCTCCCCCCTCCCCCCCCTCCCACCTCCTCTTCCCATCTCCATCCCTTCCCTCTCTCTCTCTCTGCCCCCTCCTCCCTCCTCTTCTCCATTCATTCCTTCCTATCCAGCCCTTTCCTCTATCCACCCCTTCTCCCTTTCAACCCCTTCCTTGCGCTGTCCCAGGGAAAAAAAGCTTCCCCCTAGTATCCTTCTCTTTCTTTCTCTCCCTCTCTTTTTCTCTCGCATTGCCGCTGAAATTCCTCGCTCCTCGTATTTCATTTGTCTTCCTTTGGCTCCTTTTATCTTTCTATCTTTCTCTCTCTCACCCTCTCACCCCCTCTCCCTAAACCCCTACTCTTCGAGGGAGACTCTTAGAGAACTTCTTCAAAGGCAATTCGGGCCGAACTTTTTAAAATACCTCCTCCTCCCCCCCCCCCCCTCCCCCCCCTCCCCCATCGTACATATTGTCTTTTGAGAAATTTCTCGGCGCACCGTAGAGAAAAAATATATCGTACTTCATATTAATCTCGCTCGACGCTTTCCGCCTATCAGATGGAATCATTTCGCCTTTTACGTATTCCCTTATTGTTGCGCCCGGCCACGGAAAATATGTCGTGCCCACTCTTCTGGATGGTCTGTTTTCTTTTCCGGCAGTTCAGACCGGAATTCGAGATGAGCGCCGGCGGCCTGCATTTTTCAAGATTCGAATCTCTTCCTACTTTTTATTTACGGCGTTGTGACTCGCTTGGGAATCTCCTTACGGCTTTAGAATGTAAACATTTATCGTTAAAAAGATCTGTTAATGATGATGAGATCTGCGACCTGACCTAAGCCACGGGGTGCGCGTGTAATCGAATAAGCTCACTGGATGGAAAGAGGTAAACAATGAAAATCGGCGAAGATTTACGAGGTGAATTCGAACAGGGGAAACAATTTAAGGTCCAATTAAAGTCCTAAAAAGTAAAAAAAAAAGCTTGTATTCGCTCATTCAAACATTTGATTCGTTCGTGTACAGCAAGATAGATGAGGTATGCGCGGTCAAACTACGGCACGCGTGACTATTGTTTAGAAAGGACTCCCGAAATTGTTGATCGCCTTCTATTTAAATATGTTGTAGAATATATTTTATGTATTAAAAATAAAATGTTTTAAAGTATAGCATTAGTCGAGAACCGACCATTTCTTAAATATGCCGAGTTCAAATAATCATAAAATTAAAATTAATTCTATAAGAATAATTTGAAAATTTTATGCCGAGGGCTATTATAAAATTTTGAGAGTTACGTTCAGAATAAAAGCGGTCAAAGTTTTAAAACGCCTTATAAACCCGTGTCATGAAGATTGAATTTCCTTCAATTGAAATAAATTTCGATGCTGGAATAATTTAACCCAGTTCAGAATTCTAGCAATTATTATTAATGTAAGAAACAAAACGCTGAATTCTTAAGCTGGTAATATTTTATTGTAGTAGGAAATGGGATTATGAAATATCCTTTAAGAACTGGGGATAGTAAAGACAATCGTAATAAATACTTAATGTTTACAAAATGTATGTTTGTCTTTATTATACGAAATGTCTCAAGATTTTTTACGACTCAATTATATTAAATGTCATGGGAAGTAATACGTACGCTAAGGTCAGAAATATTAGCCACATACGGTATACGTATAAATGAATATAATTCAACGTTATCATTATTCGGGAATAAATTTCAAGTATTCAAGTTACGTATGATCTTCATAACATGCCCTTTGTTTTAGCGAAAGGTAATAGACGAATAAATAACATTTTTTCGCTAGCGTATCCGAAGTGAAAGGCGAAGGAACACAACCTGTAGCCACAAAGCATTAAAATCGAATCCAATATGTTAATTCAGTTAGGTCGATCGTTAGTGATCAAAAGAGGATTAAACCTTCGAATGCGACCTCACGTATTAATTCAACCTGATTCCGAGTACGTAGCCACTTCAAATTACTTGTGTAAACAAGATATTAAGGGGTTTCCTCCTCGCTCTCATCCGAGATATAACTCATCTTCTCCCGTGTCGCCATGGGAGACGCCAATTCCCCGCTCTGCCTCTCTCTCTCACGCCCTCCCTCCCCCCCTCATTCCTCCTCCCCCTCTCCACGCCTATCCTCCCTCCCCTCCCACTGCTACTCTCACGGTGGCTTTCCGTCACGACCTGTCATCCACGTCTACTCGTGGCCCTCGCCTCTTCCGTCTTCCAGGACTTCATTATAACCGGCAACTCCACGCCACCGCCACCCCCGTAAACGCCACTCCTCCGCCCCTCCGCCCCCCCCCCTTCCTCCTCGCCCACCATATTCCTCTCTCCTCCTCCTTCCTCCCCGGCTCTTGCGATCATAATTCCATCCCTACTCCGTCAATATCTCTTGAGCGATTAATTCCTCAACTCTCTGAGACCTCTTCCATCCTTCTCATACGCTCCTCTCTCTCTCTCTCTCTACCTCTACACGCATCTTCATCTCTTCCCTCTTTGCTGTATTCTCCTCACCGCTATTCGTCGCGAATTTATCCCATACTTTCTTCTCCACCGCTTTATTTTACCTTTCTCTTTATTCTTTCCTTAAATTTATCTTTTCCCTTCCATTTTTACCTCTAATATCTCAAGCCGCGGCGTCCAGCTTTCACGATTTATCCATAAATTTCGATTAAAGTCCCCGTTTTATTCCACTTTTACCAGTTTTCTTTTGGCTTTCTTTCTCGCTAATGTTTTCAACTATTCTTATTCTCCTCTCTCTCTCCCACTCTTCTCCTCTAAACCTCCATCTTTCATCATATCCTTTCGTCGTCTTTCTCCTCCCCTATTACTTTCCTCGACCCATGAATCATTACGTTTTCCCCTTCCTGATTTTTATTTCCTCTCTCTCTCTCTCATCCCTCTATATATCACTATTTTTCTCCCACTACTGCAACCGTGTCTCGTTCCGTCCAATTTCTCTCCCTCTCACGCTTTCCTACGTTTTTTATCCTTTTTTGTCTCTTATACTAATTATCATTCTCATCTCCCGTCTCTTTTTGCTTCTCTCCCCTTTCCTCCTCTTCTCCCCGTTATTCTTCTCTACCTCATCCCCTTTATCCCTCCTCCCCCCCTCCCCCATCCTGCTTTCTACATTCGATAAGAGTTAAAACTGAATCGAATGACAAATGGTGTCGTCCTATACTAACGCCTTCTGCCAGATGTGCGCAATCCAACATGTGGGCACTGTATTGTAAATGGCTTCTTTTATTTACCTGCTTTAACACTAAAGTTCGTCTTTTTATTTAATCTCCTCTTTCTCTTTTCTTCGTCTTTTATTTGTTAAGCAAAATTTTCGAATTATTAGCAAGCGTTTTATATATACAAAAGTTAAAAATGAATTTACCCATTTTTATCTATTAACTGCTTCTCTAGTACTTATTCATATATGTATTAGTGCATGCATGCGTATGAATACGTAAGTTTACAAGTTTATCTCGTGGTATATATTTTTCCGAGAATTAATACTGTAAATTTCGTACAAATTTCTATAAGATGCGTGTATCGCAAAAATCTGTATACTGGTTTATTAATTCCGTTATCAATTTATGCCGTGTAAATCAAATTCAGTTATAAGCGAATCTACATAATCTAAATGCAAACGAATTGGGATGGTTTTAGGTGGAAGAGGGTGCTACTTAGCCTCGACCTCGCCAGTAAAGACGTTTTTCTTTCTCTACGTCGTCCTCTTCTTCCTCCATTTCCTTTTATCCTTCCGTTCATCAAAACCTCGTGGGCATTTCCATCCTCCCAAATTAGTCTTTTCCCATTGCTTTTCCCACCTCTTCTCCTCCTTCGCTCTCTCTGTCCTGTATTCCATTTTCCTGACGAAAGTCTCCCTCACTCATAAAATCCCAAGCCCTCAAATGAAAATGTACGACGTCTGAAAGAACTTCTAATCATAAGATCATTACGTCTCCCTTCCTCCGGGTCCATTGTTCCGAAGGGAGATTTTTTTTTATTTTCCCTTTGCCGAGAGGAAGACGGGATGAGGTATATATTTCCTCCACGATAATGGCCGTCGGTAAATATCGCGAAGAAATTCCACTTGATTCGCATCGGGTGATATACAGTCGCGAAAGAATTTTAAAGGGATGGATTTACGAGATTTTTTTCCCCCGGGTGCGATATTGAAATGCTTAAATGAAATTCCTTTCTCATTCTTAAATGACTGAAAACATTCCAGCAGAGCAAAGAGTAAGTTTTTGTCGGTAACCATGAAAAACCTTTTTAAAATTCTTGGAATTTTATGAATTTTCTCAAGAAGTTGGAGCGACCGTTATATTGCGTAAACATGGAAAATGCCTCGTTTGGTGTATTTTTGTGAATTTATTAATACGTGCGGAATTAACGTCTAAATGTTTTGAAATTGTATTATGCGAAGCGGGTTTGGTGTGCGTTGAGAAAAAATTTCACAGAATTTTTAGGGAACGATTTTTCCGCTAAACTTATAATTTCATTGGTATTGAAATCAATAATTCAGTGAATTAAGTTAGTAGTTTATCAACTAGAATAAAAAATTTAGTTATTAACTGCCTTTCCTTTCTGTGTGTGTTATTTCCACGGTAAATGGCTGTTGCATGATAAGTTAGCAACCTATCTGCGCAAAACTTTGGATCTACCAATAAATCCTCTGCAAAAGAGGACGGCCCTGGAATTCGCCATTGGAATATCTAGAAAAGGAATTCCCACAAAAAATATTTCATTATCCAGCACATTAATTGCCTTGATCCGACAATTCATGTAACCTTTCGTGCCAAGGGATAGTTCATTCGCGATGTTAAATATTTTACACTCATCTTATCTTAGCTAAATTTTTTAAAAGTTTGTACCACTCCATCCAATTAAAACAACCAAAACTTGAGAAGACATTCTTTAAATTCACCACGCAATACTTCTGCGTATCACATTTTTCGAGATAATCGGACAGAACTGTTGCATAATCAATTTGATCCACGAAAGAAGTATCGGACTAAAACATTCCTAAAATATTTTAATCGAATTATTTTTAAGGGGCGTATAATCCGTGCGATCATGGCGTGTTTTCAAAACATTTTATACACCCATATAACGAAACTATCGCCTTTAGTATCAACACTTTTTGTTAACATCAAAATACACACAACGCAACAATCTCGAGGAACTAAAAGAACATGGCGACGTTTCCTATGGGATGGACAAGTACATTACGACAAGCCTACCGTCAAATAAAAAAATTTTCAAGCCGGAATTCACACTCGAGGAACTAAATACCCTAGTCAATTCTCTCATTGCTGCCCCTCCCCCCCTTTCTTTCCGCACCGGGGCCAAAATGGGTGACGAAGCGTCAAACAACAGCGCGCCCCATCGCACGCACACACAGACACACACGCACGCACACACAGACACACACACGGCGGGCGTCCAAAAAATCCAAAGAAAAAAAAGGAGGAGCTCCCCAAAGAAAACCGCCGCAAATGAATCGACTCCCTTTTGCGATGAATCGATACGTCTTCGAAGAAGAAGAAGAAGAGTCCCGGACAACCCATCCCTCCCTCCCCTCTCCCCTCTTTCCCGCCGAAAAACCGACTTGGAAGTTCCTAGCGCTCCTATCACGTATTTGGAGGGTTAAGTCGGGAGGGTGGAGAGGAGAGGAGGAGAAGAAGAAAAGTCCCGGATGAGTGAGCGGAGAACGGGAGGGAGAGAGAGAGAGAGAGAGTGATAGAAGGAGGTATATAGAGAGGGTTCCATAAAGAGAAAAAGAGATAGGATGGTAAAGGAGAGAGGGAGAGAAAGAGAGAGAGAGAGAGGGAGGGAGGAAGGTAGGTAGGGGTCTTAATAAATACGGACAGTTGGATAGTAAGGGTTCAAGGGGGAGGAAAAGTGGGGTGAAGGAAGGGAAAAAGAGGGGGGAGGGGGAAGAGAAGGCGAGGGAGGCTTGCTGCTGGTCGAAGGGTAATATTGGAAGGGATGCCGTATATACGTGATCGTACTCTGCAAAATCCTAGAGAGATCCTCTCCCCCTCCATCCTCTCTTTCTTCCGCTACCTCCCCCTCGATGACGCCCACCCCCCACTTCTTCGCCTCCTCTCCCTCCTTTCTTCTCCTGCCCTTCACCCTAATGCAACCCACCTCCATATCCCTTCCTCCCTCCGCGTCTCTCTCTCTCTCTGCACCTTCCTCCCTCCATACATCTTCATCGTTTAGCCCTTCACACTTTCTACTCTTTAATGTCTATTTTTTTATCCCTCTCATTCCCCCAAGTTTTTCATCTCCCATTTATTATTGTTTCAATATTTTATTTTTTTAAATATTAACATTTCTCGTCCGTCTCGATCTTACTTTCTCTTTTTTTCCTTTGGCCGTTATTTACTTTCTCTCCTTAAAAAACTCCAAAAATGCTTTCCTTTATTCCTCTGATCACATTCCGGAAATTGTTGAACGCCTCGCTCTTAATTTCGTAGTATAGTTCTCTCAGTCCATCCCGTCATTATTTTTTCTCCTTTTAATATTTCTCAAAACTTTCCGATTTCCCTGGAGTTTTAATATTATTTTCTATCTCAACTTTTATCTATCAATCTTTCTACTCGCCCTCTGCTTCTTCTTATTTGCGCCCAAATTCTCAAGAGAAACTATTTCCTTTCGCTTCTTTTCCTTCCGACCCCCTAAACTTTATCTTCCTCCAAAATTAACACTTACTTACACGGCTTTTCAAAACTCATTTCTATGTCATTCTATCTTAATTTACGCTCCTCCTTCGTTAGAAGGATCTTTTTTTTTTCTTCTTCTTCCATTTATTAATTAACAACCTATCGCCCACGCCGTTTCGATTGCTTCCCTCTCAAGAGATCTTCGACTTCCCTGTAACTTCTTCGTTCATTCTTTCATACTCTTTATTTCTACCCGAACCTATTTTTATCCTTCTAATCATCTACCTTTATGTTCCATCTATATTCCAATCTTCCTTCGTTATACAACTCCTATTATTTGTATTCGTGAAGCTAATTATTCTTTTCTTTTCAATTTCAATTTATTTGCCATGGACGTTTACATTTTATGGGCATCGTCAATCAGGTTATTTTAAAGTTACATTATAATTAATACCACAGAAACTGCATCACAATTAATAACGATTTTCCTCTTTCCATATAGGTACTCTTCAATGGCATCGTTAATCATGTTTTCTTCTCTATACTGCGATTTTATTTGTCTTACTAGAATAAATGACTACAAAATTCAATTAAAACTTCCCATTTTCCCTTACTCTTTCCCTCCCTCCCTCTTCCCTCTCTCTCTCTCTCTCTGCGGTAGCGATACAATATGCCCCTGTATCTTATGCCGCCGGTGATGCAGTGGCGGTAGAGTATGCCCCTGTATATTTTGCCGCCTTTGTTGCGCATTCCGTGGCAGACATACAGATGAACACTGTAATTATTATAGTATAAGGATTCGCTTCCCTATTTTACCCTCCTGCCCAATCCATTTCCTTGTTATTACCTCTCTCGCCTTCTTACTCCTTTACCCTTTCGTCTTCCACTCTCTCTCTACGTATTTTCACTTATCTCCATTCGGAGACTGTTCCTCCAAATCCTTCACCGTCACTAGAAATCTTTCCTTGCCTTATCTTACTCTTCACAGGCCGACAGAGAGAGAGAGGGAGAGAGAGAGATGAAGAGGTGGAATGGGGAGGGGAGCTTTACCCCGCATAAGAGTAGTTGGGCGTGATTCCTTCCTCGCCCTTCTCTCTTTCTCCTTCCATCCCTCCCTCTCTCTCTTTCCGCCTCCTCTTCATCCCCTAGCGCTTATATACCCTCTTTTCCCCTCCATCACAATCCCTCTCCAACCACCTCCCCTTAACACCAACACCGTTGGAACCTGTCTGTGAGAATGCTACGTCTCGCTGATTTATTTGTGGCGAATCCTTCAAGTTGTCTCTCGCGAGTGCCGCTCCCTTTTTTTTTCTGTTCCCTCCAAACCTCCTTCCCCCCTCCAAACCTCTCCCTCCCCCCCCCTCTATCTAGCACCTCTCTCTCTTCCCCTTTCCCTCCTTTTCTCTCTCACCTCCTTTATAACCCCCATGAGTGGAGGGGTAGAAACGAGGAGAAATGAGAATTTACGCTAAAGTCAGAGAAAATGTGAGTATTCTTCAAGAGGTTTAAGAGGAATAAAAAAAGAACATTCCTATTATTTATGCCCTTCGTTCCGTTACCTATTTAATCATTCTTCATCTTCAGAAGAAATTTCCGGTTTATTTATGGTTATAAATTTTGAAATGCGTCAAATGGGTCTATCACTGCCGAAGGCGGAAGTTTTTAAAATTTCATTTAAGTCAAAAAGAACGCTCGTTAATGAATTAGAATGTCTCACTGTCAGATATTTGAATTCTCGCAATTATTAAAAATAATAGTAACATTCAAATTATATTTGTATCTTTATGATTGATCGTTAATTGGTTTACTTTAATTCAGAAAGTTTTAAGTATTTATAACCACACACGTACCTACGCAACTCAAAGATAAATTGGTATTCTACGGCATTGATAAAGAGAATTATTTTAAAAGAACCCATTTTTACTGCTCAAAATAAGCTTTTGACTGCTTCAAAAATGAAATAGTTTTCGCAAGATTGCTTTGAAAGAAAAATAGACTGTCGATCTTTGTGATACATTTAAACAAAAGACGAATTTTGTTGTGACAAGGCAGTTAATTCAAACTTGAGAATAATCTTATTATTTCTGTGGTCTCACGATGATCACGTGAAGTTTTATCTCTATAATCCCTGCCATATATCTTTCATACATTTATTATTCTAACTATATCCACATACCATTATCTTATTTTTATAAAAATATCTGCCTACTTAACTACTATAGACATCGTTTTCTCAAATTAGCAGATGAGTGTAGGCCCGGCGATTTGCCGTTGCATCCGGGTCTGCAAATAACGAATACGTCTTATTCTTGGACAACATGTCACAACTAATTTTCGAAACATCCGAGGTCGCAGTGTGGATGATCGTGCCAAAATCGGGATTGATAATACAGAATCGTAGTTACAGTTGTAGAAAAGTAGATTATGTCGGTTTTATCGGTGAATTTACACCTGTGATCACATTACATCAGCGCGGAGATTACCCGACGTGTTATCACTTCAAGCATACCTCCGTTTTCTTCTTCTTTCCACGATCCCCGTAAAAGTGTCTCCCTCAAAAAATACTCGGGAACAGAGAGTAATTGATCATTTATACCAGAAATTTAATTCAAGGAATTTTACCAACACGAATAGGAAATTACTTTTTTACATCACTGAGCGGAATATTGCTAAGAGAATGATACATTCCAACTTTTAAATGTTTTCAAAGGCCAGAGTTAGTTTCCCGAAGTCATTAGTTCGACCAAAGTAGGTTGAGCCCGCTCTCGTAATTCAACAATACGCTTCGCGAAGAATTAATCATTCCGTCTACAGTCCCATAATGTTTTTAAGGATAAAGTAAGAAGCTGGAGAAAGCAATCTTCCGTATATAAAATATCTATTTCGTCACTTTATGATTTTAACGCATCGCTTACATCAACGTCCCTTATTCTTTCTTCAATCTTTCATTATTTCTATCTTCCTTGAGAATGGCTACTTGACCGATAGTTACAATTTAACGAATAAGTTGGTGAATTAGTTCCTTTTTTTTGACTCATAGGTTTATATCGATCACGCGTTCCACTCGATTCGCTCCCTGATGACGCACGTTCGACTCTGGCAGTTTGGCAGACTAGATTCCGAGTTCCTCTTCGCTTCACTGAGCCTTCGTCGATGCTTCAGCCCAAGTATGGTTAAATGAACTTTTCCTTTCTACAACGATTTATTTTCGCAGAGACTAAATTCGCATTAACAACCGTTGGAAAATCAAATAATTCCGAGTAGAGTGGATTTGAGCTTATGTATGTACTGTCATATATATCGTAAGCGGGGAAGACACCTTTCTTCCTAAACTTTTGAAACTGACCAGCTATTTATTGCACTGCCTCTTTCATACCCATTGTGCGTAGGTAAGAGGGAATCGGCAAGTCGTAACAAAAAAGTATGTTCAGCTGTCATCTAGGAAGATTCTCTCCCTCCTAGAACATCATCACAACATACTTTACCTCTCAAACGTCAAGGAGAAGACTCGTGGCGTATTATGATTTGGCAGGATATTTTGGTTCAGTTTTATTTGAGACGTGAATGTGTTCGGAAGTGAATTGCCGATATGCTAGCTATCGGAGAGGGCTATGCATTCCCTTAAGATAATCAGTATTACAGGCATCAATAGTAAATAACTATCATTTAGTTCATTTATGTAGAAAAATGTTAGGTTTAAGTAAATAACGTGGTACTTATACGAATTTATTAAAAGAAATTAATGATATGTAATTCATCATACCTTTATTCAAATTTTGATTTCGCGCGCGAATTAAAGCATTTTCCCGGTGGGAAGGACGATGAATTAGAATACATGCTTTTTAAATATTTCTCTTATGCTAATCCTATTTAATTTTTATCTACCTTCATCGCGTCAGGGCGCTACCAGAAAGTTTGTTTCTTTTTTCCATTCAAGGTGCGAGGCTATTGTGGATTCAATCCATTTCTTCGATTTCCAATATCAAATCTTTATGTCCTCCGTAAACCCCAAAGTGCTTTTCATTTCTCCTCCTTTCCAACCTTAACCTTGTACGTCCCTGTGAAGCGTTACGGTCATTATGTGATGGAGTGCTGTGTGCATCTGAGGGTGTCATGTGAGTGTGTGTTTTTTTTCACCATTGGAAAATTTATACTTTAGCAAAGATAGGAAGGCGTTGTTTTTGATGAACAGAGCCCCTTCGATTCTCATTTTCGCTCGTTTAGGTGTCCGATTCAATAAATCGTAATTGTGTGATTAGTTTGCCAAACTTAGAGATAGATCGACCGAAGTTAAAGCAAACGGAAGCCTTTGGTAGAAAAATAGACGAGAGTTCGTTATGAAATATATGCAGAAGCTTAATTGCCATATCTTTATTATTTCGTATCTAGCTGGAAATATATCCATACTTCTATTGGTTCAATTTTCTTAAGTCTCTGCCGCCCATATTGAAATATGCTTTCGGAATAGTATTTTTTTTAAATGTCCCATTAAGTCTACATCGCCGAAGCTTTACCAATGTATGACTATAAAAATTTTTTACATCTCAAAAGAATTATCTTTTGCTGAAAGCATATGCATCAAAGAAGATACTGAATATATTGATTCGGTAGCGTAAAAATAAAAAGTTTTTCTCACGCTTCGAATCCTCGACAAAGAGAGGAACAGCGACAAAAACTCGACAGGTTTTAATACCAAATGCTACGGGACACAAAGGGAGAGATTCCATCTCGATGCGATCTTTTCCCGCGATAAGTGAATTTTCATCTGCCTGTCAGCCGAGAGATTGATTCGTTTCTTCCACGTCCTCACTTTTAAGGCAGTTCGCGTGCACCGCATCCTAAATCAGTCCTCCCCCTCTTTCTCCTGCTCCAAAAGACTTCTTTAATTAAGATGAGGGGCGTACGTCTCCTACGCACCAGGAATATCGACACGCAGTGGCGCGTTTTATCTCCGCGTAAGTGCCGACGTTCGCACTGACAAACGAGTTCTACGACGCATGGGAAGTCGTTGCTCTTTTCCTTTCCCTCCTCCTCCTCCTCCTCATCCTCCTCTGACCTTCTTCTCCTCTTCCCACTCCGCCGCGTCTGGCGTGTGAGAAAGTGTGAGACGAACTCGGTTGACGACGTGATCTCATCGGTTTCCCGTTTTAAAAGGGAAGTGTACATATCTCCTTTTCAGCCTCTGAACGGACAGTTTCGCTTACTTGCCGTGTTCTTGTTTGATGGTTTTAAGAAGCGTTTCTCCCCCGCGTGGATCGATGCATACGCTGGAATTTTAAGAGCATCTTTAAAACAACAAAAATGCATTAATTGATTAAAACCAATTTATTTTTAATTCTTCCTATGTTTTTTAAAAATATTTCATATTGTGACGTGAAGCAGGTGTATCACTAGGTATGTATTTCGTCGATATGGATTTTTCCTATGCACCCTTATTGAAAGCTAATATTCACAGTTTACGTTCCACATAGCGCAGATAATGGACCGTATGTAGACGGCTACATGTGTTTTTGTGCAAATACTCCAAAATCTGATTGAACGACACAAAAGGGAACATCTGCTTATAGACGATGACGACAGTAATGATGCGTCTAGTATAAGTTACACGCAGTTCCAGTAGCCAAAAATATTAGTCCCATTTATAATCCACTAATGACGGCTTCGTTGGAGCCGAAATTCGCATCGGAGTTTCCCCAAATTTTCATGGATATTCGGGTTACGACGATTAGCAATAAGATGGATGCGTAACATTCTGATGAGTGTATAGCATTAATAAATGTCAGGGCAGGAATTCCGGCAGATGAGAAAAATCGCACAGGTCAAGCCAGCACGATCTAATTCGATTATCATTCCAAACAGGAGTTATTAGATAAATTACTTGTCCTATCCCATATGAGAGCAATTATAAATGGAAATTCTCCGTACGAGATAGCGTCATCTCTAAATGTTCAGACAACTGCAACCCCATTCGTTTTATGCCGTGGCTGCGATTTTCTCCCTACCGATTACCAAAAAAATAATTGCAACCCCTAAAGGAAGAAGAGTTGATCCATTAATGCGCCTGTTGTTCCTTCTATTCGAAACGGAACGAGATAAATCAACGTAAAAAAATAAACCTTGACGGAAATGGGAGAACAGGACGCGGAGTAAGAAAAATACTTCGAACGGCTTACTCACCCCGCTGTCCTATTTGGAAATTCCTAAAGCTAAAAGAATAAAATGAAAATAAAGGGCGTGCAAACATCCCGAAAATGGGAAGAAAAGTGCTTTGTAATGGAATGGCGATTAGTCTCGTCGCGCGGTCAGAGCTTTAAGGCAGCTTGATTTATCGACCATTTTATATTGTCCATATAAGACGTTATAGTTATGAATATGATTGATGGGAGATATACACACAGGCGATGGAACCTCGTATTACGGCCACAGATACATTCAAATCTCCAAACACCCTCATCATATAATTTCCATTACCATGTATATATTATAGTCGATCCGAAATCGGAAGACTCCTGGCCTCGGAAAAGGGGCGGAAACCAGTTAGCAGCAGCCAATAGGAGACTGTTTGTTTGGGAAGGTAGTGGGGAGGAAACCAGTCTCACTCCTGCTCTCGAAGAGATCGCATCGGACTGCGTTGCCGTTTCTACCGCCGTTTCCTTGCTGTGGATCAAAAAGAAGGATGGGAAGTATTTTATTTAGAAACTGCGTAGTATATCAGCTGAGCAAGAGCTGGCAGCGCGCACCGATATCTGCTCTCCCGCACGAAAGTTGAGAGGGGCGATGGAAGGGGAAACGTTCGTGATTGGCTACTTGCTCTAAGTAGGCCAGGAGTCTTCCGATTTCGGATCGACTATATATGCAAGGCATGCATTACTCAAGTAAATTTTTAAATCATAGGCAAGGGAAAAACACCGTTTTATTTTTCTAATGTTAAGACCACAGAAACCAAATATATCTTATAGTACATACGATTCCTTAGGCTGTTTCCACTACTTGGAAACGAAACCAAGTTCCTTCTTAATTGGAGAATTAGAATTTTTGTCACAGGTTATTCCGAAATCAGGGCTAAACGATTTGAAAATTGTACATCTTAGCATTAATTGTGGGAAAGGCGTTTTTATCCTTTTTTATTGGTTATAGGGTGACAAAAATGTTCCACGCGGTCTCGATAAATTTGGTTCGGGGTGCCGCGAAGTTCGAGAGCACCCAATTTGACATTTAAAAGGTTGCGAAGTATGCTGCATTACTCATGCATAACAAAAAAGTCAAACTTACACAAAACAATTTTCATATTCTACGTAATATTTAATATTAATAAACCGTAAGGTGTGTGGAATCGACGACAAATTTAATAACCGGTTCATGATGCAACGAAACGTATACTAATTTCCGTAAAAACCGCAGAAACCGCGTCCTAAACGTCATCCGCTCTCCCACACACCCCTCTCCCCCTCCGAGGCGACGGCGAAAGCTCGCTCCCAAAGGACGTGCATGATTTCAGGAGTGAGATAACGCGGTTAACGTCGTCTACGTAGGAGCCTCGGAATGCAGACCGCGCGGGAGGAGCAGCGGCGTGCGGTCCTCAAGGGTTTGAATTTTTTCTTTTTTGCCGTTCCACGCGCTAGGACGACACCCCCTATTATATACTACATCGCTCATGGGAAAATAGTATCGATCCCGCAGGTGTCTGGCAGCGAGCGAGCGAAAAATCAAGCTACGTACACAAGCGCAAGACGGTGCAAAAAACTGTATATACAACTTTTCACCTTTACGTCGTGTTACTTTCCTTTTTTTAATTCTCATCCTTCTTCCTTCCTCTTCCTTTTGTAAAATGGATGACTCAATGAGATCATGTCTTCCCAGATAAGGGATAACGGTTTGATAGTGGAGAAATATGAGGAGGATCGGAGGGTTTTTTTTTTTTTTGGGACTTGACGTCCATCCTGGTAACGCAAATCTATCACACTCGCGTCTTCGTCGCTTCGAAACTCGTGATCTGTGGTGATAAGTGTTCCGTCGATACAGTCAGTCACCAGATGACTCGAGTCACGTAAAAGATGGATGGGTAGTTATCAATGAAAACGTAACGGACATCGATTTGAAAAAAATCTAACTGAATGAGTTATAAGACTTGTCATCGGTAGTAAATTTAAAGGCAATTGCGAATCCAGAAATGATCCATTATTGTTTGCAGTTCAAAACACTGTTATATAAATCTGTCGAAAAAAAAATTATGATGAAAGTAATAATAACTTTTGAAGGAAGATTTGAAAGAAAATAACAAATATACTATCTTTGGGACAAATAATACAACAAACCGTGTAAACGTTTATTGTATTACTTGTTTCAAAGTTTGGAATTCCACAAAATGAGGGCTTCCCTTGTGGATTATACATATTTCAAAATATATTATCCTTTAATCTAATAATTTGTCAAGCTTTCTTTGTCTGCACATATAATAATTAAATCATTGACGGAAGGATACCTCTCCACTAGGTAAACCTTTCCGAAATGCATAATAATATTGTATTAAAATTAAAATATGAGGAAAAGAGAGCCAAGAAAATCTCCGTATAATTTTGGAGTATGAATATCATTTCAAAACAAAAATAATGCGTAAAAACCATCCGAGATTATTATTCCAAAACGACCTCATAAAATAAAAAAAACCCGCCATTTTTATTTGCTTCCAAGTGATCGAACGCATGCGGATTCTTATTGACCCCCATCGTTTAGATTTACTTCGCAGTGCCCCGTTATTCCGAGAGTCTTTTATCTCGACCCAGCAATAAAGAGTTACATAAAGATTTTACTGCATCCCGCCGAACAAAAAGGATAAGAGGGAAGTCCTCGAATCCAACGTTTCGCAGAATCCTGGCTTTCACTTTTATCCCTTTCCTTTCCTACTACATACTATTCCCATTTCCCTCATAATCTCCCTTTCTTTCCTCTTATCCCTCCCCCTCTTCCCATTCAGTCAAAACGTGCTCATCCCACCCACACACACACACAAGCACACGCACTAAGAAGTAGAGGGTATATACATATATCCCTTTTTCCTTTAACGGTTTAGGGAAACCCTTTTGCCTCGGATAGTGCTGACTTGGCAACACCGCTTTGATGTCTTCCGTCAATTTCACAACGGAGTCCCCCCCATCCTCCGAGTATTCTCCCATCCTCGAAAAGCACTGGTCTCAAACGGTTCTCCCCTCTCTCTCTCTTCTTCCCATCATCTCCCACCATCCCTCGCCACACCTCTTCCTCTTCAGCCACGCCCTCCCACTCCCACTCTCTCTACCTCGCCTGTCCTTTGGAGTGGCCACGTCTGTCAGCTCTAATTTTTCACCCTCAAACGCTCCCGTTTCCACGGATACCGGCTACTAGCACGCTTTCGGAAGCTCTTCGAAGCCGAGAAAAGATGATCTAGATCTTCCATTTCTGAGACGGAAGAAAAAAATATATAAAGCGTGAAGCCTCTCTATTTCCCCTTTCTTCCGCCATTCTTTCCTTACATTTCCCCCTCTCCTCTCTCCATCTCCTCCCTCCTTCCCCACTTTCCCTCCACCTCTCCTCCCCTCTCTTCCTTCCGTCTCCTCTTCCTCCCTCCCTTCTATCTCCCTCTCCTCCTCTCCTTCCCTCATCTCCTATCTCCCTCCTCCTTTCCCATCCCCTCTTTCCATTTCCTTCACTCTCTCTCTCTCCCCCTCCCCCGTCCCTTCCGTTATCCTTATCCCTTGGTTACATCGATGATCTGATGAAGCTGGTGAGAATCTCAACGCCTCACACATTTTTCCATGAATTTTGATTCCGAAATTAAAGAAAGCGAGAGACTCGCATGAAATATTCATGCAGCAGGAAGAGTTGACAGGAGAGCAGAATCGAGGGTTCGTATCTAAATAAATACGAATCAGGGGGAATAGTGGTAGAACATTATAAAGTTTTCTTTCTCGAGTAAAAAAATAAAGAGTCCATTTGATTACGATGGGTCTCTCGAAAAACTTTCCCCATGAAAACGAAAGGCAAAGCTTCTTTAAGAATGGAATTTTTTCAAGCCATCTCAGCTATTGGTGATTGCGTCAGTTGCAAGAATACGTGATGCAGGTGACATCAAAGGAAACAAATGAAATTTAAAATAAGTGCTATCCCAAGACTTCTAATGAGAATTCGACACTTTTGCTACCATACTGTAGAATTTAAAAACGTTTTTTAAATGTTTTCTAATACAGGCACATTAGAGGAAATGAAATGTGATCTCGATTTTCATAAAGAAAATGAAAGCCACTTGTGCTTATCTGAAAATCGAGTTAATTAAACCTTCTTTTACTTGTTAAGCATTAATTAATTTTCCTACGCGAGACACACAAATCTCTAATAATTTTCCAAGTTACACGTCATGAAAAATGATTACCCCAAGATACTACCTAATTCCCCATCAACTCCAACGTTAGTATCATAATAATATTTTTACAGCTTAAATAAATAAAAATTATTAATTACAATTCTTCTATGAGGACAATTTATATACTTGGTCTAAATAAAATTGAAGTAATTATGTACTGAAATAATCTAAATAAAATTCAATCCCGTACATAAAGTTAGCGGTAATAACCGTCTTAATAAAAACATCTAACGCTGAAATTTACGTTGTTTTGGAAGATATACTAGTAGAGTCAACATTTTCCTTAATTTGTTGGCAAATCTTACACAAACTACTAGTTTATAGGCCTATTAACAAGAAAATTGAACATAAATATCTATTATTTTATGACATTTAAAAAATATTATATTTAATCGAATTAAAATATATGACGCGCAATTTATGTCGTTTGATGTTGAAGTTGTGACACAATTTTCTTAAAATAACAAATTTATTGTTTCGTAAGGTCACAGAACTTGTAAACTACTGTAAGTTCACAGCGTTTTACGTTTAAAAAAATAATAAAATCCATCAGAATGGATTTTTTAAAATTCTGCGAGAACTATAAAATAAAGAAGCGTTCGTCTTGAGCAAACTTGGCGTGGCAACAATGAGGCGAAGGAGAAGAAGTGGCACAACAAACCGCCACTTCCAAGTTACGTATAAGAAGAACTTTCATAAAAGGGAAATTAAAACTTTACGATCAAAAGAGTCGTCTTTCCAGGGTGGCTTGCTTTATGCAGGCAAAAGAGAGAGAGAGAGCAGCCAAGTTACGCCGTGTAACCCCTTTATGCATATGCAGACGGTGTTACGGCGAAGGGAGAGAAGGTGGCTACCGTCCAAGGGGCAAGCACCTTTTTTTTTTAATGGCGCCTTTAAAAAAAACCTTTTTACCCCTTTAGGGAGAGAGAGAGAGAGAGAGATACAGGGTGAGAAGAGAATAAGGGATACCTCAAAAACCCCCAATTCACGGCGGCGAAGGTAGGAGAAAAAAGCTTTTTTTTTATCCGCGCTAATCCGATTAGTTCTGAATCTGAAATTCAGATGCGAGGGGAGAAGTGAAAGTTTGGGTTTTTAAGACGAATCTCATAATACTTTTCTTAAGTGGAGTTGGGAGGCATTTTTCGAAGGAATTCTTCTCTCTTCATTCTTCGTCGATTTAAAACACCTTCGATTTAATCTCTTAATTCTTTAAGGCGGTCCACTAATGGTTTCACAATGATGAATCTTAAAAAGGACTAAATATTTTAGAGCTTGGGAATGGTAGAGTGCTTGGAATTTTCTCTGCGGAGGACGCGTTATTATCGTATAAAAGTCGGACGAGAAAATGAAAATTTAGCGTCCATCATTCTGGTAATTCTTTTTCTCACGAAATATAAAAATTATTTTACAAAAAAAAATACCTCGGAAAATTAATCGATATGAATAATCATTCTTAAATATTATATCGCTCAATCCATATTAACGATCAACGTTGCGGTATCTAAAATTTAGTTTTACATTTACAGAATAGTATAGCTATAGTAACACAATTTCGCTTCATTTTAGAATAACCCAAATAAGAATGATATTAACAATCAATAAAAATTTAATACTTTAAAATGTCAAATTAATAGTCTCATATGATTTTATAGTACATTTAAATAATTTCATTCTCGTATATTTTGTCTGTGTTAATGATAATATTTATTTGAAAATAATTCTTTTGCCTTAGTAGCAGTACGCAAAAAAATAGAAAGTGCAATTGAAACACTCCTAAATAAAATTTTTTTCCCTAAAAAGAGGCTTAAGCATTACAATTCAACCGTAACTTATAAAATGATAATAGAGCTAGAATATTCACGATAGACAGGAAACCTTAATATATTAATAGTATAAGTATTTCCTATAACACGAATTCCGTTATTACTTCCGAAAGAGTCGTGACGAGGTTGCATGACATTCGATTAACAGTTCATGAAACGATGTAACTTATACAGAGCCATCGGTATCCATCTACGCTATCTACTGTTCCTGTCTACAACAATGCTATTCATTTGCAGCGAATCTGCATGTCATCGTAAATTATACTTTACATCAACACGAACGACGTCTCCCCTTTGAAAACTTCCTTTTCCCTTCAAAACCCATAAACAAACGACTCATCCATCTCATCCAAGCATTCCACACGATTCTCTCAACAACCCTCATGCACGGAATGCTCGCAACGCTCACCGACCGTGACAGGAGTGAAAAAAGGACGAGCGAAAACAAAAAACAAGCGTCGCTCGCGGAAATATATGTTTGAAATTGCAAAAAAAATAACGTCTCAGTACGCATATCAACACCCACCTCCCCTTCAATCAAATCATTATTTTGAAAACATATCCCTGATAAGTATCTACGGATTCTTAGATTCTCCCTCTACCTTTCTCCCTCACCCGTTTTATCTCCAGTTTATCTCTCTCTCTCTACCTCTTTTCTTCAATTTAATTCAGCCTTCCTAACGCAAGTCTCTCCGCATCCCAAACTCTTATCTCCCGGTTTAAAAAAGACAAGTTAGGAAAGTGTACAGCGTATCACAAGTGGGCGCGTTTCGTGCAATAGAGTATTAGAAAGAAATTATATAATACCTTACGTAATGGAAATAGCGTTTTATAGTTCTTTTCTTCGACATAAATACTCCATTTTCTTCCTATTTAAAAATATTGCATGCACACGTTAGGAAATTAAACGTATTTCTGTGAGATTGTTTATATTATCAACAATGATGAAGTTACCATGCAAGAAAATTGCTGTTCATATTTAATATGACGCAGTTCCACCAGATGAAAGCTTCTACCATTGATTATCATTTCTGTTCAACTCTAATTAAGACATTCTTGTTTGATTTTCTTGATAACGGCGACTCATAAGATACAAATGTATAGGAAAAGAAATTACTATTTCTACAAGTATTATTTGAAAGCTATTTTGATATGACCAATACTTTACTAGATATGACGGAAAGTTCATTTTTTATCACCAGTAAAGTGGTTTACATGATTCATTTACGTTAATTTCCTATTATCTTTAACTGTAGGCTCTAAATATTAAATCTCATGAAAATCCGTCTGGTAGAAGCCGAGAGCGAACATGCGGACAGACAGACGGACTGACAGACTGACGTTATTAGGCGCTTGTGCTGGAAGCGAGACGAGCCTAAATAAGAAATAAAACGGCACGCAAAGCAACGATTTTCTTCGAGATAGCGGACGACGGAGAGAAGAGTTAGGCCAAGCTAAAGCAAGACATTCGCTCAAGATGAAGGATAACTTCAGAGAAGAACGCCGAGATTATTTCACAAGCGGAGAAATCAACGCGTAATGGAGAGATGGGTGCTACTTTATGCATAAAGCTACTTTTCTAAACGCGTGTGAACAAAAAGTGAGCCGAGAGAGAGAGAAAGATAATGTTTTGGTAGTGAAGCGAGAATGAGCGGAAGAAATAGAGATGGAGAAAGAGACAGGAGGAGAGAGATCCATGAAACAGAAACAACTGCAGAGTGGTGGGTTAAGAGAGTCGTCTAAAAACAGCTCTGTGTTGTTGAGCAAGGATATAGGTCCGAGGAGGAATAATAATACATTGAAAGGTTAAAGAGGAGGACACCAAAGATGAACGCACGGAGGGAAGCGATAGGATGGCGAGGGAAGAGGAGAACGGTGGAATTTCTGCAGAAAAGAAGCACGTGCGCGCCACAGAAGGAGGGGAATTCTTTTTCGGGAATGGCAAAAATGAGTCGCATAGAATAACATGCAAAGGGCAGCGGCGAAGTGGAGGTCCATGGACTGGAGATCTGGATGAAGAGAAAAGGGGAACTTGCATCGACATCCAAAAATGAGAATGGAACCGAGTAAGGGGAAAGGATGGGGAGATGGAAGGGGGAAAAAGGGGAGGGTGACAGGAGCATAAAATCTGATGTGGCCAACACATGACTTTCTCCATTTTTGGGGTACAGATATTTAAATTATTATTTCCTATCGTAAAAGAATACAGTCATCCTTATTTCCGTAAATTGTTTTGAATATGTTTACAGAATTCACCGCCACATGGTGGTGGCGCTGTATACTGGAAATTAAAGTTAAATATCTCCGAAATGGATGGGTCTATGAAAATTTGTTTCAAACAAAAATAGGAAGAAATATTATTCTCTACAACTTTGGTCCTCAAGAAGATTACCAATAATGACGTTTTTAAGGAGATATTTGACGGAAACCGGAAAAACCGATTATTTATAAATAATTCCTAAACAATAACTGCTATGGAAAATTGTTTGAAATAAAAGATGTAGGAAATTATATTTTCTACATAGATCAATGTATACAATAATGACGTATTATCGGAGAAATATCGCAAAAACCGAATCGGGTTTCGAATAAACCTCAACTTCCGGTTAACCAGCATTGTCCAAAAACTAATCAGTTCTTTGTGCTCATACTAAAGTGTTATATATGAAATTTGGTATTAATATGACAGGTACTTTTTGAGTTAAGAGCGCCCAAAATCACATACATCCACCCATCCACACACACACACTCACAAACACACAAACACACATCATTCCGAAAATAGTCTAAACGTGTTCTAGGGACCTCAAAACGCGTATTTCCGTTGAAATCTCGAAGTCGATTTTTTTCGTGATCACAATACTTTCCCCGGACTATGTATGGAGAAAGTAAAAAGGGGAGATCGGGAGGAGGGGGAGACACAAAAGCGAGGGAAAAAAAGAAAGAGTTCCGGTGGAATGGAAGGAGAAAGAGGGGAGGAAAGTGTTAAAGGGAAAGGGGAGAAACGCAATATTAGTTAGGTCAAGGGACCTCCACGTGTTTTTCGTCTTATAGATACGCCTGGGAAGAGAGAGAGAGAGAGATTATCGAGATTTACAAAATAAATGGAGAAAACAAATGAAGGCTACACCTAGATTTCGACCTAGCTTCCTCAAGTTCCTTAATGGATTCCAAAAGGACTTGAGAGTTTTTTCCTGTTTCGCCGGATGACCTTGTTGGCCTTAAAATCGCAAAAATACATCAAATTTGAATAAAAACGCAATGCAAATCATCTACGACGCCTAAAATTTTTTACAGTAAGGTTTTCGGAGTTACACGTTATGATATCGTTAAAAAGCTGGGAAAAACTCGGCGATTAAAAGCGATCGATTAAAAAATAATTGCGTATTCGTATAATGGTGCAATCAATTCCTGCGCCAATGTAAGTTTTTAATTACGAGGTATCTGATATTGAAATAAAGTGAATGCTCGTACTTCCTGTACGTGATGAGAATGGAATATGATATCGATCATAAGTTCAACAAAAATAAATAATAGAATATCGTTCCAGCGCACAAAAAAGTAATTTGAATAATTATTATTTTACTAAAACAATAAATATATAATGCTTCCTCTTTATAAACCAAATATTGAAAAAATATATTTAATAATAATGATTATTTTCGTAATTTTTATTTGGGACAGCGATAAATATTCAAACGTAAATTCAAATATAAATTTCATGAGGATACCCTAAGGTAGAGGATGTAATCTTATCTTTTTTTTTAAATCCTAACCTCCGTATCGAAAAATACATCTTTCAAAATCTTTCACCGGATCTAAAAAAAAAATATATAAAGTAAAACGTAAGATTCTTTTCCTTCGGATGACGCACGCACGGGCCATAGGTACGAAAGGGAAAAAATCACGGATGATCGAGTTACCCCGCCCGAAAAATAAAACAGGATTGATACCATACTCCGGTTGCCTTCGTCGGACTTTTATAGTTATAAATAAAGGAAGTGACGTTATCCCCGACTGCGGGAAACCTATGGGAAAGGAAGCGATAGAGGGACACGAAGAAGCATGGAGGAGTGGAAGGGAAAAGTAAGGAAAAAAATGGATGAAAAAATACAGAATCTTCGCGGTTGGCATCCGACTAGACAGCAGAAGAGATGAGGATGAATGAATCATAATGGAGTGGTAACGAGAGAGAGATAGAATCAGAGGGAGGAGGATGGGAGTGGAGTGAGAGAGATGGAGAGGGAGGGAACAAAAAGAGACGGAGACTGGAGATAAAAAGAAATAGATGGACCAAGTCGGTTAGCTCTTAAGAGTGACGGAGAAGCGAGGGAAAGAGAGTGGCCATATTGGAAGGGATTATTTATATATATATATATATATATATATATATATACTAATATAAGTGCCCGTCAACAGTGACGGGGAGTGATTTGGTTTATTGGCACGGTGCACATTAAATAAAAATGTATTGAGTGGGCATACATTCGGACAATGCAGGTACAGAGTTGGTTAGCATTTTGAAGTTGTGGAATTTTTACAATTTCATATTTTTCCATCGGTTTTGTCCAAAAACATATAACCAAATTTCAAGTTCATCTGATACAGCTGGAGCTCGGTTTTTTTTCTTTTTAAAAAATACCGCAGGAACTCAAATAAAAATCTATTTTGGTGTAGTTTCTCACAGAGAATACAAATAATTCATCAAAAAATACATATCTTGATCGACTATTCTGAAATAAAATTAAGGCAGCCTTCTTTGACCTGAAATCATACCTCCTGTTCTAGAGGGTTGCCTTCGATCCGAGCGAAGGTTCGAAACCCTCGCCGCGAGTATCCATTGTGCTTCAAAAACTGACCTAAGTCCCCTCTTGCCAGGTGTATTTCTATGCTTGCCCCCAAACAGAAGGAATTTTCTGCATTCCTGAAGCGTGCCGACAGACAGACATGTGTATTTTATTATAGAAGATATATATATATTACATATTGCTTTATAATATACATACACACGCGAGCGAGCTGCTGTAGCATCAGAAATTGGGATGGTGGTTGGTTCTTTTTCTTAAGAGAGAAAGAAAAGTACGAGGAATGTCGGCGGATCTGTATCATGTCATTTCTTTTCTATCACTGTCGAATGAAACGGGTTTAATCGACTTAATTCTTTTATCTAGAGCAGTGATGGCGAACCTTCTATTGCCCGCGTGCCAATATTACTGGAACTATCGAATCTTTTCCTCCTCGCGTGCAACAAAAAAGTCCTTGATTTTCTTTGCCTGCCAACTAAATTAAATTCGTGATCAAGACATAAGAGATTGAAATTTTAAACAATAAAACTAATGTTTGCAATAGTTAACTAAACAGCACAAATGTTTTTTCGGCACTAAATCAGTACGATAAATTCTTTGATTGGTATTCACCTTTCGTTGGCGTGCCAACCAAAATCGTCTTGCGTGTCACTTATTGCACGCGTGCCATAGGTTCGCCATTACTGATCCAGAGAGTTAAAATACTTTACGGTTCGTGCAACCATAAATTTTAAATAAAAATGTGCGCGATAATAGGTTAATTCAAGATATTGCTCATTCGGCACTATCTTGTTTTGCCTCGATTTCCATTAAATGTCGGAACTTAAGTTAATTATTCCAATTACGTCTTGTAATATTTAAAAAATATTGATGTGGTTAGAAACTTTGAAAAATCTTTGGTGGGATGTGTAGCTACTGCTTCGCCTTCAACTTTTTATGCCATCAGACGCCTTTCAGTGCTAATGGAAGACAATTTGTTTTGAAAGTTGAGAAAGTGCATAGTTATTGCTAATAATTACATCACTTTCATGAAGAAGACGCAAAGTTAATGTTATGTAACCTTTTAGTCTTTTGCTTAAGTTCTTCTTGCTTTATTATTGTTAGTCAAAACAGATGGCTTACGAGTATTTATGGTAGTATAGCAATAACGATTCATAAATTAAAGATATATAAAGGGAAATTTACTTTATTACTTTAGCGCGAATTTATTATTTATGAGGCTTTTATAATGCTGGAATAAAATTTAAAGGGTGGCTGAGGTAAGAAGCGTAGAAATATCAAGGTATTGGAATAAATTCCTATAGCAATGTAATTCGTTACATACATTGTACCTACGGAAAAACAGATCATTAAATTAGTTTGTACGGTCTATATTCCACCAGTTAAGGTTTATTTTTACGATTTCGTACTTAATAAAACGGAACAAACTAAAGTTTTCTGGTAACTTTTCGAGTTAAATTCGAAGGATAATAATCACATTTTTAGAAGGCAACGAAATGGGAAAAATGGAAGAAAGATATTTTTATTTGAATCCATTTGGATTTGGAGAGCTAAGAAAAGCACAGTGAAAATAAAAGTTTCTTATAATGCAAAAATTTGAATAAGAAAACTTCATAGAGTTGGAGGTTTTATAATAGAAAATTATAAAACTTCACTGACTTTTGAAAAAAAAACAAGGTGACTTTTATATAAAATACTTTTGAGGTCTACAAAAAGTTGAATGTGAATCATTACAAAACAAATAAAATAATCCATGGAAATATAATTGATGAAATCCGCTGAATTGGCATTTTAATTCTTCAAAACAGTAACCAGCATCCAAATTATGCATATTGACCAATTAAAAGAAAGTTTCTCGCCCTCTTTCCAAATGTCACTTTTATTTGTCGTTAAGTTTCATTTGCGCAAAAAAAATCGTTTATTTTCCTCAAATTACATCGAAGAAACTTCATATGCAATATTCATAGATATTATGTTGTTAATATTTTTAATAAAGGTTTTATAGCGTTAATTTTAGACCAACGTATATATTTATTCAGTCCTGCAAATTGAAACAGTTGTAAAGCCTTTTAAATCAAGCAAATACCTATGTAATAAATTCGTCGGCGCGTTTGACAGCGATGCGCCAAGTGGTCACGTTAATTATATCCCATAATGTTAACGGTCCTAAACAAAATATAACGTTCTTTTGTTCTCGATCGGAATTGGTGGTTCATTTAGTTTGAAAAAGATTTAGTGCACGAAACTTTATTGCATTCTCTGTACGTTCAATCCATGTTCCTAGATCGTACCTCAATCCTAAGCTAAGCAAATTTAGAATAGCCTGTTCCACCGTTTAGGATTTTTTTATAGAAACTAACTCTTGCGTTTAATTCGTGCAATTTGTAGTGAATTCACGAAAATTCTGACTGCGGTATTTTAAAATTTTTATAGCCCACAAAAATGTATTCCAGAACTGAACAAATTTGACATATTGTAACGAAGCTAGATGAAATAATGACAAACTTTTGGCTGTGCTTCAAATAGACTTAATCAAACGCTAAAAATAAACAAGATTGAAATTTTAACTTACATGCGTGATAGAGAAGGAGAAAAATTCTGAACTTGACCGGGACGCGAACCCGGGTCTCCCACTTGCCGGGTAGGTACCAAGCCAGACTAATTGTCCATTCTCGAATTGGGGTTTTTAAGGTGAAGAAAGTTAGTAAACCTTACCACACTAGATGTCCTCACTGAGGCACAGCGGAAAACACCCATCCTTTATCCCAGAAATTGAGAAGATGTTAAATAACAGGAGTGAAATTATGGAAATTTTAACTTAGAAGATAGAGTGCATAAGACTGATCACAAATGTTAAGATAGAGAAGGAGAAAAATTCTGAACTTGACCCCGTCAAGTTCAGAATTTTTCTCCTCTATATTTAAGCTAAAAATAGAATTTATAACGATGTTATATTTTATCGGGAAGAACAAAATATATTCATGAAAAAGCTTCTTTTTTTCAATATTTTTGTGGCTCTTGGCTATGCATAATTTATCAAATGACTAAGGGGACAATTAATTTTGGAGTAAAGTTTTTTTTGTCTTCCGTTGTACGTATTATACTAAGAAAATAATAGTCGTTAAACTGGATGTCATTTTTGCACTCTTTTACCATAAAAATAAATACGTAGAACTTGCTTAGAAAGCAAGCACGTTGAAATTTGATGCTGTTATGTTGCCCTAACGTTTTTGCGTATTCTCATAATATTTGTTCATGAAAGCGTTAAACTATAACAAAGTAAGGAAAGGAAATATTCTTCACGTACCACATTTCATAATCCACAAAATACAACCTGGATTTCATCATTTCGTTGCGATGGAATAACGCAAAGTTAAAACAAACTCCTACGAATATATGAAACTATAGCTTATTGTACCGATTTTATTACTTTTCATTTCCGATTCTCTTGAGAAAAAGAACATCTCCAAATTTCAAAATTTTATACGTTCTGGAATACCTATAAAGGAAAAGGTAAATATGAAAAGTCCGTCACCTAAGCGACGAAAACAAAATAATGCTGACGGGGATACCAGGCAACGCCAGGACATAATCGTTCACGAAAATATCGGAGTTTATGGTAAAGGCTCCACGCCGTAATCTTCCAGTCCTTACGCCGACGACGAACTATAAATAAATCCTTTTCTACGCCAGAGTCGCTCGATCAATCGCCACGAGAGTTAAAGGCCATGAAAGAAAATACAGAAAAAAGTGAATAACCACGCGACGCACACCCGAAAAAGGCATTTATCTGTTGCCGGGAGATGGGAGTACTATCTCCTTCGCCCGCAAAAAAAAATAAATAAAAATACTCCTCTCCCTAGATAGATACTTTATGTATACACCTCCCAACACGCCCACGAATCACGGGGAGAAGCTCTCTCCCGCCGCGTGTGAAATTGCATTGTGTCTCGGCGTAAAAAAATAATAAAACTCCGAAAAAAAAAAAGAAGAACGATAATAATGGGAGACCTCCGGGCGGCGCATGCAGAAACATACACACACATACACAAAGGTGTATACAAAGAAAAGACAGAATCCAGCTCTATATCCCAGTTCGATACCTCGCCGCTCGGATAGGAAGAGGATGAGAAAGACCTTTTCACATTATCACGTATCTGGGGCAAACCTCTCTCCCACATCGGAGAAAAGCGGTCGGGATCGATTCACGACCTGAGCCGCGCGCGCAAAAACCAGCCGCTTTTACGACCTACGTGTAGCGCGCGGTGCGTCCTTATCCTCCCCCTCTCTCTCTCTCTCTGTTCTGCTCTAAAAGTTCTTCTTTTTATTTACAATAAGCCATATAAATTTCGGGTTAATCATATTCAAAACATCAAGTGTACGTAATTTATTTCTTCATATATATGGGCCTGATAGGGAAAAAACCCTGTTATAGGCAGATTCCCTATTCGGGGATGATTCAGATGCAAAAGTGTCTTTGGTTTTTATGCAATCATATGGTGTGGGACTTTCAGTTTTTATGCTTTCTCTCCCTAAGTTATATAGTCATTATAAATCGATGCTTTTTACATAGGATATATATATATATATATATATATATAGGATATATATATATATACACGATATATATATAGTTTAACCTAGAATAATCACGGACCTGTCAACGGACAGACTACCTATGATGATGATGATGATATATATATATATATATATATATATATATATATATATATATATATATATACGATATATATATATATATATATAGTTTAACCTCGAATAATCACGGACCTGTCAACGGACAGACTACCTATGATGATGATGATGATGATGATGATATATATATATATATATATACGATATATATATATAGTTTAACCTCGAATAATCACGGACCTGTCAACGGACAGACTACCTATGATGATGATGATGATGATATATATATATATATATGAGGATATAGGTACTTATAGGATATTAGGCACTTCTAGAGGAGCTAGAAATCTTAAATTTGGCAGAATGAAAGTTTATTGGATACAACCGACGGAAAAAATCCAAAATTCGAAAAAAAAAATATTTTAAATATTTTTAGAGGGTTTTTTCCTACCCCGTTGTCCCATTTCTAATCCCCATAAGAAAATCATGGAAAACGGTACAGGGCTTCTTAAAATTGCATTTTTAAATTACTTAAAATTGAGAGAGGTACTCGAGACAAGACAAGTTTCATAGACGAAAGATCGAGGTTTCGTGTTTTTGAAAACTAATTTCAAATCCGTTCCAAAGTGGCGTAGAAATTTATTTTTAATCAGGAAAAAAGGGTATTTTTAACAATGAAAAAATATAAAATACAACGGCGAAGAATGAAATGCTTTTTAAATGAAGAACTGATAATCTTTAGTCAAAGTAGGCTGAAATGCAAGCGCCGTAAAATTGGTAATTATTTGTGTGTGTGTGTGTATGTATGTGTGTGTTTGTGTGTATCCATAAGTCTTCGCTAGTTATGTTGCGGGAGTAGTGGATCCAAACATTTTTCTTTCCTTTCGCCAAACACACGGTCTCTCTTATCTTCCACTTTTATGGACGCCACTCATACGCCCCTCTCTCTCTCTCGCCCTCGAGGCCTCTGGGAGCAGGGACATCGTTGACCCGTGTCGCATTGGTTTACGTCGGGAGAGATAACCCTTGAGCTACTTGGAGAGACAGGAGAGGAAAAGCGGAGAGAGAGAGAGACGCACACATCCACACTCCCTTTTGCCCCGGACGCCTTTTTTTTCCCTCAGAGTTATATTCTCCGCCGCCTCTTCCCTACGAGGGTCATACGTCGTTTTCTGCCGCCTCGGAAAACGGTTCGATAGCGCTATTTTTTTTACACGGAAAGAAATTGTCGTCGTCGCGACAAAGCTAGAGAAAGTCGAGAGACGAGGGGAAAAAATACGCGATTTTTTTTCAAACGACTCTGGTTCGTTCGGATCTGCTCTTTTCTCTTACGAATCACGTACTTAAAAAGAGAGGTTTTTTTGTTTACGATAAAAAATGATTAATCGATCGATATAAGTAAAATTTAACGTCGGATCGAACAAATGGGTTATACGAACCGGGTATATTTTCCGTCTCTGTTTGCAGGGCGAAAATCTGAATGAATATATAAAATCGTGTAGTCAGAGATGATTACCGGGCTTGGTACGAGGATCGTTAGCGTGTCTAGGGTCGCGGGTTCGAATTCTGACGAGGGCATGTTTGTCTTTGTTGTCGTTGTAAAAGGCCGTATAGCCGTTTGTGAGATAGCTAAAAATAAATAATATTAACCTTCTGTTACTAACCGTGGCTTAACGACGCATCTCGAGAATAATTCATTTCATGAAACTTTATTGGCCTGCTCGGCAAACCGCGCGTTTTATGCGACTGAAAATTTTATTTACACTAAAAAAATCAAAGCTTATTTTAATAATATTAAGAAATGTCAGGACACCCATACGCCACGCTCTGAGGTCTTACTATCAAAGTAGCTGCATGTGAAGAGAGAAAGAAACACTTCCAATGAATTGACTATTTTACGGAATAACTACTACCTTTTGGCGCATCGAAGATCAAAAACAATACAATAGTATCGGTTTGTAGTAAAAGTTTTCATTGAAAAGGACGAAAATGACATTCCGTTAGTGATGAAATCCAAGTACTGGCAAACGTCGTACTCTTCGCATCGGAAATAATATCTGCCATTTCAACGCGAACGAGAACTGATTTCGGAACTTTTATTTCATTTTTTGAAAGCACGCGAGATTTTTTTACATCCTCGAATAACATGCAGAAAATTAAAAGAAACAAAACAGGAAAACTCACCCACCCGTTTCTTCAACGCTATCGTTTCCCGAAAAAAAAAGTAATAAAACAATTTCACGAAATAGAAAAAGCGACGCTCGAACGCGATGTTTAAAAAACATCGAACACAAAAATAAACAAGAGAGAATCGACAATACCGTTAGTCGTAAATGCAGAGTTCTCTTTTCAATTCGGAGGAAATTTTGCTGGAAAATATTATTATTATTATTTTGTTTCCCTCTGATGCGCTTTTGCTCGGAGACCGAGAGAAAGAGGGAGGAAAAAAAAAGAAGAGAGAGAGCAGGGCGAGAAAATAAACTTCTGATTCGATCGCTGGAGGAAAACATGAAATGTTCACGAGCACACACAACCGTACGAACAAAGTCAGTTCCATCTCTTTGCGCCAGAGGACTCCTCTGTCTCTGCACCCCTCTCTCTCTCTCTCTCTCCCTCATATTCTTTATCAATCCAAAGTGCGCTCAAAGGAATCCATCGGATTCGATGCCTTTTTGATGGTTAAGGGGAGGTCCCTATGTGTCCTGGGGTTCCATCCATTGACGGAGTACGACGTCGCCATATGCAGAGGAGTGCTTTCGCGTAGTCGAGAGAAAGAGATTTTTTTAAGACTGCTTCGACGTTCGGAGATAAAAATAGATGGACCAACTTCCCGAATGTTTTGGCAGCATTGAATAAGGTATGCAGAGAGCCTTGCTCGCAGTTCAGAATTGGATTCTATGCCGATGGGCGTGCCCGAAATATAAAAAATTCCAGAGAACGTTATTCATTTTTTTTATCGACCGCTGAACAACAACAAGAATGATATCGATGGAGATTAATGCGACAAACCGTTAAAGCCTTTAAACGAGTCGAAAAGGAAATGTGGGATAAATGAGGGTTACCTACCGCGGACTATTTTATTTAGCTTCGTAGGAGTTAAAAAAATTTCCCGATATTTCAATTTATTTCATGTTACTACTATTTGTAATCCACGTAGTAGCTTTAATTCGATAGAGAATTATCGGGCACGTCTTCCGGTTAAAGACAAGTTTAAGAAAATATGCATTCAAAAATTGAATATACAAGCACATATGTCAAGCATCTCCAATGGAGAGAACAAACCAGTTGCCCGTTTCGGATACCAGGCAGTCGTCATCAGTGGTATTAACGCATGGTTGGTACTAAAAGAAAAGCAGCTTTTTAATAACGTTGTTATGGATTTCCGAGATAACCGGAATAAGTACATACTTACATTTTCAGTTTTTTTATTTTCAAATGCCTATTTTTCAATACCAACTTTCGTTTAATGGTAGTAATGAGCCTTAAGACTAAAAATAAACCGTTTTGTTTGATGGAGTTAAATATTTTTATACGATTAAAAAGCGTTTTGAAATTTAATCCAAAATAAGAAAAATTAAGTCCTAAAAGAAATGGTGTTACATCTTGAAAAAAACAAAAATTGCCATCGTACTGAAAAATTGACCACAAGCGATAGCAACAGTGTTCTGCGTATTTATCAGTAAAATTAAAAACTGCATGACTAACCTTTATGCATTTCTATTGATTGAGCGTAAGAAGTCAATCATACTTCTAACTTCATATTCCATTCGCGCAGTCGTGACGCATTAATGTGTACGTGCAGTCACGCCTATACAGTAAGCTGTATTAATTGCTTAGTAGTAAAATATTATCACAAATTAAGGTTAGAAAATTATTCATCTTAAGCTTTTCTCAAGTGCGCGATCTCAAGACCGCGATCTCAATGACTTAGTCGTTACTCAATTAACCGAATTGTAAAAAGTAATTCATTCATATTTAAATTAGTAAAACATGACTCAGTTACAGAGGGGTGACCATATTTAGAATGCTGAATGGAATTTTAATCTATTTTTAAAATAATGGTAATAGGATGACACACAAATTACATGGAGCGAAAGAATCGGACTTTTGTTTCAATAGCCGATTCATTCTGGCTAATGAAATCGTCTTAAAGGATCCATTGTTCGTTTCCTTTGATTGTGTATCATAAAAAAGGTTTATTACCATTAAAAAAGGGTCTGGCGGCCAGGCATCCATTGTTGTTCTTAAAGATATAAGTGCACCATTAAGATTTGAAAGTGAGATACCTGTTCACTATTAAACTTAAGAAATCTCATAGACAGAAATGTTAATAAATTCTCCTGAAGCCATAGCCAACAATTATGCCATTCATAGAATTGTGAGGAAAGATCTTGTCGTAGGGAAAGGATTCATGTTATTTAACAAATGATCCACGGTGAAAAAAATTACGTATACAATGCAATAGAAAATTTAAATGTAAGTATTTAAGGATAAATATTACATCATGCCACATTAATCAATAAATTACATCTGAAAATGGAATGAAAAGAAAAAGAAATATGAAGGAAAAGGTTTCATCTGACAGATGTCTTGAAATATGGTCTCCTTTTTCGTCCAGTTTCCCTCTAACACGTCTTTAATCATGCTCTCTCTCCCTCCTTTAATTATGCCTCCCTCTATCAGTATAATCATTTGCTTCATAACACTTCCTCCTTCTCCATCCTATCTGCCCCTTTTGTCTTCACTATTCTTCTCCATGCACATATTTCGAAGCTTCCGAAGAATCTTGTAAAAATTTTTCCTCAGCGTCGATATAAAACGATGCTCCTCCATACATAGCATTTTATCAGCTTCTTGCTGTTATCCTGCCATTAGTAGGATCTCCTTTCTTCTGAAGGTTGTTATTTTTTCGGTGGAATTTGGATCTCTTGCCATGATGCATCATCTAAGGCGCATACTTATTTTCAAACTTGTTACAATGGCTTCCAACCAATCCTTATTTTCAAAAATTTTAACATTTGAGGTGAAGGAGAAAAATTCTGAAATTCGCATTTATGTTAAGCCTTATGTGCTCGTGCATAAAAACTCTTTCCCTGCATTCCATCTTCCTTATTTTCAAGTTTACCTTTACCGATATTCGAATGACTCTGGATTTTTATGTATTTATTCCACTTCCATATTTTCTCCCTGTTATTACCAGTATATTATTTTCTGGAATTCATTTTCCTTTCTTCCTGGAAAGATTTGGTCATCAGCATATTTACTATTTTTCTTTATCCTTTCTCCAATCTTAAAATTCACGGTCCCTTTTAAAGCGTCTTGCATGAGATTTTCTTGCTTGAATTATGAGAATATTTAAAAAACCGATTATAAAATTGTTTATATATACATATATATAGTATATATATATAGTGTATATATATATATATATATAAAGAATTATACTTTTTTGCCAAATTGTTTTATGTCAAAGTACATTGAGGGGTCTTATTTTACTGGCCAAATAATTAATTGGTGAATGGCACATTCAATCGATAAAAAAGACGCGTAAACCGTTATAAGTAGATTACTTTTCGCCCGATTCGTGTCTTGGAGTATGCATAATTGTTCGTAGTCTTAACTGAGGTCGATTTCAGATACAAAGATGGAGATTAATTAATGGATGAGACGCTGAAAAAAAGGATCTTATAGGAGACTTAAGTAGTTAATTGCGGCCTATTCAAAGTGTGCTAAAATTACTAAGTATTGATCCGCCTGAAGTATTTTCCATTGATTATACGATACAGTTCTTCAACGCACTCCAAGACAAAAAATATTATAGTACCCTTTAAATATAAAGTGAAAAAAATAAGGATTGAACCTAAGCTGTAGAAAGATGAGTTAGGAACTACAAATAGAAACGTAATATGTGTACTTTAACCCAAAGAAATGAGAATGGCCCAATTACTCACGGGTTCGAAATGATGCACGACACTTGGTAAACTAGTGATAATGAACGGTTCATATTTTTCAGACGACGAAAAGCATTTCCAGCGCATAATAAACAGGCGACGTTAGCGGTATTTTAATTCCGAATTATGCAGCAACGACCACCTTGCACGCCTTGCACCGAATGGTACCGCTAAATACTGCGAAAACTACGCTAATGAATGTGCTCTACGCGCCACAGGGAAAGCACCCGGAAATATGAGCTTTAAATTATTCCCGCGACGTATTTTACGGTTACGCGTCTGCTAATCCACTCATTTGCATAACAATAAAGCCTAGATAACAAGAGCGATATCGAATGGACGCGAAGAATGCTCCTCGTTGCTAGGGTCATTAAATTGTCAACTTCGCGGTTTCGCGAGCATATATAACCTCATTGGTTACCCATCCCATACCGCCGTCCTATTAAAATAGATTTGGTAATGGAGTTTAAAGGGAAAATTTACATATTCGGGGTATCAGGACGTTTGAAGTCGGAACTACAGGCGACGTAAGCCGGAACAGGACATATCGCTTCGCAACAGACTCATACGGATGCTGCGCCAAGCACGTGCTGGATAAAAAATGGCGGAGACCAAAATGTAGGTCAAAATGACTGGAAAAATCTCCGAGGAAAAATTCGTACTTCCATGTTTCTCTCCGTCTCCAAAACAAAGGAACGCGATCTTCGACATGCAAAAGGGTTCATTTTGAAGGATTGCTTTGGGTCTTTCAAACAAAATAAAGAGATAAAAATTGAAAACTGTTACAATTTAGAGCTTTCTTCAGATCTTATAACCATATTACTAGAAACGGAAACAAATTTGCTCCTTTTCAGAAATAAACATTTTTCAGCACGCAAAAAGCAACTTGAAAACGATTCGAGTATTTTCATTGAAGTCGTAGCATGTTTTCCTTTCTTTTACCAATTAAGGTAAGGCTTGAACGGTTTCAATGGAAAAGTTCGACCCAAATTTTGGGTGCTGAAAAAGGGAGGGATGATTAATTCGAAGATATTGTTGTAACAAAGAACTATATCTTATCGCTCTTTCCGCTTTGATTTCATCGAGTCGTTTGGCATTAGTCCGTTTGCAAAATATCGCTACAATACGGTAGTGACACGAAAACGTTATGGCCATAAGACCATTTTTAAAACAGGGCCCTGTAGGAATAAACATCGAGCCTAATGAAAAGTACGACTAATGATATTTTAACTTGTAATAAAATCCCAAATTATATATTAAATGCATCCATATCAGTGTTTCTCAATCTTTTTGCTTTGGCGACACACTTTTTAAATGATCCAGCTCTCGCGACACACCATGAAATAATCGCGACACACCATGGAATAATCGCGACACACCATGAAATAGTCAATTTTTTTGGTTAAAACATAATAAAAATACTTAAAATTCATCACTTAATAATAAAACATAAATATAACAAAAAATATAAAATGTTTATGTTTATTAACATCAAATTAGTACAAATATGGCCGAGGTCATTTCAGAGTATGTACAACGAAATATATATATATATATAATTATTTAACAAAATAAACAAAAAATAAAAATCTGTCGAATAACAATTTTTAAGAAATTAATGTGAAATTTGAGCCTTTTTTCGAAATTTTCGGGACACACCTGGACATCGTCCACGACACACTGACCTATATACAATGTTTTTTTCCGTTTATGGTACAGTATCTATATTTCATGCTTACTGTACGCGCTACATGCCACGAATTTAGCCTCACTAAGCTGAAAATTATTTTTCGTAATTGAATCATGGAAATCAAAAACTAAGTCCATATTTTGGTGAAAATGAGGAAACAGTGAAACTGCCATGCAGAGTACATGTTGCATGAGCTGAAACCATAAAGCATATAAGTTCATGGATAACTATTGCCATAGGGACCTTAACAATTTAAAAATGTTGTTGGCATTGCGATTAAATTTTAGCCTTGACACAGTTTTTAGTGTCTCCTGAAAAAATTGGTTTTCTATGCTTACGGGGTTTTTGATTTTCATGATTCAAATTGTCTTATAAATATGCTTATTGTACAGAACCATTTTGTTTAAAGATGGCAAATGAAAATTAAATATTCTTTCTCGCGTTTCCTAGCTTGTAGAAACAACATGGCGTTTACCTCACTTCTCCACAATATACAGATGTATACAGACGGACGAACAGATACTTGGGAAAGTATACAGTAGGTATATAGTATCCCAAATATAATTTGTTGCGACACAAACATGTCTGTCGACTTGATATAAGAAGAAGCGACTTGTAAGACTTTTTAATTATAGATTTTTAAAAGGCAGATCTCTTCAGAATGACGTCACAATAAATCTGATGACTTTAAATAAAATTTGACTCAATAACATCCGTCACCTTAGCCATCAGACGTTAATTTCGAGTTGCTAGAAAGAACGAAACCGTCTCGACGACCAAAACACACAAAAGAGAGCGAATTTTGTTTAATCGCCACGAGCTTATGATACGGAACGCTCATCAGCGGAGAAAAACAACGAATAAACGTACGACCTCAAACAAACGACGACTATGGGCCCTCCTCCACCAACTCCCTCCATCTTCACCCTCCTCCCCTTTCAAACAACCCCTTTCCTCCGTCCCACACCGCGACTGCAAAGGAGTGAGAGCAGTTAGTAGGTCGTAAAACGTCTCGCCTCGCGAAACAAAATAAAAAAAAGATCGATTCGTAGAATGAAAAACGCCGCATTGTGACGTCTCAACATGGTAATCAAGGGCGAGAGGGAATGCTTCCCCCCCTTTATGAGCAGGAGATGGAGAGATGGACGGGCCTGCATGTGTGTATTTATATATTCTCTATAATAAAACCCCAGATCTGTCTATCTGTCCATAACACTCAAGAGCACCACCTCCGGTATAAGACCCAGGGGCATCGTGATCAATTCCATTCGATTAATACTTTCAGGATTTACTCGGCCTTACCCGTTTTAAATTTTTAGCAGCTAACCGTCTACACGTGGGTTCGATTCTAGGAGCGTTATTTTTTTCCATTTTATTAACGCGTTGATACTTCACGCATAACCTTCATATTTGACGGGGAGTTAACTTGAATGTATGTATATATGCATACATACAGATTACTCCCGCAAATTGTCGACGGAGCCAAGAGAGGGTCAGAGTTGGAGGGTTGGGAGAAACATAACGACAGAATAATAGAAAAGAGTGGGAAGACGAACGCTTTGTCCACGCGAAGAGCATGAAAAAAAAAACGAGGGAGTTGGCGACGAAGGAGGGCGATAAATAAAACGGCAAGCGAATATGAAGAGCGCAATTAGGCAGGAGAAAAATGGAAGGCGGGGTCCCAGCGCGCGGAAATAAAAGACGAACGATTTGTCTCCCTTGGAATGGGCTGCAAGACGACGCGGAAGGGGGGGGAGAAAGAAAAAAAAGAACGTCAGGAAGAGTACAAGACATCCTCGTTGCATTACTCGGATATTATTCGGCTGGTGTTAAAGCTTTAACAAAGACGCGTTCGTCTCGGCGTGGTGGCGTCCGTGATTTAATGCCCCCGTCATTTGCAAGTTCATAAAACAATTAAAAGTAGTTTAGGCCCCCGCGTTTAAAAGGATCGACGCCGTTATGGTCGGTTTCCATCCAGATGTCTTAAGCCAACGGATTCCAAACTTTTACAAAGCCCATTACCAAAAGAAAAATGTCTTTGGCCCCCTCTTTATATTATATCCATTCAAATTTCATTAAAAACACCAACTGGATCTACAACTGTAATTAATATGGCCACTTTATAACAAAAGCATGGACGCAAGCGATCCGTCCTATCCACTTGAGGGCTAGAATTCGGCGGCTGCATATTGTAGGTCTTAAGATTATGATAATAAAACAGACAATAAGGACAATTTTAAATGTTTTGCGTTCCCCACCCCCATCTACACATTCCTGAAAGCTCTTGTCTTAAGGGAAGAGAGAGAGAGAGGGAGAACGGTTGATATATTCGTTCATTTTTCCGTTTAAATTTTTTTCGTGAAAAGTGGTGACACTGCATTACTTACTTTTGTTGCGTGCAAAAGTCTATTTTCGTTCCTCGGCCTTTCAACTTAACTTTATACTCAATATTCAAGTTTACGGTAAAAGTTGCCGTATTATGTTCAAATTGCGAGAAAATAACTTGCTTATGAGCGACCCAAACTTCATGATGATTTTAGAAGCATCTATGTAGCAAAGAAAAATAGTTGACTCGATTTGGTCTCGTTTCTCTCAGTTCTGTGATCTTAGGAGTAGTCTAAATTGACCCGTCATATTTTTTACGCCTTTGCTTAAAGAGTCTAAAAGTTGCGTCCCTGTTTATCATTTTTATAAAGTTAAGTACGAGATAATTCTTAGAGAATACAGACTTGGAAACAGGGGCGTGCGGTCCGTATGAGTAATGCGCCGCATGTCCACGCGATAAATGAATTTTTTTAAAGTAATTATTTATAATTAATACTTGTATCAATGAGTAGAGAACGAGAATTCAACCAAAAAGAAATAAATGGGATGTTCTTCATCGCCATTGGTGAAATACGAGAAGAGAGAGAGAATAGGAAGGCGACGAGAGAGAAGGCAAGCTTTTTAACTTAACGCATTCATTGCGAGCATGCACTCGATAGAATGGCGGGATAGACGGCAAGAAAAGAAGATAGATAAACAATCTGACTTAATATAGTCACTGCATGCGTCGATGCGGTACGCTTCTCGAGGTTTCGAGGATGAAGCAGACGGAATGCGTGCAGCCAGCCCATTTGTTCCTTCTTGTCCTGTTTATCGGTGGAAAGAGGAGGGGAATGAGACGAGTTGGATAGAGGAGAGGCGGGGAAGGGGACGAGAGTGGAATGTGCCCGTAATATGCTGCTTTTCTGCAGCCCTTTGATGGTAAATACCGTGTTAAGAATTTCGATGACTTATTATGATTTTAATTTTTCTTTTTTTAATATCTCAAAACATGAAAGAAATATTTGGGTAAGAGAGGGGGGAGTGAGTAAACATTTATGAATATCAGAATGGTAACGCGGGACGATGATTATTATACATTACAGGGTGTCCTTTTAATCTCTCCGGTATTTTAAGAAGCTGTATCTTTTAAACCAATACAGATATAATAGAAAATGAAAAACAATAATAATGTAGAACCAAAAAAGTTTAAAACCTGAGAGGCAAATAAACTTCTATGTGTGCTCCTTTTGTCGCACGGTAGTTTTCTACTCGATAATCAATTTCGGCCAGGCTGCTATGTTGGCAAGACACTACCCGTTTCTTTAAACTTTTGATACCATTGCCTGATCGTTTTAACAGTGGGAGGATCTCTGTTGTACGTCTGTCTGAATTCCCTTCACACACGAATCACTGATTTAAATTCAGCAAACCAAAGAACGCACTGTGCTTTCACTTGTGGAGTCTCCATTACACTCAGGTACAATGACACGTAGGTCAGACAGTGGTGTGCTGCGAAGACAACGATGCGCACAACCATGTTTCCAACTCCCTACCTAAAACTGTTTGAGATAGGCTTCAATTCGCAATTTGGCTTTTTTCGATAGCTTCTTAAAAAACCGGAGAGATTAAATAGCCAGTAGAAGTTTAAAAAATTTTCTATCATGATTATTATAGTAGTAGTAATTAGGTTTTTAGGTGCGTCGACAGCTAAGATCATTTTGCACCGTCAACTTCTGTTAGATAAAATCAACATATGTACATCACAACATCCATGCCCGAAGCGGGATTCGAACCCGCGACCTTTGGTTTAGAAGGCACGCGCAGTCTAACCCGGCCGGCATGATTATTATAGTTTTAAAATGTTTTGTATGATAGTTTTGGAAACATGGTACAAGACATAAAGGCACGTCACATTGTTTGCAACAATAAATTGTTTCTTTTTTCTCTTAATTTATTTCTTTTCTTTGAGATGCAAACCACACACCTATTCCTTGAATGCGACTGACTAGACTACTAGGATTATAGCCTATGACATATTTTCCAGTAAGTCGTAATGATGTTTCTGTAGATGGTTGTCTTGCCCTCTTTGCTTTTGGTTTACTTTCACTGTATTTTTCTCTCCAGGAAGTCACTAGCATAAAATTTAGCTAACTCATTTACTCCATGTTTTTTGTAAATTACATTTGCAATAAAAATTGTTATATCCAATAAATGGTGAAACATTTTCACGTAATATTTTTAGTGGTTTCCTGGTAGTAGAGTAGGTGACGATGCACTGGTCTGCAAGTTTGACTCCTCCCATCCCTTTGTTTTATTCAACACTCATTAGAGGTTTAATATTTACAAGCCAAAATTTCAACAGTATCAATATTAAACCAAGATTTCCGCGTTTTAGACGAAAGCCTTATACTCGTAAACGCGATATTTCTGCGCAAAATCAACCTGGTCACGGGAAATACCAAATATTTTTGTAGGAAAAAGTTCAAACATACATCAAATAATACAACTCGGACATCAATAGGTGCTAATTTGTAATAGGAAAGTTTAACGCGTATAAGCGGTTAGAGTAACCAGTTGAGAGCAAAAAAAATACACTACGAAGCTTAAAAGATGTTCACAAGCATCCAATGAAAACACAGGTTGACGCGTATAAGCGGTCGACGCAGTTTATTCCTTACAATTACATCAGAGGTATGAACTTTCCTACCTATGCTGTGGTGTAAATGTTTCAGAGGTAGAATAAGAAATTCCTTTCCTTCGACGATGAGAAAAATTCCTTACACTCAGATACACACAGTACTTCCACACAGAATGACCATTACACTACACAGGGACGTGCAAAAGGGGGTAAATGAAAAACACTTTGGGGTTATGGGGTTGACGAATGAAATAAAGGGTTTGATATTGGAAATTGAAAAAGTGGGTGAGAATCACAAAAGCTTCGCACCTGTAATGGTAAGAGGAAAACAAACTTACTGGTACTGCCTAAACGTGATAGGAGATGTGCTCAGATTTTTCAAATTTGATATGCCGTAATTATAAATTGGTTAGATATGGACGAATGAGTTTTATTATAGCAAATAAAAGACGATTCACCAACTATTTCCCCGCATTGCATTAAATAAATTCAACTTTACTGGTGATTTGTTGAAATTATATTCTTTTGAAAATTATACGTCTTCTTTGTTTTAATTGATACTAGCTTATAAGCTATCAAAAGTATTTGTTAATAAAAATTAACCGCTGTAAATTTCTTTCAAAACGACCTATGTATCTGTAAAAGTAAAAAACAGAGAATTGCATTTTTCCCCACAAACCAAAAAATTCTGATTCTTAATTAGACCAAATCCTTTTAGTCGTAAACGCTATATTTATGCGCAAAATCAACCCAGTCACGGGGAATACCTAATATTTTTGTAGGAAACAGTTCAAGGTACCCTACATCAAATAATACAACTCGGCAACCGGTAGATGTAAACATGTAATAGGGAAGTTTAGCGCTTAGAGCAGGGATGGCAAATGATTTTTGTGTCGCGTGCCAAGAAAGTAATTAGAATCATCAAAATTTTATTTCGCGTGCCACTAATTTAGTCCTTCTCTAAGAAACTTCATATTTTATAATGAAAATCCAAGCTTACGCGTGCCAAGTAAAATTTCAAGCGCTCCACTTCTGCCACGTATTTGCCATTCCTGGTTTAGAGTAACCAGCTGGGAGCAAAAGAAATATACCACGAACCGTAAAAGTGGTTAAAGCAACCAATGAACACAGGTAGACGCGTATAAGCGGTTGATGCAGTTAAGTCGTAAAGTGTTTGTCAACCAGCTTACCCTAAATAAAATATCACCTCACGCCACTGCTTGGAAATGGAACCTCGGATAAGATACCCAACAGACGTTATTTCTCGAAAGAGGTTAATGCACCTTTGTAATCATACTCCATTATCGGTTCGCAGGAATTCTTTCTGTTATGGTCTTGAAAACGTTGCAGTTACAACGTTAAATTCCGCCTTACAGAATTTTCCTCCTTCCAATTAAATCCGATAAGTGCATCCAACACATCGGAATTACAGATATATATCTATATATATTTCTTTTTAGAAAAGCCAATGTTTAAGTCGCTCCCAGCAGATTCCTCCGGCTTACTTAAAATAATAATATAAATAAACCGATGAAATCTGCATCTTTTTTTTCTTAGCACCTCAAACCAAAACAAAGGTCCTCCATAATTTTGTCCATTTGCGTACAGCTCCCTAAACCTTCCTCTCTCCTCCCCTCCGTCCATTATCCCCCGAGAATAAATTATTCTGAAAGCACCCCGACATCCAAATTCTCTAAGGGGTTTTCTTCCTCGATGGGGCCAGAGCGGTGTGGGTGGTTAGGAAAGGAAAAGATTGAAAAATTTTCCTCGCCGAGTGTTTTTCTCGGCGCTAAAAAAATAATGGGGAGCGGAGAATGGGATGAGAGAGACTTAGAATATTATTTTTCCTTCCTCTTAATATGGGCGGCTTAATATCTCAAGGAACTCGTAAATCCAGCATATATCTCTATATATTTATTTAAATTTTAGCTTTTTCAAACTATCAGTAATAAAGAGAGAAAAATCCCTGATGAGGTATTTCCAGTAATATAATTTTCAAAAATGCGCTGAAATTAAATCTACCAATCAGTATGTATGGAAGTAAATAATATAAATATTATTTATTCACATTTAATTTAAATTAAATAAGACTATTTGAATTGGCGGTTATATGCCCAGAGAATCTCCATTTCTGATTTCTGGTTATGTAGAAGTGAAGATGTCGTAAATACATATATAAGTAGTTTAACTTGTGGCATTTTATATTGTTTTATTGAACGAACTCTGAAATTTATACTTGAAAGTGATGCTTTACTTTTGGTCCAGCATGATTATAGGCTTTATGTAACTGTGGTTATGTAAATTTTCACATACCTTCATTCACTTTCCTAACTATATGATTATATGTATATTTATAAATGCATATATGTTAAAGGCCGGCCCCGGTGGTGAAAGGGCTAGCGTGTTGACCTACCATCACTAAGATCGCGGGTTCGAATCCCGCGAAGGGCATGGATGTTTGTGTCATTTTCATAATTTCATATTTCATCTATCATGTGTGTGTGTGCCTGATGTGGAAGGCAACGGGAAACCACCACATCATATGTGTTTCTTCCCTAGTAATTTCAAACCAACCTTAGGGTTGAAAAACCACGAATGAATGAATATGTAAAGATAATTTTAAAACAAGATAATGTGGACATTCTTTTATTAGACATTTGAGATAAATACCCAAAGAGTAACAAAATAATTGCTACCGCATTACAAAAATAATGCAATTGACGTCCTAAAAGTTTCCTTTATTGATGTGGATGTTCATGAAAATACCACTTTTTGATAGTAATATTTGGATTTCATTTAACAATATTATCAAGTTCCAAAACGGGTAGTTTGAGACATTACGCGTAGTTCCAACCTTTTCCAATAAATATTCGAGCACGTGGAAATACAAATAATTATCCTTGCCCATTCCTAATGCCTTGTGGTAGAGATGTGGTCTCTCAAGAATTTTCTACGGCTAGATTTCTCTCGTTAATAATAAATAAATAAAAATCCTTTCTCCTCTTCGAATCTGCATTTCTCTTTTCAACCTCCGCTTGCCCTACCATTGTTGTCTTCCTCCGGAGACCATTTTACGAGGTACGCTACCTCATCTCATTTTCTTCACTTTCCATTTTAAACTTCGTAAAATATTCATGAACGTTCGTTTGCTTAATCTTCCTTTTCCTCCAAAGGGGCGAGAGAGAGAAATATCTCCTAGCTTTTTCCTTCGTTGTTTATATGGCGAAATTATTTCGTATTATAAAAATCTGTAGTTCTTTCCGAGTTAAATTTTTTTTCTTGTATATGATTAATTAATATTTTGAGGAGGAATGATTTCGAGCCGTCCTCAGTGAAAGCTTGGGTATTTTGCGTGGAATGTTTAGATTTATAAAAATATTTGGTTCTTATGTGCAAACCCCCGTCAGACTCGTGGCGCCGACCTACCAGTCAGAATGAGAACTACTGCCTGTGGCGACATTTACCCAAGGAGTACTACTGGGTTATCCCGGACCCCTATTGAAAAATATTTTTCTGCGATAAGCATTTCCCGGGAAAAAGACATTAAAACAAATTAAGAAAATGAGAAATTGTAAAATATAACTTTTCATTTATAAGTAGCCGAGGATATTGGCGAGCCTTCGGCTCGTTTTCTTTTTATAATGCCTTTTATATCGGGTGTAGCCGTCTCCGGGCGCTATCGCGCCCTTCGCCTCTCTGGAACGAAACTATCCCTCCCCATTTTTCGGTGATCGGGAGCGTAAATGTCGTCACAGGCAGATCAGTCATGGGTTTGCAAGCTTTCGTTTTGTCTGAGATGGTTATTTCAAAATATCATTTATCAAAAGAGGTCCGGGATAACCCAGTAGTACCACCCAATGTACTACTGGACCCAACGTCTATTTTGCTTCCCATTGTTGCATAAATAACAGTCATACGATAAACAATAACAACAATTAGTTCCACTTGTGCCCGCAACTGGCGCCACGAGTCTGGCGGGGAGATTGCACATAATCACAAAATATTTTTTAACGTGATCGCAGTAGGCATTCTGATTCCCGGCACTTTTTCGTTTCCCGGGACTCGAGGCACTATTTCGAAGATTTCCCGGGACTCGAGAATTTTACTGACTTTTCAAATTTAATCACTCAAGAGGTCTAGTCTGTAACATACCTATCGCTGTCGCAAACTCAAAATCGCTATCGATCAATCGAGCGCATTGTCGTTAATCGTTATCTTCATTTCGATCGCTAACGTCTTATACACTAACTCAACGGTCATTTTGTCGATTTTGATAAAAAAATAGCTATAGCGATCAATCGACAATTGCTTAGAGACTCGGCCTCCTGACAGCATTTCTAATAATTTTATTAAAATAAAACTACTGCATAGGTACACACACAATATTTTTTTTATTTTTGTACATTATTTTCTTTACCAACAACTGGTTGGCTGGAAGAAATTACCTTTAGGTAATAAGCCCGCCAGCTGTACAAATACCAACTTATTGTTAGTAAAGAAAAGTGCTGAAAAAAACAATTTACCGGGATCGCCCCCCTCCACTAGGCATTGCCTGTAACAGAGTGGCGACTAATTATAATATTTTGTTTAGTAAAAAACTAACTTGCTGTCGTCTAACTAAATAGTATCGATTTAATGTAGTTGCATAAATTAAATAAAATGTCAATAACAATTCAATAAAATGAAACTGAAACATCTAAATCATTCAATATATTATGTATTCTAAATAAAATATTTCAATATTTCACATTTTTTTCAATGAAGATTTATTTTTCTCTTGCAAACACGCTTTTTAAAAACACCAGAGCATTGATTGAAGAATCCGAGAGATTTACCTATGTTACAAAACTTCTCGCTGTAGAGAAAGCACGTTCGCTCTCCGTTCGTTGTCGGTTTTATAGTTGATCCAAATTTGGCGTCCGTTTTCCACTAGCTTCGAAAACTTGTAACTCCTTACGGAGTCTAATGGTCTTCGAATTACGTTTTGGAGAAGCTGCCAATTGAACACGAATAGCGCTGTTCAATTCCTCTTCAGTCGACATTTTTGATACATCGGCAACTAATTCTGCCTGTTCGCTTTCTTCGGAATTTGGCCACGCTTCTTCTGACGGAAAAAGTCTTTCCATCAGCTCCTCGGCGAATGCAATAATCGTGTTTCTCGTGCAACTAGAAAAAAAAATCTTTATCAAACCTGTTGTTGATGAAATTCGGGTTTTGCAAAAACTTCTTCAAGCTAACAAGACGCTTGTCTCGGCGTTCTTCAATTCTTATTACAAGTCGACGGAATAATTCTTCTGCCAGCTCGGTTTCAATTTCTTTGACTTTTTTTAAAAAGAAAATTAATGATGATTTCTGCCGTCAAGATAGTCGCATCTCTATAACTTAACGCTTCTACTGCCAGTTTCTAAGGTGTGAGAATCTCTAAGACTTTCCAAAATAGAAATATTTGACTCCTTCCATTTATTTCTTATTCCAAGGTCTATTAAAGCTTTCCTGATGGAATTTCTAATTTTAAGGATCTCTCCATCATAGGAATCAACGAATTCCATCTTGTTTTTATGTTCAAACTAGCAGAAATTCCCGGCGTTGCCCGGGGAAATTTGGTTCAAATCCGATCGGAATTCTAGATGATACATGGTATTTAAGAATTCAATCGACCGTTTTGAATAAAACGGGCAGAGAGAAACAAAAACCACGTATGAATTATTTCTGGGAGCCCTCCACAATCGTACCAAATTTGATTCAAATCAATAATAGGACTTGGGAAAATACGCGTAGTTTAATCATTACCCGCCGTCCAATTACGGATAAGGAAGTAGTCGTTTCCCACCTTTCTCACTGCGTATAAGATGTAGAGTTACCTGTTCTTTGAGAACAGGAAGTTTATGAGAACAATTATTTTATTGAACAGTTTAGGCATCAGAACAGTTCGAAAAGAATTGTCCCGTTCTTTCTGACTCATCTCTAGATGGCAATGCATTAGCATACAAAGTTATTTTGCTTTTTGTACAATTAATATAAAACATTTGGGATTAAAAAGTAGCCTACGATCTTCCTATTTGTGAAGAAAGTATTTGTTGAAAGTTTGATTATTCTAGCTTTAACGGTGTGAAAAAATATAGATGCACAAACAAACAAACTTTCATAAATATATAGGAGATTGATCTTATACATGTATTGCAAGTGACAAATATCAAATTTGAATTTCCTAAGTTAATTTACTCGAGAGTTAGCGTCGAAAAACCAAATCGATGCCCCCCAAACCCCCACTTAAAATTTTTTTTGAGATACACCACATCTTATAAATATTTTAGTGCGTGTGTGTGTGTATGTTCTTTATACGTTTTTACACCGTTTAAGCTATCGAATTCAAAAGTTCCATGGGCCATCCCATGGACCAAAGAAAGAACTTGGTCTAGGTTTGCAGACCGTGGAGTCTCTTATACCCCATGGGGTCAACAAAATACTATTTCCATAAGAATGCATGGGAAATGGTGTGGAGAAACCCGAAAATGCATGCAGCCCTTCACTGATGTGGATATAAATATACCTATATATTAACTTACGATGACGGGAAAGGGCTTATTTTACGCAAGAAAGACTGAATATTTTAATTCTGTTAATGTTTTGTCATATTACATGCTAAATCCCTCGAAATTTTCCTTTAAGCGCAAAATTTATCGGTTTAGATGACCATTTTCCAGGCGGCAACAAAGCTAAATTTCTTGGGTAATTGTTGTCCTCTTCAAAGTTAGAGATATCCACGCCGTGGCGCGCCGTAGAGGAAGAGTAGCTAACTCCAAGATAAAGGGTACAAATGGATTCATGCCTAAATATAGTCTATGATTCATAAACTATGAATACTTTTAAAGTGAGTCAAATGATTTTTAAGGAATATTAGAACATTGTTATCTTTTACCATAAACATTGAAAGATTTATCGCAACATAAATCGATGCATCTACTTGCGTTTGTTCAGTAACCAAGATGTTGTTTATTGTTTACGTTTTGGCTAATAGTATTGATATAATCCACATAATTTTATTGCTGCTTTAAAGGATTGGTGCATCCAGGCCCATCTATCCATGTGAATATTACGTAAGACGTTAATGCGTAATTATATTAATGGTAAAACTTTACAATACAATACATAAAATAGTAAATGTTAATGTAAGCATCGCTTGCGTAATTAAGGAATGGAAAACGTTTGCCCCGAGCAATAAAAATCGTTTGCTACTTAAAAGAAAACTTTCCCGAGCGAAGCTGGGCGTTTCAGCTAGTAGCCTATATTTTAAGCTGGACCAGTGTGATCTCGAGGCGTTAAAATTAATAATATTAGATATCGAGTCTCGATTGAATATTTCCCGGTACTCGAGAGAGAAAAAAAGTTTTTTCGCGGGATTTCTCGAAGCAGCATCATTAGTTCGCAGGTATTCGACGACGAAGAGAATTTTTTGGTTATTTTAAATCCCGCCTGGTTTATCGTCCTCTATTCGGAAGATTTGTATTATTTTTTGTTAACATTTCTTCGGAGTTTTCATCCACTAAGAGTGAGGTTGAATATAGTGAACTCTATGCATTGTTTCATAATTTCACATGTAAGATCTTTGGTTTCCGTGTACATGAGAAAAGCCTCTTTTAACTTTAGTTGAAAAACCAACAATCAATTTTTATTCCATTAAAATTAACAAATTCATTTTGAAACAAATCACGCAATTCAACAATTTAGGGCATGCATGACAATTAGTCTCATACCATCACATTAACAGTTGTAATTTACAATTATAATAAGTAATTTTGACGTTCATAAAATGTTTGCATCAGTCAACTCTTCATGTTTTACAGCAACTACCAGGGTATTGTCGTTATGCATAACGTAACGCGTAAAAGAAGCAATATTCTGGAAAATTAAAAATGAAAGGTTTTATTTTCTCTGCCGCCTCTTCAACCGTTCCATGTAAAAAACAAACGACTATCTTTGCTGCAGTGTCGGAATTTATCCTTTTCCTTTTTTTCATCCTTTGCGATGACATTGCGCAAGAGCACACTCGCGACTACATTTGCTTAATTGGCGGAGGATAGTCCGGTTCTAGTTTTATTTCAACGCGTAGGGCTCAAGCAAGGGACATAATGAAGCATGAAATAATAATGACATTTCCAATTCCGGTGCTAAAAGGCTACGATAGCTCCAGAATCTTCAATGAGAATAAACTTAATGTGAAAGCTAAGTAATGAAATTTTCCCGGTAAAAAAGAGCTCCCTCCAAATGCTACAAAGGAGACCTGAATTCTGAAAGCTAACAATTAAAGGGTAAAAGGGAACAAAGAAAACAAAAAAATATGAAATAGAGCGAAATTGCACTTTTAAAAAATGGGAGCCTTTATTTTTAAAAAAGACGGGCAAATGAGGTTAGCTAGGCGAAACATTAATGCTTTTTACAATGGAGGTTTTGACTTATGTTAGTTTTTTAACATGGCCAATTAGCGAAATTCGACCCCGGAAACATATGATTCTCCAATGTTTGACTGCATAGCCATAACATATATTATATTAACGAAGAAAAACAAACTTGGTTATTTTCACAATTTTATATTTCATGATCGGTTTCGCTAAAAACTAGCATCATGATACTAGTAGGGATGGCAACGATACATCGATGTTTTAAAATATCGATGTTTTTACATCGATATTTTTAAGGTCGATATATCGATAAATCGACGCATCAAGTACAAACATCGATGTTTGGAAACATAAAAAATACGAAATAGTATTTCTCCTGGTGGATCATACACTCTTAGATAACGTGCCTGTCTACATTTCACTGTTAAATTTTAATAACTACACAAGATAATGAAGCATTTATAAATCAATGAGAGTGGAAAATGTTTCGTTTACAGTCAGTTTTGAGCCGTTTTGATAATTAAAAACTTAATACCTAAAGGAAAAATCGAGTTCGACATTTTTTTCTACCCTCACCTTTATTTCTTTCATCTTATTGTTGGTAGCAAAGGAAACGACGGCACAAGTAACGCCATCTATCAGAGGTGACTCACACGAGAATCCACATCATCACCGTGACGATTAAAAGTTTTCCATCTCTCCTTTGCGAGTTTATGCTAATCCACTCTCGCGCTAGAAAATCCGACCGATGAGTGTGTTCTTTCACCGCGTTAGCGACTTGAAAGATTTTTCGCAAATGGCATTCGCGAAATATGCTATACGAAATAAGATAATCGGCGAAGAGAAACATGCATAGAATCGGAGTGCATTTGCACATTTAAAAAAAATGAAAAAAAACGCCAGGATTGCAGAATTTCGCCTCCCTATTCGGGCGAGAGCTTCAATATATGGCGCGTGATTCAGAACACTCTCGGTGCACTTGCGCCCACGTTAAGACGGACGAGGAGGGGAAAGAGACGTTGTATTATATTCACAATGGGCGCGGTCGAAAGGGGTAAGGCACAGAGTTTGCATTCCTCGCGACGTGTGTTTTCTCTTTAGCGTCACCAAGGGGAGGAAACACCTTTAGTCGGGATTACGTTATTCAAGAATTATTTTTATATGATCAAATCCGGTCATACGCATCCACTCGTCCATAATGTTAAGATTAAAACAATATATGCAAAGTCTAATCGAAGCTCAATCCTGTGTCCCTAGAATGGTTTATTTATATTTTTTAAATTCTTATCTCGAAGAGTCAAGAATGACATTAGCTTCGACGGATACATTGGTATTGTTTTTACTGTGGAAAAAATAAAGTATAATATCTTTGATAATATTATGTACTTTCGAACGCTTTCCATATTTGAACGTAATTATGATACAAATAAGTATCCGCCAAAACGATACGAACAGCAATGCCATGTTCAATTAATTCAGCGAGGGAAAACATGGGAAAGGCTACGGAGAACTTAACGACTTTAATTAAGGCTAGATGATACTACCCCATTGAATCACCATTTTGTAATGCAAATATAGTATCCATAATCTTATAAAACAGTGAACAGGCCAAAATCACTAAACGTTTTCATGAAACCCAATTTTTTACATCTCCGTATTCATGTATTCTGTGGCAGCAACTGTTAGTTGACATTAGAAAAAGTAGTCTCTAAAGGAGGTCGTCAGCGTTATTCCACCAAAATGTATTATTATTAGTCCATACGGTATATGAAATATAGCGTGAAATTTCTAAAACTGTAAAAAGATTGATTTTTCAAATTCTCTATCTTCCCCTTCCATCCTCTATTAATAATCCAGTTATTTTTTAAACGGAAACTAAAAATACTATTCTCTGGGCAGACATACAGAAAGAAAGAAATGCCTTTCAGTAAATGTATACAATAACTTTTTAGTTGTCGCAATAAGACAGCTATAAATACAACTTTACACCTATTTCTTAACTAATTACTTTTCTGGACTTATTTAAAAAAATGAATATCCACACATGAAACGGTAAACATTACGCATATTATTTAATAAAATGACAATGAGCTCAAATCAAAATCCCTGTTCATTTTTCTAATGGAAGGGAAACGGTCAAAAGATTTTCCATGCCATCCTTATTCGTTGAGGAAGGTTACGCAAAAGAGAGTATACTATCGGCAGACTATTAATAAACTATCAGACTGAATCGTTGGAAGCATTCATCTTCTTCTTCTATGTGCCATGTCTGGTCCCCCTGACGTTGGCGATCACTGCAGCGAGTGCATTACGGTCTTCCGCTAGTCGAAACAGCTGTGCGGCGTCTTGAATGCCCGTCCAGTCACGAATATTCCTCGGCCACGAAGCCTGCCTCCTTCCAACGCCTCTTCTACCCTCTCTATCTTGCCTTTCATAATGAGTTGAAGAATTCTGTATCGATCACCTCTCAGAACATGCCCAAGATAGGAAATTTTTCTACATTTTATTGTTGAGAGAAGCTCACGGTCTACATTTGCTCTTCTCAACACCTCCGTATTAGTTTGACGGACAACTCAAGGTATCCTGAGCATTCTTCGATGGATCCACATTTCAAATGCCTCCAGGCGGTTCATTGTGTTTATTTAGAGAGCATTCATGTCCCAATAAAAAAACAACGCATAGTCACGTATATGCGAGATATAAATCCCTTTACCCAGAGAAAACATATATATACATATATATATACACATATACATATATACACATATATATACATATATATATATATATATAATATTTATATATTTATATATACATACACCACCAAAACATCCCGCAACAGTTTAAAATCAAACGAGAAAGAAATTAAAGGAACCGATGATCGAATCGAATAAAACAACCCCTTCCGTCGCCATTAAGTAGACAAACAAGCACAATAAAAAAATAGGAAAGACCCATAATGAAGAGGCGTGGATGACTAAGATGGGACAAGGAGATGTGTGTAAGGCGTAATAAGGAGAGAGGAACATCGTTGTGACCATTGTGGCAACAACGAACCCGCCCCCCTCGACCCTCCTCCTCCCTCCTTTGCGTCCTCATCCTTAAAGAGCCGAGGGGATCAGGTGGAAGCCCACCCCTCCTCTAAGAACAAAGAGCAGAGAAGGAGTAGAGGGCAGGTTAAAAGGGGTGGGGCGAGAATAAAGGCGTATGGGAATTAACCTGGAGAGAGACAGAGGGACAGGGAGGTAGGGCCGGAAATGGGAGGCACAAGACGACAGACAGGCAGAAAGGTCCCGTGAGAGATTATTTGGCTATGCATATGAATGGGCTCATCCCCCGGTTTTGGCCCCGCTAATAACTTCGCCACTGGCACGGTCTCTCCTCGTAAAAAGACAATGGCTCAGGATACGGAACACGCCCCGCTTTCTGACCTACCCCCCCTCCCACACGCCCGACCCGTCTCAAGAATTCCTCGAGGGTAAAATGGAAGGGATGGTGGAGTGGGGGTGCGGGGCGGTGGGCGGGTGAATCATCCACTCCCTCTCTCTCTCTCTTCTTTTTCTACCCCTCTCTTTAACCTCTCTTAGGAAGGAGGAGGAGAGGAGGGGGGGGGGGGGGGGTAAGAGGTTAAACCACCCACCATCAGAGGGCCAATCATACCTTTCACACAATGCGATTCTCTTTTTTTTTTATTTTTTTTACCGACGTGTGGGATGCGAGACGCATGTCAATAAGCTTTGTCTGGCGGTTGAAGGAAAAAAATCTTTCGCCTACGTGTCTGGTTTTGTCAGTACGCGTTTTCTCTCTCTCTCTCGTGTGTGTGTGTAGCCCGCGTGTGTGCGTTCTCCCGCCGCCCCCCTATTTTTTTATCCTTTCCTTTCTTTCCTTTTGGCATACGGCTTATTATGAGGGATCAACACAACGTAGACGTCTTTCATATATATATATATATATATATTAGAGGAGTCAGTGGCACGATTTAAAAGGTCGTTATTTATCGCGAACCGAACTGTTTGACTGATCGATTCGTCTGTTTATTTCTTCATTTATATCCACACGAGAGCTGAGGATGTTTTTTTTTAGGATTGCATATGACGTGCGACGAGAGATTTAAAACACCCATATGGTAACTTACAGCGAATTGGAAGTCGCTTTGTGAATTTGATATGAAATAATCGCCATTAATGCAATTCCATCTAAATAAATTTCTCTTATAAATAATATAGCTGTTAAAATCATAAATCTCTGACCAGCTCAAAGAGTACACCAAGTTACAATTTGCCGATAACAAATAAATAAGGACTAATATTTTTAAACGAATAAAATGAAATTGTACACCTGAAAGAACGTATTTTTATTTCATGGGACATTCAAATACCTGCCGAAAATATGTTAAAATAAAAAAGAAGATTTTTCAAACATCCAACGATGCGAAATTATTACCATTGTCATCGAGACTCAATGTAGTTTCGTCTCTTTAATTTTACCGCTAACTTTAAAATTAGCATTAATTTATAATTAGAAGAATTATTAGATAGTGGAATTATTATTATTATAATCTGACCAATACTATTTAAATTATTAGTTATAACGACGCCATCAATTATTAACCACACATGTAGCTATTTAATTAATGTTTCCACATAAAAAATAAAATTGATTTAAATATTTATTTGCTTTCGGAATAATTGCATTCATTTTTCAAAATACGATTTTATTTAAATAATGAAATATTTACGAATAAAGATAAATGATTGACAATTCATAAATTTCACAATAAAACAACAACGGTGTACCTACAATCCGAATTACAGCTGATAATTTTAATCATGTGAGTACCAAAAGTATTAAATTTTAATAAAAATGAATTAGTTATATCTTGTTCAAAATAAAGAGTAAATATTCCCTCCATAGGAAACTAAAACGTATGTTTTATTTAATCCAATCAAACGTATACCTCAGGCTCAGTTTTCCCTTTCCTAAACTGCAAGGCCTCATGGTTAGTATAAATAGAAGAAGAGAAATAAATGTATTCGGATTTTTACATTGTTTCTCCAATTAAAAATAGGATAACTAACTCTATTCAAGGATTAAAAAGACCTTAGATGCCTGGATTTACACACAGAACAAACGTACGTATAAACATATCGAAGGAATAGATTAAATTCAAGTTTCAAAGAGTCATATACCTGTTATAAATCTGCTTTAATGTATTTTTTCAGAATATTATCAATACCTACCTATTTCTCGTTAGACCGTTAATGCATTTTAAAAATACTTTCTTACAGACAGGAAGAATTTCCACAGATTGTACCATCATAATCATAGGTAGTCTGTCCGTAGACAGGTCCGTGATTATTCATGATTAAACCTTCTTATAATCCTTCCTCCGATTTGAAATCTCCCGTGCCTTCTAACGCTTCTTACATTAGCCTCTCACCATACGTATATATTGAATATGATCCTCTACAGATATTTATTCCGCTGGTGCCCGCGTTCTCCAACCTGACCTTTACAACTTGATTCACATGTAGATTCCTGATCAGTCTCCTGTCTTTCCAGTCTACACATATATCCTTTAATATCCTCATCAGCAGTACCCAATTTACTCTATCAAAGGCCTTCTGCCAGTCGACGAAACATACGCAGCAATCTTGATTGTACTCTATTACCCTTTCTGATATGATTCCCACTACACCGATGGCATCTCTAGTTCCTCGTCCTTTTCTGAAGCCGAATTGATCTTCCCCTAATATGTCTTCGGCCTTTTCTCTAGCCTTATATTAAGAATCGTGTGACAGTAGGCTTATCGTTCTGTAGTCTTTAAACTGCATTGCCTTTGGCTTCTTCTTTAGAGGGATCATTGTTACTTCTAGGAAGTTCTGAGACCGCACTCTCGAGTCGTAAATGTGTATATGATCAGTAAAATCCTCTCAGTTTAGCGAATGAACATTAAGTCTACAGTTTAAATAAACTTAGAATGCCAACTATTTTCTACCGGCCAATATTATTACACATTCAAAACCTGATGCATTTAGCTATTTTGTCACCGTAGACAGGACCGAGTATAAATGAAATGGAGAAGATTTTAGAATAAAACTAGCCAAAAAAACCTCATTTTAAATAGGGGAGAATTTCTTCCTAGATCTTTACACCTCTCACAGTATAGTCGGTATAGTAAAAAAAATCGTCTTTATCTTTTTCCTCCTCTACACCCCTGGATTCCTCACCCCCCTCGTTCCATCCGTCGGCGACTTAATGGTCTAAAATTCGTCAATTTAGATCAAAGAGAGTTGAAAGTTAATGGAACAATTAAACCCCTTCTCCTTTTCCCTCACTAGCGACGCCATCTTCCTCCGTCCCAACTACTTCCCCTTATTTTTTTCACGTCCTCTTCCATCTTCTTTCTTTCCGACTTCCTCCCGCCCTTTGGAAAAGAGGGAGAGAGAGAGAAAAGATAAAGGAGATGGATGGATGGATACACACACACACACACTCTTCTCGCCGCCTTCAAGGTATTTCACCCTCTCTCTCGCCATCTTATGCGACCCCTTTACTCACAACGCCAATTTGCCTTTCGTTTAACTTTTTCCCTCTCTCTCTCTCTTTCGAAAAATATTTGCTTTCCTGTTCCTTGAATTGTCTTTCCGTCTCTCTCTCTCTCTCTCCACCTGCCATCTCTTTCTAACTCACACATTTTGATATTTTTATTGTCTACTTATATGGTATGTTAAGAGTACGTGTTAGAAATTCATAGCGCGAAATTAAATTCGATTGCAAAAGTAGAGTTTTTTCCAGAGATGGGATTTTTTTTAGGAGACACTTCTGCGCGACGCTAAAAAGGCCGTTTAACTTGCATTGTTCTGCATCTCTTATTTTTACTCTTAAATGTAAAAGCAGACCACTTTACAATTTTCAAAGGTCTTACAACACGCAATTATTATGTAGTTTCTTTTTTTACTTCTTCAATTCGCGCCTTAATTTTCATAGTTAGTAGAAGGGGTTCTTTTTCGCCGTTAATTAATCGAATAAGCGTATTTGCAAAGTTTTACTTACAATAATTCTTTGTGTGTTCACTCACGAAATAATTACTCGCAGCAAAGATGAGCAATTTTCTACTTAAACCATATTATTTTTAGACCCATGTACTTGCAAGATCTTTTCCCCTCTGCCATTCACCGATTTAATCGCAGAACATGTTTATCCTTTTCGAAACACTTCGGCATTGAATGTCGGATCTTGACGGGTACAATTCAATTAAATAATCATATACCGAATTTTAAAAAATACGTAAAAAATACTCTCCCCATTATTCCTTCTTCAGAAGACCAAATTTAAAAAAAATACTCTTTTAAACTTATTTCGGGGGAAGTTCGCCGGGACTAATGAATCTTTGCGTTGTAGTGAAATTTCCGTTATAACGTAAATCGTATTAACTGGATTTTACTCTATCAGACTCTAATCTCCTTTCCTCTAACAAAGACACAAACACACACCTATCTCTTCCTCTATAATTCGACACGATCTTCTGCGTGCCAGCAGGACAGCCACAGTCTGACACCGACCCTGGTGAAGTGTTGGACAGCCCTCTTTCAAGGAAGAAAGGGCAGGGAAAAAAAGCTTCCGAATCCGTAATTTTATCAAAATATAAGATATGTGAAGGTACTTAAAAGATAATTTCAATTCAAACGATTCTCCACCGTACGAATTTATATTTCTACGTGTTTACGTTAAACACTGTGGATGTTGGCAATGGCAATACCTATAAAATGCATCTTTATCACTTATATTGTCTTTACATAATCGTTTACTCTATTAATATTTTTAAAATTCCAACTCTTGTCTATCGGGCCCACCAGAGGCACGGGCCCCGAGTATTTTGCTCCGGTATCCCCATCCTCTCAGTGGGCCTGCGCGTTACCCTTGAACCCTTAATTTCCCATGTCCCTTCTCGACGTCCTATTCTCCCTCTCCATTGCTCTTTCCCAAAATCTCTCTCTCTCTCCCTGTGTCTATCCCTCTCTCTCTCTCTCCCTGTGTCTATCCCTCTCTCACACACACTTATTTCCTGCTTCTATTGACTCCTCTCTTCCCTCCTTCCTTCCTTCCTCACCCCTTTTCCTTTTATCTACATCACACCCTCCTTCCCACACACTCGTACCCTATCATCCCATCCCAATCCGCACCCCTCTTGTATCTCCAAGTTCCGCCTCCTTACGTAATGGAAAAGAAAAACCCTTTTTTGTAGTCGCCCTGCATCTGTCCCTTCGATGACCCCGCTCTTCCCGCGTCCTTCCACGCCCCTCTCTCTCCCCACCTTCGAAACTCTCCATTTCGACCTCGCCCTCCGCCCCGCCTCTCTCCCACCGCCCCGCCCTCTCACTCCCTCTCGTCTGATCCTTTTCCTCCCCCAATACCTATCTACACAAACACGCACGATTCTATTTCTCATACGTTCTCACGTTCTGGGTGTTGGTTTTTCCCAACTGCGCCCGCTTCCTCCATTCTGTCCTTCTTCCCTTCGCTTCTCGATAACAAAAAACCGGTACGACAAACATTGTACAAACTTTCTCGTATATGAATGCGTCGTTCAGTTATCTTTAGAAAAATATGAATTATGTAGATTTATCATAAACATCAACTTAAAGAACTATACGAAATTTTATGAAAATCGTATGAGCCGTTTCTTAGAAAATCCAATTGTTGTTACAGTTGCCCAAGAATAAACTACCCTTATATTAATTTTTTTCAGAAATATGAAGTAGGTATACAGTATTGTTGCGGACGTATACTCAAATAACGGTACGAAATGTGATCAAAATCGTTAAGAGCCGTTTTTGAGAAAATCAAATTATTGTTAAAAATGCGTAGAATAAACTTCCCTTAATTATTGAGCAATGCGGACCATTTCCTCATAGATTTTATTCTTTATGATGAAATACATAAGTACGAGATTTCATTCATTTTCGCTCTACCGTTTAGGCTCTAGAGCCAATAACAGACAGGCCGACGGACGGACAGACAGACAGCATTGCGAAAACCACATTTTCGGACTCGGGGACGCCTAAAACGTACGTTTCCATCAAAATCTCGAGGTCAATTTTTTCCAATAACAATACTTTCTCAATATCGGAGGTGAGTGGAATCTGACCGTCGGACATCTGAGGACGGATTCCGAAAGGAGAGACTGAATAAAAAAAGAATAGAATTTTTAGGAATGGACGAAATTAAATAAGAGGTATTCGTTCGAAAAGTATTATTTAATTCTGAGAAAGTCGGCGGAAAGTTTATAAATAAATTCCGCCATATTTTCCATTCCCACTTTTATTGAAAATGCGAATTTATATATTTTCTTTGAATACAAAATGATGCTCGTCATATATTTTTTATGATTCATACCTACATTATTTCCTGTTCTCGGCGAAATGGAATAATTTAAATTCTGTGGTTTTTTAATCCTCAAACCTGAAGAGTTCGATTACAGTACTTAAAGACTTCAATTAGAGTTTTGGTTCAACATTATAAGTATTATCGGATCATTTTCAAGGTTTTACTTGATAGAATTGATACATTGATGTTTTTTTTTACTGCGATAGCAGTTTTCTTCAAGATTGTAAATTAAACCAAATAATATGAAAATCCTTCCACCGTATTAAGAATATACATATATATATATATATATATATATATATATATATATATATATATATATATATATATATATATATATATATATATATATATAAAATACGCTCTATACTTCATAAAATTATTACCCAAATAAATCAATCGATTTTTAAAATGTATGCATTTGCTGTACTTGTATATATTTAAATTCGTTTAAATATCATTCAGTAATGATGAAACCCTCCTCTTACTCTGTACGGAATATATATTTTCAAGCGAATTACGCAACTGAGCAACGGAAAAACATCTTCACGACTTACAGTTTCGATTTGGAGAGAAGAACTCCAATGATCGGTAAATATTTCCTCTGCCGATACTGAATAATTTGCGGAAAATCAATTTTTTTTACATTTTACCCGACGTTTCCCGCATAAGTATCGGAAATTCATATTCGAAACAAGACGGGACCAAATTCGACGTCGTCGCTCTCGGATCGCACCGGAGGTTGAAAATTCGACGATGGCGCAATTCATCGAGCACCTATTCGCATTTCTGACTAAACAAAAAAAACCCCACCTTTTTTCTCGTTTATACAGAACAGAAGCACGAGGTTTATTTGCAAAAGGGATGGAGACCGAGAGAGGTAGTGAAGGAGGCAAGAATACTTTAGTTCATCCGAAAAAAAAGGTGTTATGTTTTATTCAAAAATGTAAAGAATTCCGAAAGTACACTCCACGGCTTCTACGGCGCAGATTCCGCTTCAAAATATACGTATTCTTTTCACCTCCCTTTCTTGACATTTTCCCATTTTTTTTAAATTTTAGACTCCTTTTCATTTTCGCGAATTTTTCCCCCGAAATATTAAAAAAAAAAAAAAAAAAAAAAGATGGGAGGAGGGCCGAAAAAACAAACCGCTGTTGCCTAGCGAAGAATGAAAAGGAAAAAAAAATATGGACCGGAGAAAGAAAAGGGAGCGAAAAAAAACTCTACGGAAGATCTCCAAAAATTGCTATTCAAAGAAAAAACCCAGGATCCTTGGAGTGGAGTGGAAGAGGAGGGGGGGGGGGGAACGGGGTGAGGGGAAGAGGTAGGAAGGTGGCAGAGGAGAGAGGAAACGAGATGACCTTTTATGGATCTCCGAGAGGATTTCCCTACGTGGCTCACTCTCTCAGAGACGCATCCTATCGAAAACTAGCAGGACCAAATAATCCCGACATCCTACATCGGAGTTATTTTTTTTTCTTGTCTCCAATCCCCACCCTTCCGTCCTCCCCTCTAAATCCCTTCAATTCTTCTCCCACCTGACTTTTCGCCTTAAAAAAATGTGAATAGCGACTCTCATCCAATGTCTCTCTTTCACTCTCTCTCTCATCCCCTCCCTTTCTCCCACCGCCTTTCTCCAATCCCACCCCCTCCTCTCACATCCCCCTCCTATCCTCTTCCCCCTCCATTTCTTCCATCTCCTCCCACCACCCCCCTCTCTCTCTCATCTCATCCCTTTCTCTCTTATCCTCACTTTCCCCCATCCCCTCTCGCCCTCCTTTTCTTCTCCCATTTTATTCCTCTCCATTTCTCTCTCCTCGTTAAATGTGAAAAAATAAAAAAATTCTAATTTAAAATCGCATCAATAAATACGGACACATTTTGTCTATCCTTCTGCCACAATACCTCTCTCACCTTCCCTTCCCCTCTTCTCCCATGTCAGGTCCGTCCTAGGTTTTTATCACAAATACTTATTCTTCTCTTTTTAGAAGTTTCCGAATTTGTAATTCAATTTCGTTTGTTTAGTTTCGGGTATTTGTCTTCTGTTTGTATGTTGTTATTTTTATTGTCATTTGTAATTCATAACGTAGGGTTAAATGTAAGAAGGGACTATGTAGTCTCAATTTCGCCCTAAATAAAGTCGTTTGTCTGTCTGTTTTCACTTTCTGACCTTCACTCTCCAACTCCGCCCGCTCTTAAACTACCCATTTCTCCCACCTCCTTCAAAAATCATCCTCAGAAAACCAACTTTACTTTTTTCCGATCAATAAAAAAACCCCAAAACCACACATCTCCTTTATTCAACCGTGTCACCCCTAAAGAAATATCATCATGAGAGATCCATCTTTCAAAGCAAATACTCCCCCCCCCCAATCGTCTGCATATATTTCCAAAAACCCACCCACTCTACCATTCTCCTCTCTCAACCACTCCTATAATCGCTACCTCCTCTCCTCTCCCTGCTCATACTATCTTTTTCCAAATCCAACTCTTTTAATTTTTATCCCTGGTTTCATGGCGTCTCTTTTTTTCTTACTAGTCGTGGTAGAAGAGAAGGAAGGAAATTTTTTAAGTGTAGGAAAAGAGAAATGTAAATGGAAAGGGTGTTTCATTTTTAATATATAAATCTGAGTGTGCGTGCGTTGCGTTTTGAGATGGAGACAGGGGTGGAGTTACGGAGGAGGAAGCTGGAGAGGGTGTGTTCGCTTTCGTGGTTGGAGAGGAGGCGTAGATGGTTGGGAAGAGATATCAGCGCCACGTGGGGGATGGGTGACGTCCTGGGAGAGTGTATCCTACCAAAATAATCGGAATAACGAAAGAGAAGATAGGTGGAGAGAAAGAAGGGGATGATGATGATGATAGCAACGAGGCAAAATGATGGGAAGAATTAAGCCAAGGCAGAGAAGATACGGAAACAGACAGAATTAAAGGAATACTTGGACAGCGTTAGTTTAAAGCAGGGGTTCTCAACCTGTGGTACGCTTACCGCTGGTTGTACGCCAAATCGTGCCAGGTGGTACGCGAAAACGCCGTCAAAATTTGAAAGTTTATTACAATTACATAAAAACACCGAAACGTGTATCAACGATTTGATTTACTAAATTGCTAAGCCTAATGATATACTAGTCAAATTGACAGTATTGTTTCCATAAAAAAATAATAAATATTTAAACGATCTATGAAGTTACAATATACCCGCACAATATTATTGCCGCTTGTACTCATTTTTAACCCCGCTTTGACTTTGAAGTGATGAACAGTGAAGTTGACTTTGAAAGTCCTCAGGCCTTCTATCTAGGTGGGCTTGGTTTTGGCATTGTCAGCCAATACACCCATGACCGTTCTGATTGTTACCTGTTTCATGCAAGTTCTCTTTTATTGCGCTACTGTTGTTGGGTGTGTCATTTATTTCAGTTATGACTCCGCATCGACTTCTTTCATTCAGTCCTGGTCTGCGTTTGCTTGCTTCTATTTGCGGCTTACTTTCGTGGTAAGTGGCTGATTACGAACGTATTTTTCCAACTGAATAGTGTTGGCCATTTGGCGACACTGTAATAAACTAACATTTTGACTTGCTATTATAGCTCTTTTCGAGTCGAAAATAAATATAATATAAATAATCCCAAAAATGGATAGGTGGCTAAAATCACCCTCACAGGCTAATGAAAAGAGAAAAAAAATCATCCATAACAGATTAAGCTACTTCAACAGAAGCAACTCGCAGTGGAAATACTAGTAATGCTGGTTCTAGCTTGGCTGGTGAACCCCGAAAACGGCGAAAAGTTACAGCAACAAGAAGCTATGATGAAAATTATCTGTTGTTTGGATTTACGTGGTGTGGTGAAGAAAGTGAGCCCAAACCTCAATGTGTTATTTGCCACGAATAACTATCAAACCAATAGATTCTTAAGCGTCACTTCTTCTCCAAACATAAAGCCTTCAAAATTAAGCCTCTTGAATTATTTCAGCGGAAGCAAACTGAATTGAAAAAAACAAGCAATCACTTTTTCATTTAAGGAAACCAATACAAAAGCGTTAGCGTTAGTTAGTTTAAGAATCGCCCAAACTGGAAAACCTTAAAATATTGGTGAAACTGCCGCAGATATTGTAACATCTATTCTTGGTCATACAGCTGCACGAAAGTAAGATGTTATTCCGTTATCAAACGACACCGTTTGCAGACGTATTTACAAAACGGCATCACAAGTAAAAGCAACAATTATTCAAAAGATTAAACAAAGCAAATTATTTTCAATACCGTTATATGAGATTACCGACGTAACAAATTATGCCCAACTGATAACATATGTTAGATATGAATCTGATCAACCGATAGAAGAAGATTTTTTATTCTGCGAATCTCTTCAAAGTCCCACAACAGGCATTTAAATATTCAATAAAATAGACGAATTGATGATTAGTAATGAAATTAACTGGCAAAACTCTGTCGGAGTGTGTTCCGATGGTGCTCGGGCTATGACTGGAAGGTACAGTGGAGTTGTAACTAAAATTCAAGAAGTCTCTGCTAGGGCGAGGTTCACACATTGCAGTTTGCATCGTGAAGCATTAGCTGCCAAAGCAATGTCCCCACAACTAAAAGCTGCCTTAGAACAAGCCGTAAAATTCGTCAATTTTTTTCAAAATTAAGAAAAACTCCTTAACATTACAAAACAGAATATTTGGAGACAATAAAAGCGGTAAAAGTTAAAAAGGTTAATGAAAGAAAAAATAAACAAAAAGAAGAAGTTGCACTTGGAGTTTTACGGGGATAACTCCTCGCTAGTGACCTGATGTCAATCACTCATACACTCACTCACTCCCACGAGGACTAATCCTGTCAGAAGGACATTCACTCACCATTGAAAATTTAACACTTTTAAAACCGGTACACAACGAAAACAAACTAGACGCCTACCAAAGCATGCTTACTGAAAAACATAAACACATCGTTATGATTAACGACCGCGGCCCTCTCCCCCATTCCCCTCCCCCTCCTTTCGCTTTCACACAAACACGCCACCATTTAAATACCCCAAATCACACGCCACGCCTTCATTCCACACAACTGCTGATGATAAGAGCATTGCTCTCGAAATACATATCTAGTGTCCTATTGAATATTTACAGATTCAAGTTTGTTACTTGAATGCGTGTGTGAGTGTTCTTCTGACGGGATTAGTTCTTGTGGGAGTGAGTGTAAGAGCGACTGACATCAGGTCATTAGCGAGGAGTTATCCCCGTAAACCTGTAAGTGTAACTGTTTTTTGTTTCTCTTTTTTCTTTTAATGCCCTGTTTCACTTTTACCGGTTGTACTGTCTCTAAATGTTCTTTGTACGGTTAAAGAGTTTTTCTTAATATTGAAACACACACGCCGTAGTCTCCAAACCTTTTTAATTATAGTCAATTTTATTAAATACCGAGCACTCAATTCCCGCATCTTTACTGTCTTGTGTAATGAGATGGGAAGTGCACATGTCACACTTCTATAAATACAGAAACAAATTGCATCTCGATCCCAACTTACCTTTAAAAAGAACGAAAATCCAGCCAAATATAGCAAAATTGTGTTCAATGAAACAAGCTCAGCCCTCGAATTAATTAAAAATAACATTGTTTTACTTTTTTCACAGCGAATAATGAATATTTCATTAATAGTTATTATTAAAGCTACATTGATTTTAATACCTTTTAAAAAGGTTTTTATGTCATTATTAATTCACATAAAAACTCAGTTGTACTAAAAACAAAATACTTTGTAATGTTATAAAAAGATAAATGGTTATAATGAATAAATAGGTAAACAATAATGCTTTTTTATTCATACCCCTTTCCAAGTTTTATGATTTATTACTGCGGTGGTACAAAAACTTTCCGAAATTTTTTAAGAGGTAGTACGCTAACAAAATAAGGTTGAGAACCCCTGGTTTAAAGGAATCTTTTCATAGTTTCGAACGAAAATCAAATTATCTCCATCTCAAAAACTTGCGTTTTGTTAAATGAACCGAACAGAAAATGGTTTTTGTCCTGCAAAAAAAATAATCACGTTAATAAATGTAACGAAAGTAATTTTTAGGCGTTTCTCTTTCACTCTTTCACTCGATTAACCCGAGAATTGGTATCATTCTCCTATTCAATCAAACATTGATTGGAATAGAGATATGAACTGGGGACTTAAATCCAATAGCTGCAAAAAAGACTTTTTAAGTCGAGAAAAATCTAGTGGATGCCCAATTATCTCAATAATTCGTTCGAAAATCCAAAGTTATAACGTCTTTAACGAAGAAAATTTTAATATTTATGATTCATCTAAGCGTAAATGACATATTTTTTAATCGATAACCACAATTATATCTCCTTCATTCCAACGACGAATTCAGAACATAAATGTAATTGGAATCATATTTCTTTTCACACTGCACAAATTTCTATACTTAAGAAAACAATGAAATCTGATTAATTGCCAAAGTGAGTTATGTAAATAATCCTATGACTATCCTTTCACCAGAACGATCTTGCACGGTTATTTAAACGCGAATATAGTTCGTGATATGCGACGAGTCCTCAATCCTTTGGATTTATTAAAATCCCGAGTAATGACCGTTTATATCGAGGGAATTACAGCAATGGGTGTCCGTTGTATGAGCAAACTTTATCGTTTTCTCGCGCAAATACTTTTCTCCTTATAGATGCAAAGCTTTACGTTCAGTAGCGTTAGCTGCGAATCCTTGGTGTGCAATTTGCATGTAACTAGGTGTCGTAAAGAAGCCGGTGAATGCAGCAGAGAGGTTAAGATCCGAGTACATTTTCTCTATCTGCGTCTTTTATTCCTACCGTCGAAAACATTCATTTCCCATTCCTCTTCGCAGCGTGCTTTACGCCGTATCGGCGTCGGAGGGCTTATGTCGCCTGGCACCGGAGCCGGTTTGTTGTCCGTTGCAGTCGCGCAGTTCATTATTACACATTTATCCCAGCAACACGCCAAGCGTAAAGTTGTCCGTGGCGACGGCGAAAGCAACTTTTTAAAAAAGGCATGAGGAACGAATAATTTGCATACGTCTCGCTAGTTTTATCAACGATCAACATCAAGACGCTACGCAAAAAATTTATATTTTTATATATGTCCCATTCGGTTACATCATCAATATACTAAGTAAACATTTCATATTTTTGTATCCTGTTCGGTTACAGAATCAATATACTAATTGTAAGTAAACATTTCATATTTTTATATATGTCCTATTCGGTTACAGCACAGCATTTGTCACAGCGGGAACATTTTTTCGTGTTTTTCTGAACTGTCGCTGTGTTCTACTTCTACTGTTTTAGCACGGTAGTAGTTATTTATGTGTAATTTTATCCTATCGTTCGATTTTAGACTACGTAGATCAAGAAAAGAACGCGAATGTTAGTACTCTGTTAAAATTCCGCCTTAAAATTCTTATCTTATACTACAAACAAACGACACAAGTAGTTAAATGGGGTGAATTGGTCAAACGGAAATGGAGTGATAGGAATATTAAAAAGGAACCACTAGAAAAAATCAACTAGAAAGAGAAATCGGTGGTGTTATAGAAGAGAGAGAGAGCAATAAAGAAGGTAGACAAAAATCTACAAAGAGTCAAAAAAGAGGGAGAAAATAAAGCGAGAGAGACAAAAGCGAGTGAAAGTGAACGGTCGGCATAAAATAAGAAAGAAGAGAAAGAGACTAAGATTGGGCACGAATATAAAAGTTGAAGAGAAAAGGTAAAAAAAGAGAGGAAAGACGGAAAATAACAATCGGAATAAGAAAGAGGAAAAAAAGAGGGATTTGTTCGTAGAAAAAATATTCAGCGGCGATGAAAGAACGGGAAAGCGAAAGGAGAGGAGACGTTAATTTCTGGAATGGAGCGAAAAGAGAAAAAAGGAGGAATAAAAAGCACAAGAAAGAAAGGAAGAAAAAAGAACAAAAAAAATAGTAAAAGGAAAGGGATTAGAAAGAGAATGGGCGAGAAGGAAAGAAAAGGAGACGAAAGCGGAAAGTAAAAAATGGAAAGGGAAAAAAACAACGGATAGAGAGAGAGAGCAGAAAATAGTCCGCAAGCCGAAAGGGCAAAAGAGTTAAGAGAATAAAACGACACTGCGAGAAGGTAAAAATAAAGAGCGGTTTCATGGCAGATGATGCTCTAGAATGCTCGAAAGTGAGTCTACGTAAAAGAATGGAGGGGATGGAGAAGAATAGAGTAAGGAGAAGAGAAGAGAGAGAGGAAATTTGAGCAGGAATGGGAAAGAGGGGTTGGTTTGAATGGGAGTGAGAGGGGAGAGAGGGAGAGAAGACGCTAAAAGGGATGAAAATCCAGTGAAGCAGAATTGGAGAGAGGGAGAAAGATGGAGACTGATTGATTGATATCTTTATTGGGGCGATATTGAGACTTTATAGTCCCCTCTTCCATATAACCTCTTGCCAGTAAACAATAGTAAACAATGCATTTTACAAGCAGTTAGAACACAGAAAATTTGAGAGGAGAACGGAAAAGGTATTTACAAGTGTGGGCCAATAAAAAATAGTTTCACAATGATATCGTGATTCTATAAACCTACTTAGAATCGCTAAAAAGTATGAAAGTACAAAATATAATAGACAGTGCAGAATTAAAATGAAGTGCAAAAACGTCAATACAAAGCAGAAAGCTATAAAAATGGGGATTAATAATAAATGATACTGACATAAATTACTATTAAAAAAATGTGCACGTACATACGCATGCATAAATGTCCTTTCTCACGATGGTCTTTTGTTATATAGTCTTTCCACACAATAAATAATAGCCGTAAAATTATTTATTTTGTAAGGATCATAAGGGATCTAAAGTAAATTATAAATGAAATAAATGAACATAACCAAATGTGAGGGCTTAAATGCGAGACTTTACACATAAATACATATTCGTAGATAGGGAAGGAGAGGAAGAGGGAAAAGAGAGGAAGAAAGGGAGAAGAGAGGAGGAGAAAGAGGAAGAGAAAGAGGGAGATGGAGAAAGAGGGAGAGTTAGGGAAAGAAAGAGAAAGAGAGATATGGAGAGGAAGAGAGAGATAGGAGAGGAAGAGAGAGAGAGAGGGGCGAACAATATGAGGCTGTAACTCACGCACAGCGGCAGTTGCTTTTTGGGAAGAAGAGTAAACGATATTAGGTATGTCTTCGGTGGTATTGTTTTTCTGAAGGGGCACCACAAGAAGCGTGTGTGTGTGTGTGTGTGTGTGGGTGAATCGCAATATGATTGCATCGCCGAATACAGCTCGTGGCAATATTATTCCGCTGGATCTAGAAAGAAATCCAGTTCTTCGGCACTTTGGCGAGGAACGTGGAAAAAACCGTACGATACGAGGTTTACCTCTAATGGAAAAGCGTGTTGTTTCCTTGGAGAAAGTAAACAAAGGTATCATTTTCATCTAATGGATAGTCTAAGTTTACTCCTTTAGCCTCAAAATGGTTGATTTTAGACGCAAGTTTCAGCTATAAAATAGCCATCATCATGAGTAAATCCTCAATCTTTCATTCTAAAATGTTCTCTCCAGTTGAAACGATTGTCTGATTTATACAATAGTACAGTGGCTGTAATCGATACCTGTGTCATACATCGGTGGCCAGCTGTGCTAGGATATTCAGTTCTCACTTTAGAAATGATAAACTACTCTGAAAAGCTTTTATTGGCGTATTTACGGCATATCTTAGAACGTACTTCGGGAACGTAAAAGACAGTTTGATTCAAACAAACTTTAACCATCTCATGTGCAATGATACATATATCGGACAGTGATTTTCAATGGTTGCGACCGTCAAATAGATTAAGTCACGAACAAAAGCGAATTTTCTCGGACTCGCAAAATAGAAACAGTTCCGCGAAAAAGAGACGATTATGAAGTTGTTAGAATGTTTTACTTTGAGTGTAGTGTCATATTACCCTCAGTAGTAGCCGAGTATTTGAAAGTTGCATACAGTACAAAACTTTTTCGTAGCTAAAGTTACGAAAAATCGTCGAGACGAAACTGTGAATTTTTTACGCCTTTGACTTTCTTGAGCAAAATATAAAATTATAATATAATAAAATTCTCAGGGAGAAATTGCACCTTCTTTATCTAAAATTCCACGAAAATATCGCACGATTTCATCGCTAACCTAATGATTATGAAACTAGGAACTATGAAATTTCATAAGCTAATAGATAGCGAGAAAAATATCCCTCTCACAAGAGTAAAAACGGAAAATAACAGGGGCTAAGGAATTTAGACCTAATTTGCTTACGATTTTGAGCATACGAGCATGAAGGAATACGAATGACGACGACAACTTTTTCAACGCCGACCAAAAAAACTCATTCCGAGCGATGTTTTTTGTGTGTGTTTATTTGGCTCACGCACGCAAACACGCTTTACAGCACGCTCGCATTCCAGCCGTTCCGCTGCCCGGAAGAAAAAAACTCCGGGAAACTAACCAGTGGTTTCGCTAGGCATGAAAGCGTGCCAAGCAGCGTGCGGAAACTATATGTGGCGTGAATTTGGTCCTGCTCCTCCTATCCCCCCTTCTCTCCCTCTCTCTCTCCCCCTTTCCACTATGCGCTCTCTGAAAAACCGCTAATTCAATTGCCCGCAAAAAACCTCCGGTCACATAAATTAAAAGAAAAACCGAGAGGGTTGAATGACTAGAATCAACATTGGGCAGCGACTAGAAAGGAGAAAGAGGGAAAACGTGAATAAAGAGGGAGATAAGAGAGAAAGAGAGGATGAAGATGGGAAACGAAGCGATTAGTGAGAGAGAGAGAGTGGTAAAAAGAGAGGAAGAGAAAGGATAAAAAGGAAAATAAGAGAACGAGCGGGAATTAAATTAAGGGACAAAGAGTTCGTGATAACGAGATAAACTGTGATTGGGTGTAACAGGAAAAAAATGGCGAGGGATTGAGAGGGTGAGAGAGGAGAGGGAAGGGGTTGATATTAGGGGAGTGGAGGGCAAATGTACACTTGCCGGTAGATTACACTCTAAGCAGATTTTTAAACTGAACGCCAATTCACGGGTGAAAAATAAACAAACACGCTTAAAATGAAAAAAAAACTCACTTTTCTATCCATCTCAATGCAACGCATTCGGGGTGCCTTATACAATACAAAAACACATTTCGTCAATACCATAGATCAGGGGTCGGCAACCCGTGAGCCTCATGCGGCTCTTTGAGGAATGACCTGCGGCTCCTGACCTCCACTCTCCCGCTTAAAAGCGCACCAGACTACAGTGACGGTCTCTATTGACTTAATAATGTAACAGCTTTCAATAGAAGGATCCAATATGGGCTGTTGAGTAAAAATTTCATTTTCAACTTTCTCGTTTTCATCTATAGTCCCAGAATCATTTTCTGAAAGACTTTTTATTTGCTTCATTCGAACGTTTATTTATATTTTCACGGAATAAAAACTTACGTAAAATATTCTTTTGTTTCTCAGAGTTCTTTTTACGAATTATCTCCAAAACATCGTTGTATGGGTATGTGTGTGTGTGCAGCTTTTAAATAAATAGATGCCATTAAATATGGCTTGACGGTATTTAACACGTATTTTTTCTTTATACATGCTCTGAGGCTCATCTTATGTTGGATTATATACAAATTTGGAAAAGAAATGGCTCTTTTTTTTGTCAAAAAGGTTTCCGACCCCTGCCATAGATGAAACAGCGTAGGCGTAGGCTCGAACGTTGATGAAGAATGGCAACCGATAGAAAAATGACGACTAATGATGCGGAAGATGGAGAAAGGAGCGAGAGAGAGAGATGTTGGAAGGGAAAGAGGAGGAAGAGAGAGAGAGAGGTGAGATAAAAGAGTAAAAAATATAGATATGGGAAAGGTAAAGACTTTTGAGAGGTGGAAAGAGAGAATGGAAAATAAAAGGGGAATGGGCGGTAATAATCAACACGGACGTTCACGCGGACACGGGCAGGAAAAAAACGCGAAAAGGGACCGAGGGAAAAAACACACGCGCGCATGGGAGAGACAACGGGAAACTACAAGAGAGAGGTGTTTTCTGAAAAGAACCACACGCGACGCTGGTTGGGGAAGCATAAAAACACATGGAAACGACCACCTCTCTCTTTCTCTCTCTCTCTTTATTTCTCACCCAAACTCCGAAATTCTGCAAAGGACGGAAAGACAGAAAGGAAAAGATGGCGAGAGGAGTGGGAGAAGAGAAATTCGGGGAATAAGTCGGTTAAAAAGAAGAAAACGATAGGCGGTCCTCCGGAGAAGTGAGACGGAGGAGGGTGAGGGGGGAGGGAGGGAGGGTGAAGAAGTGGGGGAGGGGAATGGGGGAGGAGAGGAGAGGGGGGTTAAGAGGACTCCAGCCTCTGCAAAGGAATATGGAAAAAGAGAGGAGATATGAGAGAGAGACAGATGTAAGGGAGAGACAAAGGCATAAGAGAGAGAGAGAGAGGGGGGAGAGAGAGAGTAAAAGAGACGGTATGAGAGTAGTAAGATGAAGTAAGAGAAAGTCTGGACGAGGTAAAGACAATGTCTGAGAAAGGTTTTTTGACGAGTAAGAGTGATATAGAGAGAGTGAGAGAGCGAGTCAAAGGAACAGATTTTTGGGCATGAAAAGAATGGAATGCGATTAGGGAAAGGACGGAAAGATTTCAAAAATAGATCGAGTGAAGGTAAAAAAATAAATAAAAAATTACGAAGGCATCTCGGGAGCAAATGTAGCCTAGGCTGTAGGTAACGATTTGCTGATATTGGAAGAAATGGGGACTGCCGAGTTTCTATATAAAAAAAAATTAACAAATGTACTTCTTCAAAAATTCAGTTATATAGCAAACAAATTAATTCAGTTTTTTTTTCAAAGGAAATAAAATCTGAATATGCAATAAAATAACATTCATCATTAGACGTCTAAAAGCATGGGAGTATGGAAGATGAAAATATGTAAATAAAAAGGGAAATACACACATACATGTCAGAGAATGAACAGATCTTTTTCTTAAATACTAAAATGTGGAAGTAGAATATTACAAAGATAATCCAAAACAGCATTAACTAAATTAAGAAATGGATTAAAACGTATTAAACCACGATATTCGTTGCTTAAAAGATATGAAAACAGATATAAATGCATGATATGGACCACCATAAATATTACGTCCGAGAGTCAATATGATCAAGATGTAATTCGATCAGTCCCACAAATATGTGTGTCGTAAAATCTGCCATGCGATCATATTTGACAGTTCATCCTGCATTCCGGCAACTTTAACTACTATCAGATTTATTGTAAAGTCAACATCATAATAAAACATACATAAAAGACAGTGTCACTTTGCCCCTTTGTCATGTAATGCTTTTTGAAGCTTAATATCTCGCAAACGACTAAACCAAATTTGATGAAATTTTCAGGATAACATTATGATATAATAACAAAACGTTTTAATGTATCGGTAATATATAAAAGCCTTATTCGGTCCCTTTGTCCTTTTGTCACTCTCTCTCTGTCACGCTCTGAAAACCATAAATATACCTGGCAAGAGGAAACTAAGGTCAGCTTTTGAAGCACAATAGATACTCGCGTCGAGGGTTTCGAACCTTCGCTCGGATCGAAGGCAACCCTCTCAGCAGGAGGTATGATTTTCGGTCAAAGAAGACTGCCTCAGTTTTATTTCGGAATAATCGATCATCCCCGTCATTTTTGATGGGCACTTAAACTAGTCTAAATATAAAATTTATATCATTGCTATCTTTCGTGTACGCGTAATTCTCTTTTTCTTTCTCTGTAAATGCAGAACGAAAGAGACAGGGAAAAGGGAAATGTAACACCTTTGCATAGTACAAAAGATTCCACCTACAATAGAAAAATCAGTTCGAGTTCCTATAGGCGATAAAATATACTGTGAAAAAAACATCACTAGGTGAAGGACATATTGAAGGATAGAGTTTCAAAGAAAGTTTACGAAGAGAATAAAAGAATAACAAGCAATAAAAGAAAAATCACGAATCAGATATTGAGGGCAGTTTTTTTAAATAAAAAAACCACACCCCTTTGGGCTACCCTTAAAGAGTCTCCAAATCTCAAATGCAGGAAGAACTTACGGTCATGAACAATCCCACACCAATTTTGTTGCTCTACCTTTAACAGTGTAGAGTTAGTTAACAGGTTATTTAAGTGTGACGGACAAAACGATTAAATTAGCGGGTTTAAAAAAAATCTGATAAAAAAAGACAGACAGAGAATTGAATAGGTTTAGATTCAATGAGAGAGAGAGAGAGAAAAGAAACAAAGACCGGAACCGTGACAGGACAGCAATCGAATAGAGAACAAAGAGATAAAAGAAAGACAGTTGCAGAAAAGCATGGAGAGAGGGAAATAAGGAAATGGGGAGGGAAGGATAAAGAAAGTTCAGAGGGAGGTAAAGAGAGTAAGATGCAAGACGGTGAAGGATGTGCGGGCTGATACGTGGCGCAGGAAAGTGAAAGGGTTGTGCGAGGATGCGAGAGAGAGAGAGAGATATAGGTGGACGGGTGAAAGGGATCTCTTTGCGAGAGAATAGAGGGACAGGGAGGAAGAGAAAAGAAGTTTTAAGCACGGACCATACCCGAGAGGGTTGGGGAGGAGATACTGTAGAGAGTGAAAGGGGCCGTGCAGAGTAAAGAGAGAGAGAGATAGAGAGAAAGAGGATAGGGAAGGGGAGAACGGAGTTAAGAGAGGAGGAGAGAGTTACGACGGTTATCTCTTGGGGAAAGTGAGGATTATAGTTCAACCTTCTTACTTGCTAAGTGAAGCTACATAGAGAGAGAGAGGGAGAGATGAAGGGAGAGAGGGAAGGGATAGAAATATAACGGGAAAGCGAAAGAGTAGAAAATATGAAAAAACTAGTGTAATTCCCGTTGAAATATCAACGGAAGTATTATAGATAGAAATGATGGGTGATAGATTTCTTTCGCCAACAATTGAAAACATTGGAAAAAATATAAAACAATGAGGAAATAGTCTGACCGTCTTCTGAAAGCTCCTAGCAGTTATAATGACTGCCGCAAGGTGGCAACACCAATAGATGAGGTGAAATCTTATTTGCAAAGACACAGACAAAAATCCAGAAACTGCCCTTTCCTATTATTTTGATTTGATAGACGGAAAAAGAAGAGAAAGTGAGTGAACAAAAAAGGAGAGAGGAAGGAACACGAAAAGAGAGAGAATAAGAAATAGAGAGAGCTAGACAGATAGATACTCTTGTCTTTATTAGGAAGAATTTTAGACCATAAGGTCCACCTCTTACAGTTAACCCTTCGTAAGTGATATGAAAAAATAGATATTGTAAAAAAAATAAACAGTATATAAAAAAACAGTGACAACAATGAAATACAAATGAAAAACATCCCAAGAAAGATTTCAATTTGTGGGGAAATAGAGAAAAGGGAAGGGGAAAGAGTTGAACGAAGAAAAAAATGTAAGCGCGAAAAAATTGAAGTAAATAAGGTGTCAAAGTTGCAAATAAATCAACAGCAAGAAACAGAGGGGGATTAAGATAAGATTCGGATTAGATAATTTTCTTCATTGGGCAGAGCTTTGTCTAAAATAGACTAACTCGTGAACAAGAGGCAAATTAAAAAAAAAGCTAGGAAGAGAGGGAAAGTTTTGAGATCCTGGAAAAGATAGGGAGGATATATATTGTTAAGAAAAAAAAGCACAAAGGTGGAAACATGGAAAGTTAAGCGAGGCTATAAAAGTAAAAAGGTAAAGTAATGTGCTCGTGAATGGAAAACCAAGGAAAACCCAGTAGAGTATAATTTAATCGGCCGACTAAAAAAAACGATAAATGAAGTGATAAAAGGAGAAAGTGGTAAAAAAAGAGGTCTTATTCCAAAAGAGACGGACTGAAAGCAGACATATTTAGTACTAGAGTAAAAGAAGAGACGAGAAAAGCGAGAACGATTAAATAAATTAAGTCGAGTAACGAAAAAAAAACTCCCAAAGAGACAGAAGACAGAGAGACAGCGCCTTAGTTACGCGAGGGAAAAAAAAGCATTAGTAATTAAAGGGGCTAGGTCAGCCGTGCGTCTTCTTTCGCCAGACGGAGCAAGGCGTGCGCTGTCGTATCGTTTAACCAACGTCAGCGGGAGAGCTTGGTCGGAGGAAGAATTTTAGGCATTCCTGAAAGAGGCAAGAGAGATGAGAGAGAGAGGGAGGGGAGGGAGACGTCGAGAGAGTCAGACGGAGGAGAGGAAGGAAAAGGAGAAGGGTTATGCACGAAGCAAAAGCAACGAGAGGTAAATTTTCCTCGTGTTTCCACCCCCGACGTCATTGTAGACGGCGAGCAGACTTCAACAATCCGCCGTCTCCTCCGCTGAGATGACGCGGGGGTTTTAGAGGGGGAAGGGAGGGAAGAAGGGGTATTTAGAGGGAGGAGGGAAGAGAGAGAGGGGGGGGAGGGGCTCTGTCGGAGGGCAAGGGAGTGTATCAGATACCGCTACCGAGACTTAACACTGGTGGTATGGGGACACACTTCGTACGCCATCGATCCCGGGTCTCAGAACCCTGGTTACCAACCGAGCTCCTCCTCGTCACCCCGTCCATTTTTTTTCACTTCTCAGGAGACAGGAGAGAGAGAGAGAGAGACAGAGGGAGAGAGAGGAGAAGGGGTGGAGAGGAGAGAAAGGGATGTGTGGGTGAGGAGTGTAGAGGGAGGGAAGACTCAAGCACCACAGCTTGGAGACGTGGCTGGTAAGAATTGGATGAGGATAAGGAGGAGAAAGTACGAGACGAGGGAAGGTGGAGGGAGGGAAAGGAGAAAGGAAGAGAGAGGTGCAATTGAGAAGGGCGAAAGTGCAACGGGAGCGAAGGGAAAAAATGGAGTGTGACTAAGATAAGGGAGAATGAATGATGCAGAGAAATGGATTGGACAGAGAGAGGGAGGGGGGAGAGAGAGAGAGGGGGGAGAGAGAGAGAGGGAGAGAGAGAGAGGGAGGGAGAGAGAGGGAGGGAGAGAGAGGGAGGGAGAGAGAGGGAGGGAGAGAGAGGGAGAGAGAGGGAGAGAGAGAGGGAAAAGAGGGGGGGAGAGAGAAAGAAAGAGAAAGAGAAGCAGAGAAAGGGAAGTGGAAGAAAAGAAAGATATGAAGGAGGATTTGTGACATGGAAGAGGAAGTGTTAAGTGGAAAAAAGAAAAGCTGCAGAAATAGGGATACGAGAAAAAGATGTCTGCATAAAAAAGAAAATCATTTAGTTAAGAGAGAGAGAGAGTTTTAAGAATAAGAAAGTCTGAAAGGAAGATAAGAGAAAAGTGCATGATAAAGTGAATGAGAATTAATGAGAGAAAGATGAGAGTGCGAGGAAAAATATGCGATGCGGAGAATAAGTTGGAGAGAATAAGAGAACGCATGATAATGTACCGACTACGAGATGGAATGGAAAGAGCACGGAAGGTAGAGAAGATAAGAGGCCGAAAATGATGAGAGATAGTAGACGAGAGGAAGTAAATGAGAGAATGAATGTGCGAGAGGGTATGAGAGAGAGGATTGGAGAGATTGTAATGAAAAGAGAAATAAAGAATTGAGGAGAATGACATAGGAGAGAGAGAGAGAAAAGAAAGGAAATAGAAAAATTAGGGATAAGAGACTGAAACTGAGGAGAGGGTGGACGAGAAGAAGTAAATGAGAGAATGAATGTATGAGAGGACATGAAAGAGGATTGGAGAGATTGTAAGAAAATCTGATGTGGCCAACACATGACTTTCTCCATATTTGGGGTATAGATATTTAAATTATTATGAATAGCATTATAAGGCAAAATTATTGTTTCGTATCGTAAAAGAATACAGTCGTCCTTATTGCCGTAAATTATATTTGAAGATGTTTACAGAATTCACCGCTACATGGTGGCGGCGCTGTATACTGGAAATTTACGAATAAACAAAATATCTCCGAAATGGATGGTTCTACGAAAATTTGTTTCAAACAAAACTTGGAAGAAATACTATTCTCTACAACTTTGGTCCTTACGAAGTTTACCAATAACGAGGTTTTTAATGAGATATTTGACGGAAACCGAAAACACCGATTATTTTTAAATAATTCCTAAACAATAACTGCTATGGAAAATTGTTTCAAATAAAAGATGTAGAAAAGTATATTTTCTACATTTTTTGTAATGGTCAATGTATACAATAATGATGTTTTGACGGGGAAATGTCGCAAAAATCGGATCGGGTTTCGAATAAACCTCGACTTCCGGTTAACCGGTATTATCCAAAAACTAATCAGTTCTTTGTGCTCATGCTAAAGTGTTATATATGAAATTTAGTATTAATATGACGTATTTTTTTAGTTAGAGCGCCCACAATCACACGCATCCACACACACAGACATCATTCCGAAAATAGTTGAAACGTGTTCTAGGGACCTCAAAACGTGTATTTCCGTTGAAATCTCGAAGTCGATTTTTTTCGTGGATACAATACTTTCCCCATACTATGTATGGAGAAAGTAAAAAACAAAAACAGAGAATAGAGGAGAGTGAGAGGAAATAAAGAGAGTTATGCGGAGGGTGAGAGAGAAAAAGAGAAAACAGAAAAAGCAGTGAGGTGTATGAGTGTGAGAGAGAGAGAGAGAAACAGACAGACAAACGACTTTTTATTAGGGCGAAATTGAGATATAATTCCTCTGTAGACTACATATCCTTGGTTACTAGGCAAATTAAAAACATGGTCAGTAAATTAGTTATGGGTGACTAATAACAGACCTAAGCCGAAATAACGCTTTAAATTCTTTTCTTCATCATAAATAATCCATTTTCTTCCTATTTAATAATATTGCATGCACACGTAAGGAAATTAAACGTTTGTTTGTGAGATTCTTTATGTTAGCAGCAATGAAGGGATAACCATGCAAGAAATTTCAACTCGATTTAAGACTTTCTTGTTCGATTTTCTTGATAACGACTACTCCTACGATAAAAATGTATAGGAAAAGAAATACTCTAATTTACTAGTTCCACAATTTTTATTTGAAAAATATTTTGATATGAGCAATACTTTACGAGATATGATAGAAAGTTCATTTTTATCACCAGTCAAGTGATACCCCTGATTGACTTACGTGATTCATTTTTGCGATTTTCTTATTATCATTGATAGTCAGTCCTTAATATCAATTTTCATGAAAATCCGTTCGGTAGAAGCCGAGAACGAACGCGCGGACGGACGGACGAACAGACCGACGGACAGACCGCGGACAATAGGCGCTCACGCTGGAGGCGAAACGCGCCTAAAAAAGGAAAGCAGCCAGAATGTGAGTAGAAAAAGTATATGAGAGAATATATGTGTTAGAGATTATGAGAGAGGATTAGATGGTGTAAGAAATACAGAAATATAGAAGTGAAGAAAGTGAGAGAGGAAATAGAAAAAGGAAATAAGTGAGAAGAAAAGAGGCTTAAAATGAGGAGAGAAAATGAATGAGAGATTGTATGTATGAGAGAGTGCGAGAGGAGATTAGATAATGTGTAAGAACAGAAATAGAGAAACTAGAAGGGAAAGATAGGAAATATAAAAAATCGGTACAACATACATTGTACAAACTTTCTCATATACTAATGCGTCGTTTAGTTATCTTTAGAAAATGACAATCGGATGAGCCGGTTTTTAGAAAATCCAATTTTTGTTAAAGTTACCCAAGAATAAACTAGCCTTATATTCATTCATTGAGAAAAATTAAATACGTAGTATTATTGTAGATGTATACTCAAGTAACTGTACGAAATGTGATCAAAATCGTTAGAGCCGTTTTTGAGAAAATCAGATTATTGTTAAAAATGCGTAGAATATACTTCCCTTAATTATTATTCCTTCATATCTTCTATTCTGTATGACAAAATGCCTAAGTACGAGATATCATTTATTTTCGCTTTACCGTTTAGGTTCTAGAGCCAATAACAGACAGACAGACAGCATTGCGAAAATCACTTTTTCGGACTCAGCTAAACCTTAAACGTATATTTCTATCAAAATCTCGAGGTCGAATTTTTTCGCGATTAAAATACTTTGTCAATATACTTCGTATATGAGAAAGTAAAAAGGAAATCAGCGAGAATAAAAGAGAGAGAGAGATAGAGTTAGAAGGGATAGATTGATGTTCTCCTGTTGATGAGGGCAGGATGAGGAAAACCTCCTTTTCTTCCACTTGCGGGAGATTCTCGCTTTTTTTAAAAAAAAAAAAAGGCAGGACGCCACACCACGACTCCTTTCAATTTTCCGCTCCGACAATCAATTCCTTTAGGACCGTTTTCAGATGGGATGGAGTGATTTCGTCCACACACACCCTCCGAAGGAAACGGCCGAAAAAAAAAAACAGAAGAATGCGGAGCGCGCGCTAAGGGAATCCTTAGAACGTCTGTGGTTATTCCTCCCCTCCCCGACCCAGTTCCTCAAGGTTTCTCTCCTTCGCGACTCCAGCGCTCCAAAACCTCCTCTACACCCGCACAGCACGGTAAGGGAAAAAATACTTCCCTTAAAAAATGCTATTCTGCGCTGTTTCTCCTTCCTCCCCAATTCAGACAAGTATTTTATGGATTCTGTGATTTATGGGAAAATCATCGTTCGATTAAGAGACGGCCGTTATATTCCTGGCGGGAGAGAGACGGGGAGGAGGATAAGGGTGGAATTAGGTGGGGGGAGGAAAGACGGTTTTTGTTGTCTTTAGAGAGCAAAAATTACAAAATTTAAAATTTAGATTTACCGTTTGTTCTCGAAATGTTATTTTTATCGGTATTCATTTGTTCCACCCACTGTAGAGAACAGCGATAAACCAAGGCAAAGAAGAAATGTTTTTATTATCCGTAAGGCAGGGCCGGGACTAGGGTTAGGTGAGCGAGGCACCACTTTTAGAGGCGCAACGACTGCCAATTTGAAGTTTGAAGTTTTATATTATAATACATTTTTTATTTTACTTCTGCATCGTTGATACATTACTGTTTTGAGGGTTAAAATTGTGTACTATATGGCGTAATTTTTTAAAAATATCCTAGGGAGGAAAATTATCTTGTCCCGGCTCTGTCTGTAAGGAAACTCCAGAAAGCTCAAAAAATCTTTAAAAATAAACACTGAATCGATTAGTTTTATTTAAAAATTATTATTTTTCGCCTCAAAATCCCTAAAAACTTTACGACTTTCATTTAAGACGATAATGATATTTAATTCTCTATAATAGAGTAGGATATTTATATAAAAACCTGTTTCTGATACACTAAGGGATCTGGAGGAAATTTTCGCGATATTTTCAATAAACTCGTATTTATAACACTCGCCCATAAAAATCATACAGATAAAATTATTCCCTTTAAAAAAAATATTACGCCGATAAGTAAAAAGAAATAGGTGGGCGGTAGAAATCGATTTTATATACATATATTTTGGGAGTGACGAAAGACTTGGAAATATATGTGCACTTTTCTGTCTTGTAAAGGTAAATGAAAAATGCCTTAAATGCGCGAGATATCACGTACCTGGAAATTTTTCGTTTTAATTTTAATCCGGGCTCATTACTTCATAACCTCCCGCACCATATTAATTCAAGCGAAATAAACATACGAGTTTCAAACGCCAAATGATATGGACTGTATTATAATGGACACAGTTAAGCCCTTAGTTACTTCAAGTACAGTGCGTTTGTTTCTTCGTGATAACACAACATAGGTGAAATATTTACCTTCTCTCGTATAATTCTTCAAGCTTTTCTACGGAATATTGAACGCATTCCGAAATCGATAAGGAAAAACATAAATTACGTGAAACAACAACCAAAATGCTGTTTATAGCGCTGAAGTAACGCGTAATAGCGATATTCATTTTAGGACGATCCCTTAAAGAGTTTAAATTTCACACGTTGACGTACTTGCTGCGTTATAATCTCCGCGACTCCATACATTTGAAACTCCTAATCAGAAAATCTTTTCGAGAGAAATTCCCATCGAGGGCTGTCATTTATCACACTATCGGAAGATATGGACGGGGTTATTTTTCCTTCATTTCTGGCGTCGTCGGAAACTCTACTCTCGAGATCATCCAAAATTGGAAAAGTTGAGCGTCCGACGAAAAAAAAAACGCTCTGCTTTTCCACGGATGCTGCCGACAGAGGGCAGGTCGGTGCAGGAGGCCGAACCATTTCTCCCGTTATGAGAGGGAGCGAGGAAGAGGGGAGGAGAGGGTGGGAGGGAGAGAAAGGGTGGGGGAGGGAGAGAGAGAGAGAAAGGTTGGGGAGTCGATCCCAGTTCGCCTCGGGGAAGGGTAAGAAGTCTGTGCGCGACTCACGGCCACGGTAGAGGACAAGGTGACGGGGAAGCAAAAAAGGAACGGCGAGAGAGGGGAAAGAGGTACGGGGGAAGGGGAGGGATAAGGAGGAGAGGGGAGGTAAGGGGGTTTTCCACGGCGTCTGGATCCATAAAAACCACTCTTAGCAGCGTGTCTCCAGCCTCCCCCTCCTTCTCACGCTTCCCCTACCCGCCAAATACCTCCCCTCTGAAGCTGGAGCCATACCTATCAACCTATCTGACACCCTCCCTCTCTCATGCTACCTCGTCCTTTACTTTCTCCCTATCCCTCACACTTTCTCCTATTTCTCTATTCCCCATTTTCCTTTCCTTCTCTTTTTCGCCTTTCAATTTTTCTCACCTCCATTCATTCCACACTGTTTATTTCATCCAAGTTTTCTAATTCTCTCCCGATATTTTCGCCTACCTTCCCCATTATCAAATTCTCTCCTTTTGTCTCCTTTTAACAATGTTATCTCTTCTCTTTTCTCCGTCCATCTTCATTCTCTTTTCTCTCTTTGACAACTATCACTTATCACGATCTTTTTCCCCGTCACTTTTTTCGATATTCTTCACACATCCGATTTTCACCTGACTCGTCCATTCCTCTCTCTCCTTCATCGAATGATTTTTTAAAAATCCCCTTACAAAGCTATCACTACTCATTCTCTCTCGTTTCTTTTCTTTTCCATTTTCTATTTCCTTTGCACTCATTCAAAATGCTCGTCACTCCGATACCTCAGCTTTCTACGTCTGCCTTTTTCAATTTCTTTTATTCCTATCCTCTTTATTTCCTTTCCGTCTGTGGTTTTTCTTCATTTCCAACATTTTCCAGTCTTTCCCTCGCAACCAGTGGCGTAGGGACCATGGATCCGATGGATCGGTCGATCCAGGGCCCGGAGCTCGGGGGGGGCCCGAAGGCCCGTGGTCGACATATACAAAATTTTTACCCTTTATGTCATTTTAAACCACAAGAGCTGCTAAATACAGTGAAAAGAATCCGAGATCATGAAACTTATTTCATTAGAAATTTCACCTTGAAAAATAAAATAACCAAAAAATATATATTGGAGTAGAGGGGGGGGGGGGGGGGGGGGGGGGGGCGTAAATAATTCTCGAACCATGGCCCGGCTTCACCTTGCTACGCCACTGTTCGCAACTATATCGTTTCTTGAGATCTCGGAATTTTCTTAAGTGCGGAGCAGCTACATTTCCACGTCAATGCGTAATAATCTTTATTCATTCGCATCCACATTAGTAAAGAACGTTAAAATCGATAATGCCGTTGGAAGCTTCTTTGTCCGGGGATGTTCGTTTCCAGTTTGCCTTAAGAACGATCTCGACGAATAAAAAATAAAGCATTATACGTGTTACGCGAAAACACGAGACATATTCACACGCGCAAACACATACATAAGCGTAAATTATCCTTATACGTATCAGTCTCGAGTGCCAGTCATTTTCTCTGTCTGGCGCGGTACATGCCCCACCGGCGTCATAAGATACAGGGGCACATTCTATCGCTATCACAAGAGGAAGAGTGACGTTTCAATTTAATTCTTTCGCCGTGCCATTTCACATTCTATCACCATCGTTACATAATAATTCTCAAGTGTCCGCCTGTCCGTCACGGTATACGCACCACCGGCAGCTCAATTTACAGGATCATGGTCTATCGCCAATGCACAATCGGCCGCATAATATACAGGGGCAAGTTATATCGCTGTCGCAGAGAATGAGTGTGGGAGAATGGAGAATTCTTCAGTCATGCCCGCCCGTCATTTTCGACGGGCGAGTAACTACGATGCATTTATATTTGCATAACGCATGCGCACATTACTGTCGCGCGACAAAAATTTTAAAGCTGAAGGAGTGCGCGAATGCCCGAAAAGATTCTCCCCGAGCGTCCACACGAATCGTAAAAATATTCACTTCCTTTTTTCCCTTCTCTCGGCCATGCTGTATCTTAAATTCTCATGTTTTCAATCACAAGCACAAGCACGAATCGAGTTGCATAAATGCGATTACGATGCGCGAGGGTCGTTTTAAAAAAAAAAGAAGAAGACTTTCGCGATAAGAGGCGCACGGAGAGGCGGAGAGGAATACGCAAAAATTTAAGAACCCTGAATTGCGGAAGGTCAGGAGGGGGGAAAAAAGCCGGGTCGATAACACTTACCGTGCCCGTTATACCCCGCATTACCCGCTCGTTATACGCTTCGTTCGCCATACACAGGGATGTCGTCTCTACGCGTTTTGCGTTCGAGAAAATATAAAACTCCTCCCCGCCCTTCTCTATTCACACCTCCTCTCCTCGTTTTCCGCTACTTTCATCCACGCCATTTCCTCCCTCCATTTAATTCAGCATCCACGTCTCCGTTCCCTTGACAGCAACCGGAGTCCTCTGGCGGTAGCCGAGCGAGAGGGAGAGAAAACAAAAAAAGAAGAGAAAGGGAGAAGGAACGGAGATAGAAAAGAAGATCCTTTCCGTCGCGCGCGGAATAGTTCATCGTCCCGTCTCACCTCTTTAAAGAGGGGGAGAGGAGAGCGCCCTCGCGTCGGACCACGTTCGTGCGTGTGTGAGAAAGAAATGGAGTGAGGAAGTCGGTTTGGGATCGGTTTGTCTCCGCACGAAGAAGTTTTTTTAAAAAAAAGGTTTTTTTTCCCTTCTCTTCCCGACGAAGAGACAGCGAGAGGCGTAGCGTCCTCACCTTGATTTGAGAGGAGCAGAGAGAGAGAGAGAAAGAGGAGAAAGGGATGGTGTGACGGGTCGATAAAGAGGGTGGAAAACACCAGCGGGGGAAAACAACGGGCGTGAGGGCTGGCGGATGTGAAGAAATAGGCGTAAAAACTCGAGGAATAGAGAGAGAGAGAAAGAAATGTATAGAGAGAGAGAGAAAAAAAAGCGGCGAAGGGGAGAAGGGAGAAAGTTGACGAGATGAAAGGAATCCGCGCGGTGAAAAGATATAATACGCAAGATGAGAACGGGCGGAAGAGAATCGCAATCAGGAAAATGTAGTGGGAGTGAAGGCGAGGCAGGTAAGACAATCATCATACGAATAAATCATCTCAGGAGAAAATAATATCGAAATGTTCGCGGGAGCGATGACAGAACGAGGATGGAAACATGAGAAAGGATAGGAAAGGCGATGTGAAAAGTGTAGGATCGTTAAAATTTATATGCACGCATACTCTGGGATCTGATATTTGCTGGAAATTGAGAAAATATGTAAAGAAAGAAAAATCTACACTTTCCACCGCGTATAACACCGCGTATATACACCTCCGAGATGTTATCGGGTTTTCTTTCCGCACACCCCATGGAGGACATCTGCCGGTGAAGGTTGTCACCAGCGCTGTTAGCCATGCCTCGACGAGATAACATACCCTATTCCGAAACAGTGGCATCTCTTAACTCGATCGTTCAATGACAAAATATTCACTCGGCAAGACCGGACGAGGAAGAATTTTTCTCTGTCCTCCAGAAACTTCGATGTGAAAGGCGAGTTGAAACATGAACGTACGTAAACAGAGGAAATAAACGTTAACTAATGGACGGGGAGGAAATAGCTTTAATTCTAAACGCAGAAAATGAGATCCTGTAAGAGATTAAGTCGGGCATAGAACAAAAGCGAGAGAAGATAGCGGGAAAGAAAAACATTAGGGGGGAGTGGGGGGGGGGGAATAAATAAGACGCAGCGCTGATTTGAAGACGATGAAAAAGATGTATTCATTAAAAGCAAATCCGCTACAATAAGAGAACATAAAAAATGAAAGAGAAGGAAAGCAAACGAGGCGAAAATACAAGAGACAAAGGGGAAATGAAGTCGAGAGGAAATACAATAACAAAAAGCAAAAATAATTGATAAAATAAACGGATAAACGGTAGAGAAATTGAATGAGAAAAGTCGGATTTATTAAAAAAAACAGGTCTGGTCGATTCGAGTCGAAAATAGACAACCGCGGGTGTATTTTCAGATCGACGGATTATAGATAATTCCGGATCGAGAGAGAGAGAGAAAAGGGAGTGAGAGGAGAAAATACCCGTGCTAGGGAGAGAGATAGAGAGAGAGAGAGAGGAGAAAAGAGAGGCTTATCTTAATCTTTATACTACCCACTTCCCATCCAACTCCGCTTCGCACGATTCCTCCTCCTCCTCCACTTCCAAAGCTCCCGTCTGGTGACGTCACCCGTGGAAGGTCGATGGGGGAGAGAGAGAGAAGAGGTCACTGACATTTTTTTGCGAGCGAGACGGATAAAAAAAATGAGGAGAGAGAGAGAGAAGGGGAGGAAGAGAAGGGGAGGAAGAGAAGGGGAGGAAGAGAAAAGGTGGAAAGAGAGGAGAGGGGAGATAGAGAGGAAGGGGAAAGAGAATAGGGGGAGGAAAAGAAAAGGGCTAAAGAGAAGAGAGGGGAGAGAGAGTAAAGGGTGAGAGAGAGGGAGAGAAAGAAGAGCGAGAGAGAAGAGGGAGAGAGGGAGAAGAGGGGAGAGAGGGGGAGAGAGGGGGAGAGAGGGAGAATAGGGGGAGAGAGGGAGAATAGGGGGAGAGAGGGAGAAGAGGGAGAGAGGGAGAAGAGGGGGAGAGAGGGAGAAGAGGGGGAGAGAGGGAGAAGAGGGAGAGAGAGGGAGAAGAGGAAGAGAGAGGGAGAAGAGGAAGAGAGAGGGAGAAGAGGAAGAGAGATAGAGAGAGAGAGAAAAGGGAGAGTAAAATGGGAGGAGAGAGTAGTGGGGGAGAGAGGAGGTGGAAAGAGAGGGATAGAGAAGAGGGGAGAGAAAAAAGGGGGGGAGAGAAAAAGGAGAAGAAAACAAAAAGGAGAGAGAGAGAGAGAGAGAAACGGATACGAAAAAAACGACGCATAATTATTTACAATTATTACTTTTTCATCAACACCGGCACTACAGGGATTTCGCCTAAAGAGATCCTCTTTTATTTTTTTTACGTAAATATTCTTCATTACTCGAGTCGACTCTCGCCCCGGAGGAAGAGGACGCGACAGAAAGGACCGGGATAGAGATCTCCCAAAAAACACGGCGTTGGCAAGGAGAAAAATAACAAACAACAACAACAGAACCTTTGGATGAAATCTCCTCCCGTCCTCAACACCCAACCCAACGCCCAGAAATAAAACCCTTCTCTCCAAATATTCCACCATTCCACTATCGCGTACGCCGAACCTGGTGCGTGTTTAGGGAAGGGGAGGGGGAGTGCGCAGGGGGTGTTACGGAACAGGGTGTCTGGGCGGGTTTGGGTGGTCTTAGCGCTTCTGCCTTTAAAAAAATAAAATAAAGAAAGAAAAAGAAAACCTCCCAAACCCATCAAAGGAAGCCCTTTCCTCACTAATCTCCCAAAATGCAGGGCGATGACACGGATTCGGGGAACTTCTCCCTTCCCTCCCCTTAACCCCCACTTCGTTCCCCCTCTCCCCTTTCTCGCCATGATAAATAAAAAGCTTGCGTTTCGGGAGGGAGACGGGGCCCACCCTCTTGAGGGCCTAGCGGGCGCGTTAAAAAAAAATGCTGAGGATTTCGCAATCAACGTGTAGTGCCAACGTCGGTGACTCATCGCTGAGCGATGGCACGACGTAAAAGCTTCCATTTGCTGTATGTCTGAGCGTATCTTTTATAACAAATCAAGTGTGTTTGCTCGTTTGGCATATCCCAGGATTTTACGTCACGCCAAGAGGTTTGGATTAACGTGAATTACCATCTCTAAAAAATTTGGGAGTGAAATTCACCGTAAAAAATTTTAATATGAGGAGCAAAAATACGCTCATGTTGCCCTCAATGCTTTACGTCCGAGAATTTGAGGTCGTCAATACCATTCTTCATTTTTCTAAATAACTTATATTAATAAATAAGAAGTAATGTGTATGTCCTCTGCGATTCTTTTTACATCAGTTTTCATCGAGGAAAAATAATTTAAAGCAAATTTACCAGAGCTCTTGTATAGATTAAATGAAAATAACACCGCACATGAAAATTATATCAATTTGGCTCCAAGCCTGTTTCGTTAACCAGTTGAATTTAAATTAACAATCATATACGTTAATATTACAATAAAATTTTACCTTGTATTTTTATAATGCCATAATTTTTTCAGGTAAGCATGACTCAAATCCTGCTATTATTGAATTCTTTTTTGAGGAAAGTTACCGTATATTTCTACCGAAGACTTGGATCAAATAAAAGTGATGTGATAAGACTGCTTGTATTCTACCTGGACACAGGTCCGTGAATACTATATGTTATACCGATTTCTCCACATAATCCAAAGCCGTGATAAGGAGAACTAATTGTGTCCAACCATAAAGCCATTTTCCAGAAATGATATTGCTTCCCATACCGCAGTAATATAGCGGCTGAAGTAATTCCATGCCTACAGTTATTTTCGTCATATACCCAGTCAACGTCGTTTGTTTTCGTCTCCTTAACTTCCTACTTGTCCTTAACTGGCTACTTGTGTATGCACAAGAGGGGAGTATATAATAATTGATAGCTTTTTGGAGAAAAAAACCTGAGCATTTGGATTAGAGCACGTTAACACCGTTAGGAAATTCTGCAATTGGGAATGCAAAAATTAATTGAAAAAAAATCAGAAAATAAAACGTCACATTCCACGCTTTCCAACAGAAAAATTAAATTTGTCGAAAAACGTTTTAAAACTATATGGCACTATCATCAACCGCGCTCCGTTCGCTGGGATTCTACAGCCCCTAAAAATTCGACTTCGCCGTAATACAAACAAGACACCAAAGGTTGCGTTCAAGCCAAAATCTACTCGATCACTCTTTAAAATCAGTGTTTTTCAATCTTTTTGCTTTGGCGACACACTTTTTGAATGATCCAGCTCTCGCTACACACCATGAAATAAAAAGTCAATTTTCTTGATTAAAGCATTAAAAAATACTCAGAATTCATTATTTAACAATAAAACAAATATAACAAAAATATAACAAAATGTTTATAAACATTTGTTATATTTTTTGTACTACTTCGTACTAATTTGATATTAATAAACAAATTTTATTATTTATTTATGACCTCGGTCATATTTGTACTAATTTGATATTAATAAAATTTGTTTATTAATATCAAATTAATACAAAGTAGTACAAAAAATATAACAAAATGTTTATAAACATTTTGTTATATTTTTGTTATATTTGTTTTATTGTTAAATAATGAATTCTGAGTATTTTTTAATGCTTTAATCAAGAAAATTGACTTTATATATATTATATATATATAAATATATATATATAAATATATATATATATAAATATATATATAAATATATATATATATATACACACACACACACAGTAATATCGAATTACGACGCTTCTATTTACGCCAATTCTTTTACGCCGGTTGCAAAATCAACACCCAAAATATTTTTCATTTTGAAAAAATGTAGAAAAATAGGAAAAAAATACGTATTAAAGTTATCTTGCAGCATGAAGCAGTTTCGGACATTGTTGCATTCAATTGGAATGCAGAGTGCAGTTGTTTGATCACTTGAGTGGAGAGGAGGTGGATTGCTACAATGTACTTTAGAGGTCTGCACGGGCCGAAATCTTCTGCTTGATTAAAACATTTTCAGGTGATGACGAATTTAAATCTCGAAAAAATTCCTGGGTTCGACTCCAAGGAAGGCATTTCCATTTTACATCAGTTAACATGTAAAATACGATTTTTTTTACGTGCAGGCTTTTATCGTTTTAGAAATTAAAATTAGAAGTAATTAACTTAGGACCTTCGGATATGAACCATTTTGAAGAAAAAAATATAGTTTCTTATTCCGATCACATTTCGAAATCTCCCATGTTAAACGTGTAATTTACTTATTTTCCTTTCTTTTGCAATATGAACATTTATTAAATTTAATAAATGTAATCATAAATTATTAAAAATTTCCTTGCCATAAATTTTGTAGGTAAAATGGTTATTTTTGTAGAAAACGTTAAAAAGTAATAAAATATTCGCAACAAGGAGATTTTTGTTTTATCTTGATGGGTGTCCCGTTGTTGCGTTGAATTCACGATTTCCATAAAATCGATTATGAAAAAGGTTCGTTGAGTATCTTCGATATCTAGGTCCTGCCAACTTACTGGAAAATGCTGTTATTTTTACGGCTATGAATAGTTATATTACATTAATAGCTTATCAAAACTATAAACTCATATTTTTATTAGGGTACTCATGTGAATATCTGGTAACGGGATTTTTATGATAACTGATTACTTATAAATGTTACCAAAAAACAACATACAAAAAAGATACACATCATTTTGATTATTTGCCCAGCCCGTTTCAATTTAAATAATGTATGATTTGGTTAACATTTTAAATCATATGCTGATAGTTTAAATAAGACTTTGATTACTCAAAATAATTTTTTTTAACTGATTTTCATATAAGAATAAGTGCGATCTCTATTACCATTATCCTACGTGTTTGCTAGAGCGTAAACGTTAATGGAATTATACATCATTAAATTATTATCAAAGAGAACGTTGCAAAGAGAGGAATTCTAATTTTGCCTTAATCGGTTCACATTTTTTTGTTATTACTGCCCAATACTAATTAAACGCAAATTACGGTTTCCATGATCATATTAGGGTCTCGAAAAATATGATGAAAACATGTCACCGAAAATATGTAATAACATTAAAGATCTATGATTAAAAATAATGATAACATTTCAATCTTCACAAAGCAGGTAAAGTGGAGAGATTTCAGAATTATCTTCTCTCTCGATTCGCCGACAGAATTTTTTCTTATTTTCTCTTACATAACGACTTATTATATTCTCCGAATATCTTTGATTTCGTTCCCTTTAAACTAGCGCAGTGACTTGTGTTTATTACGACAACAGCGCTCGTGATCTCCGTTTATTTCTCTCGCTATAGTAGCTTCGGCAACGAAAATACTGGAAACAAAAGACGAAGAGAGAATCCCTTTCCCTCTTTCTCATCTTCTCCGTAATCCCTTGGAGATATCAAAATGGACAGGAAAGCTGGATCGTCAGTTGCGCTGTCAAAAGCAAGCGGAAACTCTTTCAAAATGTTTACCTTAAGCCTCATTCTGCCTAAAAATCCTCGATAAAAACCTATTACGTGGAAGAATTTCGCTGATAAGGTAATATCTACTCTGGTCCAAGAGGAGAAGCATCGCTCTCAATCTTTTTAAGGTCGTCCAATATAGTCTTCGTTTGTTCTAAAAAAAATAGATAAACGCAAGTGAGAGATAGGAATATACGAGTATTTTTATCACGATCAGACGTAAAAGTGATTCTTTTCTGCTGATAAAAGTTTTATCATATTACATAATGCGTCGAAACCAGCTTTAAAAGGAAATGAATTTCAAATCACCTCCATATCGGTACGGTAGATGTGCATAGTATGGTTTATAAAACTTATACAAATTAAATAACGTAAATAACGTTATTCGACTTTGGAAAAAATTTTGTGGATATTATATGCATATCCCTTGTGATATTCTTCATGACCGAATACGACTTAGACACGTTATTTCAGCGTTTCCTAACCAATTTTAAATAAATAAAAGCAATTCTAAATCCAATAATGGCTATAAATAATGTTTGTCTGCGTATATGAAAAAATCGTTCCAATTTGTAAACTAAAAATTTAAAAGAACGATATATCAAATTTAAATAAATTTTAGATGAGTCGGCCAATAAAAATGGACCCGTTACTAGAAAAATAAAAACGCATTACGCGCAATGAGCCGGCTTAATGAAATGGATGGCGCTTAAAAATGTATCGCTTACAGCCAAGCGCGTAATACATCAAATCTCTTTCCAAACATGAGAGGGTTAATAAAAATTGCGTTATAATTCAAGCGAGGCCCTTTAGTTTGTGCCGTTTATCCATTACTTAAGTTGTCAAATAAAATTTACGCGAATCCTTCCTGAAATTGTTTACAATTTAAAACAGTGGTTCTAAACCGGTGTGTCACGACACACTAGTGTGTCGTGGACGAGGTCCAGGTGTGTCGCAAAAATTTAGAAAATAGGCCTAAATTTCACATTATTTTTTAAAAATTGTTATTCAATAGATTTTTTTAAATTTTGTTATATTATGAATTATACACACACACACACACAGTAATACCTCACTTTACGCCGGGTTTAGGCTCCAAGAGGGCACTGCCGCAAACTGAAGCGGCGCAAATTGAGGTAAAATTATAATGTATTTAAATGAGATAGGTTCCTAGAATGTTCCTAGAATACGAATAGTGACCGCTAAATGTACTTTTGGTAATTTAAATGCTGAAAATGAAATATTAATATTTTTTATGCAAGTAATCAATTACAGTACAGTAAATAATAATAATAAAACAGCAATAATAAAATAAAAATTTCACTTTGGTCCTTCGGAGCCACTGCTGGAGCGACAACGCCACTGTTTATTTATGATTACATTATTTATGTTACAAAAATAGACCCTTTATTTGGTATCATCCATCAAGTGCTAAACAACACAGTGAATTTTGATATAAGGTCTAATTAACGAAATACATTCCACAACCTTTTCAGCTCTTAAGAATTAAAGATTCTGAACACCGATTCCGGAAATTTGACTTTTAAGTCGCTTTTCTCTGGTAACAAATGTGACTTTATAAAGTTTCGTTTTCCTCCTAAATCAAACCTCGAATACCGCAAACAGTTCAGGCATTCGGACGAAAATTCATCTTTATTGGCTTTGGGAAGATATCCCATACTTACTCCTAACTCAAAAGCATCACCGTTTCGTAAAAATTAAGGACAATAACAACAAATTACGCTCTGAAAACTCTTTGAGTGCATCAATTACTATCCTTTCCGGAAAAAATTTTCCCGCGAAACCGTTCAAATGCGATTCTTTCGTCACTATTAAAAAAAACAGTTTGCATAAAAAAACGCCACCCGCGGGGGACTGCACTTTTGAAAACGTAGCAACAACAAGAATGGAGGATTTTAAAAGACGCAGTATATGTATTCGAGAGGAGTAATAAGCTCTTCCCTTAATTTTCCTATATAATATTTGCGTCCAAAAGAAAGAAAATAGGTAAAAATAAATAAATAAAACAATGATGACCATCAGGAAAACTCTAGCCGGTTTTACCTCACTTTCCCACCCCTGTATTCCTTTTTCTCTCTTTCCCCAATGACCAAAATACCACAAAGATTAAGAAAACACAGTCAAAAAGTGGGTAAAAAGAGAAATAGGCGGAGTTTTTTTTTAGGATAAACTCGGTAGGGAAAAATCCTTTTAAAAAATGCAAAGGTCCCCTTTGGAAAAAAAGAGCAATTAAAAAGTTAATTTTTCTCCCCTTTGATACCAGGAAAGTCTTCATCAAGAACTTATTTGCTGCGAGAGATGGGCGCTGGGAGAGAAAAAAAAGAAACTAACCAAAGTGATGAAAACCGCGAACACTCGGATGTAATTGAGTCTGCACCAAAATTTTCCAACACTCTTTGGTGAAAAAAATAACACTTCGCCCTCTACTTCGAATGCTGTTCCCCGAACTCCTTAAGATCACACATTTATTGAAGAAGACGCCGCTTTAACCTTCTGACTACACGAGTTAAAAAGTAGAAGACGATTTCCTAAAAAAATAAAAGAATATGCCGATTTCTTTTCTTTTTCTTATATAAACTTTAAACCTTCAGCCGTTTCCTCAAGACGGTCTTCAAAACCCTTTACTTACCACTTTCTCACCGAGTCTTACTCGCGTATTCCCTCAGAAACAAATGAAAAACGAAAATGCTTTGCCTCACCATTTTCTCCCGACCATCCCCAAGGTGTTCACGGTGAAGCTTTTTTTACTCGGGTTTAAAACAAAAGAGAGGAGAAAAGCGAGATGATGAGTGAGAGGAAGCGAGAGAGGGTGAGAGACGGTGGGAGAGAGAGAGAGGAAGACTGTGAGAGATTGCGAGGAAGAGAAAGACTACGAGAGTGTGAGAAAGTGTGAGGGAGGGAATGCATGAGAGAGGGTGAGATAGAGAGCAAAAGGAAGGGAGAGAGGAACTGAGAGAGTGTGAGAGGGGGGAAAGAGTGAGGGAGGGCCACGCCTCCCTCTTTCCTCCTCCTCTTCCTTTAAAGCATACCACCCCCACTACCCTCTGCTACAAATGCACACGAATCCCGGCTGCTCGCTACGGTTACAAAAGGAATAAGAGCGAGTCAAAGAAAGTAGAGAGAGAGAGAGGACAAAAGCAGAAGGGGAAGGGGAGGGGGAAAAGAGACAGAGTAAGAAACCTCTAAGGAAGTTAAGACGGCAGCAAAAGAAGCGGAATGAGTTAGGGATAGAGAGAGAGAGAGAAACGAGTTATGACGGATCCCGAGGGAGAAATTCACGCCCGTAAGAAACCGTCAGACTATCGCATTCTGTCTCTGTAGGCAGAGCGTAGGAAAGAACAAAGAGAGAGAGGTAACGAAAGAGAGAGAGAGAGGGAGAGAGAACGAGTACGAAGAGGCGCACGTATCTCGATCTTTTCCATCCTACCTTAAAATTTAAAAAAAAAACCACACTCTCACACTCCGTACTTGCACTGCTTCTGATACATATCCCCATTGTAACCTTCCTGAATCTCTCGTCTAAAGCCCGAGTTAAAAAAATGAAGAAATAACAGGATAACTCCCTTAAGGAATACCGAAGAGGAAGATGGAGATAGGAGAGCAAGGGAGAGAGAGAGAGAGAGACTACTATCCCAAAAAGGTGAGGGTTAAAAAAAGAAGACAAATTTCGGACCTCTCTCTCTCTCTCTCTAGACCTCCCACACTCGCCATCTACGGGACACCTCCGTTTTAAGCACCCCTCTGAGTGCAATTCACTGTTACCCCTGGAAACTACCACCTTCATAGCCCCCCTCCCTCCCCCTAATCATGCGGGTTACTATATACTATATCCTCTTCCCTCCCTTTCCTTTCCCCCTCCCCCCTCACCTCTTTGAAGACCTCTCCTCCCATCTCTCTCTCTTTTCCCTGAGAACCCGTCCACGCATCCCCCTCTAACCTTCACTTAAACCCTCGGGAGCTATTTTTTTTCTGGCACGCCCGCGCAGCAGCACGCCGACGGCGGGATTTTTTTCCCTCCCCTCCTCCTCGCCCACTACCTTCCCTCCTCCTGTAGGGGTCCTTGAAGGGATGAAATAATCAAGAGAGGTGTGAAGAGGTTGGGATCGGTGTATCCGACCCTCTATAAAAACCCCCTCCTCTCCCCTCAACGTGCCACCTCCCCCCTTCCCCTTATGGATGTGTTAGCGAGAACCTCTCTCTACAACACCTCCCTTTTCTCCCCAGGAGGGAAGTAGGAGGGAGCGTAAGGGAAAAGTTGATCCTTTTTATTTTTTTAGGGAGAGTACTGTAGGAAAGAGTGTGTGAGAGAGAGAGAGAGGAATAAGAAGAAAACTCCGGCAAATTGCCGTATCTCCTGCTTTTAGACGGGTTGGGGGGCGAGAACTGGGGGATGGGAAGATATGAAGAGGGGGTGGAGAGGCGTGGTAGGTTGAAGGCGTGTCTGCAGTTCTGCCGTACCCTTGATTTCCTCTGGGAGTTAAAAAGGGGGAGGGAGAGAGTGGAGGAGTCCACTTCCTACCAGTTCTCACCCTCCTCTCTCTTATCTCCTCTCTCTCTCTCTCTCCTGAAACATAGACTAACCGCAGATGACGTGGATTCTCGAAGAATTAAAGAATGCCGACGGGTTTTACAAATTGGGTTCTCCTTCTCAAGTTTGCCTCTTTATTTTTATTTTTTTTTTGGGTGGGGAGTTAAGATGGTTGAATCTCCCCTACGATCCGACGTCTGACATTCTAGAACCCGAGGTATACGTTACACTGTTAAGGAAAAGTAGATAAAAGAGTGGAGTAACTTTATTTTAACCCCGATGGGAATAAGGCGATGGGCGCCGAGATTGAATAATTCCGATAGGAGAGATGATAGCTCCCTCTCCCTTCTTCCCCTCTCGCCTGATTACCCGAGTGATATTTCAGGCCGATTTTTATTTTCGATGTTTTTTTCTCGTTTAATTCACCGGTTAAATGATACGAGCCCCGCGAAGATTTGAGGAACTAGGCGGTAAAACATCGGAGTTGTTATACGCCCGGACGTTTTTAAACTCATAACTGAGCTTTTAAAACGCGGAAAATGTTGGTAAGATATGAACATTTGGAATTTTTTTGGCGCGTTAACACTTTTCGAAGCTATCGAGGAAATCGCCAATCGGAAAGAAATTGTTATATATCGGTAATTGTAAGTTATCTGGGTTTTGAATAGATACGGATATATTAATATCAGAGATGCTGAAGAGTTTTATGGTTAATTTATTATTTATTTATAGCGTGAAAGCAAGTGTGTGAAGTTAACTTGAAAAAAATCCCATTTGTGGAATGCGTCATTATTTTCAATATTCCTATATTTCGAGATGGATTTTGAGTGATCGCACTTACGTTATTTAAAAATAATTAAAATTTCCAACATTCCGTTGTATTTTAATGGTCAACAAGTAAAACTTCGCCCTGGTACTCATTTCTCGCAGCAGTACGGTAATTTTTCTCGCATAAGTCACTCTATCGCATATTTAAAGATTAACTCCATTCTGTTCGCAGCCCTCCATAAACAAACACGGATTTCATCCCGCCACTATAGCTCAGACAAACAGACAAATCTTCGGGTCAAGATCTTTCCTTCATTAGGATTCCCAACCTGTTAAGTCCGACACCGACAGATGTTATTTCTGAACCATCTCTCAAGGTATGCTCACCTTATAATCCAATAATTACGTGATGAAGAGAGCTACTTAACGTTGCTTAATGGGATGTTTCGCTCCAGGATTGCCAATTGAATTACCCTCCGCGCACAACCCCCCCCCCCCCCCCCTCTCACACCCTCCTTTAGCCCTTTGCATGGAAATTGCTTCTGCCAACACACACACACACTACCTTCGAATTTGCGAATGGGGCTCAGACGTCCCGATGGCGTCGACAGATTTCCCGCGGATTCTAATCCAATCCCATTCCTCGTGGGTTATCCATAATTAGCGAGCGGTCTCTGGTTTGCTTCGGGACGGTGCAAGACGGGAGTTAGGGAAGCGAACTGGAGGGATGGAGAAGAGAGAACCTTCTCTCTTTTAAAAAGAAAAAGATCACTCCCAAAGGTTTTAGAGTGATAATGGAAGTGGTTCGAGTCTTGTCAAATCGAACACGGCTGAAAATTTGGAAATTCTAAAAAAAAAGAAATTCGATCCAGGCGTCACCAGCGCGTGTTAATAAGCGGGTCGATTTAAAACGTTACGCGGTGTTGTTTAATCGCGGAATTTCCGAATCCAGAAATCCCTAACGCAATTATAGCGGTTCCAGAGGAAAGTGGATTATCGCCTACCATTACCTCTTAGATATGTAAATTTGGGGAGAAACGGAGAGAGAGAGAGAATGAGCTCATTTTGCATGCAAATAAATAGGCGGCGTAGCTTGAATAATAAGTAGGCATTTTTTATTCAGATAAAATAACGCTTTATTATTATTATTATGGAATGATGGTTATTTAAGCAAATGATTAATAACTCAAGTACAAGAGATTCAAAATAACTATACTTAAATCAGTTACTTGAAAGCATCGAAATTTATAATCGAATTGTATGAAATGAAATAACGATATATAACTTTTTAGATTTTAGATGATGTAGAGAAGTGGTGTCCAAACTACGGCCCGCGGACCACATCCGGCCCGCCATGAGTTTAACAGTTAAAAGACACAATGTAACATAAAAGGAAAATAGAAAATTATAAAAGCAATATAGTTTGTGCTTACCTCTCTAATCCCATAATATATAAATGCGTTTAAAACATATCAAGTAATTTCGCCTTGCAACTAAATCCTTTGTCTCCTTAAGTTATTCTTAAACTCTATTTTCGACTCGGTATGACCCTTGAAGAGTGCGAAATTGAGCTATGTGGCCCGCGATGACTGCGGTAATGGGCTATGTGGTCCTCGGGAAGAAAGATTTGGGCACCACTGATGTAGAGGAATAAATTTAGTTCATACCAAGGCATAGGTATATTTGTTTTCCAATGCATAAAATAACAGAAATCAACCAATATCGTTAAATGTGTAGGCGGAAATTCATGTATGTTCGCGCAGATATGATACCGCTTATATCAATTTATTGAGCGTCGAAGTGGACTTAATGACATTTAAAAAAAAGTAATTGTAATAACACGTCCTGAAATCAATCCTACAGTTACCCTCGGGGGTATGGTAATTTAAACTTCGGGGGATCAAAGTAAGCAATTCAAAATACCAATTCTTACGAATGATAATGCAATGTTTCTAACGTATATAAAATATTCCGCAGAAGACGTTGCCCGTGCAGTTTTTGTACTGCGCAGAAAAGTTTTAATAAGATGAAATTATCAACAGTATATTTTCGAGCAACTTTTCCCTTAAATCTTTTTAGCATGAGTGGTTTCCAAACAAAAATATTGATGTATTTGGCAACTGAAACATCGGTCTCATGGAGGAAATCATTTATAATTGCTTTTTATGCGATAGTACGTTTTTTTACATATCCACACAACTTCAAGAGGCCCTAGCATCAAAGTTTACATTACAAAAAATAAAACGTTTCTCCAACAAGTTATACGCGAGTCAAAATGATTTAGGAAAAAATTCCATTATCCTACGACTTGGAATGCCAGCCATAATAAAAGAAATTGGATTTCAAAACTTTAAATACTTTTTGTTAAATCCAAGTTCCGTCATCCTCTCACCCCGTTAATCACCTTATACGTATATATTTCACTGAAGTATCCCCCTAAACTGAAAGATTTTATTACCTACGCGTATCGCAAACAATTTTCTTTTTCGCTCACTCCATCCTAATGCCAGTTTAAAACTTGAAGAGTTGGGGAATTTTAAGGCATTCTTTTCGCGAGTCACTTAAGACGACCCCGTAAAACGATGTAATTTTCACGGCGAGAAAAATGCGACGGGGACGAAACGGGGCTTAGTAAGATGCCACCGCTTCCTCGAGAGTGATTTAAGGCCAATTCCAACGTTGGTTTAAACTTTTTTTTAAAAAAATCAGTTAAAGAGAGATACGAGAGAAAATTCCGACCGTCTTTGTAGAATCTTGAATGACAAAGCTATGATTCCCTAATGTCTTTTTCTTTTTCTTTCTCTCTCTCTCTCTCTCTCTACTTCCCTCTCTCCAAATTCTCTTTACCATATGTTTTTCTTCCTATTCTTTTCTTCTTCTTCCTCCTCTAATTCTCATTTAACATATCACATTCTAAATATTTCATCACTATTAAATTCTCAAATCCAGAGCGAGATAAAGCTTCGCACTTCTTGCTACCAAATTTTGTCGAATTTCCCTCCGTCATCCGCGAAAAATATCAGGTCCTGCTGAAATATTCGAGAATTTCCATGCAGTAGAATTCAGAAAGAGACTCGGAATAGAATCATAATTCCCAAGTGTCTGTCTGTTTGTCACAGTATATTCAACACGGGCGGCATAAGATACAGGGTCATATTCTATCGCTATCGTAGAGAGAAAGAATGAGACGGAAAAGAATGGGATAGAGGGAAAGAACGAAGGAAAAAGGAAAGAGTTATAATTCAATTCTTACGGTCATTTTTTACGGGCAGGTAACTAGTTAAAGCTAACAATAAGATATTTTCCACGCAGCACATCAGCAGTCCAAAAATGTAACCCAATGTTTCGCCGGTCAAAAAATTTTAAAACTGGATATTGGACGAAGAGAAAGGAAAGAACCGATGAATAAGATATTAAGGGCGGTTTAAAAAAATAAAAACTATACCCCTTACGCTGCTACTAGATTCAACCGCGGGTAGAACTCATGGCTATAAACAATACCTCGAAATATGGTTCCTCTAACTTGAACGGTAGTTCACCGGACACAAGTGTGAAAGACAGATTGACGGACCAAACGATTACATTGGTGGATTTTTTTTTTAAAGCGCTAAAAATAAATTCTCGTACATTCATTTTCATGGGGTTTGTGATAAAAACTCTATTAAAATTAATTCTTACAACTGGAAGGAAAGTTGCGGCATAAGTTTACTGATAAAAATCTGGTTAATAAAACTACGTAACTTTGAATAATTAAGGAATTAAAACATTCGGACTCTGTGTCATACGAATCCAGGAACATATTATTAAGAATACATACCAGCGACCCATCTACCGACAGCGGCCTGATACATAAACACTAACATGCTGCTACAGCAGCATATCAGCGACGAGGCTTCATGGCTCGAGTTAAGAAAGGGAATATATCCTTCGACAGTCGCTATCACAAGGTTTACACGCGTCATATGTCGGCACTTCGGCGTTACTGGCAAATACATTTTATTTCGAAATTTATATTACTCCTCGCACTCTTTTCGCTGTTTATCTTACAAAGCTACATTATAACTCATCATTTGGGAGCAACTTATTCCTCTGTTCCTTAGCTATTTTCCCACTCGTTAATTATTTGCTATTATCCCTTTTCTCTCCTCTATATTACCGTTCAGTTTCAGTTTTAATTTTACCTCACTCTTTTCCGAAAACGAAATTTAAGCTGAATTGGGCTTTAAAAAAACCCTTTTGATTGAGAATACATATCCGGGACATCCACCAAAATTATAGCCTCTTTCGATTACAAAACAGCCGTCCTCGGTGAATATCCAGCGATATTTTTATTATAATAAAATGGACCAACTGGTTTTTTCCCTCCGTTTCCTTGTTACTCGAGTTATCTTCAACGACAGTACTAATTTCCTTTTATAAATTTCTTTTCCCTTCCCGCTTTCTTTATTACCATTTCCATTAAGATTCTATTGCCTGCATCCACTTATTTTCCTCCCTCTCTCTCACTCCTCCCGTCTCCCATTCCACATCTCCTTCCCTTTATTTTTCCTTCCCGACTTTTTTTTTTATTCTATTCTAATTGCGATTTTAATTCTTCCTATTCTCTTATCTCTTTTTCCCCCTTTCTCGCGCGTTCCCTCGACTACATTTCCCTCCGCTATCTCTCTCTGTCTCTCTCTCTTACTCACTCTCTCCCTCATGATCCATAAATCACGCCGTTAAGAGACACTCCCATTTGCGTTTCTTTGTTCCCGCGTCACGAGAGGCGCTAAAATGTCGGATGAAAGCGTGTTCCACCGTTTCCGTGCGTAACCCACCCCCTCCTCCCCCAACCATCCCTAGTGTAACACCTCTCAACCCCGTCTCTTTCCCCCTCTCTCTCTCTCTTGTACGTACCATCGCCTGCTCTTTTTTTTTCCTGCTCTTTCCCTCCCAACTGACAAAATGCTCCACGTTTCACAGCCATACTAAAAACCCCCTCTTAACGCATTCTGTCATCCACAGGGAGGATAAAAATTGAAAGCGTTAAACCCATTATTGAAACGTTCGGCGTGAAAAAAAAATCTAGATTGCCATTCTATGGGCGTTACATCTCGAAAATAATGTCTTTTATTTTGGAAAAAAATATCATTTTTTTAGGGCTATTTCTCCACTTTCGTCCTTTTAAAAATCTACGGTCGAGGCAAAATAATTATTTCATTTCGGTCGAGAATCGCGCTTAAAAATCCCAATATATATAAAGGGTGAAAAGATTTCCTGGTAAAATGCTTCCGACGGAATCAAAAAAATAAATGAAGAACGGCAGAACTTCAGGTTTTATGCGTTTCTTCTTCTCGCGGAGTTATTTTTTATTTCTTTTACTTTTTCTCATATTACGACCTAACTGAGGAAGTTCTTAAGTGTCGTCTCCTTAACTAGAATTTTATTGCCCGCGTTAAATCACGAAATGGCATCGTATAAATAAATAAATATATATATATATATATATATATATATATATATATATATATATTAGTAAAATAGCACCGAGTTAGTGAATGGATAGGGACAAAGCTTAAGGATTGTCTCCGTTCTACTTTATAAATGACTTTCCGAGGTAAATCCCCTTGACCTTTGGCCGTTCGAACATTTTGAAAGGATTGTCATAAAAACGCAATAACGATGCAAGTGTTAAAACTGGTCCGGTCCTCTGCAAAGAGCAGCTTTTTTTTCCTCCGAAGCGACATTATTTATTTAACGGTTATCGCCAAGGGGTCGTATAACGGTCGGCTATTGCGTCGAATGAATTGCAGTCTCGGATCCATCAAAATTATTCAAATTCATTCGTTCAAGTTGTTAATGTCGCAGTTCTCTCTCTTTTTTGAAAAATGCCTGCCGTTCTATAGAAATGGACCCTTAAATAGGTCAAGGAACGAGGGGCGATAAACGTTTGCTTGCTGACACAGGCCTCGTAATAGGCATTTAGAAGTGCGGGGAATGGGGGTTGTATCGTTTTGATTTTCTTCTCGGAAAATGACCACACCCAGAAAAAATACCCATAAAAAAATAAACGGAAGACATCGCGGTATTCATAACCAGATCATATCCTCCGCATATACCTGTTCATTAATGCTTGCGTGAGGGGATATGGTGGGCAATGTTCCATTATAAACGTAAATGGTCCACGAAAACATTAGATCGGAGTTGCCACCAGTTAAATGTTTAACTGGAAATGTAGTTACAGCACAAATAATTGGCAGATAATCTAATAATCGTGCGGTTTCAAGAGCTTATTTTTATAGAGTCTATACTAGTACTCCGCGGAATTTTGGGAGAAGCGGGAGAACTGCACTGGAAAACAGGAGACGGTGTACAGCCAATATTTTTTTTTATTTGAGAATGTGTGCCGTGGAATGAAAAAGTTTGAGAAACACTTCTCTATTCCTGTAATGTCTAAACGCTTTAATAAATCCATTAAATACAAGCTTGGTCGTGAGGACCGTTAAATTTTCACCTTTAAGTCTCGCTCAATCAATCACGCGCGTTCAAGCAAATCCACCAACTTATTTATGACAGCATTATTAACGCTTCTCACCAATTTAGGATACGGTATCGCGTAAAAAAAAAAAGATCAGAAAATCCTCCTAGAGAATACAAAACCAGATGATTCATTTAAATGCGCGATTCACCCGCGCATCTTGCAAGCTCGACGTTAAAAAAATAAATAAAAATTGAATTGATGCCATCGTTCTTTTCAGATAAGGCACCAAGACGTAAAAAAAAGAGGGCAACTTATAAAAAAGAGAAAATATTGGCGCGGTCGTAGGAGACAGTAGTAGGAGAGTGAGAGGGGTGGAAAGGGGATTGAGAGGGGGGAGTGCGGGGGAGAGACGGAAGCGACAGACAGACAGAGAGAGAAAGCGTGCTATGGCGAGAGAAATTTTATTCGAAACGCACAGTCACGTAGAGGCATTGGCCTCACATCTTCAGAACCCTCTCTTCGTCTCGATTTTTTTTTCACACATTACAACGCAAAAGATCCCTTTTTCCACCCCTTTTCAACCCTCAGAGTGACTAGCGGAGACTGGTAGAAACGACACCCAAGCAAGCGTCTGAGAGCGTTTTATCAAGCCGACGATGAAATAGAGCGAGCGGTAGACAAGTGAGAGGCAAAGGGGGTAGGGAAAAGAGAGAAAAAAAAGAGGCGAGCTTGAAATAAAAGAGGGAGAAAGAAGTTGTTTGGGGGTGCATATAAACGCATATCATCCGGGACTCCTCGACTCCTCTTACCTCTGGGGGGGGGGAAAACGGCGCAAAACGGCTCGACCCCAAAAAAGTCGTTTATTTTTTCTTTTCTTTCTTTCACGATAAAGGTTGAAGTCTTATCTCAACGCGACGCGAGAGAGAGGGAAAGGGATAGAGAAGGAAGAGACGAAGACGAGAAGCCTTGGAGAAGAAGAAAAAAAAACGGTTTTTCTCTACGCGGTTCATGAAACGATCGTGGCGTTGAAGAGGAGTGAAAGTATTCCGAACGCTCGCTTTCTTCGGGAGGCGCCACCGTCGACTACTTTCTTTCCCTCTCGCTTTGAAGGGCTATGCGAGTTACGCATGAAAGAGGCCTAGACGAAGGGGGATGGGGAAGAGTAGGAATGACAAAGAAAAGGACGGAGAGGGATGGAGGCGGAAAAAAATGAAATGGGTGGATTGCCATTTCGTTGCCTTTGAGAAAAGGATGCCCTTCACTTCGGCGTCCTTGTAAATTCTCTCTCTCTCTCGGAGCGATGAAAACGCGATTCAATTTCTTTCGCCTATTTGTCTTTTTCTTAAGTGCGCGGGAAGACCCTCGAAACGCTCTAGGTCTTGTATTCATACTATGGGTGTGAAAGAGAGAGAGATCGAAATAATTTTGAAAGCGTAAATAAAACGATGCAAAGGATCGAATTATCAAATCGACGTAGAGGGGAAAATGTTTTCGACAGTACGTTGGAAACTTCTCATTTTCAACTATAAATGAAACCCCCAAAATATATTAAGCCTTAAAATAATATATTATTTGCAGTTCGATGTGCCAAAGTGCGCAAAGAAAATTATATTAGAAAACATTTTAGATTTTTACATAAAATGATATTTATCGCAGACCGAAAAAAACATACTAGGCGCAATGGAAATTTCCGTAGGTTTTTAATCCAAAGAAAAAGCAGCAATACGGACTTAACAATTACCCTTAAATGTCCAACTGAATGCGTTCAACCACAAATACGATATCGATGGGAAAAAGTCCGCAAGGGGAAAACCGTGTACAGAAATAAAGGATAAGGTTTGGTTTCTATAAAATGGTTAAAGTTCGGGTAAATAGGAACTATTGAGATGTTTCCCTCACATTAGCGTCAGAGGAGACCTCTTGTACGGCAACTGAAGAATCGATGCAAAACTATAATTTAATATATATATATATATATAATAATCAATTCTTTAATTTAGCTGCGCGTTTATTTACGAGAATTAAATTCGAGTTACAGAAGAAAAATAACATGGGATTTTGTTCTGTAAAATAAATTCACTTTGAGTTATGGAAAATTCGAATTATAGAGGCTCGACTTACAGAAGTTCGATAAGTAGTATATGGGAAATATTACTTTGTATGTTTACGTAAATTCGAAAGAAAATTTTAATGTTTCTTAACGGGCCCCAATTACGTACGCGTAGCTCAAGGCTTAACAACCCACCCATTCAACCAGCGCATTCCACACGCTAACCCGCACAACACTCCCTAACATTCCTCTTCGCAAAAAAGGTAGGGGAGGATTCAAGCCCTGGTATGAATACGGCCACCTGCAGAACACGAGTCCGATGAAGGTCAGCCCGCTTTAACTCCTTCGACCGCTCCATCCTCAGAATCTGATTGCGTCGAAAAGGAGTTGTAAAAATTGTCGAAACAGAGACCGATTGGAAAATTGTATTTCGCATACAGTTTTAAAACCTCGAGACAAAGTGACTTGGAACGTAGACTATGCATTGCATAAACGGCGTCGTTTGACACAGCATACCCGTCTGAACCAATAGGAGGGATACAATTATTCCACCCGAGACGAACTACGATCTTAAATTTCTTGTTACGCGAAGAGGTATAAAATCAATCCTTATGGATGTAAGCGTGATTTGAACGCTTTTAATACGAGAGAGTGAGGGAGGCAACTATTTTAACATATGGATGGGCTTTTTTACTAGTTAGCTGATAATAACCTGAAAGCTTAATTAATCCTCAACAGAGTAAACAATTGTAAAATACCATTTCGTAAATAGTTTGATTTTTCTAGAAGTATAGTCTTTATAGCTTCTATATCCTGTTAACCTTTTTATAAAAGGAGCTTATGGGCAATATGCTACGCAGAACTTTGCATGCATACATTGGCTTAAAATATTGCTATTAAGAAAGGAACTAAAAATGATTCAACTCGGCAAACAAAAAAATAAAAGGCGGGTCACTCGCCTTTTGAATGACGACAACCTCGCGAAACGCGTCTCTTACAATAATTTCTTATAAAAAATAACAGAATATGCGACACTGTTGCGCTCTTTTGACAACACCTCAAAACTCACATTTCGACGAAAAACACTTTTTCCTTCTTTCCCAAGCACATATAGTCATTTAAAAAAAAATAAAACTAATTAAGTTTCGCCAAGTGCATTTTATCGCAAATGCCAGTAGCAGATTAAAACTCTGGATAACTATTTATCCTAGCATTACGTAAAGCAGCTGTTTAACATTCTCTCCAAAAGAGTAGGCGATGAAAATCGACCTTACTTACGGATTCGAACCGGGCACCCTTTCGCGGGCTCTCTAACCACCCCCTCACCCGCTCCTCCGTGAGTGCTCCGAGGAAAAAGTGACGTCACTAGCAGTCGAAACGTTTTCACCCGACTAACGTTTTACACGTGCAGTGTGATATTGTAGGATCGGTATGCGTTGTTAATCGTCAACAACGTAGACTCGTCAACAGCAAAGTTCTAAAATTACACGTGTACTTTATCACTTCCTTAGGTCTACTCCATTAACGGGATTGCTTAACCCTTTCACTGCTGGGCTCGTTTATACCCGATCTCGACTTTGTATTGTCATTTCACCATCAACACTTTCTTTAATTTCCTCGAAATCAATTCAAATGCTTTCTTTCATATTTAAGTAAAAATTTTCTTGCCCCGGTCGTCTTATTTTTCAGATATTTTGACTAAATATTATCGTTTTTCGTGTGTCTGTTTTTATATCCGTTTCTACCAAAATGACCGGTGTTAGTAGAAACAACATTTTGAAGGTTATAGACGAAATAGATTCTGATGAAAACTTCAATTTTAGTGAAATTGAATGCTACAGTGAAATATCAGAATGTGATAGTGAAAAGGAAAATCTGCGCAAACAGAAGAAAACGAAAATTTCGGAATCCGTCTTTTCGTGGTCTGGCCATGCATTTCAGCCGTTCGTGTGTTTCTTCCGAAGAATCCTGGTTTCACCGCTCGAAACATTACATCAGTAAATTAGATACAAGTATGAGCATGTAAATTTGAATCAATACTGTGAAAGAAAGTGAGAACTGGTGAGCCAGAACTAGCCTAGCACTGGGGGCACTGCAGGTAGCACACCGGCGTAGCAGCGAAAGCGTTAACGGTAGACGATTATTAAATTTCATATCACGTTTAAATAATCGCATTAAATTTCGTAGATTTCAATTTAACACACAGCCTATCGCGCCACTTTAAATCACAAGGTACATATAAGGACTCCACGAAAAATCACTTTTTAAAATTCCGATCGCTTCCAAAACAAAACTGAATTGAAATCCCAGTTCTATCGTCGCTGAGCGTTTGACTATGTATTGAATAGTCTAAAATACTTTTTTAAAATAAAGAGATAAATTTTTAAGCGATCAGACTTCAACGTCCAATTGGTTTCCGTACTTATTCGGAAATATTCCTATTTAAAGAAAAGATCAACTAGGCCTTTAAAAAATGAAGCCTACAAATCGTTAGGATGCGACTCTCTTATTCCGCATCAAAACATGAAACACGCAGCCCAAATAAAAACCAATTAAAATATTTATAATTATCGAATGGGAACTCACCGCCGCGCCGCCGGGAACGTAGCAGGAGGAGAGAAGCACAACGCCGCAGCAACGCCCGACTCACTATACACACTTTACCCCTTCAAACCTTGAGCTGTAATGTCTGAAAACTGCTCTGACGTGCAGTTTGAGGAGTCCCTGATAGGTTACGCTACTATACTCCTTCCCTTTCGTAAAAATAAAAAAACAAAAGTTTAAAAGTTCGCTTTTGTTTTGCGCTTGAAAGTTTAAGTAATAAATAAATATTAGAGAGTAATCGTTTATAATTTAATTTAATAATTCATTCGAAAAATTAATTTTCGACGAGAATATAGCTCGGGTAATTTTACGCCTGAAGGGACGACAGCGTGGTTTTCTAAAGTGTTAGTGTGTGTTAGGTCTCTCGCACAACCAGTCGCGCGATCGGAAAAGGTAAACCAGGCTCGGGAATTGGCAACAAGGCCTAACGCAAGGGTTTAAAAACTGAGAGGCGCGGTGGGTAGGTCGGGGCTAGCGGAAAAAGGTTTGGCATTTTATTTTGCTTTCCGTTTAACTATCATGAGACCTACAATGTGCAGCCATCGAATTCTAGCCCTCAAATGGATAGGACCTATCGTTTGCGTCCCATGTTTTTCTTAAAGTTGATTAGTTACAATTGTAGATCCTGTATCTTTATTAACTCTGATTGAACGTGAGATAGAAGGGGACGATAAGGCATTCATTCGACGGACCGCATCGTAAGTTCAAAATACATCGGCGTGCCGAATTAGATCATCCGAAGTTACCTAGGGATTCTTTGGTATTATATAAGTGAATATAAAGTCTAAATAAGATTGATTACTAATATTTCAAAATTATTGGTTTTATTATCACAATTTAAATAAAGAAATACGAATATCTGTGTTAAATATTACAGATCACTTTTTCGTCACAGCTTCGCGGGCCGCATAAAACGCTCTCAGGTGCCGCATGGGGCCCGCGGGCCGTAGTTTCCTCGCCACTGATTTGAAGGATTATTTCACGTCTACTGACCGATGGATTTTTGCGCTGCTTCTTCGGGACGATTTAGCTCAGGCGTCTCAAACTCGCGGCCCGCGGGTCGCATGAGGCCCGCGCGATGCATTTGTGCGGCCCGCGAAGCAATTTATTTTATACTACGCGACCCGAACTCTAATCTATTTCTTACAAAATATTTCACGCAATTATTTCTAAATAATCTAAGAAGTGTTGCACGGTTGAGTTACTGAAGAATGTTTATTCCACTGCCAGCGAGTTTCTAGCGTATCAGAAGGACAACCCTCGACGCCAAATCTAGCATTTTTGTAATGACTGCGTGTAAGACGCGTAATAGAGCGATTCCTCTCTTGTGGAAAGGGAGAGCGAATATAATACAAAGATTACGAAAATATATGAAGACTGGGAAAGTAATGAATGCGGCCCGCGGATCGTCAGAGAGCCGTCATGCGGCCCGCACACCAATGTGAGTTTGAGACCCCTGATTTAGCTTGTCTTATTCATAATCGAGTAAAATATTTCTATTTTTTTAATTTTAGCTCTACTGGATTTGTACATTAAAATCCTGTCCACTTTTTTAAAAGTTACGATTCGGTATCGTTTTTACGGTGACCGATTTTTCAAGTAATTTTTTACGAACTGCCTTTCTCTGTTTCGTTGTTTTCTATTATAATATGTATCCTTCTCAGATGGCGAAGGGTATATATATATTGTTTATGCATCAGAATATTTTACACTTTGGAGATAATTCAATCATATGTCAGTGCTTCTATACGAAGTGACCATGCATGGCAATAAGAACACAAGGTAGAGGTTGAATCTCTTGAAATGAACTCACTGACAAATTGATGAGGTATTTTTCGAATGGCTTCTATTGGCGAGAGGAGAGATGCGAGATTTTTTTTTTCATTTATCAAGGTTAACCCAATCGTGTCCACTTTCACAGGGTTCGCGCGAAGCGATTCACGGAGCCGTGTAAATGTCTCCCGAGAATTTAAGCGAGATAAAGGAATGACGTCATTCCCATAGTGACGAACGATAGAGGAAATACGAGAGCACCTGCGAATGAAAGTGATGTCAACCTTTTCCCATTCACGAACGACGCTTTCGTTAGTTCCGTGAGTTGATTTACTGACGCCTGCGGCAGTGGCTCATTCCTTTTCCTGCCTGTTACTTCATCAAGAAATCATTCCAAACCACCACAGCTGTTTCTTCGGAAGTTATCTTCATTTGCATGGACTATCTGAAACGTGGCATCGGGTATTACTCAGAAAAATCGTTGTATAGCTTCTATTCTGTGTGATAAAATGCCTAAGTACGACATTTCATTCATTTTTGCTCTACCGTTTAGGCTCTAGAGCCGCGAACAGACAGAGGGCATTGCAAAAACCACTTTTTCGGACTCGGGCACACATAAAACGTACATTTCCATCAAAATATCGAGATCAAATTTTTTCACGATTGCAATACTTATTATATACTTCGTATATGAGAAAGTATAAAAACATAAGCTATGATTCAATCATTTGATCGATTTAAAAAAATAAAGGAAAGGTATATTTTACGTCAATACAAAATTCCTAAAAATTTTAATGCAAATATTATATCGCAAAACCTTTGAATGGAGCAATCGGGTAAATTTTTTTAGTTTGTTGCAATTCCTACTAATAGGTCTTTTCTCATTTGAATTATAGAATCGAAGAGTATCTCACTCGTGAATTTTATATATATGCTGCAAAAAATGCACTAACCCTTTAAATTTAGGAAATTGGAGAATATGGGATATGCTGAGTTTCGTTATAGAAAACCCACATTTAATAACATCACATTTTCACAATATATTCAACTTTACTTGGTGCTATATTTTCCTTTGTTAATCATTCTTGAAAAATGTTTTTTCATGCGGTAAAACGCGTGAGTAGCACTGAAGACACGAAAAAATCGAACGCGTAAAACCGTTCACAGCATATAAAGTTTTAAACAAAATATTTAGTTCATAAAAAGTTTTTTTCACTTACATAAAAGTAAATTCTTTTCTTATATAGCTGAAAGTCATTTGAAGCTTAGAAACAATATTCAAAATGAAGCGAAACATCTGAAATATCATCTGTTTATGTTTACATAAGTTAACTGCTTCAGCTGTAAATTTAACAGTCTTAATCGTTCCTCTCAGATAGTAGGCATGCCTTAAAGCACTGTTTTCGTGGTTTTTGATTGCATTTAAAATCTAAGCGTACGCAAATAAAGTTAGAGCCGTCTACGAGGAAATAACAGACAGACTTCGCATCCCTAAGGGGAACTCTGCTTTACGTCTCGAGAAATACATACGTAGGGTACCTGTAAATAAGGGAAACGGGAGAAACTGGAAAAGGGCGGAGGTCGAGGAGTCGTCAGTGCGGTACGAGTTTGCGGTGCAGCTTCAAATGGGAATTCGGGAATAGGAAAGTCGGAGGCGCAGAAGTTAAGTCTCGAAGTAGGAATGGGATCTAGTTCCAGAGATAGGTCACGGAAGACAAGAGGTTAGTAGGTAGGTCAGATGGTAATGAAGTTGAAAAGTAGGGTAAGACAGAGGAATTCTTTGTTCTTTACTGTATGCGTGGCATATATAAGATAATTAATTTTATCTTGCAGATTATTTTCCTCTACGTTCCGTCAAAACTTTCCGAAAAATGTTAATATACCATTTAATGAATATAAGTCGTTAATTTAAACAAATGACCTGCATTTGAATAGTTATAACAAATGTATTATACACAATCAGCTTTCCCCAATAACTACAATAAATGCATTGAAAATAATTATACAACATCACCGCCACCTTATACTGAGAGACGGATCTAATCTTCATTCTACATTCGCCATGAATAGTACTTTCTCTGTATATGTACATACTTCGTGTAAGAGAAGGCAAAAAAGCTGAAAATGAGTGAAGAAAACAAAAGAATGAATTAGCTAAAAGACGCATCTGCGTAAATGTAAAGAAGACACAACACCTTCTCCGCGCTCTTCGCCCACGAGAAAGTAAAAACGAACTAAAAAAAAAGCAAAACTGACATCAATGATCCACCCTTTAGTTATATTCTCTCAGCAATGAGTTCTTTGAACAGATTTTTTTTAAACTGTACCATCAATTTCGATTTACCTATTGGTTAGTTGAATTTCAGGTACGTTAATTTAAATTCAATGCTAAAGTTTGCTTAAAAATATAAGGTTAACAGCTTTGACAACATATGCAAGTTTGAAGTTCTGCGGTATGATCACACAATTTTTAAAATTAACAACCTTTACTATTTGTTTTCCTTTTCCACTTGTTCACTTGCCTTTTCATTCTTATTTTCATTTCATCAGCTATCTATGCTTTTTATAATAGAGCACTTTATATTTTTCTGTCAGCGACACAAAATATATTTGAAATCAGTTTATTCGCTCACTGTGACTAATATCTGGAATATATCTCATGGCCGAAACAAAAATAGAGCAAGTTTTTTGCGTCTTCGTTGTTTCACTGACGTTAAACAAAGCGCCTTTCATTGGTGGTCGGTTGCTCACTTAAGATTATCGGATATTTTCGATGAAACACGTTTCATATTTTTGTTCCACCTATGGGCGGATTCCCTTAGCACTTGAAAAATTTTTCTTAAATAGTAAATGACATTATAGATAGAAGAAGACATGCCGTAACAATAACGTTAGTGTAAAAATATTTTATTTAATATATATAGCTGCATTATGGCTTTACTTTTGTATCATCGAGTTGTTCCGTTGGAAAAGTTACTCATCTAAAAATGTATATTATTGGCTTGATTATTGACGTATCCCAGTTTCATCCTATAATGATCGTTATTTAATTTTGCTAATCGCCCCAAACTTATTACTGCCAAATGAAAGCCACAATTATATTTTAGCGTGAAAATAAAAAACAATGCGCGTACACTTTAATTGTCCCATAAACTTCGAAATATTTCACGGAGATAACTTTAATAGTTCATCTCCGCTGTTATCTTATGCCTTTTAATGATATCATCATCATCCCTTCTTAAAATCCTTCGTTCCTTATTACCAGATAAATTTCATTCACTCTCGTCTTCCTGGCAAGCCACATTTGGCTTACCCGAGAAGCTTTTCCGAGAATCCTCAAGAGTTCCGAGAAGAATTTCAATCTCTCGAGTCATAAAAAAACTGAGAGTCCTTTCCCGTCGCAAACGCGAGCTATATAGAGTAAATTTCTGCAAGAATAAATATTTCTCCCTTTCTGTTTAATAGAACACGAGCAAGATGCGCCTCGCCGCCATAATACGAAAACATCTACCTACAACCTATTTTCTTCGTTCTTCCCGTTTAAGTACAACCGACCATTCGATTTTAATTTCCTCGTTCTTTCAGAGGTTGGGATGGACTTTGATGGGTCGATCTTGCGTCCCGCTCGTAGGGAAAATGGTGTAATCATACGACATCGCTTAATCGCTTTGCCTGTCCGTGATTAAATGGGAATGTTGGAAGATAACCGAAGAGCGAGTAATGTATCCAATTAAATTGTCCCGTTTTTATTTTCTCATACACAAAGTTTATATTGAGAAAATATAGTAATCGCGAAAAAATTCGACCTCGAGATTTTGACGGAAATATACGTTTTAGGCGTCGCTGAATCCGAAAAAGTGGTTTTCGCAATGCCGTCTGTCTGTCTGATACTGGCTCTAGAGCCTAAACGGTAGAGCAAAAATGAATAAAATCTCGTACTTAGTTATTTTATCATACAGAGCAGAAGATATGAAGAAATGGTTGCCATTGCTCAATAATTAAGGGATGTTTATTCTACGCATTTTTAACAACAATTTGATTTTCTCAAAAACGGCTTTAACGATTTTGATGAAATTTTGCACAGTTACTTAAGTTTACGTCTTCAATAATACTACATATTTCATTTTTCTCAATGAATGAATATATAAGGCTAGTTTATTCTTGGGCAACTTTAACAAAAATTGGATTTTCTAAAAACCGGCTGATACGATTTTCATTTTCTAAAGATAACTAAAGGACGCATTCATATATGAGAAAGTTTGTACAAAGTATGTTGTACCGATTTTTCGAGTAGATAAGTTGCGGAGAATACTTAAAGGGGATTTTGTCTTTCATTTTTCCGCTTCCCGATCGAGAAGTCCGGAGTTGGATTTCATTGACGATTAAAAAATTTCTGTTACCAGTTATGATGGTTATGTCTTCCAATTTCAACTGGTGTTAAGTACCTATTACCTAAAATACAGCTAAAAACTATATTATCTTCAACGCGAGAGAATGAGCATTTATCCCAAGGCTTTCTGAAAAGAATTTCTGAACAGGGGGGAGAAATTGTCATTCCAAATCATGACTCAAAAAGGGATTATTTATTTTTTTGTAGTTTTTTTTGGTAAACTGAAGTAGCAGCGCAAGGTAACATTTTTCTATATGTGCAATTTTTAAAACAAAAATATCGATGGGACGAACTATAGAATACATAACTTACATTTGATGAAAAATGCCGGTATGAAATAAAAGATGTTATAAATAATATTTATTTGAAATTTACAAGCTTTTCTTATTTTCATTTTCATGGAGGAGTCCCACCAAGTTACGTCGGAAACTATTAAGAAATAAAAAAGTGAAATTTTGTAGTTCTACAATATTATCATAAAAAACTAAAACTGAAATTGAATATGGTCGCAGTTGGCCTATTCAGATAGTACATTAATAAAGATATTTACGATCTGAAATAAAGGACGAAAAATCTGTACAAACAAGCCATGCGGATATTTACCACTAGCCCCGTCCTCGCATATTGCGATGAGAATTACCAATTGTGGACCTCAGTCGCTCGGTTCAGATATTTCACTGCAAAATTGCAGCAATGCTTTGTTTGAGTAAACTATGCGGGAAATTTTGGAACACGTGTGTTTTCGGAGTATAGTTTTGCAAAGTTTTGCCTGAGTTAAGGCCGAGTATGAGAAAATTTATTGCATGGCAGATCGCTCCAGAAGACATTAAGTCGCTCAAAGTGATAGATGAAAGGCATTAGACAAAGATAGCGAGAATTTTTGCAGTGGGAAATTAGGCGAAAAAAACTAAAAGTTAACTTCATTATTTCAGCATTAGTTCGTGGACAGAAAATATTAAAAGTTTCGATTTTATTATGCAACTAGCAGAAATTCCCGGCGTAGCTCGGGGAAATTTGGTTCAAATCCGATCGGAATTCTAGATGATACATGGTATTTAAGAATTCACTCGACTGCCGTTTTCAATAAAACGGACAAAGAGAAACAAAAAGCACGTATGAATTATTTCTGGGGGCCCTCCAAAAACACACCTAATTTGATTCAAATCAATAGTAGGACTTGGGAAAATACGCGTAGTTTAATGTTTAAATCGACCGCCATATTGAATGAAGCGGACATACAAACATTAAAACCCCGCGTCGACTTTCCCCTTAGTGCCTCCTAAATTTGGTTGGAATCGGTTGATTGTGGGCGTGCATAAAGGAACCGACGGAAAATGGGCTGCCATTAGCATATAAAGTTGTTTTGCTATTTGTACAATTAATATAAAACATTTGGAATTAAAAAGTAGCCTACGGCCTTTCTATTTGTGAAGAAAATATCTGTTGAAAGTTTGATTACTCTAACTTTAACGGTGTGGAAATGTATAGATGCACAAATAAACAAACGAACAAACAAACTTATATATATATATATATAGGAGATAGGTATTAAATCCGGAAATGCTAAATGCAAATGTAAATGATGCCTTGAAGCAATATTGCATAATTTTCAGGATAGCTCAGAAATTACAATAATTGAGGGGTGTGAGGCAAAAACATGGTAACCCACAAACTTATCTATTTGTAGTTAAGTTGCGTACAGAAAAGAAAAAACTTCAATTATGATTTTGGAAATTTGTTTATCATTTGTTGTAGTTCATATTTTGTAACGCGTTTATTTATGACTTCTCTTACGGGTGCCCCGCCCCCCACAACCCCCTCTCCACTTGGTCTGATTTTGCTCATCTATAAAGTTGATCTTATACTTGTATTGAAAGTGACAAATATCAAATTTGAACTTCCTAAGTTAATTTACTCTAGAGTTATCGTCGAAAAACCAAATCGATGCCCTCCAAACCCCCACCCCAGCCGTTTTTGCGTGATGCGGTAACAAACAAACATACAGACAGACAACAATTGTGCAAACCGGTTCAAACGTCTTCTTGTGATGCAAAACACACAAAAAAAGTAAAACCCCGACAAAAAAACAAATGTACAGACAGAGGTTACAATTTTATTTATATAGATAACAGGATTCCAGATATTCTTATGAATAAGGATGCAATATTTTCGTGGGATTTACTCTAGCACGAGAACGTTACGATGAAGTTATGCATACGCTAAGGAATTCCCGTCAATCATCACTCTATTTTTCCACAGAGTTTAAAATTCACACCCGATACCGTGGCTATGTTTTAAAAATTTCCGTTTTTATTTGAGAGCTTAATATAAAAGTTGTTTTGGTCAGATGTCATTTGATGTGACCACGAGCTTCCTATGGTAAGCATTTGTCAATAACATAAGCAATGAATCTTTACAAAAAAACGTCGATGCACCATCGAGGGTTTTTCTTGGATTAGTGACAAAAACTCAAAAGCTATATTTTAATACATTAGAAGGCAGAACATCGTTTTGATATTTCCCTTCTCTATTCGTTGACCAATGAGACTGCATATTTGTGTATAAATGTCAACATTTATGGTTGGTGCTGGACTAACCTCCCACCAATCAATTTCGTTCCGAAGAACTCGCTCATCGCTAACACGAGATAATTGCGCCAAAATTTCAAACTAAATTCTCACTAAATAATATCTTTTCGGTACAAAAACAGCAATTCCTCCACCATAATTGCAAAAAACTTACATGTACACTTTTAGTCAATTTTATCATAGTTTCTTGAAGGCACCTAAAATTAAATCAATTTTTAATAAACCTGTTCCTTTTTTTATTAATCTAAATAATTATCAATACTATCACGCTCTGATCGTAACAGATGTTACGTTAAGTGAAGTAACACAAATTTATCACATCTTAAAATTTGGTCTCGGTTATTCACTCAATGCTTCGTAAATGATAATAATAATAATGTTTTCGTAAAATAATACTTTTTGCGTAATAAATACATCGCTGAAACTATATCCGCCCTCGATGAAACTCGAGTAATTTTTTACCAGATATGCGACCCGCGTTGTTTACCTAATATACGAGTTTCCACTTGCATCGGCTCTTGAGGGGATAGCTCCCAGAGCGATAGATTACCTGTTTCCATCTCCCTAGCGTCACGTGCGTGTTTAGTGAAGCCCTCTCGACCGTGCCATACTCCTGATTACCCGTTGTTTACCCTCGTACGATCAAAGCAAATAGACCGACGAGAATAACCAACGTTTTTATTAGCGGGGATATTTTTCGAAAGTTGTTTTTTTGTACGATTCGTATTCCGTAAACTGATTAACGCATGTTTTTCTGCCTCAACTTGCAAAAGTTATCCAGTTGCCGCTATGCAGAGGTTTAATTCGAGAGATAATTGTCGAGCTCGTCTAGTGGTTGAAAAAATTCAAGAACAAACGCTTAAAAAAATACTCTAATATCTACGACAATGTCACGAAAAACCAGATGCGCGTTTCTGCTACAAAGAAGCCGTATTCGGTGGTAATTCATGGAAAGCGTATTCTATTTACAATCCATTTTAGCCGAATCACCACTGAAGACGGCTGCTCTGTAGCAGAAATGCGCGTCTGTTTTTTGTAACTTTGTCGTGGTTACTGGGGATACCTGAGACCAGTATTTTAAAAGTTCTTGTTCTAGAATAATGTTTCCTATCTAGGAAATTTATTTATTATTGGTCTAGTACATTTAAATTTGCTGCTAAGACGATTTAAACAGTAACGTCAGGATGTGAAAGCGAAGAAATTTTTAACTCAATCCAAATTTCGCTTAATCAAATCACGCATGCATTTTCTCCCAGTTAACTCATGTAAATAAGATATTCTTTAAATATTCAATCTAAATAAGAAAGAATCAGTGCAGTAAATGAATGCAGAGGCTCATCTACGAATCTATGCGGTGATCGGTATTGGTGGATTAAATGTCGATAACGTTAATTTCAAGGGGAAACAAAAAAGTAATATAACTCGTTCCAAAATGGAAAGTTTTGTAGTTCTGCAGAATGGGGAAAAAAATAACAAGAAGAATCGTTCGAGGAATCCGCGCCGCCGCACGGATTCAAAGTTGTTATTTATCGCAATTCCGAGCGGTTCATTTTAGGCTTATGGAGCAAGCGAGTGACTAATGATACCAGGGCTGTATAGAATCTGCATCTCCTTCTCGAAAACCTTCCACCACCATCCTCTTATCCCTCGCCCCCTCTTCCTCCTCCTCTCCCCTTCCTCCCGAACGACCTCGAACCTCCAAAAGTTCCCTCTTCCTCCTCTTACTCCTCCACCCTGGGAGGTTGTCAGGATCCAATAGATGCCTCATTATCCGGAACCCTTGGAACGTGGGGATAACCAACCGAACACTGCGTTGGAAATTGCCTCCTTTCCCCTTTCACCCCACTATCCCTCATCCGCTTTCCTCTTTCCCCCCCCCCCCCCCCTCCCCTCCTGCTCCCTCCCTTTCTCCACCTCCCATGCTCGCAAGTCTCAGGGACGCGCCAATTGCGGTTACTGTATCCTTGCGACAGGATCGTGAAGGGGAGAGAGAGAGAGAGGGAGATGAAGGAGTGGAATGGAGGAGAGAGTAGGAGGAGAGAGAGAGGAGATGGCGTAGGGACGCTCCAGGGCACGATCCTCCCGTGGGACTCTTCGCAGAGAGAGCGAGAGAGAGAGAGATGCTGGGAGCGGTATCATCGTGACGTCACGTGACAGGAAATGTATTGCCCCCCCCCACCCTCCCCAACCCCAAACCTCATCCCCTTTACGTATATGAGACGTCGCGATGTTAGTGGGAGAGGTTGCGTGTAAGAAGAGGTGGGGGTGTGTGTGTGCTGGCCTACGGATATGGAGAAGGGGGGAGAGAAGATTCGGCAATGAGGGGGCGGTGGAGAAAATGGGGATAACGTTCCAAGGAAGGAAGAGGAGGATAATGGGGAGAAGAGATAAATGGGAAGGTGGGGGAGTGGGGTTTTTGGCTGGTTTCGTAGGTTTTCGGAGGAGTTCCAAGGATTGGAGGAAGTAATATTCAGCCCAACCTTCTTTCACTCTCTATCGCTATCTCCCTTTTTCTATCTCCCCTTCCTTCTTCGGCCCAATTTAACCACCCTTCCTCTTCCTTCTCCCTACTTCGGTACCATTTAACCACGCCCTCCGTGCACAACCTACTTCCGCTTCGTTTGAAACCGAGTGTGATATATAGCGCGGCGCGTCCCGACTATATAGAACTTTTGCCCGACATGTTTCTCTCTCTCTCTCTTGCGATATGAGGCAAGTTTTCCGCGGGACTTCATCAAAGGGGCATTTCTAGGCTCCTTCGTCATTTGATCGCCGCCAGGGGGTGGGAGATCCTACGAATATCTAGTAGGGTTGCGGTTTTAATCGTGATGTTCCCCCCGCTCTTCTCACAGTCGCATTCGGAGGATTATTCCTACGTTCTGTATTATTTCGCTACAGATATTTAACTAGTGCGATTGAAGTGGTTACATTTTTTCAAAATCGTTTCGACGTAAATATGATTGCATTGAATTTCAATTGGAACCGCAGTGGCGAAAGATAATTATGCACGCTATTATTAATTATTTATTTGTTTAAAAAAAAACTTAGTGGACCGTATGAAAAAATGACGTTTAATTTAATTTAACGAGGTTCTACTCATTATCTTTAACATACAGATGTATACAAGCGCGGTTTGATGGACTATGCTGTGCTAATTCCTTTGGAATTAATTACTGGCTCCAGTTTCAAAAATCACGGGAGTCACACTGGTCCTCCGTAATGTCTCACGGACCGGGCCTACAATTTCTTCGACATCGTACGGGCCGGGCCGGGTTCAAATTTGTATGGGCGGGCCAGGCCTAGAAAATAAGGCCCGTGCATTGAATCCGTGAATAGAAAATGCCCAAAAAATGGGTTTTATCCTTTTCCATCATCGTTTTCAACAACTTACTAATGATTTCGGTGAAATTTTCAGCAAATGATAATCACTTGAAGAAGAAGAAGATATGCCATAATGTTTTTCTTCATTACTATACGGTATAATATTTTTAAATGCATTTATCATAGCTTTTACTTTTCAATCACTAAATTAATGCTAAATTTATGTATACATCGTATCTGATATGTAACATCGTATCTGATAAAATTTGACCTTTGAGCTCTACAATAAAGAGACCGCAACACTTTTTCTTCCAAACGTATCCATCCGGAATAAAAATTTTATATTTGAATTTACTGTGGAATATTTAAAATAATCTTATCACAATTTCTATAAATGCCATCAAAAGAAACGAAATAATTACGAAAAGTATTATGATCCTCCTCTTAAAAATCCCTGTTATTTCATTATTATTTCGACTTTTACATTCGTTGCTCTGAATGCAGTTTCTTACAAAGTTCGTTTACTCATCACAGGAAATATATTTACAAGAAGAAAGTTACTCCTCCCCCTCCCTCTATTTTCTGGTTATATTATTAGTTGATTTAATAATTATAACTTATTTTTCTAAATGTCAGAATTTCACAAGATTCAAATGAAAGCATAAAATATTAGCACGAAACACAATTTTTACCCTTTTTATACGCAAAATGTAAAATTCTAGAATCTATTATAGCGGAATCTCCGCCGATGTTGGCAGCTACGTAGCCGAAATGTGCATATGGTATTCCCAAACGTTTTATTGGTATTTAAGAGACATAGTTTGCTAAGTTGATTTCAGCCATTCGAAAATTCTTTTTTCTAATAATCTGGTCAAATAGTTTTCTTCGTACGCCAATCATTACGATTTTGATTGCTGTATTCTGAAATAAGATGGAATTTTACATGTGATCAAGACTTTTGTCGTTTTAGTATAATTTAAAGCGAATTACAAAAAGTTTTACATAATTTTGTGAGAAAAAATGACGTATCGGTGTCATATTGTAATTATCATAATTTAAATAAGGCAAGTGATAAGACAGTAGAGTAAATAAAATATCCTTAAATAAATCCAACTCATTTAATGGTTAGAGGCCCCGACAATTACACAAATTTTATCAATTTTTCTGGTAGTCAGGAATTAATTATTTAAGGTAATGCGTGTATTAACATATTAATCGGAAATAGCTATGATAAAAAAAATCTGGAAGCATTTCCCTATCTTGTAAAATACCCTTCAAACTATGATGAAAGGAAAACCCTCCTAATAACCATAAAAATTATTTAAAAAGGAAATACACACTGGTTTAACCATATGGTTAATAATTTATATTTTTCCTTTATTATTACCGTGAATCCTGAACGTCGATGACGTCATCTTGAATTAATTAGGAGGAAATGGGAATATTGCTACGAATAAATGCAATTACCAATGACAAGGATTCCATCCCGTTCACTTTTCCTTTCATCGGGTAATTTTCCGCTCTTTCTATTTTCGGCTCCTTTCGAGATTTCAATATCGCGACGCGGAAACCGTTTCGAAGAACACCCGGAAAGCGAAAACGTCATTCCCTTTTCGCCAACTGCTGGCGCAGTCATTTACCGCAGAAAGAGAAAGAGAGAGAAAAACTTTTTCCTTCCGACTCAACCATTCGCTCACGTCACATATCGGCGAAAGTTCACGGTCCACATAGAAACGAACGCCCACAAGCACGCACGTTTCCATGGCAACCACGTCCCACTCTCCTTTCCCTTCCAACCTCCTGAAACAGTGTTAATATTAGGATTAAAGGTGGGTTGAGACGGAGGGGAAGGTGGAAGGAAGGGGGGAGGGGGGAAGAGGGAGAGATGGAAGAAAATCCCCCCGGAATGTAACGGACACATCTTTTTCCGTCCTCTGATAATATGAAGACAAAGCTTCTTTTTCCCGTCCGACGAAATTCTAGCGCTGTCACCAGAGGGGCTCTGCGGTGTCATTGGGTCCCTCACCGCTCCTACCCCATTTTGTACCACCACGGGGATATCGCGGCCTCTTTGTCTCCCGCCTTTATTGGGAGCCCTTTTTATCGCGTGGGACATCTCTTGACACTTCACCGCGGGAGAGTGGAAAACGGAAATATTTCTCGCCCTCCCCCCTCTTCCCGCCTCCGCACCCCCCATCTCTCTCTCCCTTTTTTCTCCAACTTTGCGCGAAGAGAGGAGGGAGTGAAACGGTAGAGGAAAGGACGTTATTGCAGAAAGTCTTCCCAAGGGGGGGAAGGGGGTGGAGGGATGGGGAGGGGTGAGGGTGGGGGGAGTGGCCGTCTTTTCGCCCTCCATTTCTCTCTTTCTCTCTCCACGGAGTGAAAAATACGCGCGGTTTTATTCCACTCCAGCACGATATGGCGCCGGGAGAGTTTCGGTGGTGACGATCTCCCGTTTATTTCATTCCCTCCTCCTCCTCTCCACGTCCCTTTATGGAGGTGGTGCGCGGTGTGGCCGAAGATGAGTGCGCTGTAAGGTTAGGGACCACGGGTTTCCCAGGAATGAGTCGCTTGCGAATACGAGCGCGGGGATCTTTGTTGATGCGACGAAACCGCAATCATCGAACAGCGCTGAAAAAAAAATTTTTTTTTTAATGCTGTGGATTTGTATGGAAATTAGCCGTTTGAATGAAACTGAAAATATATTTTTAAAAGATATCACGGTAACTTCAATGAAAAGCGGTTTGAGAAAATGTTAAATCCTACGTAAAATTTTATTGCATATTATATTTTATATCATTTTGTATGTCTCGTGAATGATTTCGATTAGAATCCACATTAATTATATGGCGTTTTAATGGATTTGTATGTAGGATGTGATATAAAACTGATGATAATACATAGAAGGGAGTGTTCCATGTCGGAAATTCCAAATTTGTATGTGATCTCAGGTAAATATCTCGAAAACGGTTTAAATTACGATTAAAAAAAGCGAAATCTTAATTTATTTTTATCTCGGTGGGATTTCAGATAAATAATCACATTTTTTCATTTATATCGTATATTTTATATCATTTCCTTCTGATGCTATTTATCCCGTGACATTTATCCAACAAATGGAAGGACGAGCTTTACAAGGACGTAGGCCTTTTAATGGAATTTTATATTATTCGTTCATCATCGCTCAATTATATTTCTAGTCCGAGGTTTAATCCTATAGGTTTCTAATATTTTATTCGATTGCAATTTCCACAGCGCAAAACCTTTTGATGAAATATGCATAATATACCAGTCTCTATTTGATTACATCCAAATCACATAGTTAATATTCATTGTAAACTTATATATATATATATATATATATATATATATATATATATATATATATATATAGTTGAATATATTTATTTCTGCATGCCATGGAACCTTAATTTAGGATCTATGCAATTATACAGTGAAACTCTATCAATAAATCGGAATGGTACCTACTAAGCAGACAGAAGGTAGCATTAATTTAAAGCAGTTTTCTCTTCGGGCACAAACTCTAAAACGTCACATTGAGTAATAATTAAATAAAAATAAATTAACCACTCCAAATAATTGATTCATAGTATAAATTTTACATGTAAAAAATCGCAAACCAAAAAAACTAGAATTTTCGATTAATTATTTATAAATAAAAAATAAAGGAATTTAAATCCACCGGATGTAAATTTTATCTAATTTCATTTCATAATCCTAAATAAAACGCGATTTGAAATTTTTAATATATCACTCCACGAAATAATAGTATAAAATCATCGACGATATCTGGAATTAAAAGATTTCATATAATTCATACTCTTGAATACTTCATCACTTCGGATTTTATTGTTGAGATTTTTATTTATGGTTATAGACTGATTTTTTTCTTTTCCAATTATTTTCGTAGGTCAATTTGCCTTGAGCGAGAATGCATATACGGATTAGAGCTGGCGGTGAATAAAGTATGAAGTTCAACGTGGAAAAAAATGTAATTCGTGACTCTGTTATCAAGGCATCGTGCCGTAATAGATTAATTAATGTATTTTGAATATGCAATTTCTGGAATGTGAACATGTCTGGCTTTCGCGGAAAATCGTGGAGTCTTAATAAAACTATTAAACTAGGATAAGGCGCTGAATAAATCATCGTGCAAACATGCACTGCCCAAACCTAGAAAAAATTTAGACCTGCGTTATGGGCTGTATCGTTTCAAATGAAACGAAACGAAAAACTCGCGGGGAGAAAATATGGATATTTATTAACTAAGGGATAAGAATAAAGACCCGAAAATCAACTTGAAATAGTGTGGCTGAATGAAATTGAATTTGAGAGGATTTTCTTGTAAGGCATTTGTCTCAAACTCACATTGGTGATTTACCAAACTGTTAAAATTCTGCATCAATAAAGATCCTGTGATGACTAGTACATGATACTATTGCATAACTGAAGACCGTATACATGGAAAATGCCATAATAGAAGAATAAACATCTAATGTTGAGAAAAGTCAACTAATTGAAAGATGTGCGGAATAAATAGATAAAATGCTATGCATGGAGCAAAAACATGGAAACTCAGAAAAAATTATATACAAGGGATAGTCAATAATTAAAGTGAATTTAAGAATAACTTGCAAACTTTTTATTCCTGAACATGAATGCACACTATTTTTCAGTGTAATTGCCTCCAAATTTGACTAGTTTCCTGATTTCAAAAGAGAAGTTTTTGTCTCGGAGAGTAAACCAGCTCTATAATATTCATAAACTTCCAAAAAATTATCATCACTCGTAAAATTCTTGCAATAATAAACTATTCTCCCACATATTGTGCACAATTTAATGCACACAGTAAATTTGATTAACTCCGTCTAATATTAAAAATCAAATGCAACCTCGCTGTGCAAAAACGGTGCAGTCCGAAAGAAGTGCCATTTTGAAAATTGACCACCAGCAACTATATTGCCTACATTATACAATATTGTGGAAAATGCTATTACAACATGCTCAGACGAGAAGTAATAAAGGAGGTATGGCACTGAGTGGCTAAAGGATATAAAATGCCCATGGAAAATGTACATTCACTTAATGAACAGGATGAAAAACGAGGAAGCTCTAAGAAGAATAGAAGAAAAGCGAATGATAGCACAGACTATAGGAAAGAGGAAGGCAAACTGGATCGGACATTACTTGAAGAGAGAGAGAGAACATGTTAAGAAGAAAAACTGGAAGGTAAAAGAGAAAGCAAACAGTTTCAGATCCTAAAATACAAAAAGTAAAAAGAGCCACGTACTAAAAAATGAAGAATATTGCGGAAAACAATCATAGACCTGTCAACGTACAGACTCACCTATGATGATGATGACTTGTTCAATTACTATTCGACCCGCAACTATAAACCACAATGGCGAAACACATCGACGCGCCGCGACTGGCATAAACATAAATTATTTCGGCTACTTTCCCTAAGGCGCTTCTTGAGAAAAATGAAATTTATTATCCGTGTGCTTCATAAGGAGAAAAAGTACGCTTCCTGCCAGGTTTCAGATCGGTGCCGAGGGAGCGTTCTGCGGATGGTGGTGGTGACGAGGGGAGTGTGAGAGGGGGAGGGAGTGTAGGGGGAGAGTAGAAAGCAGACGGGCTTTTTTTTAAACAGGACCTCTCACTTCCCTCGCGTACGTGTAAAGGTGGGAAGGGGACGATTTCATTTGTTCCGAACATTATATGAAGTTATGACTTCCATATATCTCCATCATTCTTTCTTTTTCTCTCTCTCTCTCACACGTTCCTTACTTCGTAACGAGAACTTTCCCCCCCCCCGTTTTTTTAGTCGACGAAATGTTTCACAGACGCAGGCGGAAGAATATTAATAAATCTGGATTTTTTTGTTTCGGATTTCTTTCAAAGATTTTCAGTCCGTAGAACGCGAAGACGAGTTAAACCTGCTAAAATGAGATAAGGTCCTCGGTTTATAAAAGTAATTTTTTAAAGTGTGAAATGGACCGAATTTAGTTTAACGTAAGAATACGGTTTTTTTAAAAAACGATTAATTTTTTATCTTTAATTTAAAAGGATAAATACGAATATTATATCATCTCAAAATTTTCCCGAATCAAATTTAATCGAAAAGTTGAGAATCCAGTGTTTCTCAAAGTGTGAGCCAGGAGACCGTGAAGCTTTTTCCAGGGGGGGAGGAGATGGAGGGGTGGGCGCCAAAAATGGGTCGATAAAAAGATGCTGAATTAATTTGAATCCAAAATAAACAATAAGCTGATAAAAATATGCTGAATTAATTAAATGATACAGTAAGTCGAAAGACAATCTTATTTTTTTAATGCGGCACAGCTGTTTCAATCACCATGCTAAAGTAGTGGGGGGAACACTCACGACAGCCAGTCTCGAGTATTTTTTTGTTCATAACAAAATGCCACATTTAATTGTAAACACACTATTTAATAGAAAAAGTACTTTATATATATATCTCATTAAAGTTCATTAGTAATCATTCCTTAAAATTACTAAATCACAGACGAAACGAATTTTAAAACCACTGGTATAATCCATAGAGATTTTAATTCAGGCTGCCAAATTAAACCTGAATTCCAAAGCAAGGATCATTATAACCTAGTAAATCCTCAATGGAAATGTACAAACATTATTTTTCTATGTATAAAATAAGTAAACATAGAAAACAATTTGATAGCTTTTGAGCCAAATGTAAGGAACGCGTTACTCTACTAATAGTTTAGAACGCTGATATTTCTTTCATCCATAAAGCCTGCGTGACTCAGTTGGGGTGAGACAAACTTCATCCTACATGCATCAGTAATCTGCCGATAATCGGTGTGCGGTTCATCTTCTCGAAGGAAACTATAGGAGTATACACGAGTGCATAGTATTATTCTGCTTAAATGGAACGAGTAATACATACATTTTTCATATAACTTATTTGTAACGACGCCTAACAGACAGCTTTAAAACATTCTTTTTTTATGACATTTTAAGAATTGTCTTCGCAAACACGCCCCAAGATTACCTATAGACGGGAAAAGAACCGGCGGATAATTTCGGCTAGGTAAATAAAAAGAAAAAGTACGAAACGCGACAATTTCCGATGCCGTGGCATTAAAAGCAAACACATCGCCGGTTCGAGCGGTTTTCGATTATGGCGGAGCGATTCGGATTTTCCACGGAGATTATCAACCTGTCACGGCGGTATTCGCATTAACAATGAATCAACCTCCGACTTTCCCACGACATCTATGGCGTCGCCGAAGGAAATTAAACTTTAGTCACGGAAGGCGCAGTCGATTAGGCAGAGTGAATGAGCAAACAGAGGATGACCGGGCAACCTTGCTCAAAGCGTCGATCCCATTGTTGATATTCAAGCGGGGATACGTCGAGAGCAATCGTGATTAATCCCCATTGTCGACCGCTTTTCCGTTGATGGGACATTCCGATCCGTGCGTCCGTAGTATTCGTCCGTGACGGAAGAATGCGTTCGTTCCTTTTTATTCGTATATTCGGGAAGGAGTGTGTGGGTGAAAAAAAGTGGGGGAAAGAGGAGACGGTTTTTTTTTCACTCCCCCCCATACGATGTAATTTCTGAAATAACGAGAGGAAATGAAGGTAAACAAAAGAGAAACGAGAGTCCGGCATTGTTCCTTCTTCCCTCCCCTCCACTCTCCACGACCTCCCTCCCTTACTCCCTCAACTCGACCAGAATGAACGAAACTTTACGACCCCCCCCCTCCCCCCCCCTCCCCTTGTGTTTGCGAGTTGCAAATTTCGTTTCGGAAAACGTCCGCCGAAGAATGAAAGTGCCTCGCGCCTAAATTAAAATATCTCCGCGATATACTTTCGCTATCGGTTATACAAATTTAAAAAAAAAAACAAAATAAACAGCGCGAATTTTGGGGAACCTAATCTGGAATCCGAACTTTGATATTTGGAGGTCAATTTATAATATCTTTAGAATGAAACGTTCACGGCAAAATTGCATATTTTTTGGACAATGTAATTGGTAGAATCCATTGTGATAAAAAATTTAAAACTTATTAGCTCTATATAGCTATAAATTTTAAATTGAGGCACTGTGAATGAATAATCGATAATATGTACAGAAGAAGCCGAGACTTCGTGGAACTCCATATTAAAATAAACGTGAATATTAAACAATATCTTTACCTGTTGGTCAATCAAAAAGGATCGATAAATTGTACAGAAGAAGCCTAGACTTGGTGGAACTCCATATTAAAATAGGACAGAAACGCACAACACAGTTCAAAATAACTTTTTGTTAGTTCCACTTAACAATATACAAATACAACCGGTTTCGGTGCATTAGAAATTAAAACAACGTTAATTTAAAATGTGTTACGTGTTGTGTTTATTTAACAACGCCTAACCTATCCCATTTCGCTCATTTTTATAGGAATACTGTCCCCTTTAACGAGAAAGAACGTTTGCATTACTACATGTTTAAGTTTCATTTACATTTAAAATTTATCCATAATCATTTCTATTTACGTAAACGTGCATCGATGTACTGTTCCTTATGAAATTCAGGAGTAAGTGGGTTTTCTCTGATAACTCTCCACGAGTGAAGGATTTACCTAAAGTGAAAGTCCACACAGTCCATAGTTCCAAAGTTAATTAATCGCGTACAAGGCTTAACTTATAGCCAAGTCGCTGTATTATACACAGCCGAGCATCCAGCCCGTCTCCCCCTCAATATCTTCCACCTCATTTAATTCCTTTCAAAGCATCCCACCTTAACGCCATTCGGCCTCGCTGCAGAACAATCATACACTCTCTCTTATAAGGTTCGACGACTTGCGAATTGGTGCGAGAATCGAGAATGTTTTTAATGACAAAAATCTTCAAGGGTGCGAAAGAGAGAGGGCGCGAAAAAAGAAAATGGAAGACGGTCGTCCGAAATATTCAAGGGCTCACCATTAAACACGTGTCGTAATCCCTTCCGCCCTCGGAATGCGAAAGTTTTGATTGCGACCGCCTTTTCGTCCCCTCTCCTCTTTCTTCCTCTCCCCTTCCGCTTTACCACCTTCATCAACATTCCCCCCTTCCTATTCGTCCCTTGCCTTACCCCCACCCTCCACCTAACGCAAAAAAAGACCGTTTTTTTTTTCGAAATGCACCAAGGGGTAGGAGAGAAAAAACACAAAAGGAGGGGGTGCCCTGTAAGAGGGGCGAGAAGAGAGCCGAGTTTCGCAAGAATAAGACGTCTTCCGCGAACAAATGACGCCCGAAAAGCGTCTCCCCATCCCTATCTCCTCCCCCTTCCAGAATTTTTTTTCTTTTTATTTCCACGACGTAGACACAAACACACGCACACACACTCACACCGTCGCCGGATCACCCAATTACTCCTCTTCTCCCTCTTCCTTCCTTTTTTTTCGCCTTCTTAAAAGATAGGGGGAGCTAGTTCCCCTCTTGCTCTCTTCTCCCAACCCACCCTCACCCCCACAGACGTAAAAACATCCCATTATTAGTGCGGGACCGGGAGAATGCACACAGAATATGCCCTTAAATGGGTAGTTTGGGATCGAGGGAGGGACGTCGCGAATGATCACCTCCCATGGAATTGGTGATTTCTGTTTCCGGAGTAATGCGAAAAATAATAAATATCAATAAAAAATAAGAAATTTATGCCTTAATGAGAAACAATACTTGTTATTTTTTTTAGTTATTAAATATTTAAATATTGCTTTCTTGTCATTTTGTCTTCCCATATTTTTCAGGGAGCATTAAATTTGATAATAAAATTTTAATTTTAGTGTTATTACCAGAAAACGTTTTTGATCAATACATTTTGCTAGAATATGAAATATCTTGAGGTTGAGCGTTCATCTCTCTCCCTTGAATAGACATAATAATATAAAATTAAATTTGAGAAGAAAGTTTTCATTTTAGTGTTATTACCAGAAAACGTTTTTGATCCATACATTTTGCTAGAATATGAAATATCTTGAACGGACATTATAATATAAAAATTGATTTATTTAAACGCATTTTATGCCTCCAAAAATAACTAAAATTATACTGTTAAAGGTAGTGATTTAACTTTAAGATTAACTAAAGCCATAAAAGTATTTTTTTGTCTCCGCGGTACTTCGGAGTAATTAGTTATCAGAACTGCAGATCTTTAAAACAAAACACCGGCCTCATCTCCCATAAGAAACTTCCCGGCTGTTCCTCATGTCCTTTTTCCAATCTCCACGGTTATGTCGGACCAATTTCCTTTTAACGTCAAAACTTTTCGAAAAAGCCTAGAGCAGAACACTATTTCGTCCGCGTCGCCGTCACTACATTTCAGCCGAACGATGAGTTTTCCCAAGAAGGAAAAGACGCAAGAAGCACTTAACGGACGTAATATCAGACCCCAACGGATATATATATATATACATATATATATATATATATATATATATATATATATATATACTAGTACTATGAGCGACCTCGCGGAACGCTAACATAACGTGCATTCGAGGTATCCCTTGAATTATTAAATAAAGTGCTTTCAATCCGCGGTGGGGAAGGGAGGGTAGGGGTTTAATTACGGAAACGTTCCTTCCCGCCATAAACAGGCATTTCAAACTCCTCTCTCTTACACCTAACGCAATCCCTTAAGGAAAGACCCAGCCATCTCACCGAACGCACTCCCAAGGCTATGACCACCCTTACTCCTTCCACGTTTCTAAAGTACCACCTTCCCTTTCTCTTTCCTACCCTCCCCCCATTCTCCACCCCCCCCCCTTCTCCCCCCTCTCCTCCTTCACATCCTGCGTTTTTCCCCTCCTCCTCCCTTAACTCCTCTACTTGTCACGTAGCACGCGTTTATTCACCCGCATCTTCCGCACGCTCTACAGATCCAAAGCCCTTTCCTTTCTATTCTCCCCCCTTCCCTTCCGTAATTCTCCGCCCCCCTCCCTCCCTTTACGAGGCTAATCTACCTTCCTCCTCCTTTTATCCCAACACAAAAATCTCCCCCTTTTTTCCTTTCCGACTCGACACTGTTCGTGTGTGTGTGTGTGCGCGCCTGTGGACCTTCCCCTATGCTCTGCAACATCCATAAGGGTGCATTAGGATCCCTAGGCGACATCCTCCCCTTTCCCTTAACCAATCCACCCACTACGCCTCCTCCTCCTCCTCCTCTTCACTCTCACAGACATCCTTCTCTCCTCACCTAACCTCATTTTCCTTCCTACCTCTCTCTCTCAGCCTTCCCTCAACCTCCAACGCGCAAGACTCCGCTATTCCCTCCCAAAACCCTCTTGTCTCTCTCTCTCTCTCTCGCACCCTCCCGCCCATGGAAACGTCATTCCAATTTCATTCTCTATCTCTTGCCTCCCCCGACCACGTCTTCCCCCCCTCCCCCTCCCCGCCCCTCTTCTTCTCCACCCTCTGCCCCACCCAGTTCTTCGCCCACATCTCCTACGCACTCTCACTCTCTTTCCATTTGCCTTATTTCGACGAGATTTATAGCGCGAGAGAGAGAGAGAATGAAGGAGCGGTCGTAGAGACGGCGGCTCTAAGGCAGCATCGGCCGAGGCTCTCTCTAAAGATTCACCTCTGCCGTATACTACTCCTATAAACTAAGGGCTTCCCGTTGTTCGAGAAGAACGGAGAGGAATGGATTTCTACGCACTCTCTCTCTCTCTCTCCGCGACTTTCTACTTCCGTACTTCTCTCTTTCTCCCCTCCCTTTATATCTTCTCTTCCCTCTCTTCTTTCTCCCTCTCTTCTTTCTCCCTCTCTCTCTCTCTCTTTTACCCTCTGTCTCTCTCTCTCTATTACCCTCACTCTTCCTTCCTCTCTCTCTCAGTCCCTCTCTCCCCTTCACTCTCCCTCTTTCCCTTTCTCAAAGACTCCTGTGCGTTTTCCCTTTCTATCTACTCCTTTCTCTCTCCCATTATCTCTCCCTCCCCATTTTCCGCTTTGCCTCTTCCTGTCTTTCTACCTCTATCTCTCTTCGTCTGTCTGTCTCTGTTGTCCTACTCCTTCGGACTCTCCACTTCTCTCTCCTCCTATCTCTCTCTCTTATTTCTCTCCCATCTCTCTTTTTCTGTCTCTTCTGTTTATGTACTGCGTGTTTATATTCGTATACATTAGCATACGATTGTGAGCGTGTATGAAAATCATCATTTAAGACAGTTATATTCTATTAATATAACTGCCATAGGGGTTGGGTGGAAGAAAAGACCGAGTTAGTCCCAGTCTCGTCCCAATAAATTGAATAGACATTATAATATAAAATTAAATTTGAGAAGAAAATTTTATTGAATTCATTTGTTTCTTCTATCTCTTTCCTTCTGTCTACCTCCCTCTGTCTCTCTGACTCCACCTCCTTCTCCCTGTATCTCCTACCACATTCTTCTCCCTCTTTCTTTCGCCCCACAGGAGCCATTTTGACCGGCAGAATGATGTAGATATACAGAGTGCGTGTAGTCCTTTAAAAGGTCGCTCCTTTAGTACGCTTCTGCTTGGTGGGTTACGTATCGCAGTCTTATTCATAGAGAGAGGGAGGGGGGGGGGGGTGAATCCCATGGGCGCCTTCCAAGAACGGGCGTGTCGTTTGGGAGGTGAGATTTTTATATTATTACTAGAGTAAACCTCTCGGACGAGCGTCGCTGACCGTTCTATCTCTCGGGGGAGGAAAAGGAGAGACGATAACGATTTTTCTGGAATTTCCCATTCCTGAAAAGCAATAAAAAAGTTCAATACTTTCGAAAAAAAAAAAAGCTCGCGCTCCGAGCCCTTCTTTTTTTTTTAACGGGCGTTATGTCCTCGAATGGCAGTCATGAATCAAGGAAATTATTTTTCCTCCGGAATAATTTACGGCGGCCATCAAGTAGATTCTTTTACTGCCCTTAAGCTTAGGATAAATTTTTCTGCCTGTAAAAGTAAATTCATTGCATGATTAAATAATCACGACGGGATCCCATGTTGTTTTTTAAGTATCGAACGTTTTTAAGCCGTAATACAAATTCTATAAGTATTATCGGAAGTTTGGAATTTAAAAAAATGAAAGGAGTAATCTAGCACCGCATTTTACCGCGCCGTTGTCGAATGAAAGATTTTTTACGTGAGAGTGAATTTCGAGTAATTTGTATTCCAGAACGACGTGCTCCTTCTTCTCTCTTGGATTTCAGACATTTCGGACGGAACGACTAACGTTCGCACATTTTCGATTGGGCGCAATTTTACAGCCCGGTACACCAGCAGAAGTTAACTCAATAAGTAATTCCACATCCACACACACAAAATCACTCACTGGCGCTTGCTATCGGAAGCCTGGAGGTAAAACAAAACTAGACTAGTTGTATTAATCTATGTTGGCTAAAATGCATCCAGATTCAACGTAGCGTCATGTTTCTAAATTTTAATATTATACTCTGAGAGCCTCATTATAACACTCGAGTAAGAGTAATTATCACTACACCAAATTTATGCATCTACAAACATTCTTGCATGAAATTCCTTGAAGTTAAATATTAATATATATATATATATATATAGTTATTATTAGTAATTAACCTATATAACCCATTTTCAACTCCATTGTATGATTTGTAAGCATGCATCATTAAATTTTTGCCAATGTAAGAAAAACATTAGACCCAAGATCCTGGTCTTTCCGTTTAAATAACAATATCTGAACATTCTCACTCACTTGAAACGTGTGATTTACTTTGACTTTGTAATGCCTTCATTCGTATTCGACCTTGGTATGACCCGAGCCAAATTAATCGAATAATTGTATCATGTCGCAAACGATTCGACCAAATCTTTAGCGTTTCCAATTCCGAACCCCCAAGAAACTGAAATATTAAAGGTGTTTTTGACAGGAGGTGAAATAATTGAGGAGTAGGAAGAAGATCCCCTTTTCGTAATCTAATCCAAAAACCCAATTTGAACTGCGTGGGACTAGAAGAAATCTTCAATTAGGCGGAAACTAACGGCCTTCCGAGTTGAGACTCATTGTTTCCCTCGATCGCTCACTCCGGCAAACGAATATATATTGCCGTTGCTTGGCACCACATACATCAGCTCAACATGTAGCAGTTTCCTCCAGGCCTTAACGTCTGACCCCTTTCGCAAGATTGATGGCTAATTACGAAGTGGATAGTTTTCTGTAAGACTCATAGGAATTCCTCTAAAAAAATCCGTGCTTTCTTCAATACTTTGTTTTTTCGAAGTTAAATTTCGCGAATCGAATATCCTTTTCGAATTAAGCTGGACGCATAATTTATCGTTTAGAGAAAAAATGAAGGAAGCCTGTGCTCAAAATTTGAGAGCAACTATGTCTCTCAAAAAAGCTACAAGAACAATTTCAATTATTCTGCTATTTATAGCCACTAAATATTATAACATTTCCTTATTATGAAATACTATTTAACTCGGTGGACAATGAATCTTACAAATCCTATCTCTCATATAGTTTTCCAATTCTGCCTTTCTGTGTATAACGCTCTTAGAATCTTTCAATATCTCAGCACTGGAAGCAGATAGAGATACGAAATTTGGTGTTCTTATATTACCACGTTAACTACTAGAAAATGTTATTACTTTTACATAAAGTGTCCTAGGTTCGACTCCAGATATCCTTTCGTATTGCCATTTAAAAGCACGGGATAAAACGATTTTGACCGTGCAGACATTTTTTCTTTTGCTCATTAAAATACCTAAATATTAACTTTGAGTCTTCAAACAAAAACTAAAAGACGAACGAAATTCTAAATTATTTTATTGTAGCGGTCTTTTATTGTATCTTTGCCTTTAAAAATTAAAACATACGTAAAAGTGCGTATTTTTTGTGATTAATTAATAACAAAACAATATATGTTGCCATGCAACATATATTGTTTTGTTATTAATTAATCAAATCACTACAATCTTCCAAAGCTTGTTTTTCTTAAAAGAAGCAAGCAAGAAGAAGTGTATTCAGTGTTATCAATTAGAATAATCTAATTAAAGCATTTAACAAAAGGTAAAGTGCACAACGTGTCATCTATTATTACGATATTAACATAAATATTATATAAAAATTAATTTTAGTGTTTTCAGTATGTTATAATTTTTAATGTTACCCGTCATATGACGGGTTATTATTCTAGTTTCAGAATAATCATTTAAGTATCAAAATTGAAAATAATGTTTGTCTGTATTATAAGCCCATTGGAGATACCTCAGATAAGTACTTTTCAATTTTTGCTACTGAAGGGCTTATTCTAGAACTTGCTTTCAGCCACCAGACTAGTTCTTTAGTGAATTAATTGTCTAATTTAAATTTTGAGAATGATTTATCTGTTTTACGCTGGAGGTGAAAGATGATATTTATAATCATAGATGATGAATTATGAAGCTTTAAAATTTCTAATTTGACGATAGAAATGTCCCGGTGTTACTTAATTGCTCTATGAAAAAATGTAAAAATAAATATCTCCATTCATTTTCAATCAGTGACATCTTAAATCGCAAATTATGTTTTTCAAATAAATTTAATCAAAAATCGCTAGCTTACATCATTAGATAGACAATAAATACCCCGCATATTATTGACTCTTACACAAAACAAAGTTTAAATATACCATTCGCATCAAGGTATCCATAGCAACATATTCATATATAGGACATGACTAGTACACAAATGACCTGTCGAGCTCACCGTATAGCTTAAGGTCAATTGATGATCAAAGTAAATCCTGCTGTCATAAAACCTTTGAGCAGTAAACCTGCAATCATCACTGATGAAGGCTACTTTGTAGCACCTGGTTTATTCGGCCGTTTCATGGTAACAGGAGTTACTTCGCTCATCAACAGGATGTCGCTACCTCGTCGTCAAACCCTTTGACGAATCCTAAAAAATCCACGACAATTTGTCGAATTCCGTCACAAAAAAAATGTGTGCCAAAACGATTTCGACTTTAGCGTCGAAAAACCTAGCCACTCGATCGACCTCTCTAAAAAAAAAAAGAAGAAAAAAAGCGCATTGTGCAAAGCATCACTTTTATACCCATTCAACCCTTTTAGGAGGATTCATAAAATAAAATCCTTTTTTGCGTTATCCGTCTGACCCAGTTCGTTTAAAATAAAAACCCGAGAAAAGTGACCTTTATGCCCTGCGCATCACAAGGATCCCTTTGATGCATAAACCATGTCTAATTTTTAGTCTTGCGCATTTCTCTCGATGCACATTCTTCCGTTTTTATCGTCAACAAAAAAACGAGACCGTGATTTTAAACGGAATTCCTCCGCTCTTAGGATCCCATCCCTTACAACACTTTCCCAATTAACCCCCTGGCCATCCTCTTCCACTCGGAAGAGAAAACAGTGCTCAAATAATTAACAAAGTTTGGCGAAGCGAGGAGTTGGATGTATATACAGTGAATCAAAGTAAAGCTCGTACACTGCTGTATTTGTATAAGTCCCATATGTATAATACAAAATTCTTAATTGGAAACATAAGAAAATGTATATCGTATGTCAGATTTTGAAAAATGAAAGCACATGCGTTTATTAAGAACCATCTATTAATAAAAATAAACTATACATTCATTTAAACAGAAAATGTTACCTCGAAGTACAGCTCGTACGCTTCGTAATAAAACTCGTACGCTCTGTCCCTATAAGGAAAACTGCTTCACGTAGTCATTCTAGGGTATTCTAGTCCCTCTTAGCCCCTGTGCATCGCTCGATCCAGTGAAGTGTCTCGATACGGAAGGTATTGTGAGCAAAGTGGGTCGTCAAAGAGGACAAACAACTGTGCAGGAATAGAACTTATAATTCATCATTTTAACAAGGAAAAATCTTGAAGAGAAATTGGCAGGATGGTAAACAGCACTCATTCAACTGTGCAGGATGTCATTAAACGCTACCGTGAAGAAACATGGTGCAAAACAAAAGAAAAAAGTTCTCGAAAATATTTAATGAGCGAGACGAGAGGTGGATCGTCAGAAAAATCAAGGAAAATCCTAAACCAAGCGCACCAAAGTTGGCTCATGAAGCCGAAAAATATTTAGAAAAACATGCTTACCAGGGAAACAATAAGAAATGTGTTGAGGAAACACAAGTACTATGGTCGGGTAGCCAAGAAGCCGTATGTGAGTCCAAGGAACAAGGCAAAGCGAAAAGCATTTGCACAGGATCACGTAAGCAAGGATTTTGAATACTGGAAAACCGTAATTTTTGCTGATGAATCCATGTACAAACTCTTCGGGTCCGATGGTAAGGTTATTGTTTGGAGAAAAGCAAATCAAGAATTAAAAGAGAAGAACTTGCGCCCCACTGTTAAACAAGGCGGAGGATCTGAAATGGTACGGGGCTGCGTGTCAGCTGCGGGTACCGGAACTTTAAAATTTATTGATGAAAATATGGACCAGAACATCTACCTCGATACACTCAGAGCCAATCTGAAACTTAGTGCAAAAAAATTGGGAATCGGGAGCACCTTCAAATTCTACCAGGACAACGATCCTAAACATAAAAGCCCTCAGAGTTCGCACCTGGCTCCTATACAACTCCCCAAAAGTAATAGAAACCCCACCCCAATCTCCGGATTTGAAGGTAATTGAAAATTTCTGGAGTAAGTTGGAAGAGAATATACGTCAACAACCATTAAAAATAGAGACGACTTGAGACGAGCATTATCTGAAGAATGGTCTTACTGTGAGAAATTAGTTCGTTCTATGCGCAAAAGGCTTGCAGCCGTCATAAGGAATGGCAGACTACCTACGAAGCACTAAATGTTTTATATCTCTTTATTTTGTAATAATTAAATAAAATTTTGTATCAGTACGAGTTTTATTTTGACGTGTAAGAGTTGTAGTTTGAGGTAACATTTTCTGTTTATTTTTATTAATGGATGGTTCTTAATAAATGCATGTGCTTTCATTTTGCAAAATCTGACATATGATATACATTTTCTTATGTTTCCAATTAAGGGTTTTGTATTATCCATATGGGACTTATACAAATAGGTACAGCAGTGTACGAGTTTTAATTTGACTAACTGTATGTATATTATTTTTTTATCATGCGAACTTAACTCTTTATATCCTGCATTCCTTCGAAATAACAGAAAAAAATACCTAAATGAAAAAAAACTAGCGTTGGCGCGGGTGGGATTCTTAAATCTCTTCGGAGATAATTTCCTTCTCCGAGAGAGAGAAGAATAAGAGAGAAGGAGGAATAAGACATTAATAATTTCGTCAGCATTTTGAACCGTCTCAGTGGAATTTTAATCCTTCCAAGTTTCACTCGGGAGAGTGAAGTGGTTGTGTGAATCGGCCAAGGAAAATTCCCTGTCCCATTCTTCCACAGCCCCTTTACTTTCTACGTATATACGTCTTACGTAACCTTTTCTTCCACCCCCCCCCCCCCTTCTATCGCCCATACGGACATATTGCTCCACACCACACACACACGCACGCCTTACTCACCCCTTTTCCCCTCACCACGTCCCTTTCCAACCCCCATACCATTTCCCTCATGACCCGTTTAGCTTCGAGGGGACCAGTACTTCACCGAACCGAGCTTTGAGTTCCCGTCCTTTTGCCCAATTATCTGGTGGGACCAATCTTGTCTAAAAGCATTGGAATCTGTGCGAGAGAAAGATATATATATATATATATATATAGAGAGAGAGAGAGAGTAGAGACATGCGCTCGCTCACTCCCCCTCCCGTCGAAGGATGCAACCAACTTTACGTCTTCCGTGCTATTTACGTGGGCATTCCAGTTGAATGCACGCATCATATGCCCTTGTGGAGAAACGGCTTTTCGGGATGTTGCGTCGTATTAGGTTTTCCCCTCAAACATTTAATACTACGTAATATTTATATCTGTTAGTTATGTTATGCTTGAAAGCAATATTAATAAATTACCACTCCTGGAAACTGTTTGTGTGACGTTACGTTCGAGGAAAGAAATATTAACAATGATATCTCTTCGATGAAAGAAAAGGGAATTTTGAATTTTTTAGAGAATTTAGCGAAGAGTCTTTATAAATATTTTTTAGTATATTCATATTTTTTCAATTGCCAATATTATTATAAAATATAAAAATAACTTAATAACGATTTTAATTTTATAATACCTACTATTACTCATTCGTGAAAATCGTTGGGATTAATTACAAGTAGAACTAATAATAAGACGAATTAAATTGTACAGGATATATAAACTTATTTTTATTTCCTCGTAAGAACTAATTATTGCAAATTTCATTATGTGATTAAAATTTCATATTGGTAAGCGCTCCAAATTTTTGTAAACCCAGGCAATTTAAGTGTTTAAAAATAAAAACAAACATTTTTCGTGCATTTTTACGGCAATTATTTTCCCCCGTTTTAATGATATTTCTGAAAATCGAGTATTATCTTCGCGATTGTTATGACTCGTGGAAACATCACCGAGGACAACAGTTGGAGACTATTAAAATGTTACGCCTTTAATGGACTAAAGTTAACTTTCAGGAATTCATTAGCTTGAAACGTGAATTGTCAACGCAAGCGGCTATAAAACAGTCACCAGGACATTCCTAGTATTCATGCGAGATGACCGTCGAAAAGCTAGGAAATCGTTAAACAGAGAATGATTTCCTCTAAAAGTTGACTTTATTTTCACATATTGTGTGTGTGCTGAATCAGTTGTTTCGAATGGATGTTAATCGAAAGGTTACATGAAACACTAAATTTACTATTAACTAAATGGCTTGTTGTAAACCATGAAGGTGTGCTGAATCAGTTGTTTCGAATGGATGTTAATCGAAAGGTTACATGAAACACGCGTTCATTGTTATTTCCTAACATCAATCAATTGACTTTTTTCCATTCAAAACATTTTCATTGCCTTTTAATTCTTTGAAATTAATCATGTGACATTAAAACAACTTTTTTCGATGACTTAGAATTGAAACATAAAAAATCACGTTTATTTTTTCTAAACAATCTTAACCTCTTCAGGGATTGTTACTCAGCTATTTCCGCAGAATATTCTCTAGGGAAAGTTCTCTTCTCGTTTATTTATTTGATCTTTAACCTCTCTCCCGAGTTATTTTTCTACGCTACGAACTCCGAGTCAAACTAGAAAATGTAAATATTTATAAGAAAGTCTGACTTGGAAACTTTTAACGTAATTCTTTTTACGGAAAACTTGATTGTATATATAACAAGTTAGAAAAGTGTACAACGTATCACAAATGGGCGCGTTTCGTGCAATGGAGTATTAGAAAGAAATGATATACCTGTACGTAAGGGAAATAGCATTTTAAAGTTCTTTTCTTCATCATAAATAATCCATTTTCTTCCTATTTAATAATATTACATGGACATGTAAGGAAATTAAACGTTTGTTTGTGAGATTGTTTATGTTAGCAACAATTACGAAGTAACCATGCAAGAAAATTTCAGTTCAACTCGAATTAAGACATTCTTGTTTTATTTTCTCAATAACGGCTACTCCTACGATAAAAATGTACAGGAAATAAAATACTCTTCTGTACTAGTTTTATAACTTTTATTTGAAAGATATTTTGATATCACTAATACTTTACGAGATATGACGAAAATTTCATTTTTTGTAACCAGTAAAGTGGTACCCCTGATTGGCGTACGTGATTCATTTATGAGATTTTCTTATTATCTTTGATAGGAAGTCCTTAATAACAAATTTCATGAAAATCCGTTCGGTAGAAGCCGAGAACGAGCATGCGGACGGACGGACGGACGATAATAAGGCGCTCACGCTGGAAGCGAAACGCGCCTAAAACTGAAAACTTTCTGTCACTGTGCACCACCTAATTAATCTTAAAAAGAATTTGTCGCATACCACATCAACTAATCACCCTTATTTCCGTACAGTTTATTTGTTCCGTAATTTCTGTGTCTAAACATTAGGAATCACAAACATTTATACATATACTAGTACCCACATTAAAAAAATTGTAAAGAGTGCCCTAATTGGAAATTTTATACGGCGGGAACGCTAGCTTTTGTTCTTTATTTTATTTCAATATATGCATTGAATTATTAAATGAGAGATGTTTTAAGTTAATATGTTAATTTAACAAAACTTACTAGTAAAACACGTGTAAAATACTGTAAACTGGAACTGCAACTGACACAAGTAACAGATGCAGACATAAAGTCTCATTGGTTCCGATATTCGGACAATACGATTACTTACGAATGTGATCGAACTTAAATTCGCCAACGTAACATTTCAAATCCTTACAGGCGAACACGACCTTTTGGAATATATTATCAACCGGAATATTCTTATCTGTTTTTTAAGAGCGGGAACGTTATGGCTCCATTTTTATATTATGTGGAATGGCGTTCCCATCTGTTTCCGCCCGATTTGAGTATTGATTGTTACCTGCTAAATTAATTATGAAACCCAGAGGTTTATCTCTCAATACTACAATCTATAACAATCAATGACGAGGTATTTGCTGATGATAGTTATCGAAAAACAATAAAATTAACTTATTGCTGCTGTAATATATTTCGAAATCGATAGAATGGTATTCTAGGCAGAAAATCTTCAACTGATTTTATAGATTTTTTTCCCGACAAAATGGAGTCCGACGAATAGATATCATACGCGTATTTATATGAAAAGCCACCACCTTAAACTCAGCTGTTAATATTTAAAATAAATTGATTCATTACGAATTTATTTATAATGTTTCGTGAAAGGAAATAAATCCAAGATCACATGGATTTCCCTCTTCAAAAAGAAAATCAAACGCCATATCTTTTCCGTCAGTTAACAAAAATCAAAAGCTATCCTCATAAAAATTTTATACGTCCATTGAAGAAGATGGAATTGTAATACTCGAATAAGATTGAGTCCATCCATTCGTTTTTTAAACAAACGTAATTTTCAAACGTTCGACCCTTTCTATTTACCATTTCAAACTTATTCTTTTAGTCCAATAACAGAAGGAATCAGCGAATTGGATTTTTCTTTGCCTACCTCAGTCTTCAAATTTGCTCTCTCAATTCGATCAAGCATTCGCCATTTTTGAGTTTATACAAGGCGTGGAGCGATAAATTCATCCACTCGCTTCACTTGGACTTAGTAATAAAATTGTACCAATGAAAGTGAAGAAGATATTATAAGGAGAAGGATATTTTCTACATGTCAGAATTAACAATATTAGTATTAAAAACGAAATTAAATCACCACAAGTAGAGACGCGGTGCCTGATGCAACCTTCCGCTCTCACAATATGCACGTAGGTATTCTAATCCAGGTATTCTCAGATGCGGCCACCGTGGCCGCATGTGGCCACCAGGAAATTTCGGTGCGGCCACCACTAACTTCTCCGTCATACAAGGGGTAATTCGACTCAAACATTCTAGAGCATTTTTGTGAATAAACAGACGGAATGAATAGTCCCTTGTTCAGAATATAGAGATACTAGCAGAATTTCCCGTTGAATTTCAACGGATTTAGTGAAGATACTACAGCACACATACAAACTCTTTAAAATACTTATATAGTAGATACTTTTTAACTTACAATTAGCTTTTCTTAATAATTTTATATAATAATAGCCGTCGTCTGTTGGTTGGCTGTTTGGTTGGTCACGCTATGCAAACGCGAATAACTCGAAAAATAATAATGATAGAAACTCGAAATTTGGTAGGGATGCTTGGCTAACACTTATTCAGAGAATGACAAATTTAAATCGCGAAAAAAATTCCTTGGTTCGTCTCCAAGAGAGGCATTTCCATTTCCCATTACTTAACATGTAGAACGCGATTTTTCGACGTGCAGGCTTTTATTCATTTGGAAATTAAAATTAGAAGAAATTAACAGACGACCTTCGGATTTGAACCATTTTGAAATTTATAAAGTTTCTTATTCCGTTCGTCTTTTTTTCGCCCACAGTTCCAAATATTCCATGTTAAACGTTTAATTTGCATATTTTGTGGAAATCTCACCATTTCAACCTGATGTTTCTATGTCGACCATTATCATTGTTACACCTCAAATTACTATTATTGTATACATCCTTCTGGGAATAAGCGTGCCTTGAGTGCTTCAATACTAGAGAGAGAGGAAGGAAGGGGAGAGATAGGCGTGTTTTGTGGAAAATAAATATATTAACGTAAATATAAAAAATTTTAAGTATCAACAGTGTCATTTTAGAAAAATTGGAAATAAAAAGCATTCTTAAATTAAATTCTTTGTAAACCAAATGTGCTTGCGAATTTATATTGTTATTCCTCAAATTAATTTCGCAACAATGGCCGAAGTTTGGAAACGAATAAAATTAAAATTCAATAAAAATTAAAAGGACATTTAAAACTGTTAACAGGCAATTTTCGAAGAAACAACAGTGGATATTTTAATGAATTGATTTGTTTTTATAAAAGGAATTTTGGTGCTTATTTAATACAGAGTAAGTTCTAAGGCTTATAATCCATTTAAATCTAATAGCAGTGGCTATTATAGTTTAAAGAAAGATCTTTATTTATTCACTTTACAGAATGAATTAATTTTAGGCTAGCATTGCCTATTATAAAAGGAGTTACTTTGGAATTTACGGTATGTAAAGTGGAAGTTGTACTGAATTGACTCAAGTATATTTCATCCAGAAACGTAAATGCGGCCTGTATTTCTTCATTTGTCGCTTTATTCGATGGTTAAAACAGTGCACAATTTTATTCTTGCGATTTTTACATGTTGAATTGAGGAAAATTTAGATTCATTAAACCCGTTGAAATTCAACGGGTACTTATGCTGGTTAATCATATCTGCTTGTAACAATCCGTTTCCGAACGTATTGCATTCAAATATTACGATAATTTTATTTCCTATCATATTACTTTCGCCAAATCCAGCTTCATTTCTTGTGTAATTATGCCTCGCTGAAATATTTACTTTTATGTCTTGTAAGCAAGAAACCCGTGAAAAACAACGTACAGTTTCCATGATTGAACACTGACTCCGGTAAATGTACACCAGATACGTGAGTTTATTTACGTTAATAAACATTATAATGTAGAATATAATGATTTTACTTACAAAAATGTACGATTCCATTATTCAATAGACGAAAGAAGGTTCAATTACTTTCATTACTAAACGCTTCCTGAATAATAATCAGTATCTATTTACGTTGTTATCCATAAACATCGATCGTTTCGTTGCTTAAACAAAAGTGCGAATCGAAGAAAGCTAAACTTTCGTCTATTTATCAGCTTCATTGAAGCTAATTGAATCGGAGGTAACAAAAAATCCACCCCACCAAATTTCGAAACAAATATCGTATATCTGAAAACTTCGACCGTGTAACATGTAAACTTCACAGGAATAAGATAGTATAGAGTTTTATTCGTCGTATAAAGCAAAAACGAAAAAAATCGGTCCATATTTACGTATTTTTATGCTTGAAGGAAGAATACCTTGCAAGCCAATAAATGGATTCATACGTGATATCATATGGAAAAATGTTAATCCCCTATATTGGCAGCACTGATTAATCCCAGTTGACCAAAGAGTACGAAAAATTCACAAAATTTCGAAACAAATAGCGTAGGTAATCCTGAAAACTTCGACCGTGTCACATGTATAGAGTTTTATTCGTCGAATAAAGCAAAAACGAAAAAATCCCATATTTACATATTTTTATGCTTGAAGGAAGAATACCTTGCAAGTCAAGAAATGGATTCATACATGTTATCTTATGGAAAAATGTTAATCCCCTATATTGGCAGCACTGATTAATCCTGGTTGACCAAACCTTGACCATTCACTAAGTTAGGATGTAAGGAATAATCGTACCAAATTTGGTTATTCTAGCTTTTATCGTTTAGGAGGAGTTCCATGAACAAACACACAAACACACGCTTCAAAATATAGTATAGATGATCCAGATGCCTTTCTGTATATATAAAGGAAAGGTTAATTGATTTTAACAGCTGGCCGAGAAAGTCATAACTTATTAGAAAAATGCTATCCATCCATTCATTATTCCTCTCTCTCTCTCACTCTCTCTCTCTTGGGGCGGCAATAACAAGTTTTGTCCTTGAAAAAAAAAACGAATTTTTTACTCACTAAGCTAAAGGGAATGACTGTAGGAAAATCATTCGTAAACGGGCACATCTGAAAGTAGGAAGTGCGTTCGACTTACATTTGCATAGCTCTGTGTTGTTATCTGAGAATTTCGTTTTCATAGTTTTCACTCATTTTATGGTTAATATTTATCAACTTACAAGTGAGTCTGTCTTGTGATAATAATACGATAATAAATGTAATAATAACGTGATAATAAGTGCCAAAATTCAGTTCAATAAATTTCCAGCTACGGCAACCAGGCTTAACCATAGTTGATACTGTTTATATCATTGAGAAATTTCAAAACATGACATTAGACTTTAGTTTACATGTGAAAGATTATTTAATGCACTTCATTTCCTCAAAAGTAATTACCGAAACAAACTGAAGGACAAGCAACTTGAAGCTGCTCTCCGGTTATCTGTAGAAGACGAGTATGGATGAATTTCCGTTTAATAAATTTCTTTGACTATAAGAGGTACAATGTACAGTAATGAGTTATTTTATATTTATAAAAAAAATTTGATCTTACATGAGTTTGAAGACTTATACATTAAAAATTTAAAAAAATACAAGGGCGGCCACGACCATTTTATTCATGAGAACCCGTTCTAATCTTCTGCGGAGAGCCCGTACTTTCAAGTTTCCCCATCATTCCAATAGCAGGCAAATTTGAAATTTCAACGTTCTCAACTTGGAAAATAAGATTGCAATGATGTTATCTCACATCCTTCGAAATACATGTACATATTATATCTTCCTTTTTTCTATTCAATTTCTTACTCCGTTAGACAAAACAGCTTACTACATGCATCGAATAAATAATAATTGGTAACTATAAAACTTTTGAGTAACACGCATGCGCACTTAATGTACAAGATGGACGTCACCAACCTTCCATAATCTAGGACAACCCACTAACCCAAACACCCATATCGTTCATATCGATAACGGCAACATGAATTATCAATATCGTGTATTCCTTCCTTCCGCGTAATATTCTTTCAAGGAACACGATTCTCCGTGTCGCAGATCCATCGAATGCCGGTTTAACGATCGCCGACTGCTCGCTTACAAGATATAAGAGCATTAGTTCAATCTCGCCAATTTGGAGTTTCTCCTCCCCTCCGTCCGCAATCACCCTCGCGGCGTTCCTCGAAGGAGCGTACATGAGGGTCGAGAGGTGAGAGGCAATTTAGCAGCCATCCGTGTACTACTACGTGCACCCGAGGCGAAGTTATCCAGAGTGGAGGAGCTTTCTCAAACTCCTTAGCCATCCCTTTCTTTCTCCGGATTCCCCTCTTCCTCAAAACCAAATAAAAAAATACTAGAAATCGCCTGCGCCGGGCATACCCAGAAAGCTTCCCTTCAATGCCTATTTTCTCCCATTCATGCCTACCCTTGGGTCATCGGCATATGCAAATCTAGTAAATAAACAAAGTCCAAAGGGATCTCTCTCTCTCTCTCTCAAAAGCAAAATAGTATTCCTCCTCAGATCTTGCCTTCTCTCCCCTATACCTCTCTGTTTGTCTGTCTGTACGTTACCTATCTCTCTTTTATCTCCCCTTTACTTATTCCGCCGCTATCTACATGACAAACACCACAGCTGGGAGGTCGCTTAGCGAACTCTCCACGAAGAGGAAGGCCATAAAGTTCGATCCCCGGGACGGAAGGGTGCGAATGGAAATGAAAGCTATCGAATGGGGGAAGAAAGTCGAATTGGGCCCGGGAGTGAGGTGTGAGAGAGAGAGGAATTTCGGCACAAAAGGGTTGGTTGTGGAGCGGATGCAAAATCCATCTCCTCTCCCTCTCTCGATCTTCCTCCTTACAATCTCCCTCCTTCCCTAAAGACTTCTTCTCCTACTCCTCCTCTTTCTCTCCCCTCCTCTTCTAAAACTCCCTCTTTCGCCTCTTCCCTCAATTTACAGAGCAGGGCAACTCTGAAGCATTCGCAAGGAAGGGTGAGAAATCGAATTAAGTCCCGGAGAATTACAGGAGATGGGAAAGGAGGGTGGAGAAGAGAGGATGGAAAGGAGTAGGAGGAGGGGGGTGGGGAGGGAGAGCAGATAGCGAGGGAGTGAGGAAGGTTTTTCTGGGGGAGGGTGGTGTAGCTGGGAATGGTAGTAAGGGGGGAGGGAGAAAGAAAGGGGCGGGGAGAGGAAGTAGATAAGGTTTGAGGATTCTTGGAAGTAGAAGGTACCTCCTGGTAATGGAGGAGAGAGCGTGGGGGTGGTACGGTGGAAGGGGGTGAGGGATAGTAGAGGGGGGGGGGAGGATGTGGGAAGCGTGGGGAACGAATGGGGGAAAGGGAGGTTGATGGGTTTGATGGCGTAGAGGAGGCTAGGTTGAAGGCGCAACGCTCGTCGCAGTAAGGAAAGCGAACAGAATAGGGAAATGCGAAGTGTGGAGAGAGAGAGAGTGGATGGTAGGACAATGAGATGAGAGGAAGAGGCACACTAAGTGGAAGAGAGAATGGAAGCTTCAACACAATTCGATGCTCTTCTTCCGCGGCATTTTGGGGTAAATTAATATATATATATATATATATATATATATATATATATAACAGGCAACTAGGTATTGAAGAAAACCCAGTTAGCATTTACCAGAAGGAGAGCTACTGGGGTGTCAGAGAGACACAATTATAGACGAGTTGTGTCCCTCTTGTGCTGACGAAGGAATCAACCCAAAAGCTCCATCATCTACGTACGTCTATAAATGTCTCTCTCCGACACCCCAGCGGCTCTCCTTCTGGTGAGTGCTCACTGGGTTTCCATCAACACCTAGCTGCCCTCGATATCCTTATTTACCTTTCCTCTTCCACAAGTACTTATATATATATATATTAGTTTATGTTTATTTATTTATATAAAAGCTCTCTTACGATGGCGGGATTTCTCTCTCTTCACTATCGTCTTGAGAGAGGGAACAGAAAGAAGAAAGTTGTAATCTAATATCTTTTGAGAGGCAAGCGTCGTATGCGCCTTTTAGAATTCCCTCGTTTTTGGCGATAGAGATAAGAGAGAGTCGCATCGATTCGGATATACATAGGTTTCCAAGGGATAATTGAAATTGAGCATTTAAAGGATAGAAAAATAAATATCGAGGAAAAAGGCAACAGGGCCGTTTGAATATGTCCCAGAGAATGGGAGGAAAAGAATCGGAGTAACGTATTAGACGGTAGAGCTTCATTGAATTGGATTTCAATTCAGTAAGGATTGAAATGGATGCATCATATTTTGTAGCACGCGATTTATTCTGTAGCTTCCTTTTGAAATTCTTTAAAAATACTGTTTAGTCAATGAGTGGGGGTATCTTTTCTTCTTTTGATTTGAGCTTTTACATGTACTTTAGATTAATATTTTGATGGATATACTGTAGAATAACTTCTTTACTTATGTGACATTTATGCAAAATTCTCAGCAGTTATCGCCCATAATCGCTCAAATGCCATAATAAATAGATATTTATGAAAATATCAATCCCGTCGACAAATATTTCTTTATCAAAAGGTATTCATTTGAAACTTCTTCAATGATGTTTAACATTTTTTAAATTAAATAATTGTTTTCTTCTATTCAGAATTATTTTTCTACTATAATTAATGGAGAATTTTTCTTAGGGTAACTATTAAATGTCAATTTCAGAAGGCGTAAGATGGAATCGAAATAAGAAACTGATGAGTAAATGCCAGTTAAGTGATTATCGCTTCGTTCTAAACATACATACACACGTAATTCAAAACGATAAACTTAATATTAGCTGAATCTCTTTCCGTTAGGGATAATTTTTCCCAAATACGCTATAAAAAAAACTGAACTCCACATAAACACAAAACCTCGCGTTTACTGATCGGCATAAGTCCCAATAAAAAGATATATTTTCAGCATATTATGACGTCGTTTGCGCAGTTTCGACCCAAGTAGCCTGACACTTTTTTTATCGTCGCCGATAAAAATGGCTATACAAGTCCTCTGACTAAGGGTAAAGAGAGAGAAAGAGGGTGAAAGACTAAGAGGGAGAAAGAGAGAGGTCTTCCGCCGTAAAAACATCACGACATTCTTTAAGGGCGGGAAGTTATATTTCCATCTGTCTTATCGACGAAAACAAAAAGGAACACATGCAGCAAAAACAATGAGAACGGAGGGAGAGAGAAAACTTGAGGGAAGAGAAAGAAAAGGAAGGGGGAAGAGGGTACGGTTATTGTCAATCCAGGAATCGTTCAACCTCCAACCTAAAAGTGAGCCGTAAAAAAATAGCGGGAACAGGAGGAGGAGAGAGTGAGAGAGAGAAGAAAAAACAAACCACGTCCGTTTTTTTCCCTGTCTTTTTTCCGTCGCGATAAGAAAATACAAAAGACCGAACATCCGGGAGGAAGAAAATTAAAATCGTTCCGTGCACGGGGAAGCAGTGGGAGGGAGTAAATCGGAGATACGGTGGCGGTAAAGGAAAGATCATTAAGTTTTAGAGCAAGGAAATGTATGTGGGAATAAGGGATATATTGAGAGTATAGGGAAGATACAAATACAAACTGTACGAGGATGAGGAAAAGGGGAGAGTGAGAGAGAGAGAGGCTGAGGAGGAGAGGAGACAGATAGGGGGAGAGAGGGAGAAGATTGAGAGAGAGGAAATGCGAGGAATAGATAGATTAATATATGTTTTTATTTTGGCGAGGTTAAGACTTGTTAGATTCCTCTTACACATAAACGCACTCCCCAAATATTTTATTAGTAACCAGAGTGCAGAGTGTTAATAAATATTTACACATGGCTGTGGAATAGAATTTTTTAAACTTTTAAATGGGCAATAAAAACAAATATAAAAACGTAAAGTTGAAAGAGTGAATGATTTTGTATACTTAAGTAGAAAAAGCGAAGGAATTAAAAAATATTATCATCTTTAGTCAATATTCACTTGCAGGAAAACACCCACAAGAAATGGGCTGTAAAAAACCTGCAAAAATAATGAATAAAATAACAAAGGGAACATTGCATATAATGGCTTGTACGATACAATGCACATAGTCATGATACATATACCCAGCGACGCACAAGGTAAATTATATCAGAGAATGCCTATATAAAAAACTGCACGTTCTAAATATAACTACATACAACTTACATGCATACACATTTATGTGAACGTATGCTTACATTCGTATGCGCATAAATGCAAGAATTTGCATGTGTGTGTGTATATATATGTGTGTGTGTGTGTGCGCGCTGACGAAGGGATCATCCAGAAAGCTCCAATAACTTCTACAAATGTGTCTCTCCAACACCCCAGCGGCTCTCCTTCCGGTAAGTGCTCACTGGGTTTCCTTCAACATCTAGTTGCCCTAAATATCCTCATTTACCTTTCCTCTTCCGTAGTATGTATGTGTGTGTATATATATATATATGTGTGTGTGTGTAATTCAATAGTCTCAAATATATTAAAGAGAAAATATTACAGTTTTTAATACATTGTGACTTATGTCAGTTAGAGAGAAAGAGAGTAAAAGGGAGGAGAGAGTAAAAGAGAGGTATTGAGATGGGTAGCGAGACAGGGTGAGGGAGGGGTGGAGGAAAGAAAGCAATCAAGGGACACGTCCCAAAACGAAACGATAAAAAAAAGCGAGAAAGAATAAGCATGAGGGGGAGGGAGAGAGGAAGGGGAGGTGGGTGGAGTGGAAATGGCACCACTGGTTGGTTTCCTCAAGGGGATAAAAACGTGGTCAGAGAGTGGTTTTAGATGAAGAAAAAGGAAATGGAAGCGAAGGAGGTGCGAGAGGGAAAAATGTACAAGAAATAAGGAGCGCCTTTCGGATGAAGTGTCTGGATGAATAAATGGTGGTAAGAGATGGAGAGGGCGGGACCACAGAAAGAGGAAGATGTTGAAAAAGAATGAGGAATAATATCTACGCAAAAATTATGAATTTCCGTGCAAAAAATTATGTACATACACACAATCACATATACAGTCGAACTTCTATAAGACGAACGCCTATAACTCGAAGTGATTTCATTTTACAGGGCAAAATATTTTTGTTATTTTCTTCTATAACTCGAATTTTATATAAGCCGAATATATTTTTCTTTCCCGTGAGCTTCGACTTATAGAAGTTCCGCTGTATATATACACAACAAGTACATGACTGATTCGCCAGAAAATAAACAGACAAACAAATCTATAAATACATACACATACATGCGTACGTACAGAGATAAATACGTATATATGTAGACATATGTAGTACATATTTTTTGTTTGCATAACACGCGAATGCAATGATTCGCCGGAAAACAAGCAAACAAACAAATCCATACACACGCGTTCATACTTACGCATATAGATAAATACATACACACGTAGGCATGCGTATATAAGTGTTTGTTTGCATAATACGCGAGTGAATCGAAACTTATGCGTTGTGAGAGAGAAAGAAAGGAAGAGAGTCGACACGAGGGAGAATAGGGATGTGGAAGGATATTGCAGCCACGGTTTGGGGGGTTTTGGGAGGGAAGGTTATGATGAAAGACGGTGCAGGTGATATAAGGAGAGCGTGGCTTTTCAGGAGGAGGATAGAGAGCGAGTGAGAGGGAGGAGTAAGGAGTAGGGGGGAGAGCATCCGGCCGCCGGAAAAAACATGGAAACAGTTACTGCGGGTTTCCGTGTTCCCTCAATAAACGTCGCAATTGGATATGGGCGGAGAGGGAGGGTTTAGAAGATGGCCGTAAAAAGGGTGGGTCTGAAAGGGGGAAGGCAAGTGAGGAGGGGAGAAATTTGGAAGGAAACGCCGTGTGTGTGGGGGAGAGAGAGAGGGGTTGAAAAGTCCGGGCATCAAAAAGGGGGTGGTGCTTGGGAGGGGGAGTGTAATAAATTTCTTACGCCCGGTGGAAACGAGGATGCAGGAGGGAGTTTCTCCGCGAAGATGATGCGGTCCGTTATCGCAGTGGAGACGTATTGCTCTTCCCTTTGTTAAGCTGAGGGCACTTCTCGTCTTCATTGTCGGGTGACTTTTGTGTGCGAGTGTTTTTTGTTCCTCTCCTTGTCTTCGTTGTTTTGACGAGGCAAATGAGAATGGAGGGTGGTTTTGCTCGAAGAATGTTTGTTTATTCGGTTTATGCTTGGATTTTAAATGTGGACATTCATTCGTGTAATTACGTCCCATTGTGTGCTGCTTCTTATAGCTGCTCTAATTTGTATCTTTGTTTTTTAAGAGATCATTTTTAATACCATAAACATCATGATGAGGCAAAAAACGAGTAAGATATTAAAAGATCAAGAAGAGCACCAATCTGTAATTTATTTCAATTTAATTATTTGAGCGAGTCAGTTGCAATTGCAAACTAATCATAATGTCGAAATTTTCTAGCAAATATCAATTAATTCTAGAAAATTTCCATATCCTATATTAATCTAATACAAGATATATGCATTAATAATCTCGCCGAATAGTAGCTATTCTCAGCATTCCTTACTCTATAAAAATTTCTTGGCGTACAACGATTTCGCCACGCATTTTCTGGGGAAAGCTTCCCATTTTAAGCAAACGTCTAGGGCTATATTTCTCAAAACTCTTACTTCAGAAATATAAACCAGTAGGTCATTAAAAGTTTAGCTCCTTATGAGGATATAATCATTTTAGCTCTAATAAATTTATTTGTTTATAGGCCCGAAAATAGGACCACGCCATAGAATTTTCTTCTCGAAGCATTAAATTACTCTATATAACTCATTAAACTGTTGCTATTTCCCTTCCTATTTTTTATATTGGTGTTCTTTGAGGTTGTTTATTAGCTTTTGATATAAAAATTCATTTTTTATCGAATAGGCATCTCCTCTACCTCAGCACATTGCTATTTGTTTCTTAAGCATATAGTTTGTTTTAAATGTAGTTATGCCACCCTGACCCAATTCTTCCTCTTCTTCTTACTATTTAATGCTCTTACCATCTTTGGTTGACTTTGAGTAGTGCTTAAGCTTAGCATTTAGCCTCATATATTTTTCACTCATCTCGTGGCGATTCAACACGGTTTAGAAATGGATATAATAATAATCCGAGCCCCACACTGAAACAGTGAGTCACAAGATCCGAGGCTATAAGACCGTATAAAATATACCTGCGGGCTTCATCTTAGATCCACCCCTTTTAAAGGGACGTCTCTACGCTTGGTGACTTAAGTAATTAACGTAGCAATCCTCTTTGAGCCGCGCCCATGAAAAACAAACGACGTTAACGGCGAACACGTGGGACTTAAATGGTGTTTGCCACGCAATAAAATAGGGCAAATTCATTAGAATAAATTCGGGTGGCGCCGCTTTATAGACTCGTGGAACCCATTATATGATGGCGTGCCTACCGAAATAGATTCTCGAGGCACGCGCTATCCCCTCCCTTCAAAATCTCTCCGATACCTCCTCCCCTTTTCCTAATACATTTCCTAAGCGTCGACCGTAAATTAAAAACCACGCGGAATAAAGTCACCCTTTCCGCTAAATAAAAGATATCCATCGCGTGAAGACGAGCAACTTTTCCCCAACGTTCGAAAATTAAGCTGGGGGAAAAAATCGTACGAACTTTTAAGCAGGAGAGCGCGCGTAAAAAATTAAACGCGAAACGTAAAAACTTTCAAATTCTCATATTTTGTTCCGAAACGAAATAAAACTCCCTCTCTCGGGAAAGAAAAAAGAAACGCCAGCTTTCTTTCGCTCCCAATCCCTCGGCGAGGTGGCGAAATTCGTAAGATGGCCCTACCGCGGAATAATGGCGACATGAAGCTCAGTGGATGAGACCAGTATTACAACAGAGCGAGGGAGGTCTTGACAGGAGGAGGATAAATAGGAGTAAGAGAGAGAGAAAGTGAAGGGAAAATTAACGGCCTTTCAGGGATAAGGAGAGAGAAAGACGGGAGTGAAAGATGGGAGAGAGAGAGAGAGGAGCAGAGAGGTAGAAGGGGACGACTAGACTAGTAGAAGTGAGAAATTTACGGAAGAAAAGGACACGGAGAGTAAGGAATGGTAAAGGGATTGAAGGAGCTCCATCCTAGCTCTTGAATCGGTAGTAAATCTGGAGCAAGGAAGAACTTCTGCTGGGGAAGGAAGAGGAAGGGGCTTTAAGGTCAGGGTAGATAAGCGAGAAAGCTCACTCGAGACGCGTGGAAGGACCGATCCGAAAGCTATAGTAGCCTCATAAGAGGTAGTGTAAGAGGAAGGACTTTCTTTCCCTTGCCCAAGGGTGGAAATGGGTTTACGCTACTTGTTATACGCTCCGAATTTTAGCACTGAGTCGACACTATCTTGTACGAACTGCTGATACGCTAGTGAAAGATGAGAAGAAAAAAGGTGACGGCGTTTGCTCTTTTTCTTTAATAATAACCCAGCAGGAAAAACAATACCTCTCCCCTTTCTATACATATCAAAGGAATTGCCGCAGATACAATCCTACGGGACCCGTGTGAGATAGGCGTTATTCGCGATATAGATAAATACAACGAAAGGGACGCATTTCCTGAAACGTCGATATGACAGGCAAGTAGGGGTCAGGGGTTTAATATATGAGCTTATATGGGAATCTCTGGAAAAACGGCGTGAAAAGTCCAGGTTTCGTCTATTGGAGTGATTTAAATAGGTAGAACAAAAAGATTAGATTAGGTAGGACGCCACGACCACGCTGACAAGAAACTAGAAAATGATTGTAGGACGGATTTTTTCCTCAGAAAATAAGAGAGCATAACAGGAGAATAACATGACAGATCGATGATATTCTCTCCCTGTCACACGCCTATTGCGGCGACTATCAAGGTATTTATTCATATTCATATCAATCAATCTCATTGTTGGAAACGGTAATTATTTCGTATTAAGCAGCGATGGACATAGATACGTAAAAAATCCCCGCGGAAAGTAGGCATACGGCTTTTACTCGCGTATACCACAATTTCCATCCCTCCCCTTGCTCGCTCTCCGGATGATGCTCATTAAAGACGATTTTATTCGGAAAGCGTTTTTAGAAATCATAAATTGCTCTTCTTTCTCTCTCTCCCTTCCGAGTCTACGGACGTATTCCTATTTCTCCCACATTTTTTTCCCGCAAGTCACGAGAAACCATACATCATACGGCCGATTTCGATGTACGAGATGGATGCCAACCTCCCCCAACATTCCCAGCTATACTTTTCGTAACGGGGAGGGGTGAATCTCATGAATTGAATGCGGCAAATGAAGGAAAGGAGCATTATGGGATCAGACGTCTCCTTATAGCGGAGGAATGCCCTTCCCCCCACAGAGTCGAGTTTTGCGGTTGATCTCGAAACGGGAGAAATCCATTAATAAGGCGAAAGATTTCTTTTCTGGTGCATCGGGGCGGAAAGGTTCTCGCGTCTGGAGTTTTTTTTTATATTCCGTTAACGTCTTCTGCGAAGAGGAACGATGGCACGATATGTGAAAAAACACAAAGAAAACAAAAACAGTACTCGAAACTGCTACTGTACTTACTTAGAAAGTCTTTGAGGGTAAGTACATAAACCCAAGCGTGGCGCATTTTATGGAAAATTGGGAAAGGCATTTTGGTAATGATTAGAAATTTTGATCACTTCGGCATTCTCTTCGTGCAGCTTTCGGTCCCTTTAATCTCTTGCTCACCCTCTCACTCCAGTGAATAAGACCACGGGATAAATTTCCTTCCTCACGCATACGTGAAGTTTCAAGAAGGTATTAGCCTATCTTAAAGGTATAGCGCCAAGGGACCAAACGATCTTACGTTGCTTACGGAGGAAGCAGTTCTGTAACTATCAACATAAGCGCTCCGTTTGTGAGCAAAGTAAGAAGATTAAATGGAAAATACACCGACGCAGGAACTCAGAATCAATCCCAAAGTGTCAAATTTTCTCAGATTACTCTATTGTACTAGAACAGACTTTTTCTAATCGATTATAATGAATGCTACCTAAATGTCTTCTCTTTTAACGGCAAAAAGTAAGTTTAAAAATTTGATATCGTATTTTTAAAAGACGTGTATTGATAATAATATTAATACAAGAGATTCGTTTAAAACCAGACGTCATGTATGTTTAATTAAAATGTAAATAAATATTCACAAATGACTTATTTTTTGTTAAAACTCAAACTAGATAACGAAAATTAATAATGAGATATCGCTCATTGTCAGTTAAAGAAGACCTTTATACTCCTACAATTATAATGTTTTTTATCGAAGACCTCATTGAAATATGATAAAATTGCGTATTACATTTTGGATAGTTTTCCTACATCCTTGGAGTATCTGCCTAAAATAAGAAACGAGATACAAATAACAGTATGGAAAATAGTACGAAGTTCCATGGTAAATCTAAAGAGGCACATATGACGCCGCCCCGCGAAGGCGATTTGCGTGAGGAAGAAGCGTCATCTCGAGACAAGCGAATAATCGAACGACAGAAGACGGAGAAAGGAAAATGGTTGACGGTAAATGGAACAAGAATAAGCATAGTAATTGGTTAATTGACAGCAGGAAGAGGCGAGGAAGAGGGTGACTCACACCAAGATGGCGAAGAGCGAAGGAGACAAGAGGGACGCCCTCCCTTCATTTCAGGAGCGACGACGCTGCCGCAAACTCGCTCTCTCTTTCAAGATGGCAGCACCTACTAGATGTTAATGGCAATTACGTCCAGCCTCTAGATGGAGAGGGAGGGAGAGAGAGTGAGAGAGAGACAGAAGAGGGTGGGAGAGAAATATATCCGTACTTAAAAAAAAGATAAACCAAAAAAGAAATTACTCGAAACTGCTCTTATCCCGGAGGTTTTTTTTCGACGAGAATGTTAAAAAAATGCAGGAACCGAAAGAAAGCTATAGTTCACGGAATAGTAACGGATGCGGAGGGTGGGGAAGAGTTGCAAGATGAAGGGAAATTCCCAGGGAAGGAGTGATGTAAGACTTTGGAGAACAAGAGAGGAAGGGAGAGAGGGGGAGGACTCGTTATGAGAGAGCAAATACTGGCGCCCGATGGGAAGTAAAAGTCTCATGGAGATTGATAACCTAGGGCCGAGAATGATATTTGTGAAGCAAGTCGAAGAAAGACAAAGTGTCTTAACAATCGACGGGAGAAAGAGGGAGATAGGAAACAGAAGTTACTTGAATTTCAAGCCAACTCGGCGGAGTAAGAAAGCGGCATAGATTGTCTATTGAGGTTAGAAGTCCGAATGTCCAGGTAACGACTGCAAATTAACGTGAGTTGTTATGAAAATTTCTACAAATATAGCATTTTCGCGGTGTTGAGTTTTTAATACGACGATACCGATGATTTAGCCTCATTATTTTTCATGGTATATCGAAAATCAGGGCCTTAACGAAAATACACCAAATTTTGTTATTGAAGAAACTTTAGAGTGATGGAAATGGGCTCTCTCGGCTATTCGAAACGTACAATCTCAAGCAACTGTAATCAATTATTTTTAAAAAATAGACGGATAAAAGCTTCTTACCATTACGAATCGAAAATATAGCTACAAGCTATCGATTCCTTACATTAAAAGAAGTGGTAGATGGTGAAATTTGTGGGCCATGGGCCAACATTATCTGGGGGAACTGCTAAAAATGTTGCTTAAAATAACTTCGTAGAGCTACTAGTTTATTAAATGTTCACCTCCGGTTTTGCTACGTTAGAGCATACTCAGCTGTATGGTGAGTTGTGATAATTTAATGACAAGTGGTTCTACAAAGTTACGCCTAAACATTGTAGACTAAAATGGTACATTAGACATATGAAACAAAATGCAGGAAGTAATTATTATGAAGAGTCGGCTCTTTACCTATTTTGTATTTTTTATCTGTTTAACAAATTTTTATTTTTAATATTTTGATGAAATCGGGGCTCATAGACACGTGGGGCCAAAGGCCGAAACCCTGTACAAGGGCGGATTCGTACGGATAGATGTAAGATACCTGAGGGGGAGGGGGGGGGGGGGGGTAATGGAGGTAATCACCTCTAAGAAATTTTCAAATGTACAAAAGATGAAGAAATTTTTAAAAATATCTTTCATAAGACATTTGAATGATTTCGACATTTCTCGCATGCTATACTGGCAACATTCTCGCAGGTTGCCAACTTTTGATACAACGTGACGGTTATATTTCGTACGCCATTACACTCCCCTCCTAAACTTGAAGGCTGGACACGCCCTTGGAATCTCATACCACATAAAAGAAAATAAAACGTTGTTTGAAATCGTACGGATAGATGTAAGATACCTGAGAAATTTGCAGCCAAAATCCTAGTTAAATATTTGCGCCAAATTTTCCTATAGTTGAATTTCATAATATATGCCAAAACTTAAACGATGCGGTAAAATTTTCCGGGTAAATGAAAATACTCAACTTGCTATCAGTGTGAGCTGTAATAAAGTCCACCGCGACAAATAACATTAAATTCACCTCATACCTTCCCAACCACCCCAGTTGACCAAAGAGAGAGAGGGAGGATGGGGGGGAAGGGGAAGAAAGATCCGAAGCCACTCCACGACGTTTACTCGGAAGGATATGAGATATTTTTAACGCGAAAGAATGGCGAACATAAAAAAAACCCTCCTGTTGGAACTCAACAGTTATGAAAAATGGCTCGACTGACGAGAGAAATGGGTAAAGTGAGAGGTAAGGGAAGCGTGGCATGGACGAAAGCGAAGAAGAAAATGAGTGGAGAGAAAGGGAGGTAATGGAAAGGGGTGGGTAGAAGAGGGAAACACGAAAGACGTGGGTGGAGGAATGAAGAAGAATTAGGACAGGGGAGTTGAGAGAGAGAGAGAGATATATATATAGAGAGAGAAAGGAGGTGAGATGGAAATGAAGAGGGTGCGGGAGGGAGCAATAGGGGGATGATTAATAGCCGAGCGAGGGGAGTGGAGGGAACGGAAGGGCGTGGGTGGAATAGTACGTCGTGGAAATGGTGGGAAGAACCCGACATAGGAAGGGGGAAATAGCGCATGGCATCTTTTTTTTTTCTTTCTTTGGGAGGGGGGTAGGGCAGTCTGGTGCGTACCGATCTGAAGGCCGATGTCTCCATCGATTTCCTCACGTCATGAAGCAATTATCGCTGGGATATCGTCGGTACGGCGCTGAGGCGAATAAATTCAGAGCGGAAAATTACGTCCGCGCTATAAAATGGGTATTATAAAAGTCGTACAGCCGTCGTTTGAATAAAAAAAAAGAACACGTTCGGGGATATTTACCGATAAAATTTTTTAATCTTTTACGATTCGCGACTGAAAAGTTCCATTCATGTGGTACTGGCTGGATAAAACGCATTTCTTTCGTAGCAATTTGTTCGCTAATGAGATACGTTTAGCATTTCCATTTAATCTCTTCAATACGATCCGAAACGTTTGAAAATATAAAACTCGGCGTATTATTTATTCACGGCTAATAAGTCACAAACGAGCATTGATTTATATTGATTAAAATGACAACATAATAGGTTCGCTCACGATGGTTTAGCTGATGCGTTCTTCGTTGCAACACGTACTTAAATACGATTAAGTCGACAAACGTTTAACTCGTTTCAAAAGACATGGCGCTACATGATGGAGTATTATTCGTAAAAATATCATACGTCAACATTGCGGAGGCTGTTAATCTAAACATACAAAGCCGATCCATTAATATATACTGGATGGCGCACCGTCGAATTTCTTTGTTACATTAAATCATTCATATCCTCCAAGGAATATATAAAGATATTTTTCTCTTTTGGAAAGATGGGCTTTTTATCTCGAAGGAAATTTACATTCATATTCTTTCCTGATGACCCTTCAAAGCGACGAGAACGACGCCATAATGACATTTCATCCCTTTCGAATTCCCAACACACATACACAAGAGATTCGAAGGAGTTATGGAGGTTCCAGGAACCGAGAAAAGGGGTAGGCAACAACAGGGAGATGAAAATGGGCGATAACGCACCTCCTTTATGCTCAAACGACAGTGAAAAACCAATGGAGATAAGAATATATAATTCAGGTTTATGTTATGTTTGTGTGAAGAAAATATTAATGAAGTCGTAATGTTTTCCATGAACTTGGATAAAATTCGCATTTGTTAAACTCGGTAATATTTTTTTTTCGCTATGAAGATTTCTCCCGTTTACGTATGTACTTGAAGATCTGAGGATAATTTGGAATTTGATCAAACGGTATATGCGCAAATTTAGCTTATTTTATATATGGTTATACCGCCACATATTCGACAAGTACGGCCTCAATGCGAAAACGTACGGTCAAAATTTCAAATTTCTCTTTTATACCTTCTGATTGTGAGATATAAGAAAAATCAATTCGACGCTGTAAGTTTCACGAAATTCAAATCTAAAGGAAAATAAATGGAGTCATAGATCACATACACCCTGCAAATTTCATTCTTATATCTCTTACCGTTTTCTATTTTACTTTAATCGATTGCACAGACAGGCAGGGTAAAAACATAAGCTCGTATATGAAATAAAACGCGTTATAAAGCATATTCCAAGCTATATTAACCCCCTATTTCGGCGTATGAAGGATACTGTAAGTCTGCGTCTGAAACCAGCATTAAAATTTGGTCTCGAAGCTTGATTATGGCCAAGTTGTTTTACCCCCTCATCGTGCGTGGGAGGAACGCATTAGAAGACAGAGAGGGGAGAAAGTGAAAGGAATGATAGTGAGAAGAGAGTGAGGAGGAAAAAGGGGCGTCGGAGAGCATGAAAAAGGCGTCATTTTCGGGGTAGGAAGGGACGAGGCGAGTGGGAAAAGTTGATTAATGGACGAAAGGGGTAGGAAGGTGGATTTTCATATTGATATACGCTTAATTTGGAGGATCTTTCAAAATGTTTGGAGGACCGGCGTGAAAGCGGGGAGGGGAGGTGGAGATTCCCAGCGGAAATTCAAATAAAATGACACGCAAGTCGATGTTAACACGTGAAAGAGGAAATGGAACGCGGGATAAAAGGCAAGCGGTGGGAAGAGATCCGAAGGGAGAAAATGAGAGGGGCGGAGGAAGAATCGTAAGGAATTAAGGACGAAATGAAATCATTATTTACGTATTGAGATCGACACAATGATTCTTAATTCCATGAACAAAATGGAGATACCCTTCAGGAGAACGACGCTCTCCGCTATCGGGAATAAAATGCCGGAGACACGAAAGAAAATACGCGAAATATAAAACTGTCACGTAGTTGTTACCGAGCAGCGGAAATAATAATGCGGTGAATTTTCAACACAAATAAATTATCGAGAAATTTTCCAATCATATAAGTTCAAAAAATTCCGATCAAGTAACAGCTAGTTTCTAGCTGCAACAATACTATGCAATACATACTCTTTATTTAAACTGACATGTACCATTCGATGTTTTTAACGATATTTAAGAGGGAATGCAAGACCTTCATCGAAACTTAGATAACTCATAGCTTCGACGTAGAGTCAAAACCAAGAAAATAAACCGCTAAATTTGGAATTGGTCAGTTTTCTTTCATAATGATATAACTCTTTAACAAAGAAGTGAAAATGTAGAAAATCTTTCAACAGCAGAAATGATGGATCCCAAAACCGAAATAAGGAGCCAAACTTAGGGTTGTGATACAACTGATTATGAAGACATCTCCAATAGCTTATTTCTTAGAACTAATTGTAAGATGTAGAAAATTCTGCGACTATCAATTGGAATTACAAAAAATTAGTTTTAAAAGTAGTATTTAAAAAAAATTTAAATACTTGGTGTAAAAACATCTCAATTTTTATGATTAATTATTTGTACTAATACAAGTACAGTGGAACTTCTATAAGTCGAACCCAGGGCCGGCTTGAAGGCGGTGCCAACGGCGCCCAGCACCGGACCCCGCGCCTAGCAATGCCGTTTAAAATAATTATTGTATTAATATTAATTATTGTCTAGAAAAGTCGACCGTATGATTGTTGCACGACAGTAGTGATTGATACAGAAGGCGAGGATAAGCGAAAGAATGTGCGATAACTTAAGACGGTTCGTGAAGAAACAATCGAATGGCGATCGGGCGATGACCGCGAACCATTGGGTGCCAGTGAGTGTGGAATAACTTAAAATTATTAAAAAAAACTATTTAAGATCGTTTTTAAGTCTAGAGCTGTGCTCTTCATTATCATTGTTATCTATAGAACACGATTTTGCAAACAAACTATCACACGATGATGTAATTTATAAATTTGTTGCTAAAAGAGCAAGAAAACTGCAATAAAGAATTTTTTTTTATTTTTGGTCAATATATTTTTCAATTATTTTGAATATTTTTTCAACTGCTGAAAGCCAAATGTCTAGGTAGGCATTGATTAGTGAATAATGAACTTAGGAAGGCAAAAAATATTGATGAGGCCCCGCACTCTCATTTTGCACTGGGCCCTGGTCGAACCTCAAAGAAAACAAAAAAATAATCGAATTATAGAAAATAAATAACGTGAAAAAGATTTTGTTCTGTAAAATGAATTTACTTTGAGTTATAGATGTTCGACTGATAGAAGTTCGACTGTATAAGACAGGGTATGTAACTTTTTGTGGTCTAAGGCAGCAGTATTCAACCTGGGGTATGCGAAGACATTCCAAGGGTCAGGGCCATTTTATCCATTAGGCACAATAGGCCTAGGGCCTACGAGCCTTTCAAGGGCCTACAAAAATGTTTGATGCTTGAATAAGTGTTGAAGTATTGTTGAAATAATTTCAAAAGCAAAATTATAAAAATGCTTTCGAATATCTTTAATTGCAAAAAATTAGATTTAACGTGGGTGCATTTTAATATATTTGATATGACGTAGAGTTGAGCCTTCGAATGCAAGAGTGCATAGGGCCTACGAAGGTCTTAAAACAGCCCTGCCAAGGGGTACATGGGTGCAGAGAGTTTAGAGGTTAAAATTTTTATGATTTACGTGAAAAAAATGAATACTACCTATAACTACGTATCCCATATAACTAATAATATTTTGGGTTCTAACTTTAAATTATACCAGGGGATACATAGTCATTCAAAAATCCTCTAGGGCAGTGATGGCAAACCTACTGTCTGCGTGCCAATATTACTAAAATTGTCGAATCTTTTCCGCCTTGCGTGCCACAAAAAGTTCTTGATTTTTTTGCGTGCCACTAAATGAAACTCGTGAGCAAGACATAAGATTGTAACCATAAAACTAATGTTTACGATAGTCGACTAAATAACACAAATGTTTTTGCGGCGTTAAATAAGTACGATAAATGCTTTGATTGGTTTTTGCCTTTCGTTGGCGTTCCAACCAAAATTGTCTTGTGTGCCATAGGTTCACCATCACTGCTCTAGGAGGTACATTAGCCTTGAATATCACTGGTCTAAGGAATATATAATTAAAATTAAATTGAAAATTTCTGCTAAAGCAGGGGCACTCTAGCATTAAAATCAATCTATGCCCATGGATGAAAATTATAAAGTATTTATGCTTTATCTTATATTTAAATGTTAATAGTAATAAAACAATATGAATTAGTATAATTTAAATTAAACATGTATTAAGTAAGATCCTTTTATTAAATTATTACATTGTATAGCTTAACAGTAGCAAGAAAACCTACTAAACGATATTTTCACAAGGAACTTTGAGGAACTTGCTCAATTGTATTATAGTAACTAACTCAACAGTTCTGAAATAAAAATGTTTAAATCCTTTGTATCTGAATACATTTTTGAAATTAATTATAAAATGTTCATACTGAAGGAATTGGTGCATATGTGCATTGTGGCTACTGGCACATACAAAAGTTATATATTTGCAAAACAATTAACATTTAAGGTACATTTTTAATGCAATGTGTACAATAACATTTAAGATCTGGCTGATGATTGATCAGCATGATACGTAGCATGTGCACAAGTACATTCCATCGCATTTTAAAATAAAGTATGACTTAGCACAATGTTTTCTGTGAAGTTCATTTTGAAAAAAATATGTATATAATCAATTTCTCTTTATGCAATAATTATAAGTCTGAATAGTTTCACTGAGGAATACTGAAGTTTCTTCAGATCTACATCAGACACAACCAAATAAGCCATGGCACCACTTGCATTTTAGGAAAAAAGCAACCAAAGTTCTACTCAGCATAGCAGTTAATTGAATAACATTATAATTTAAAAATATCAAATGAGATGTAACGTAAAGGTAAAGCAAATAATCATAATATCAATACACCAAAGCATGAATACCATGGATACAGTCTCAAATAATAATAATTCAAGACAAAATTAAAAAGGAAAGACCCATTATAAGATAAATGGAAGGACAAAGGCATTGTCCACTAAAATGTAATGTATATTATCATAGAGTTTGGAAGGATTACAGACTGATCTACTTAGAAGACACAAAAACACGATATAGAAAACAGAGGAGATTTATAAAAAGATCTAAGAGAAACTTGGAAGATTGCTTTGGAATACCATCAAAAGAAATGGCTGGAGATAATATCCCAAACGATGAGACAAAGTAGCATTCTCCCATTCCTAAAATGGATTTATTGCATGGCTTTACACCCGATCACACCTTTTTACAAAATATCCTAAAGTATTAAAAAATTGTTGCTAAATGCAATGGTTAGTTTATATTAATGGACATGTTCTCAAAACTAGACATCAGCGTACAAGTTTTTAAAAAACTTTATTTAAGAGGGACTATTCTTTCAGTCCATGGATGTGCACTGTCTATCCTTATACCAAAGTTTGCAGTCTCATGTCTTTTAAGGAATAAAATAATTTACTAGCACAACATAGTCAAATTATCAATAGAACTGCAGATGACAGAATACATCTTTGTCTAAGCACCAACACTGTAAAAGGAGAGATATCAAACTATAATGATGTTGCAAGAACTTATTTCTGAGCTGTTAAAATTCTTCTCAAAACTCACTACCAAACATTATGAGATCTTATAAAATTATTGCTCTGGCAATAATAACCTGCACCTTTAAATGCCAATTGTGCAAATACCACTTAATAAATTCTTGCAACTTGGCCAACGGCAATTTTTGCAGCTGTAATTTACACGCTCTAATTAGACTGAATTAGTGCTAATATCAATTAGAAATTCCATTGTATTCAGAATATATTCATTTATAGACAATAATATATTGATTTATCATGCAGATTTCAGCTAATGAAACTGAAATTCAATAATGTGTCTACCTATGCTACCAGAAAGGATGTGATTTCTAATTAACATGTTTCAAATAGATACAATATTATTCATACTATGATAGAAAAATGCAACACAGATATAAATATGCATTAACATTTGCAACATGCTAACAGTAAAAATAATTTCTTAATATATAAAAACATACAACGATAACAGCACACCGTATGAAGATTCAAAGCAGCTAAAATTAAGTGATACAGATTCTATCAAATTCTAATACCCTTTGGATTGTCTATGATTCATAAGCTTGAAAAATGTAAATTACTCTAGCATAGACTTTAGCTTCACAAAAACAAAAATATTAACATATGAAGCTCATGCATTCGACAACAAGTAACATAAACAGACACCTAAAAGCATTAGGCAAGGATTAGTTCCTTTAATAAAGGCCACATAAGCCAAGTTGTATCACATTTTATAAAGGCAAGTAAAAAATAAGCAAAACGTTGTTAAAAACATAAATCTTTTTCATCAGAGAGAAATCATACATGCGTAAGTCTAAAGCATTTTAATTAATGCAACATCATGTATATATATGATTAATATATCAGCCAATATGTATTTTCTAAAAACAACGTGCTCATGCATTTGGACCAAATATTTAAAAGGTGTATCATCCAATGCTTTAGGCAAAAAAGCTATCCAAAAATTGAGAGCATTTTTATAGAACTGCCTAAATTGGATTTTTGGTTTCTGAAAATTTACATGAATATAAATAATTATATCACATTAGAAAGGCATCTTACATTCTTAAGTACTAAAAAGTTTTTTTATAAATTTTCACAAGTTTAACAAAAACCCTCAAGAGCTTAGTAGTATCTTAGATTTATAAAGACAATGAAAAATAAAAAGTCACTGTAAAGTTATTTTGCATCAGAGTACTTCAGTAGTAGTGAAAATTCCTTAAATTTGATGAAACTTTTTTAAAAAATAATAAAATCAATTTCTGTAACAATTTAAGAGGAATTAAGGCATTTTTCAAGGGTTATTACGTAAATTAGTCAACAGCAATTAAATAAAATTCTGTAAGAGAAATAAATTTTCAAACAATACATTAACTTCATACAAATCTTCCCTAAAGATTAAAAATCTACCCTTTGTGCATGTGTGAATTTTTAGCACTATAAATATATTACTTTCACTCCTATTAGCATAAATAGAAAGGCATGCAGGAACAATCACAACAAAATAGGGTTGTGCCAACGTCAGTTTCCTTTTCATTAGATACTTTCTAAAATGTTTATCTCAATGAATTTGCAAAGTGCACACACCATCTTATCACATACTTGCAGATAAAATACTTTAATTTAGAAGTGTACGCTCAAATTTCTACAAATAAAAAAATGCGTGCATTTTGGCTTATGTAATCTGCTACAAAGTGTGTTGACTAGTTTAAAAAAAAAGAAGATTTGCACACAATAATAGCTAAGTACCAGTGGGTATCTATCACACATCAAACATCAAATAAATACATCAACTATGCAGCAAAAATAACCTTATCATCTCCATTCTAATTTTTCTTTGTGTCTACTCTAAAATTATTGAGAAAAAGGATGGATTTCTTTTTAAATTTAATAATACAGATGTTCTTGGTATTCAAAATCTTATCAAACAAAACTCAAACCCTATTCTCAGGACTTGCAAATTGTTGAGACAGGTTTTACTCCGTGCTTTATTTTCATATCTCATTTAAAGCTTATTTAGCTTTCTAATATGCTATTTCCTTATCAGATACAAATCGGACCCAAGCTGTAACTGGAATGGGTCTGAAAAGAAGTACAAGATGAAAGAATCACAGAATTTGGTCCCCCTGCATCAATCAGCCCTCCTAAGTTTTCCAAGAAAACTGATTATCTTCACCCTGCATGTAAAAAGATGGTTTCATCGAAGAAATGGATTGCAGGAAGCCAAAGCTTCCAACTCCATTCTTTCTGCTATAGTTGGCACCATTGTAGCTCATGCTTCTGGCTCCACTGCTAGAGTAACGGCCACCAAAACCTCCTCCCTTCTTCTGACCCACTAAAGACTTGTGCTTTTTACTATCCAGGTGCTGGATGAACTGGGACTCGCAGTGCACAGTCAAGTTGCAAGGCTGGCAATAGAATTTTCCTAGAAAACACAAAATCAATGTATTGATTTCATCTGTGGATATAGACAATGAACAATAAATTGGACATTCTAAATTAGTTGCATCATTTGTACATCTTAATGCAGACTATTTGTTAATTTTCAAAAGAAACAAATATTTCCTTCTAGCTAAAAAAAATGATCTTACAGCAGAATGAAAAAACATGGCAGTAGACATATTTTATGTGCCATATGTTAAGTGTTTACTTTTCAATTGATTTTTTCCTAAATATGATAAACTATATACTTAGAAGAAGATAAAAAATAAAGGCAAGTAGAAAAATTGTAATCAGTAAGCTAATTCAAGAGGAATACTGTAATTTTAACAAAAAATATAAGAATATAAAACCAAATTACGGAATATTGTAAAACAAATTGTAAAACAAACCTCCAAATAACCATACAAATATTTTTTTAAAAAGGAAAATTCTCACACACTGGTTTAGGGGCCTACTGATGATGGAATCTTTGATTCCGAAATATTTAGGCAATTTTTTAGAAAGGAAGTATTCCTGCGTGTTTCTGTGGTTGGTGTGTATTTTTGTGTGTGTAAACAAAGATGAAGGGTCCCTGGCGTTGGAATAATACCCAGAGTATGTGAGATTGTGTGTGTGTTTGGTCACTGGCATGGAGTAAATTCCCCTAAACCAGTGTATTTTCCTTTTTAAAAAATATCTGTATGGTTATTTGGAGGTTCCTCCTTTCATTTTCATTGATAAACCATAGGGCTCATAATAAAGGTTTTTTCTTTAAATTCCTTTATTCTGAGGATACCATTTGAATATGTGATAAATTCAGTATAGTTTAAATACTTGAAAATATATCAATCAAAAGTTTCACCTGAAGGCGTTCTGTAAATGGAATAATCTTTTCCTTTGGATTTCTTCTGTGAACTGCCTTCTTTGGGTTTTATGACAGATGCCAAGATCGAATCCGTAGGAGGAACTGCCAAATGGACAAAAGGACACAAAGTGCTCTTAATATTAATACATCACCCAAAGCATCACAGCATTTGAAACAGATAAAGCAAAAACCTGATTAAGAAGATTTGCTGGTATAATTCTAAACTATCACCTATATGACGATAATATTTACAAGCAAGAAGTCTAAGTCAGGACATTTTATATTTTTTATTTCCTTTTATATAGGTAATATGTATGTGCAGAAAAATAATAGAAGCATATTCCAAATTTACAATGGCAATGGTTTTCCTTCTTTCTTTTTGCTTCATAATTTTATATCATAAAGTACTATGCAAGCAATAGAATCAACAGCCTACAGGTGAAGTGTAGTCAAGTGGAAAAAACCATTTGTGCAGACGTCTATGCACAAGCCGAGTTTAGCAATAACAGTTTCCACTGCAATATTCCAATAAACTGCAGTTTATACCGCCACGTTTCCTATATAAATTCAATGAAATACGATATAATATCAAAATTCTGAGATAAGAATTATAATCTTCATTCTTAGAAGCCTCTCTGCGATATCACAATTTTAAATATTTTTAAAGTAGGTACAAAAAACACCTCTGCATGATGGATGGATTTCCTATGTAAATCAAATAGGGAAAGGACGTTCCTGGACTCGAATTCGAGACTTCAATCAACGCCAAATAAAATATGACTTTGAGGTCGGCTCTGGTAACACGAGCTCCGTACCGGGTTTCACGAAAATCGAACATTTGATGCATAAGTTGTTAGTGAAGGGCGGACACACACACACACACACACAGACAGGACCACTTCATAAGGTTATGTTTCCTTTGGAAACCACCCTGAAATTATCAACGTTACAGACATCGTACATCAAGAGAAACATAACTCGTATACAAATGGAACGAGTCCGTTCAAAATACAGCGGATTGACCCGATGTTTTCAACCCGGATGGCCTGTTATGTCAACCTAGTGGCGTGATTAGGAGCGGGTGCTATGTCCTGCGCCCCCTCACGGGTGGCGGCGACCGGAACACTTCCCCTTCGCCGTAGTTTCGCCACTGCCAAAATTTCACTTGCTCCAGGTATCGCGAGAATCCGTCGCCACACTACTTAATTTATCCTACCAATACTGTTTAGCAGAGCTTGCGTGTTTTAACGACCCTACCCATCAATATGGCTGGCCGGAAGAAACTCTCTAATTGGAACAAAACTACAACTAGTCATGCTATAATGACATAGATGGGAGGGAAGAGGGAGAGAAGGAAGAGGGGGAGGAAAGAGCGGATGAGGGGGGGAGAGGGAGGTGGAAGCTGCCGACGGCTTGCCCCAAAAACCCGAATTAAGAAAATCCCGCTATAAAAAAACACACAAATCTAAAGTGAACTTGAAAGCCAAATAAAAAAAGAGATTTATACCATGTGATGTTAGCGAGACTTTCAGCCGCCATTATTTATATTAAACACGGCAGACTAATTTAACAGAAACGGTATTCGTTCACGGCAGAATAAGAAACTGTTCCATGCCAGATATTCGCTAAGAGAGGGAGAGAGAAACACAAGCAGTATGAAGAACCCAGGAGGAAAAAATATATAACGCTTACCTCCTGACTATGTATTTGGCGCGTTTTTTTCTTCTTTTTCTCGACGCCTCTCGACACTGGCTTACGCCAGAGAAAAGTAGGAAGGGGAAGAGAGAGATGTAGAGAGAGAGAGAGAGAGAGAGAAAGCGCTGAGAAATTCATGGATTTTTCCCCTAGTAGTCTCAAAAATCTCACCGGAGCGTGGACGGGTCCTTAGACCCTTCGCAACGCTAAAATTCGCTTGATTCTTTATTAATTTTTTCTCTCTGTGTCTCCCCCTCTCCCATTCCATCTCGTGCCCCCTTTCCTACACTCTCCTCATCTCCACACCCATTTCTCTTCTCCTTTGTTTAGATATTTTGGCAAGCTGAGTCGACTGCTCAGCGATTCTTTTCAACAGGCAACGGGGAACTCCTCCTCTTTTCTCTACCACCTCTTCTTCCTCCCGAATAAAAAAAATCTACCTCTAGTTGCGCCCGGGGACTGTTTACTCCCTCCCACGAACCCCTCCTCGCCTTCTCCTCCCTCCCCATTCCATCCGAGCATTGTTGCATGACCCTACGTCCTACCTTACTGCTTCCACATCGAAAATCCTCCACTCTTCCATACGCCAGCCTGCCTTTCCTCCTCTTCCTCCCTCCCGCCTTACAAACGGCTCAACGTTTCTCCCTTTAGCACTTCAAACTCGCTCATTATCACTATTTCACTCTCCCGTCCTTTGAAAATATTAATAACGAGGATTATTTTTATTTTATTTTAGCCGTTGGCCCCCGGTAGGACCAAGTCTTCCTCTCTCTTTCCTTCCCTATCTCTCCCTCCCTCCATCTTCCCTCTCTTCCTACCTCTTTCCTCTCTCTCAACCTCCCCCTCCCTCCTTCTCCGTCCCGAAATTTTCCAAGCGACGCCATTTTTCCATCCTCAGCGAATAATAATGCTTCCTAATTTTCCCAAGTTCCGCCAGGGAGCTTGTACACCCCGTCTCCGTGATAATTTTTTTTCGTGTTTACCTTATAAATTTTTTCCAAGTTATACGACGAAGATGAAATGTGTGTCGCTAAACGCGGGTCTCGGGAGGAAAAAATAAAAACGCGATCGCGTTTTGTTTTTTTTAATTCATCAAATTCCGCGGGAACAAGTAGAGATAGAAAGGAGCGGATAGATTTACCTTTTTTGAAGTTCAACTACGGAACGAATATATTACTTCGCAAAAAGTATGACGTAGATCGAGGAGCGTTATTTCGTAAAAAAGAAAAAAAACGCTCCGTGGATCGAAACGACACTCGAAACAACTGAGGCGTGATGCATTGATGCATTGTTAAAAATCGCAGCTCGCTGAAAATTTGAGTTATGCGCCACAGTAAAAAAAGAAAGAAAAACCCCGAAATGTAAAGAACAAAAGAGTAATTTTTTTAGAAAATATTTAAGGGTTTTACTTGCACGTTAATTTGCGCAGCTGAGATAAGGGAATCCGCAAGGGAAAAAAAACAAACGACACGCTCGAAAAAGTCGTAATTTCGCCTTTTCAGACACACGAAAAGCGGCAGCTAATTTGAAAGTCGTAAAACTTTATATTTTGCCATCTGTCCGCACTCACAATGTTTTCGATGGAACGCGAAAATATTTCCGCAATCTTTGGTCCCACTCAACTCGCCGTCGGAAACTAGGCCCTCGCGACGGATCGGATATTTAACGTATCTGAATATATATAAAAATTTCGCGAATAACGTACTCGAAATCACCATTGCACGCGAAATAATAATTTTGCAAAAATTCTAATACAAAATCGTCGAATTACAAGCGCAATTATAAATAACAAAGCTAACCCCCTCATATTTCGCCAAAAAGGTCCGCTTAAACATTCAGGATCATCGACCCTATTTATTCACACTAGGCTGAATTTTTCGAAATCACCATTGCACGCGAAATAATAATTTTGCAAAAATTCTAATACAAAATCGTCGAATTACAAGCGCAATTATAAATAACAAAGCTAACCCCCTCATATTTCGCCAAAAAGGTCCGCTTAAACATTCAGGATCATCGACCCTATTTATTCACACTAGGCTGAATTTTTCGGCGCTATTACGTTTAACTCGATTACAACATTTCAACAGAATTAGCGAACTAAATTTTTAAACGGAAACAATGCCCAAAATAATACAATAAAAGTACCAGTTAAAAACCCTACTCAAAAGGAATAACGCGATAAAATTAAGCGATCAAAGGCAGTCTCACTTTCGAATAATGAATAAGCACTTTGCAACATATGCCGTAATTATCGCCCCTCTATACATATATATACACACAAAGAATAGAGAACATTCAACTCAACTCTCAGTGCGCCCGTTACAGAAACATCACAGAGTTTCGTGATCATTGAAAACATTCCGAAATAAAAAGGGAAAAGAACTGAAAGTCGCGTAAAGGAGAGAGAGATAGAGAGACGAAGGAAGTTCAATGACGACTTTGAAATCCAAGAAATTTCCAATAATTAGTAAGCGTTACCTTTTTTATCAAAAGCGCGCAAAAGGAGTCAAGAACGTGGACCGAATTTAAATCCTTTATCAGGAATTCTCGTGATCTCTGCAATCTTTTTCTTTTCCTCTTTCTTTCTCTCCGAATTTCTCAGTCTGCGAGGACAAAATAAGCCCGGGATGGAAGAAAAGTTACCGGAAAAAATAATAAAAGTGACAACCGAAGTAAACGTAAAGCGAAAAATAAAACGCATGAGACAGTTTCAACGAGCCTTCTCGAATTTACCAGACCGTAAGCCTCTTAATCAGTGTTACTACTTTGGCTGCGACTCTAACCTCTACCTCCTTCCCACATCCTCCCCTTGAAATTTTCTCAATGATACAAAAATCCTCTTAAAAATGCACTCCTTCGAAATCTTTACCACTGGGGAGGGAGGAAGGGGTTGGGTGGGAGAGGGTCCTTCCTCCTTTCTCTCCCTCGCCCTTCACCTTTCTTGCCCCCTCTCTTACCCTCCCAACCTATCCTTTCCTCTCCTCCCAACCTATCCTCCTCCACACCACCACCTGAACCCCCTTTCCATTTAACAACACCGTGTTCTCCCTCCTCCCCTCTCTCGATCTCTGCACGGAAAAAAAACATCCCCGAACCGAAATTCTCTGTCTCACTCCAACCTACCACGCTCGCGCCTCTTGAATCACGACACGGGGACCGGCGCCTAAAAAACTCCGCGCGAAAGATTCCGGAGCATAAAGGAACTTTCCAGGAGGGCAACGAACTCCTGAGTGGAAGCCATAGGGATGAGGAGAAAATTATGAGGGGAAGATGGGAGTTTTTTAGGAGAAGAGGACGAGAGGGGGGATTGAAGGAAAGGGGGATGAGGAAGGTCGTCTCCTGTCGAGAGAAGAAGGTCGACAGGGGTGGCGGAAGTGAAGAGGGCGAAACGTGAGTAGAGCGGCGTTGAGAGGGAGAGAGAATGGAAATGAGGGAGAGACGGACGAATTTGGAAGCAGAACGGAGAGAGAGAGACACACACACAGAGGGAAGAGAGACAATAAGATTGGTTCAGCTCATCTTCGATCCATTAAACCAATCTGGTCAGCGGTTTAAAAAAAAAAACCCAAGATAACGCTAGGGAGAGTGGGATGAAAACCGTTTAGATCCAGGTAATAGACAGAAGCGAAATGATAGGTCCTACCTTGATAATGTACCGGAATCCCTGCTTTAATTCCACGTCGCGAAGAGCACGGTCGACGGAGTCTGTCTGGGACACGGAACGGGCCTGATGGGGCATACCGCCCCTCTCCCTACTCGAGAGGGTGTACAAAAGTTAGGGAAAGAGAGAGAGGGGGGAGGGGGACGGAATAAGTCCGAGAAGACTTTTAGCCTTAAATCGGGTTAATCCAGAAGAAATAATAATCCTTTTACTCCCCCACCGAAAACGTAAGATACGCGAGAAAGGTTCTCCTCGGTACATCAGGAAAAATGTTATGTAGAAAAGTAGGGGGGAGGGAGTAGGAGAAAGAGGAGAGTGGATGGGTGAGGTGGAAGGGCAGGGAGACACGACCCAATTAGTGAAGCTATGGCTGCCCGGTTCTGTAAAGCCCCCCCCAACCTCGGCCCTACTCTTGCCCCCCTCCCAGGTTCTACTTCGTCCTTCCCCTCCCCCTTCGTCGAGGATGGGGACTTCGTCACTACTCCATCCTCCTCCTCTTCCCACGCCACCATCAACGGCTTTCAAGAAAGCGGGCGCTAGGGAAAATTTCGCCCTTGACCCCCTACCGCTTCAAACCGTCTCATTCCCGATTTCTTCCCCCTTCTTTTCCTCTCTCTCCCTCTCTTCGCGTTTCCACCCACGCTATAACCTCTTCGTCCTCCTCTCCCCCAACCAAAATACCAGCGATCCGAGAGAGGAAAAAAATATACACAGCTTCTCATTTCCATTTTTTCTAATCTCTTTCTCTCCCCACTTCTCATCTATTACGCTCTTTTCTGTCTCTCTCTCTCTCATTCCTCCTACGCCGCATTTCTTTGCCTTCCAGCTGTAATTTAAACCTACTCACCTCTTTCTCCCTCTCTCTCTCTCTCTACTTCTCCTCCTACGACCTCTCTGACTCTTTGAGGAACAGTTGTCGAGGATTGTAAGGCAAATGAAATCGATAAGGAGAAAATGTCGCATGTCACGAGATCTTCTTTTTTTAATTGGTACAGCCGCTGAAATTATTCGGTTACCTATCAATTAATTTGCCTATCAGTTATACATTCGGATGTTTGTTATACGTATATGAAGAAACAATTAACGTTAGTGTCTTGAAATGAGTATGGTAAAAAATAGGATGGGTTAGGCGTTTTTAAATTAACACAACACAGTTTAAAATTGAGTTTCAGGAAGTCTCGGCTTCTTCAGTAAAATTTACAGTATGAGAAATACGACGACGATACTTTAAGGCAAGATTTGGTTATCGACAAATTTTAGGCAGCCGTACCATTATTACGGTAATTCCCAGATAAATAAAGTTTTCGTTAACTAACTGATCGAGGGATAGAATTGAATTTTCATCGGAAGGTCAAGAAATGATAAGTACTGCAGATAAAATCAGAAATATTCGGCCAAAATAAAGTCCACTCGTTCTCGCTTCCTTATAGTTAGGACAATTAATGTTATTAAGTTTATAATTTTATATACGATTTAATAATCTAATTAAATTCTTGGTAATGGCCGATGCGAGCTCCAAAAGATTATCGAGTCGCAGAAAATATTATAGGTTTTACGATATTTCAAAATGAGATCTTGCTTGTTTTAAGAATAACAGCAATTAAAAAAATATCTATACCAACCAACCAACGAATGGATATAATTTTAATGATTTCCACAACCATGTGAATATATATTACGCAGAGTAAAATTTCGAATCAATTACTCTGCTATTGGTTTGTAAAATAAGCCAAACTAAAAATTTGCAACGGTGACATATACCAGCGGAGTAAAAATCAAAATCGATGTTGGGAAAGCCCTTGCCGAGATTAAATAAAACGGCATTCGAGAAAATATTTTTAAGCGATCACGTCAAACCTTTGTGCCAAACTATGGTTTGTGGGCAGAATGAGACCTGCGACACAATTTAATGCTGCCCGCGACGCCATGATGTAATCAAACCGCGAAATGTAATACGAATTATTTATGTAAAAACCCAGATCTGTGCGAAACGCTGTCACCAGCGCCTCTGGTGGCGAGGCAGCGAATGACTCCACAACATACAATAGCTAGAAGACTCGCCGGCGGCATAAGATCCAGGGGGATGTTGATAAATCCCACTTGAGTCATACTTGGATATGGTCCTTTTAAATTTTAGACTGTTCAAGTTGTACAGTAACGTCATGGGTTCGATTCCAAAAGCTTTTCATTTCTACATTTGATTAACATAGGGAAAAAAGTCGCATATTTTTTTATTTTTATTTTAAAATTATCGATAATCGTAAAAAAATCAGTCTCGAATCAAATAACGCCTAAAGAAATGGAAATTAATTTTCTTGCCGTCGAGTTTCAAATACGCTTCGAATCGGTATACAAATTTATTTTGAATGCTAATTCTTTTGGAGTTCGAAGTCATTAATTTTTTGGATCTTTAAAATTTGCGCGATATGCTGGGATCTACTTCTAGAACCTATTAGACATGTATTCGCCAATCAGGATCATGGGTTCGATTCAAGGAGTGTTTATTTTCTTTTTATTAATACGATTAGTGTGACAAAATAATCACTGTTAAAATTAAAAGTAAAACACAAACACGGTATTCAGACTATTCTTGCATTGTGCATATATTCTCCATTCGCCTTTTGTTTTTTTTTAACTGTCATTTTGTATGTAGGATTTTATACAGTATATCACGCTGAGAGAGATATGTACATTTTTGGAGAGAATGAGAGGGTAAATGGAAAGGAAAAAGGGAGAATGAGAGAGAGAGAGAGAGAGAGAGAGGGAGGAAGGGAAGTGCCTTAATTTAAATTTAATAACTCAATCGCGCATATCCGTCATTTTTGACAATTACGCTAGTAATTTCATAATTGTTCAAGTCGCCGACTGCTACTTTGAAAAGTTTCGTGACAGAAAGAATAGGGCAAAACAGTCCACCGTTCTTTTAAAAGGCCTTCCAACCCACAGCCACGAGAGCCGCAGCGAGGTCCATCTATCAGAATTCACGGCTCACCCTCGAGAAGCTATTGCCTCCCTCGACCAGAGCCCACTGACAATTCGGAGGATCAAAACATTAAGAGCTACTGCTTTATTAACCCAGTTAATTTGCTTTGTAACAAATACTATATTAAATGATTGCAGTCGTATTGACCTTATTTTCGTTAGTATTCAATGATAATCCAGCTGCATCTCCCTCTGTCATTCAGCGTGTCCTTATGCCTCCTATTTTATTTCAACATATGATAACGAGGTGACGCCGTGGAACGCATCTACTTCGTTAATCGAGGTATTACTGTATATCCTAAAATTAAGATTCTCCCTAACATTTTTGCGTCGCACAAAAATCCCTCCCGCGCGCCTCAAGGATGGCACCCAATCTGATAAATCGTCAGCTCGTGAAACCACATCGGCTGCCGCCTCGTTATTTTGCCGCCGCGGCATTCCGCTTAACTGGACTTGCAAATTATCCCGCTCCTCATTCGTCGATCCTTCAAGAGAGGATGGGGGTGGGAGAGAGAGAGAGAGAGATAGAGGAGTGGGAGAGAGAGATAGAGGGGGGGAGGGAGGGAGAGAGAGAAAGGGAACCACTTCGATTCGGGCGAAAAAGTTCACCCACAGCTGCCATCCCATAATTCCCATCTCGATCCCGCGCCTTCCCTTAACACTCGCTATTGCGCGACAGACGTGTACATTTTTCGGGACATTTATCAGCATCGTGTCGTAGTCCTCGTAAATACGACCGTGGAATAAGGTTTCTCGTCAACATCTGCTCCAGTTTACAGCTCAAGTGTCAGATGGTGTTTATTTGTATTTAAAAACCAAAAGAATTAGCCTCTAAGTGCTGAACATTGAAGAACAGAAGGAATAATGACTTAGGTAACTCATCCATTTTCGGATTTTATAAATACCTATTATTGCGCTGAAAATAGATATATTCATAAATTGCGATTATTGTTTTGGCGGAATATAAACAAAAACTGCTACGAACAATCGCGATTTAAACTTATTGCTACGTATATAAGCTCTGAAATAAATTTTCGAAGGCAACTCGCCAATATCTTCTAATAATTATTGAAATAATTCAATAATATAACACTAATAATAATAATATAATGTAATAATATAATATTAGTGGGGGGCCCTTCGATCAATTTTAAAGATTCAAATCTTCGGGTTATATGTTTTAAATATCTCGAATTTTTAATAGAAAAGATTCGTATTCCTTTCAGAATAAGTTATTCAATTAACTTCATAGCCTTGTAACGTTATCAACCAAGAATCAAATTTAGGGAATGTATTCGAAAGCAGGTTGTGCGTTTACTTGGGTATGCCATTAGCTAATTAGTATTTTGAAATAACGCCATTTCGAGCACACGATTACCGGGTTGTGAAAAGGTTAATTCTGAAATTTAAAATAAGAGGAAACCGAGAGAATATGCTTCCACCGGATAAATTCGGACTGAGAGACCGCAGAATGTCTCTCAGCGTTTCAATGAAAATATGCAAGATCTTGGATACGCAAAAGGTTACGGCAATAAAACACCTTTTTCGAGTTTTAGTAACCCTCTCGCGAAAATCTTGGTATATTCGTTCGAAACGAGAGAGAGATAAGTAGTCCTTTTTCCTCTTTGACCTACATAAAAGAACCTCCTCCAGCTTCAACCGACGAAGGTAAGTCAAAAAAGCTTTATGGTTACAACTGAGAAAGCAATCCATGCGGTTAGACCTCGGGGGAATAATGTTCCATCGTGATTATGAGAATCCTGACTTTAGGATGATGTCATCGAGAAAGACTCCACCTCGAAGAATGGGTTCGGAAGAGGTTTTATTCAGTGGCAAATCAAAGAGGAAATGCCACGGCAAACAATTCACCCGGAGCATCTTCCAAGATCCGTCTCATAACATATTCGATGATTAATTAAAGAGGGAGGTCAAGAGGGTTAAGCTAAAGTAGATGTGCCAAGGTCAGAGGAGGAGCGGCTTTAAAAAAATGAAAAGATTGTTCCGACGAGGGGAAAATGTATTAAATTTAATCTCGACTTTCTTTATCACGTAACAGACTCGAAACATGTATCAATCAGTAACTTTAACACAGGCAAAATTTTATCCTTAGACAAGATGATTCATAATTGCAAAAATCTTGCTGAATATATTTTTTTAAAGTCTAAGTATCGATTTTTACAGTTATCGAGAAGAAAACAAACGCTGCATTGTTAATATCATTGCCGCAGTAATTTTGTGGAAATCAAAATTCGACACCGGTAGATCCCAAAATAAAATAATTGGATCCTTATAGAAGTTTTTCTTTTCCTTTCAATCTCATTTGATTACAAAAAATAAACTACCGTATTTTCCCGATTATAAGGCGATATTTTTTTCTAATATGTAACCCGAAAAAAGTCTTACTCGCCTTATAATAGCGACCAAAGCTATATTTTATTCCCCTTCTCCCTTTCACTCAAACTACAATTCAATCCTCTTATGTTTTACATAGACGGCAGCCGTCTGCACATCCACATCGCATGCTACTATGTATTGCTTTTATTTATTTTCATTTACACTGGAAATTAAGTGTAACCGATAAGGTATTTGAAATCAAATTTATTACCAACCTACCTACCTTTTCTTTCTCGTGCCTTCTAAAATAGGGAGCCGCCTTATATTCGAGGTCGCCTTATAATCGGGCAAATACGACATTAATTGGAGACGAAAATTCTACTCGCTTGGGGAAAATCTCCCATTAAATACATTCTTACTCGCTTCGATCAGGAAGAAACGGCAATTTTTCCTGTTTAATGATCTGGCATTACGCTTGATCGTCATTTAAAAATACATTTCTCAACATACAACAGCACGACACTAATATTCAACAAATACCAATAAAATTCTCAATACTCAAGTATTATGTACGATCTTAAATTATGCATACAAAAATAACAAACCAACTACATATTACTTGTTTAATTAGTATAAAAAACTTCATTAATAGGGTTACTTGAGTTATTTACACAAAATTTAAGCCTTCGATAGTATAATAAACCGATCACATTCGAAGCAAAAAGAATCTCCAATTAGAAAGCTCCAAGAATGATAAAAATCCATCCCGCGACAAACATTTCACCCGGTCGCGAATCGAGCCGTCACTCATCATACTCCACAAAATCTGAATGTCACTCAATCCCCCTTTCCTAAAAATCGGCCCGGATGACAATTAAAACGTCGGTTGCAGCGAGATGCCAACATCTCGTACGAGTCGAAACGATTCGGGATACGAAAAATACACACACCCGGAACATGATGCAAACCCATCCGTAACAACTCATACGAAATGTTGTCCTTATGAGAGAGTGCTCGAAACAAAATTCGCATTCTGCACCGACTCGGAAAATATAATCCACAGCAGTCTCGCGATAAAGAGAAGGAAAACAGCCAACATGGTTCGCCCAGGGTTCAAAAAAACCGCAGCTGTGCCGAGGCAAAGGCGTTAAATACGGTTTAATCTCATTCCGACTCTAATTCAGGTCGCACCGCGACAAAGAGTACCCGGATGACGAGAGAGAGAGAGAGAAAGGAGATTGGGAGGGAGTAGCACCTCTTTACAAGGAGAAAATCTTTCCTTGAAGCCGTAATGCGACCCAACTCATAAAACCTGAGTGGAGGGGAGTGAGGAGCGGGGAGAAGGAAACGCAATAAAAGGAAGAAGACGGAAGAATTCTTGGAGAAGTGAGGAAGGAGTTAGGCGGAGGTAAATAACTCCAGATGGGGTCTTGAGATGAGAGAGAAAGATGGAGAAGGGGATAGGTTTATCCAAAAAATCACCCAAATCACTCACTGGCGAGTTCCCATTCTGGCCTTTTAATACCCAAGACAAATGAAAATCGTTACTGGAGAAATTGAGTCGGAAAAAATTGGGGGTTGAAGAAGGGGAAAGGGGAGTATGAGGGAGGCATAAAGCACTTTAATCTATAGGAAAAAGAGAGGCACACAATTAAAAGAGAGATAGAAGAGGTAAAGAAAATCTTTTTAAGGGTTTATATAGGCCGAGATGCTTACCAAGTCTACGCCTATGGAAAACTGCTTCAAGGTTTCTTAATGAGAATAGGTTCGAGACGCCGATCGGAATCCAGACTATGGAAGACTTTCTCGAGTGGATGGCAAATAATGGATAGTGCACAGCGGCTGGATATAATAGCCCTCTCTGACGGATAAAGAAATCCACGGGAGAAATGGATTGAGATGGTATCGTATTAAACGGTTAATGCAATTCAAGCGCGGGGAAGAAAGGCAAATACTTGCGAGAAGTTTTATATAAATTATAGGCCGAAATGATATCGAACGGCGACGCCATTCGTAGTTTCTTCTTTTGGCGACGATTAAAAGGAAAGGTTTAGAGGATATCAGCAAAAATTTGAAATGATACGATAACTGCTAAATTTATCACCGTTTTCATGAATCTCCAAGGATATCATTTTGCCAAAAAAGAACTAAAAAAGCAAAGAAGCACTCTGACAAGAGTCCTGATAATCGTGTTTATATTGCATCTAACTGTGCCTCTAATAACACTTTCAAAAATGCTTTAGTAGGTCAATAATCAACTTCGAATCCTAAGCGTAATGGAACTGTCGATTATCCTGAATGCTGCCGTACAAAGTTACTATATTTTAAATTAAAGATCAAGTTTAAACAAGAGGACGAGGGAATTTAAAGTAAAATTTGGAAATTACACATGGATTTATAAAAATTTTGTGACTGGTTTGTTGAGAATGGAATTGGACACGGAGGATCTGACATGAACGATTTGGGGCAATTTTTACAGAAATATAAATATTATGCAAATAAGCAGGTTAGAATATAAAATTGATAAAATATTTACAAATATAAAAATAGACAAAAACCCAAATATAAAATACGTAATTCTTGCATTTCCATAATGTACATGAAACATCTGAATGTATACGGCTGTCATATTAGTTATTCAGCATACGGGCAGATTTTCATCCACGAATCGATTAACCAATTATAAAACTGTGACACAGTGCTCTACTGAAGCGCTTTTAATTCAAAATAATAATCTCAGTGAGAAGTAATACCAATACATTTATACTGACCATTTTTATTTGAAATGTAGAGGACTATCTTTCGGTCTTCACCAACCACCCATAAATTGCCAATAAATATAACAATGGCGAAATTCATTCAAGTCTCAATATCATGTGCACAATTTCGTATGTATATGTTCAGAACAAATAACAATACTCCGTCACCATCTCTGTTAACAATAATGTCATTTCCCATGAAATCTGCCTGTCTGCTACTGTTAAGTCACAGTGATTGGTTTTCAATAGCGCCGGGTTTTGCCCATAGTCAGCTTTGCGCAGATTTATAAAATGCCAGATACGAAAAAAGAATAGAATTTTACTGCAAACAAATGTCAATGCAAAGAGGATTGAAGAAATGAAAAATGATTTCACATATGAACTTAAAGATAACTTTCAGATTGAATTGAAATGTTTAAGGCTTGAAGGACATTGAAAGTTGTTACATTAAAAATATTTCGTCTCATAACACTACGTATTTTTATCCAGTCATGTGGCAGGCAAATAAGCTAGTTATTTTATATTTTTGAAATAGTAATTTTGGACCAAATTGCTTCCTATTTATTAAAATGTCACTTACAGAAGAATATTCGATGTAGGAAAATATTTTTATCCATACCTATGGACATTTTATCGATTTCATCAAAAGACCGCATAGTAAAGTTTTTTCAGAAATATAAACTAAAGATGTAACAATTTTTAGCCAATGCATATCCACGCTTTCGGATTTACTGTACTTTGAGTAATTCAAGTTTATTCAGCTAAATCTAACACGACGCGAGACGAAAAGGGATGTGAGAAAAATTAGGGAGAAATTCAGTTCCGAAGGGGATTTCTTAAGAGGGGGAGGTTATTTCGGGAAACGCTGACATCAATAATAAATTTACCGATTTCTTTCGCGAAAAACGTAATTTAATTTTGCCGATAATGTAATAATCCCACGCCTTATGCGATTGGCCGGGCGACGGAAGACGAATTAAGGTAATTTGACGTCAAGAGATGGCGCAAAAAACACCCAATTCTCCAATTAACCCCTAATGCGAAGCATTTATTCCCATAATTTCCTAAAAATCAGCTTTTTTATGGGCTTCTTATATAATTGAATTTCATGATAAGAAGAAAAATAAATTATTGTGCTTCTGATCGTAAGGACAAATTCCGCCAAGGATACCGCCGTATTTTCCTCTCTTAAATGCCAACAGAGTTATATTAAATTTGACACATTTAATAAAAATAAAATAGTTAAAAAATGCAATTAAACACAACATTATTAACTTATTTCAGAGACAACTCAAAGGCATAAAAACTAAGAAAATCGATTGAGGTAGTCAAAATTAATATTCCGAATTGTTTAAATTAAAAATATCAAATTATAAAGGCTATTTAAATTGTTACAAAAAATTAAAGTGGATGGTAAATTTTAAAAATATTTTACAAAATTTTCAGTTTTAGGTACTGGGCAACTGTAATTAGATCTACCTTTAGATGCCTTTTCATCAAACGAAAAAATGACTCGATACGGAGGCCACGAGATACAATACAACCAGATCAAAAGGTGCACTTCTTAAGAATTTATCATTACGAAAAATTAGATAAAATAAACCGTCAGAAATACATTGAAATTTTTAGTTAATCCTTTTTCATATACAATTAAAACTAACGCTTTTCTTTTCCTCCGACCGATAGAAGCTATGGTTAAACTAATTTGAATTAAATCATTATCGTCATAGTAATCCTACCTTTCAGGTATCTATGTTTTTGGTTCCTCCAACGCATTTTCATACCCATCCCCTCAACTACATCACATATTCCTTATCTCTTCCTACCTCTTTTTCTCACTCCTGGCATCTTCTCATCTATGGCTTCTTTCAACAGATATTCGTCTCAAAATTTGCCCCACCCATTTATTATGCCTTTGCCTTATAACTCTAAGTAAACTCCTATTTTTCCCTACTGTACAAATTCTTTGTTTTTCTCTTAGTCCAACTAATTTTCTCATCTACGACACACCCACATCTCAAACGCCTCTAATCTGCTCAAATCTTCCTTACCCGTAATCCATGTCTCACACCCATTTAAGGGTCTAGGACATCTCGACGCGGCCATCTCGCCGCGGCCGCCTCGCCGCGGCCGCCTCGCCGCGGCCGTCTTACCGCGAAGACCTTTCGCCGCAGCCGTCTCGCCGCGGGGACTTTTTGCGGCGGATGTTTTTAAGTGCATTCCGGAGTTGAATATTTAGAGAAGATAGATAAAAGTTTACTTCCGAATTGTTATTTATACGTATCGTATTATCTGCAATACAAACGATATACAAAGCATATGAAATGTATAGTGTGTAATAGCTTAATGTTTTTACTTTCCTAGAAGCGAGTTCAAGTTGAAAAACATGACTATGGATTTATAAACTGAGAGAAAGTCTTCGAATTTTAGTAAGTCGAGCGTTTAAGGGAATTTTTATGGTAAACTTTTGTGAGTTAAACTAGAAACGAAACTCTAAAAGTCAGAATAACCAATTAAATATTCCGAAATTCTTTTTTATTGGGTTATCTTGACTGTAAAATTAAATTCTTTAAGTCAACCCGCATGAATGATCATCATGAGTTACGTTCATTTTTGAAATGCATATAATTATTAAATGTGCTTTTACGCAAATTTTTATCTCCTCTTTTCATCTAGAAAACTTTATTAGTGTGTCTATTCAGTACATTTTATTCGTATTCTGAAGAAATTATTTTCTGTATCATTTGAGTTTATAATCGAACTAGGGGTATAATCCAAATTAGACTTCCTATATTGTGTACGTGCTTGATATCAGCAGTCATAGGAATGGTTGACTGGCGGCCATTAATGTAGAGAAGTTGTCTTAAAAGCATTGGCTTTTGAAAATTATTGGATGAGTTTACCTATCAAAAAGCAGAAAAACAAGGTTTTTGTATAATTACCATTTGAATAAATTTTTCTTTCTGAGAGAATATCCTATTTTTAAAAATCGACTTATTGGTATGCACTAATGGCTTCAAAAAATTCTCTCGATGAGATTCATGCATAATTTGTCGTGGTTATAGCTCGATCATTTTACAATGGCAGGCGACGACGCACGAGTTAGTGGAGGAGAAATGTAATTTAATAGGTGAAAATGAGTGGAGAAATGTATGCCAGAAAAAATACAGAAAATGAGTACATTCAAAGAGAATGTGTAACAAACGGAATTGAAGAAATACTTGTTAATATAAATTCGGAGAATGAAAGTGATAGTACTGAAGCAAGTGACTAATAAATATCAAAATAATAATTATTATTAACTATTATTGTAACTATTATATTTTGCAATGTATAAAATGATAAATAAAGGTTTCCTTAAAAATATATTTCAGTAGTTGTTATACTTTGTACCAAAGAAGCTTCCTCCTTTATTGACCACCTGCAGGAGGAACTGAAATAGAAAATAAAACTCCTACTCCCACTAGGCATTCATAAGATTCAAGGAATTCTCAAATGGGTAAATTTCCCCATGGAATTTCTGGAAGTCGTTAGATATTATCTTAATGTCAAATTCGTGGAACGAACCAAGGGACTTGAGGATTAGTGAATTTGGTTGGGGTTTGGACCCCATGGCGACGGTATGGGAGCGTGAGGGTGTCGATGACCATGGAAGGTAGGACAATTCGGCTTTTGCTAAACAATCGAGCTATAGCCTAAGACCGACCATGACTATGGCAGTCTTATCTTTGCTACCGTATGGTAAACATCCGTCCTCCGAGTTCCCATTCACGGTGTGATATCGTCTGTGAATCCTTGCTAACTTGCTCAGTGAACATTTTTATTCACTTTACAATAACATTCCGAAAGTTTTTCTAACTTTTACTAATCCTTTAAAATGGAAATTATTCTGTCTATCCGTGGAAAGGAGAAACTAATAGTGGACGGTTTTGTGTATGTGTTTTAGCGGTTAAGTTGCGTTGAGCGTGAGAAATTTTGGCGTTGTGAAGAACGTGGAGTGTGCAAAGCTAGAATACACACTGAAGGTGAATCTGTGACTCTAAAACTCGGTACGCATTCACATGATCCTTCAGCAGCAAGAGTGGAGGTGCTAAAATCTGTTACGAGAATAAAGCGGTGTGCCAACGAGACAATGGAACCTACGGCACAACTTATTAACGAGGGTGTAAGTGGCATTTCGCAAGCAGCGCAGGCATTACTCCCGAATGGTGCAGCATTAAAAAAAGTTGTTAGGAGACAGAGAAAAAAATTGGCTTCAGCGCCTTCAGTACCTGAAAGTCTCGAATTACTGGTAATACTGGAAAGGTATACAACTTACGAAGTGCGACAAGGTGTTTTCGAAAACTTTTTAATGTCTGACAGTGGACCTGGCCCAGAGCGTATCCTCCTGTTTGGAACTCAGCGGAGTTTAGGCATATTAAAGGATTCGAAAAGGTGGTATGTGGACGGAACATTTCGTCCCGCGCCATCTCTCTTTGCACAGCTATATGTCGTGCTTGCGGAGAGATTTGGTGGTGTTCATCAAGTGCTGTATTTTCTGTTGCCGAACAAGAGAGCACGTACATATGAAAGAGTTTACGAAATTATCAAAGAAGTGCAACCTGAAGTCAACCCGGAATCAATTTCCTGCGATTATGAAATCGCGGCGTTCAATGCCATAAGGAACGCTTTCCCGGAAGTGCAACTCCACGGATGCTTTTTTCATCTGTTCCGTAACATGAAGAAGCGTCTGCACGAGCTACAGTTGACCGCCAGGTATAACAACGATGCGGATTTCGCATTATGCGCGAAAATGATTCCATCACTGGCGTTTGTTCCCCTGGAGGATATAGACGAGGCTGTGGATAGATTAGCAGAACACATTCCACAGGAACTGCAGGAATTACTGTGTTGGTTTGAGGACTATTATGTTGGTCGTCTGAATCGCCGAGGAAATGGACGGCGACCTCCTACCTTCCCTCAGGAAATGTGGTCTTTGTATGACAGGGTGCTCAATGGAACTGATAGGACCAACAACCATGCTGAGGCCGCTAATAGAAGGATACAAGCGGAAATGGGAATGGCTCATCCCACTATATGGAATGTAATTGATGGATTACGAAAAATTCAAAGTGGTCGTGATGTGTTTACGAACAGCTCGTGGCAGGGCATCAACCGCCCCAAAAGTTAAAAAAATATCGCAAAGCAGATGAGCGTGTTATTCGCGTAGTGAGAGACTATGACAATAGGGACATCATATCATACCTTCGTGGTCTAGCATATAATAATAATATGTAATGTTAAGTTATTAAAATTTATCTCTATTTGTATATTATCACAGACGTAACTAATGCTTACTATTGCAGATGTAACCACTTTTTGTTTTCCTACAATTTATAAAACCAGTATTTAATAATTTTCCTTTTTACCTCATCCATCTCTGTTTCTCTTTTTGAAATAAATTTCGTAAAGGTATATCAATCGATTTGCATTGTTTGAATTATTTCATCCCACCATGTATTTGTTTGATTTATGTAGCAGATCCGGGGCCATGTTTCTGAAGACTACCTGCTCTTCTAGTTCGACGGTCATTAGTGAGGATTAGCGACCCTCGCTCGAACTCGAGACCCGGCCCCTAGCTCGGTGTAGTATACCCTCACAGCAGGTGGTCAAATTACCGATCTATCATTGCAAAATTGCAATACTTTTTGCAAATAGGGCGATTGAAAGTTACATCATTGCCTTTCCGGTGTAATTGCTGAATATTGGCGTTTTTTAAACGAAATTTTACGATACATATCAACGGAGTTAGGAAACGAGCGTGGTAGAGGGTGGGGGAGGAAGGAAACTGAAGGAAGAGTGAGAGGTACTAACATAAGTGCTTTAACTTGCTTTTTAAGAGGGAAATTTGAAATCGGCATTGACTTTCCGAATTACAGCACGTACAGCGACTCTCTCCTTTCTGCTATCCCTTTCAAATCGTCTACAGAGCCCAGAAAATATTAAACATTAAGCAACGACGATGAAAATATGATTGTTTTCATTGTCAATGATCTATGTTTCGGTGCAACGATGGCTAATTCCGAGAATTTACACATCGGGGAGAATTGCCGGAGAGACAATAAATTGAGGAATGGAGGAACAAGGAAATGACTTGCATTTTATTATATGTCATTTCCCGCACTTCAGTGTGTGTAATTGAAATGCATCTCTGTAAAAATAAGGCACTGTGCATAAAATAGATTTTTTAGCGCGTAACATATAAATTCGGAGATAAATCATGAAACAAAGACCAACGATACCAGTTGCACATTACATCTCGGAACGTCTCCCCATGAGAGGGGGGAGAAACGGAAGGTGAGGACAGACTGGAATGAGTGAACAGGCGAGGCACCGCGACATATTTCATTTCTGCTATCCCTTTTCTAAAATGCATGTCGTAAAAACGTGAACTTATAGAAGCACTCGATTTTCCTCATTTCAAAGCGATATGGTGATCCACAGAAAACTGCATTAATATTTTCAGCGTGTGTATATATATATATATATATATAGGGCCGTGCCGATGAGTGAGGCGAAGAGGCAACCGCCTCAGGCGCCTCTCGAAGGGGGGCGCCAAAATTTGACAAAAATGAAAACCTATCAAAATAAATTCATAAGGCCAGCCCGCGACCGAGGAGTCAATATAGTTAGAGAGTTTAAACGACTTTTATATATCTAACCATTATTGCAAATTTCTCATCTGTATTCCAAAGTGAATCACATATTAACGAAGCGGCAACTTCGTATTTTAAGAAAATCAAATTATTGTTAAAGTTGTCTAGAATAAACTAGCCTTATATTCATTTTTTGAGAAATATGAACTATGTAGTATTATTGGAGACGTAAACTCAAATAACTGTACGAAATTTGATCAAAATCGTTAGAGCCGATTTTAAGAAAATCAAATTGTTGTTAAAAATGCGTAGAATAAACTTCCCTTAATTATTAAGCAATGCCAACCATTTCTTCATAGCTTCTGATCAGGGCCAAGCTTATGGTGTTTCGCGCTCGGGTGCAAGATATCTCTGTGGCGCCCTCCTACTAGCGAAATTTCGTGGTATAATCATACACGGTTTTTTTCATCGGTAGAGTGTGGAGATGTATCTCATAAAGAAATGACTGAAGAAATTAGCTGCATAATTGTAAATATAAACATTTCATTTAATATCTACTTGAAGGAAAATTATAAAACCCGCCACACATATGATTATAATTCAAAACTCTGTCCGTTACATTAATGATCAATCAAAAATTCCTATATTTCTGTTAATTGACAAGCCAAACTAGATTCGATATTTATTCTGACAGTAAGAAAACAAAACTTCAATTATTTATGCATTCCTACGTCAAAGTCCCAACTTCGTATTTTCATTGTAAGATATTTTAAAATCCAATGAAGAAGTAGATGTCAATAATTCTCTCAGTATTTGGAGAAATTGTTTCAATATTTGAATTTGGTACTATTTAGAAACGAATATGAACGTTAACGTATGTGGGAGATCGTGAAGGAGTAAGGAAAGCTAGTTTTTGCAAAAGCTATATCAAGCCGATTCAAAACAGATTTAGGATTTCCAAGACTCCATAAGTGTGAGAAAAAGGGTAGGCACCTGGTATTCTTCCAGCGAAAGGATTTGTGGTAAAGGTCGATGATACTTTACGAAAGGACTGCCGCCTCAGCTGGAGCTTCTCGCTAGGGTCGGGATAGCAATTAGCGGAGTAGCGCCCCCACCTCTTGGCGACTCCTACGGTAAACCCATTTTCGGTCGCCGCTGATGCGTGTTCTAGCGACCCTGAGCCATGCGACCGCGTATCGCAAGGGATCAGAAAAATTTTGCCTACAAATAATTTGACGAGAAGCGCCCCGGCAAGTTGGCGCCCGAGAGCATTGCATCCACTACACCCCGGGTAGGCGCGCCCCTGCTTCTGATCAGTAGGATAAAAGTACGAGATTTCATTGATTTTCGCTCTTCCTTCTACTGTCCTTTCAAAAAGTCTAGATACCCGAGTTTAAAGAGGTATATCTCGAAAACGCTAAAAGCGATTTTGATGCGGTGAAAATTAGCGGGCAGAGAATTTATTTCTACGTTAATTGATATAAATTCCAAATTTTTAATTTGCATTAAATATTTTATACTGGGCATTATTTGAATAAAAACACGTTTTTTAGGCATGCAAACCCGATAAGGCTATTTTGAATGCTTACAATTCCGAAACCCTACAATGATTCAAATGGAAACTTTAATAGTAATTAGCTAGATCTATTGTATATAAATATGTGGAAGCGTTATTTTATAACATTATTATTGATATCCGATTTTGTTAAATTTCTGAAATCCGGCTATCTTCGCCCACTCGGGTATCTAGACTTTTTGAAAGGACAGTAGGCTCCAGCGCCAGTAACAGACAGACAGACGGCATTGCGAAAACCACTTCTTCGGATTCAGCGACACCTAAAACGTATATATCCGTAAAAATCTCGAGGTCGAATTTCTTCGCGATAACAATACTTGCTCAATATATTCGTATATGAGAAAGTAAAAAATCGGTACAACATACATTGTACAAACATTATCATATACTAATGCGTCGTTTAGTCATCTTTAGAAAATGAAAATCGTATAAGCCGGTTTTTAGAAAATTCAATTTTTGTTAGTTGCCTGGAATAAACTAGCCTTATATTCATTCATTGAGAAAAATGAAATGTGTAGTATTATTGCAGACCTATACTCAAGTAACGTTTCGAAATTTGATCAAAATCGTTAGAGCCGTTTTTGAGAAAATCAAGTTGTTCTTAAAAATGCGTAGAATAAACTTCCCTTAATTACTGATCAATGTCAACCATTTCATCATAGTCAATGCTCAGTATGATGAAATGCCTAAGTACGAGATTCCATTCATTTTCGCGTTACCGTGTAGGATCCAGAGCCAGTAACAGACAGATAGACAGACAGACGGCATAGCGAAAACCACTTTTTCGGATTCAGCAACACCTAAAACGTATATTTCCGTAAAAATATCGAGGTCGAATTTTTTCGCGATAACAATACTTTCTCAATATACTTCGTATATGAGAAAGTACGAAGCATGCATGAAAACAATTCATAGTTTTTATCACTTCAAAACTCCATATTTGGGCACTCGTATTTGAAAACTCAACGCTTCTTTTTGGTTTGTCGAAATCTTCTTGCTTTATCTCAATTCACTCAATTTAATAGTGTATAGTTACATGTTAGACGAATCGCACCCAAAGCATTTTTATCAAATTAGCGATGGATAATCGATTAAATTTCTTCGCGATCGTCAGAGTTTTGTTGCTTCGGTAGAGCAATATGTTAATTGCATAGGATAATCAGCACGTTTAATATTAATATTATGTTAAACACTTATTATTACTAAAAAGACGAAAATCAGACAAACACGTGAACGTCATGTTTTACAGAAAGTAAACTCAGCATTGCTCACATAGGCCGTGAGATTTTCATATATACCTACTTAAAAATAAACGTATAATGTAAAATAAAACTAATATGGAATATTCAACGTGATTTTCTGTTAATTTTTAATAAATCACGGCGAGATGGCCGCGGCGAAAGGTACCTTCGCGGCGAGATGGCCGCGGCGAAAGGTACCTTCGCGGCGAGACGGCTGCGGCGAGGTGGCCGCGGCGAGATGGCTGCGGCTAAAAGTCCCATTCCCCCCATTTAATGCTACTCTATATCAAAGTTTGCACTATAGGTAATTATACACGTTCAAGCACATTGCGCAAAATACTTGTGATGTCATTATTGTGCAATATATTGAGCTAGTTGAAAGTAGTTTGAACTTTGCTCAATATATTGAGGTTATTGCGCAATATATTCGTCACTCAATAATATTGTGCAATATTACCAGATGCTTCCTATATGATTGAAATTTATTCTGTGCAAACATGGCTGAAGAAAAGAAAAATATCCTTTTGGAATTAATTCATTGTTACCCTGATCTTCTAGTGCTGTGGAACACTAATGACTCAAAATACAAAACAGAAATGCGAAGACCGCAGCCTATGAACAATTATTAGTTTATAAAAAGAACCTAAAGGGGCCCATACACGAGCAATATTATTGTCTCAATACGTTGAGCCCAAGCTATTGTCCAAATCCGGCCACCACCAACGGCTCAATAATATTGTTCAATATTTGTGTGTGCCATTGTCGTCGATCCCCAACAGTCAGTCTGCTTCAACTACTCACCAGTCACTTAATAACCATGTTTTTTGACAGAAAAACAGACAGTTACATAGCTATTGCTTTGGCTGTTTCTCTCTGCAAGAAGAAGAAAACGGTGCGCAAAGAGAAGTTGGATGGAGTGGCTGAAGAAGCGACACCACTACACCCACGAAAATCTCCTCTCCGAGTTGCGTTCGAATGAACCGAACGACTACAGGAACTTTCTGCGAAATATTGCGCAATATTATTGTAGCTGCTCACCTTCAGCACAATACTATTGAGATCGCTACCATAAAATCAAACTAACTTTGATTTTTTAAATATATTGTGCAAACCTTAAATATAACCCCCCCACAAGGACAATATTGAACATTGCTCAATAATATTGATCGTGTATGGGCCTCTTAATGCAAAGCGTGACACGCTTGTTAAAAAAATAATTCATTGCGTACTAATTTTCGAAAGGAGATAGTGAAAACACGAGTCCAAACGATACGAGCTCCGCTTATGGTATTTTAACGAGATGCAGTTTCTTCTGGACCTTCAGTCCTTTTATTATGGCTTCAAACATTTCAATAATTATTTTTCCAAGACATTGGTGCGACATTCTCATATAAAATTTGGTCTTTGAAACTTCTACCACTAGCTAGAAATCTGAGCGTGGCAACCAATCTTGTTCTAGGAGGTATAGCATCTCTCATAACTGTTTTTTTCTTTTTAATTAATATACTTAATACAAAATTTCTTCAAATGTTTCATTGTTCATACGTAAGTAGTCATTCTCCGCTTTGTATTGAAGTTCTTTTAAAAGATCTATATAAGAAAAAGCACCTCTTTAGACCAGTGCTCCGCAACCGGTGTGCCACTGCACACTACTGCGACAAAGTACTCGGCGTGCCGCGGTAAATTTTTAAATTATAGGCAAGGGAAAAATACTATTTTATTCTTCTATTGCTAAGATCACAGAAACCAAATATCTCTTACGGTACGATTTCTTAGGCTGTTTCCGCTACTAGAAATCGAAACCAAGTTGCGTCGTAACTGGAGAACTGGAATTTTTATCATAGGACTAGCTGAAAGTACCCGGCGATGCCCGGGTTATGTCAGACGTCTTTGGCGAATAAAATTATGTATTATATGGTAATAAAATCATTTCTCCCTTTGCGCACCTCAAAACGTGTATTTCCGTTAAAATCTCGATTTCGAATTTTTTCATGAAAACAATAATTTCTCTACACTACGTATACTAAAGAAAGTAAAAACTAATTCTGAGATATCTCTGATACCTATGAATTGGGCCGGGAGGGTCCATGGAGGTTCGGAGAGAACGTGAGCATAAGTGAGAGTAATAGGATTTGGAGTTTAACAATGTAACCTGTTGGCAAGGCAACTTCACGTTAAAAACCCTAAATTTTGTCAAAATATGATATTAAAACGTTAAATTCGAAAGATTTAGATTCGAAAGCGATAAAAGACGATAAGAATAAGAAACTGCATTTATTTTTCTTTAATACAGTCCAAGTCCGAAAATCGTATATCTATAGTTCACCCTGCAAGCCACCGCAATGGTGTGTGGCAGGGGGTGCAATAGCACCAAGGTAAAGCGCAAAATAATGTATAGTATCACTCTACGTCGGCTGATTTCTTTTCGTAACTTCTGTTCTGCTCAGCTATCGTTCTAGGGAAAAACGAGCCTTTATACCTCTCAGTCCTACAGGCTATCTCTCTTATTTTACGAGGATGGTCCGTTCTACCAATATAAGTTGGCGCTCTTATTATTTCTTCGACATCGCTGGAGAATATATGCGTTCTAAATCTTTCGAGAAGTTTTAACCTAGAGCGTGATCGGCGCTCGGCTAGTGATTCCCATCCTAAGTCCTGTATCAAGGCTGTAACACTATTGTTTCTATCGTAACAATTTTTGACAAATCTAGCGGCTTTTCGCTGCACTCTTTCTAACTCTGAGATTGATCCTTTCACGTACGGATCCCATATGCTCGACGCGTACTCTAATAGCGGTCTTACTAACGAGAAGTAACATGTCTCTTTGACTTTTTCCTCACTTTTACCTACTATGCGTTTGATGAATCCTAGTTTCTGTTTAGCCTTCCCGCATATATTTCGTATGTGCATATCCCACGAGAGGTTGCTTGTTAAAGTTACGCCTAAGTATTTGACGGAATCGGCTAGTTTTAGCTGGACGCCTTCAACAGTGTAATTCGTCGTGTCAATGTTTTTGTTTCCCCAGAATCTCATTCGTAGGTCAAATATGTGAATTTTAATAAGCAAAATAAAATAAGGTTGCAGGTCGAAATATCGATTTTTCCATCTTATTTTATGAGGAATGGAAATCATTCTCGGGAATCGAACCCGGGTCGATTTTGGAAATCTTTTTTCGTAAATGACTTCTACCCTAAGAACCGAACATTCCTATCAAATGTCAGTCTTCTAGCTACTCGGAAAGTTTGTTTAAAATAGCATTACAGAGTTCCGATTTCCCACTGACGACGACGAAGGTCAATTTTATATAGTATTAGATTATTTCGTAATCCGGGCTAAACGATTTTAAAAATGTAGATTTTAGGAATAAGTTTCTTCATCAGTATAGGAGACTATTTTATCGTTTTTTGTTAGCTACAGGGTGGTAAAACTGTTCCACACAGTCTCGATAACTTTGGTTCGGTGTGCTGCAAAGTTCGAGAGCACCCGAAAGTGTGCCGTGAAATTTAAAAGGTTTTTCTTTTCTTTATGTGAAATAGCAAATAGCGTTATAATTGCAATACATTTCTTTGCTGACATTTGCACACCGATTTTACCTCACTTGACAAAGGAACACTACCTGAAGTTTATGCGATATTAATGAAACGTGTAGCAGTAAATATTGCGCAATATAGCTTGTACAATAATATTGCACGTGTATACCAACCTTAATATCTTTTTCATACCTTTATTCACACCTCCAGTCAAGAGATCTCGGCGGCTCAAAAATGTTTCCTTTGTTCTTGTTATTCTTGTCCTAATCTCTTTTGGACATTCTTAGTCAGATTATAACCTAAATAAATAAAATATTCTTCCTGCTCCAACCTTTACCCATCCACTTAACACTGTCCGGTGATCCTCCGCTCTTGGAAAGCTCATGACTTTAATTTTTTTACTTTCTCCATTTGCAGTATAGGAGAAAGTACTGTTTCGAGATTTAAACAGAAATACACGTTTTAAGGCACTCTCAATACGTTTTGACTATTTTCTCGATGATAGGATTTTGTCCGCGCTATAACTCAAAAGCTACTAATCAAATCAACACAAAACTGTAATTAAGAGTTTAATTAGAATATCGAGGCATAATCAGATTTTGGCTAAAATTGGTCAACCGAAAATGAAAGTTTACTCTTGTCATCTTTCCGTTTTTGCGCAATACCTCCGTTAAAACTTCATCAATGTATTTGTTATTATCAAAATTGTAGAAAATAGGTATAATTTTATTCAACTTTTGTCTGAAACCTTTTTTCATAGAACGGATCGTTTAATGGATATTTCGATTACCCGACTGAATTTATCCACGTCGCTATTACAGCTTTGTGTCCGCTGCTATAATAATATTTTCTAATTACTGATAGCGACACCTACGCTGCCAAGAGTAATTTTAATCGCGATCAAAATTATCCTAATACCATCAAGCGTCATATTTTAAAAAAATTTCTTGTAATCTTCAAGCGGTAATTTTAATCGTACATCAATTATTTGTAATCCACAGAACTAAATAACAGTTTTGTTTACCTATACTTTTTACAACGTGAAAATTTTCTGTTTTTCATTTGGAATATGATTCAGCGTTTAAAAAATATTCGCGCGTGTAATTGCCGATATTTATTCGCTGTTGCTCAGAACAACTCGCAAGTACTATAATATTCATTACCCTATATGGAGAAAGTCATGTGTTGGAAACATATTTTTCCTATTAATATTCGTCCGAAATGCCCTTTCATTTAAGGAGCTACAAGCCTTTTTTCGAATTATACGCAAACGCTTTGTCATCTGCAAATATGACTTGGCTAAGTTATCACCTATTTTTACCCGTTTTTGCATCTTCCCATGCCTCTCCTACCATTTCTGCAGCATAAGTATCGTTCTTTGCTGGAGATAGTGGGAAATCTTGTTTCACGCCTCTTCCTAGCGCTTTCCAAACATTCCCTTGAATGAGATAAAAAGGCTTTTATGACGACTATTATGTGAAGTAAGAAATAAATTTTTTAATCCTTAGTCCGTATTAAACTAGTGAAAAAACTTGCAATAACAAAGAAAAAGGGTGTAAAAACACAATTTAAAACTTCAATATAAATGAATAGTACTCCATGTTGCATAGATGAGACAGACCTCTATCTTACCTTGATTATCCAGCAAAACTGCAACGCCAAAAACGTTAACAAAAAATCTAAGAATAGATTTTCACTTAACTAGATTCTACTAAGCACAAACGGCGATGCTTCCCTCGAATAACAATTCCCGCAGTTTACTCTCTCGGATTTCAACTGAGAATCTTCCAAGCCAAAAAAAAGAAACAGTTCGGGAAAATACAGAGAGGCAAAAAGACGCATGGCGAGGAAGAGAGTGGATGGGAGGGAAATTCAATCGAAGAGAAACTTTTAATCGACCAAACCCACCATTCTCCCCAGTCGGAGAGACAGAGAGGAGAGAATCCGATGGGAGAATAGGACGGAAGAGAGAGGGAAGTAACTCGAAGAACTAAAAAAAGAAGACAATCGGGAAGCGCGTCTCTACGGATTGCTTCGGCTGAAGAGTTCGTCACGTACGACACTTGCACGAGGCTATCCGACCTAACACTCCCTTTTCGAGCCTTGACGTGGAAGGGGAGGAGGTTCGATAGGGGAAAAGGGGTGAAGGTAAGATCCTTTTTTTTTTTAAGGGGAACGGGGAAAGCACCGCGGAGAGGGTAGAATGGCTTCCTGCGTGAGGATTTATGGGCGGCATAAATGAAGCAGGCCTTTGCCGAGCAAAGAATCGGGAACTCATTTTTTATTTCGCCCGATGTGCGCGTTAAGGTCCGCCAATATTTCGCCGGGGGGTGATTTATGCTCGGCGGGGTGGCGGCGGGCAAAGAGGGGGAAGGAAGAATAGTGTTCCCCTCCCTCCACCTCCAAAATCCGACACCGGAAGGGGAGAAACTGCCTGAGAACTAAATCAACGGTCTCTGCATTAGGGAGTGCGTAGTTCTGGAAGAGAGGGATGGAGGGAGGGCTAAAAGCGAGGAGTTATTATTGCCATTTTTATTCATAGGATCTCGACGGGGATGACAAAATATATATATATATATATGTGTATATATATATATATATATGTGTGTGTGTGTATATATATATATATATATATATATATATATATATATACACAATCATTACAAGACATGCAGAAAACTGCGGAAAATAGGAATATATGGAGAACCAAGTTTAACCATGAATAATCACGGACCTGTCAACCGACAGACTACCTATGATATATATATATATATATCATAGGTAGTCTGTCGGTTGACAGGTCCGTGATTATATATATATATATATATATATATATATACAAAGGGTACTAAAAAAGTTTTGAGCCTCTGTTTATTGAATGGGCTTTCAAGCCAGCATTGTCTCTGTTTATGTTGATTAGGGTTTAACTAAGATAGTTACAATGTATCTTGCTGATACTTTGTATATATATGAGTCACAGACAGGTTTTTATGACATTGTTGCCTCAGTTCATTTCCAAGCATGGCAGAGTTGACAAGGCGTGATTTTCGTGCAATCATTCTGTATAATTTTAAAAGGAATATATAAGACTGCGTCGCTGAAATGGCTGGTGCTTTTCGTGACTTGTCTCCTTCCAGAGCAACCATTCAGCGCCATTATCTGAACTTTAGGAGGGGAGATTTTGACCTGGATGATGATCCTCGTTCAGGACGTCCTCCATCTGCCATAACTGAAGAAAAGATTGACGCTCTCAGGAAGTTATTGTTAGAAGACCGACATATCACATATTCCGTGACTGAGCAATCCTTGGGCATTCATGCAGCATCTGTGCATTCCATTCTGCATGATCATCTGGGTCTGAGGAAGGTTTGCGCAATTTGGGTACCCCATCGACTTTCTGATGAGCAAAAGTCAGCACGGGTGAAATGGTGCCGCAACACACTGAAACTCTTCAAAAACGGCAAAGGAAAGAATGTTTACGACGTGGTGACTGGTGACGAGACGTGGGTGTATCACTATGATGTGCCAACTAAAGAACAGTCGAGGCAGTGGGTATTTGAGGAAGAGTCTACCCCAGTTGAGGTGCGTCGGCAGCGTGCCACGGGAAAAAGAATGTATGCCGTGTTCTTCACAAACCGAGGTTTGGTGGCAGCAGTAAGGCTCGAAGAACGCGCCACAGTCACCTCTCAGTGGTACATCTCCGTTTGCCTCCCTAAAGTTTTTGAGGGTCTAAGAGCATTGAGACCATCCTCACATCTCCGCCATTGGTGTCTGCACCATGACAATGCTCCCACCCATCGGCCAACTGTCACAGCAGAATTTTTGAAAATCTCTGGCATAAGACTTCTTGAACACCCTCCATACAGTCCGAATTTAGCCCCAAGTGACTTTGGATTGTTCCCGAAATTAAAATTAGCATTAAAAGGACAGCGTTTTACCACGGATGAGGAGATGGAAGGGGTGATGCTACAAACCATTGAAGACCTTGGTCCGGACTTGTGGCAGCAAATTTTCAATGACTGGTTTTGTCGAATGAAGAAGTGCATTGACTGTGGTGGAGAGTATTTTGAAAAAATAAATGCTTAAATACCAGATGCTCAAAACTTTTTTAGTACCCTTTGTGTATATATATATATATATATATATATATATATATAGTATATATAAAGATAGCCTGCCTAAACTCCCCCTTCCATAGATATTATCTATTAACTTTATTTGGGCCGCTTCATTTTTGGAGCCCGTCCAGATGGGAAGTTTGGAAGGAATCGGTGTTAGAATAGCCAACTTTTCATCGCGAATTGACAGGAGGAAAATATGTAACTTGAGCAATAACTATAGCGTTCGTGATCACTGAAAGGGAATTTTTTTATTGAGGACGAAATCATTCCCAATTTTGTTGCAAATTCCGACACGAAAATAATGACCATGAAAAATCACTACTAATTTAATAACGTAGTAGAGAAGTCTTCCTTGAAGCGTTATTTTCCAGGGAAAGATTTTATTACACATCACTTTGCGAGACCTATATCTCATGAGTAAAATAATAACATAAAAACATTTTATCTACATTCAATTGTACCTTGAAACAAAGCAGATAGAAAAATCGCATGCATGATTTCATTAGATAAACTATAAACAATAAGAGAACTATACTAAGCTTCCTTCACTCATAAGATAATTATTCTACTGATGAGTGTAGTGGCAACGAAACACATATTTAAGAGTTAACCAAGTGCCTTTCAGACTGTATGGATTATGGGTTCCTGGCGTGGAATAACATCCCCTAAACCCGTTGTGATTGTGTCCCTCACGAGGGGTAACATGCCCAAAAACGCTGCAAGTGAGGGTGCGAATAATTACGCACATCCGCATATTCTTATGGTGTTAAGGGAGTTTTGTGAAGTTCTCTTATTGTACACCCCATAGAGCTTTTCCATTTTATAATACTTTACCTGTTAAAAGGTTTCAAAAAATACCTCCTCGATTGAGTAAATTACTCTTTAATTTAGATTTCAGGAACACGCCTTTTCAGGGCATCAATTAAAATCCACGTGCGAAGACACGAGCAAAAATCCATAATATCAAACGGCAATATGTTTAAGTTCACAGACAACCAATTTGCTTTCACATATTTTGGTCATTTAATTCATCCTATGTTGATAACTCACCTTATGTAGAAGATAAATATGCTCTTCTTAGAAATGAAAGCATACAAGGCTACAAAAAAATGAAGTGAGCCTAGCAATATTTTCTCCAAAAACTAAATTTACGCTTATTTTTATTAATACGTGATTTATGTAACGAAGCGAAAAATACATGGACCAGGGTATAATAGAATATATTATATAATAATTTAAGATTGGACAGGAATAAGTAAATTTCATTTCTTACCCAAGCGAGGGAAACATCGAACGCTCCAATTCAACGCAAAAATTTGATCGTGTTGTTCACCCGTAATGCCGTAATTTTACAACATACAGCCAAGTTCTTAAGCTCCGTCACAGCCTTAATTATCATGAATACTACCCCATGATTCTTCTGGGATTGTTAGATGTGTAATTAATTGGTTAGGCAATCGCTCTGTTAGCCTGGGGTATTTTCTCTCGAGATTCCGTTGCTAAGGGGCCCATACCCTTCAGCAAAAGAAGAACCCAACAGAATTTGATGTCCAATTTAAAATCGAAGAAAATTTTTTTAAGCAAAGCATGAAATAGTATTCTTTCAGGAAAATGTCAGTAAATGAAACTTTCAATAGAAATGACGCACATAAATTATCGAAGCGAGTGAATGGCCAATTACTCCCCAAAATGTCGACGGAGAAAAAACATTACTTTTTATAAGGATACTTTAAACTGGGACGAATAAAATCGCAAGTATTAAAGTCATATCTCATTCATGTCGGGGAAACCGAGGGTTAGTGTAATAAGACTAAAAAAATAAATATTCCCGTACAACACATAATGCGCTTATAAATTTTTACCTACTAATGCATGCCATTAAACAGAAAAAAAGTTTCTTCGCGAGTAACTCGGCCGACAATTTATTTTTTATGGCCAACTAAATTCTCCATTGATGCATCGTATTCCATCCGCCGAAAGTGTAAATTTTTATGGCCCCATCGATATAAATAAAACGATCAATAACGAGCCATGGAAATGACCCTCACGCGAGAGAAAAGATCAGTCCTAAAAATCGGCACCTCCCTCCGCGTAAATCAAGTCTTCCCAGTTGCGATCGTGCACTCGGTAAAGTCTACAAATAAAGTCGTGACAGCATTAGAGTCTCAAAAAATCTATTTGTACGTAGGACCTAGAAAAATGAATATTAATACGTCGTAAATTTAATTTTTTTTCGATCGAAATGTCAAATCCATAACGCTCGCGCAATTACGAAAGTGCCATAAATAACACGTCGAAAACTGAAGCTTTCGAAAGACACAGCAACGCTGTCGGGAATATGTCGAGATTTCATTTTAATATCTACGCCGCTTTTCTCTACTCCTTTCCCGGCGATTCGCCACATAGACTCCTGGATTCACCGCATCACTTTCAAATTTAAAAAAATAAAAAGCACGCCATGATTGAGACATGGGAACTCCATCGGAGGGGAGAAAGGGGATGATGATAAGCTTCCAATAGCTAGGAGAACATTGGCCTCGTGCACGCTGTATTCATAAAGGCAGCATACTGCAAAAGTCTCATGAAAATACAATTCTGCTTTTAGCCCCGGAAAAAAACCATTTCCCCTTCCCACCCCCAACGGGATAGCTCCGCTATATGGAGATGGAGGAGGGGCATTCTCTAACCGTCCCCTCGGGACACTCCGAGGGTATTCCCCGATTCAAATGGAATATATTTTCCGGCAAGAACACATTTTTCACTCGCACCCATCGGATTTGTGTGCAGCCTCCTCCCACCTCCCTCTCCCTACCCCCCTCTTACCCGACCCAACCGCTACCCCCCCTCCTCTCCCTCTCTCCTTTTCCCACTTTCTTTTTTTTCCTAAATCACGCCTCTTCGCGCTTTCTTTATCCTTTCCTCCTCTCTTCCTCTGAATCTCCAATTTCCCTCACCAACCCCTTGTACCCTTGGTGTAGCACTCTTTCCGGGACAATGAAAGCCGGCAAAACACGCCCGAAAATAATGGAAACCCAACGTATAAAATAACGTTTTCTATGTACATATACTATATATATGTATACACACACACACGCATATGCATATATATATATATATATATATATATATATATATATATACAGGGTGGCGCACGAATAGTTGACACATTTTAATCCTTCAGAAAAATTTATTTACAGTTAATATTCCAATAAAGTTTATATATCTTGATTTCTAATACCTTGCGAAAGTTATTCACGATATTACTTGTTCAATATATCCTCCATTTTGTTTAATAACTTCTCTAAGTCGAACACGCATATTTTTGATGACCCGGCGGCACATGTCTTCGCCAATCTCACTGCACAACTGTATAATCATTGCTCTCATTTCCATAACATTACCGGGTTTCATTGAGAACAGCTTATCCTTCAGGAATCCCCACAAAAATAAATCACAGGGATTCAAGTCCGGGCTAAGCGGTGGCCAAAAATGCCCGCAATCATGACGCTCTGGGTAACGGTGCGACATGACGCGACAGGCAAAAATGTTGTGCAGGAAATCCAACACAACGTTAGCTGTGTGTGGCGTGGCGCCGTCTTGCATAAACCACTGAGTCTCGATAGGCAGTTGAGTTGCCATAAGCTGCGGTACAAAGTCATTTTGGAGCATATGCAGATATCGCTGAGAATTCACTGTCTCACTGAAGAAAATTGGTCCGATTAATCCGTGACTGGAAGTGGCTACCCAAACCGTCACTTTTGCTCCATAGCTTCTTCTTTCGTGAAAGTTGCGTGGATGTTCTCTTGCCCAAAAGCGCACATTCTGTTTATTGACAGTTCCGTCCAAATGAAAATACGCCTCATCAGAAAACCACGTATTGTGCAGTGTTGCATTTTCCCCATCCGCCCATGTTGCAAATTGCAGCCTTCATTCCTTGTCATGTTGGGAAAGTTTATACAGCTATACGGTGACCTCTAACGATTTTTGCAGGAGCTATTCAAGTATAGCGCGGAAATAAAATGACATGCAAAGAACGAATTTTTTTTAATTGAATGAAAAAATGTGTCAACTATTCGTGCGCCACCCTGTATATGAAGATAGTGATAAAGGTGGCAACAAGGTGTTGGAGGGAGCCCTGTGGACACTTACCGGAATTTGGAGATCCGCTGGGGGTGTTGAAGAAACACGGGAAAAGCACACACAAAACAAAATACAATCTCGAAAATTTGTCGGGATGGAGCCTTTCGTCAGCAACATAGAGAGACGTCCTTCCAACACCTTATATATATTATTTATACATATGCCTATTTTATGTGCTAGTAATTCCAACGATATAATTGGAAAGCTAATATTAATACATTTTAGTAAGCATTTGGCGTGACGAAACATAATGACATTTTAATAAATGATAATACAAATATTGCATACCTGTGTAGAAAATATTTGGGAATTTATATAAATCCAAGAAGTGTATCAAGGAAGTCAAACGGCCTAAAAATAAGAATGTGATCGATTACGGTGCATTTAAGAACGTATTTAATCTATTCAGAAACGTACTAAAGGTTTAAAGGAAAAAGCAGAAGTTGAATCCGACCGAAAAGGTTGAGAAATAATGAAAGTTACGAGGAAGTAATAATAAATTAATAATCAAGTAATAATGAGAACGAAGAGAGATTCGGCAACGGTATTTTGAAAAACTCTTAAAATAAAGGCACGAACTGGATTACAAATGTTTAAGAGCTTATTAAAAAAGAAACGAAATGCCAAGCGGAAGTCTGCGAAATTATCAAAAGATCTAGGATGTTAAAACTTTGTCCTGAAGGGTCTTTAAATTTTACAAAGCATCCAAGGCAAATATCCTTCAACTGCTAAGATGCTGAAAAGACTTCCCATTGTTTTTAAGGTCCTTCTAATGCCGTCAGGGGGGCAGAAGTACCTAGCATTTATTTACTTGGAGATACGAGAAAGGTTTTTGAGAGCTCAATTTTCCAGGACGCCATTAATAGTTTGAAGAGACGAATTTTCTTGGTTTTCACATACGTTTGAGTGGTATATATGAGTTATAATTCTAGTAGTGCAATTTCCCGTAAAAAATGACGGATAAACATGAATAATATGTTAAAATTTAAACAATTTTAATTCTCCCCCCTCCCATTTTCGCACTCTCCCCTCAAAAAAATAGCTATCTCCGTCGTCCTGACGAAATAACAAATAGACATTTATAGAGTTATGTGCCCCTGGATCTTACACCGCTGGTGTCGATGAGCGTGATAAACTCATAGACATAGCTCATCATTTAGCTAGATTGCGTAGATATATTTAATAACTAAATCGCAAAAAATATTGCGAATAGTAATGTAACTAAACGGAGGCTATGTTGAGATTTTTACGTCCCTAAATACCAAACAAATATCGTTATACATATAGCAATAAGAATAAAAATGGAAAAATTCCACAATTAGCAAATAACCAAATAAATACGTACATAAAAAGTACAATGATGATCATTTACGCGAAAAATATTTAAATGGCTACTAACAACTGACTGCAATAAAAATGAAAAGCGTCGGGCAAGTTAACGTCAGCGAACGGATTCTAAGGAACATAAAAACCGAAAGATAGACGTTAAAGATAAGCTTTGAAATTCGCTGTGCCGAAATGAAGCAGGGAGGCTGATGACCGTGGAGACGTTGAGGCACACCACGGCAGAGAAGTTCAGAAAGTCAACGCTGCTGAAATTTGAAAAATAAAAATTTCTACAGATTAAAAATTCGGCTACACGAAGAAGGGAGGTGGAGGTAGAGAGAGATAGAGGAGCAGCACTCGAATGAACCTTCAAAAACGGTGATGGAGACCCTGACTGAGCTACCTTTCAGGGAATACTAAGGATGAAGTTACTGTGAAGAGGAGGAGGGTGGGAGGACACATCCCGTCCCGTCTGAACCAGAATCTCATCCTATCAGTGTCGCTTGTTTTTTCCCTCCCGCGAATACCTCGCGGCCTCTGCCGGGACCTATCTGTCTCGCTCATCCTCCAAAAATATATGTAAGGAGGGCCCCCAAGCCCACTTGACAAAAGAGCTGAGCGAGGATGGGAAGTCGGAGGGTGGGAATGGGGGAGGGGGGAAGTGGAGGGAGAGAGGAAGGAATGAAGAGAGAGAGGGGGGAGGAGGATGCTCTAGAGAGGAGGGCGAGCCCCGAGGGTTGGCGAGAAGAGGTGTTTGTTTATATCGATCCAACATCCCCCCTCCACACACCCATCTTCCTACCTACCCTCCCCCTCTTCTCCCTCCTTTCTTCCTCCCCCTCCTTCCACCGCCTCCCCGGTCGTTAGCTTAGCGGAAGGTACACGGTCTCTGCGCGACGGAGGACCGAGTTCGACGGCCTTCACGCTCTTTTTTTTTAATTTCGCCCCAAGACGATTTCTCCCTCTCTCTCACCCTCTCACCAAATATTTCGTTTGTTGTTCGTAATCGCTATGAGACGCAAAGGGTGGAGCCTTTGATTTATTTTTTTATTTTTGGTGTGCCCCCTTCTTCGTCTTTTAATATTTTTTGTGCCTTCCTTTACTTTCTTATTCCGTTGCCACTGTACACTCTTCTCCACCCCCTCATTCTCCTCTCCTTCCTTCGGAATAAGGAAAGAGAAAAGGGGAAAAAAATATTTTTTCGTGCTCTTTGGATTCTTATTCTCCCCCCCCCCCTCCCTCTTCCACCCTCCGCCTCGTGCCATTCTGTCCGAAAAAGATTCGGCACAGCTCGCAAAAATTTCATCCGTCCGTTCACCTGAAGGCGGTTTTTTAACGAGGAACACAGAGAAATAAAGAGGGGGAGAGAAAAAACCGGGGGAGGGTTTGGGCGAGGATAAAAGATTTCGTTGAATTCAATTAAATAAAAATTTCTTCGAGGGGTAGTGGAAAGAGAAAAAAGGGTTGATTTGAACGCGTGCCGTTTGAAAAATTGACGCGCATAAGGGTACGTTCGAAAAATAATAATAAAAGAACTTTGTTTTGATCCCGCGGAGAGTGAGACGATATTCCTTACGGATGCATCATGCAACGTCGTCCAAAATTTGTCCGTCTGGCGGCGGGGAAAAAATATCACATTTTGGTATTCATACAGAAAATTCACTCAAAATGGAAGCGGGTATGGGTATGGCATCCTAAAAAATTGAGTTTTTTTAAACAAAAGAATATAAAGAACATCATGAACGTGGGTACTTTCAAAGCGCGGCGATAAAAGCTTTTCGGTCAAACGCGCGAAAAAATGTGTCAAAAAATTAAAATTATGGGATTAATAAAAGAGCGAAAGCACAAAAAGATTTATAATCCGAATGGTATACCGCGTTTGGCATAGTAATTCTTCTTCCAGCAAAAAGATATATATTACTTTTTCGGAGTAATAGTGAAACAGAAATTTGCACCAACCGACCATGTCGGTGTTTTTGTCCTCTACATTATACGTGACTAGAACTATATTAGGGATAGTTTTACTTCGATAAATAAATCTCAATGTGTCCCGAACTAATAAAGTTATAATTTAACGAATTATTAAATTACTTTTTCTGCACTATTCACAGTTGAACTTCCAACTTTTGAAATCATGACAGGATGAAAATGATTTCGCGGTCAAAGACTAATTAAACTTCAGGATTTTTATAAGCGAATTGTACAAGACACTGAAACGCAACATAATAAGTTTGAGGTAGTAACAATCATGTAAAAAACCATAAACTAAAATATTTAAAGAGAGTAACAATAAAATAGTAAATAAATTATAACTACGTCATTTCAAATTTTAAAAATTAAAACAGTAATAATCATGTAAAAAACCATAAACTAAAATATTTAAAGAGTAACAATAAAGTAGTAAATAAATTATGACTACGTCAATTTAAAAAATTAAAATCTGATAGTAAATCCACCAAGTGCAGACAAGATG